>JAPXFY010000022.1:32402446-32412446 GCA_030674185.1 Monoplex corrugatus | reverse complement strand
AAAGGAGGAAAAAAGAAACAAAGAGAGTGACAGAAAAGAGGAAATTTCAAGCACCGAATTTCCAGAAGGTGGGGATACCATTTATATTGAAAGAGCCCCCGGCATCCCCAAGGGGGAGGAGGGGCGGAATCCATAGAAAAACCTTTTGCACAGACTCGAGCTTTGGCACAAAACCGACACAGCTGGAGGAATCTGGTGAAACGTTATGTAGTGCAGCACCCAGACTAAAGTAAAGGAGAAGAAAAAGAAAAAAATACTGCTAACATGTTGTTTGATGTCATTAAACATTGATAATCCGATATTCGTAGAATACAAACCTCTATCTCAGAGCATTCAAGAAGATGAAAAGCGTTCTTACCAACAAATGCCTATCAGTTAACATCAGGAAGAGAGCTCTTGAATGTTATATAGAACTGATACTATTGTAGGGTTGTGAGACGTGGACAGTCAAAACGCAAAGTCAGAACAAAACTGAGGCAACTGAAATGTGTTTTCTAAGAATGTTGAGAGTTCCATGGACAGTAAAGAAAACAAACGAGACAGTCTCGAAGTAGGCAGATACAAAAATTAGGAAAAGACAAGCAACATTTATAGGACATTTTACGAGGCAAGAGAAATTAGAGCACCTGGTCACAACAGGAAAGCTGGAGGGAAAGAGAACAAATTTAAGCATACCTAAGGACACCAAAATGTATATAAAAAGGGCATAAATAATCAAAAATTGCTTCCACATATATCACCTGCTTAGAGTCAAAAATGCATTTGATACATGTACCCAATTATCAATCGTAAATGCGTGAGACTTTATCGAACACATAAGGTGAATGGACTAGCAAGGCGGAAAATGATAGGGAGAAATGACAGAAAGCAAAGGAACAAGGCCGCAACAATGAGAATGACAGAAAAGAGGAGGAAGAAACGACAGAAAGCAAAGGAACACGGCAGAAACAAAGAGAGTGACAGAAAAGTGGACAGTTCTAGTACAGAGTTTCCAGAAGGTGGGGATACTATACATTTTGAAAGAGCCCCCGGCAGCCCCACGGGGGGAGTGTAAAAGAACTGTTGATTAGCCACTAACAAAAAGTTACTTACGTGCACGCAGCCCTTGGACAATCCAATCTCTTGTGTGCCGCCCACACGGCCCAGTCTAGAGTAGCATCCCCTGTAACAACAGTCACATCAATGAGGGCAACTGGAACTGAGATTTATTCAACAGGCATTTACCGCACTCAGGCAGTTCCATACATGCGCTCCACCAACATTTGCCGGCAATTATTTGACATGTGCAACACTGTTGTTTCCTTGTTCTGTCATTCATAAACGGATTGAATTAACCGAGTTAAATTTGATGTGAATGCTGTTAAATACCCAGTGACAAGTCATACAAACAAATGAAACAGCATTTTACTCATCAATAATGCTCCACCTCCAAATAGTTCTAGAATATGACAAATGATCTCGAGTGTTCCACCTTTAAATAGTATCTAGACTATGACAAATGATCTTGAGTGTTCCACCTTTAAATAGTTCTAGACTATGACAAATGATCTTGAGTGTTCCACCTCCAAACAGTTCTAGAGTATGACAAATGATTTTGAATGTTCCACCTCCAAACAGTTCTAGACTATGACAAATGATCTTGAGTGTTCCACCTCCAAACAGTTCTAGAGTGTGACAAATGATTTTGAATGTTCCACCTTCAAATAGTTATAGAGTATGACAAATGACCTTGAGTGTTCCACCTCCAAATAGGTCCATTCACCTGTATGTATTCAATAAAGTCGTACGTATTTTCTCTTAGGATTGATAATTGGATACATGTATTATGTGCATTTTTGGTTCTAGGGAAGTGAGATATATGCGGAATTAGTTTAAGGTAATTTAAACCCGTTTTTATATGTTTTTGTGTCCTTACTTATGTTTCAATTTTATTCAGCTATGTTTTTTAAATCCCCTGTGCGATGAATTGGATGGAGTGGTTAACGCCTAGGGTATCTGCTTAGATTATGTGTGCGAATGCATTGACATGTGTACTTAATTTTCTTTTCCTTTTTTACTTGTTGAAGTATTGTGTATGTTTTGAAACGGTTATAGCCCTGATATACGCAGTCGGCTGGGCTTTAAACACCAGTCACACGGGCGACGTGAGTGTGTGAGAGAGAGAGAGAGAGAAGAGAGAGAGAGAGAGAGAGAGAGAGAGAGAGAGAGGGGAGTTTGAATTGCACGATATGCGTATGAATGTTCATTATCACCTCTACAAATGTTACGAGACCCACTATTAACTGTCTCATACTTGACCCCAAGGAAGAAGGGTTGCACGTGATATCGGTCTGCCTCGTGACAGTCCGGAGTGAACAGTTGACTGGTTTCCTGTTCGACAGCCTGGCATGCAACGGTTGCATGAAATACATGACTGCACCGTCTGTTCTGAAAAGTTGTTGACTAGACATAACAATCGTCACAGCTCCTACACTAAGTGGTGCAAAAGGGCCATCATCGGATGTTGCACTCAAGTTGGAGGGAACTGGACTATACACTATGCACTCTTCGTCTCTCTCTATCTCACACACATCTGTGTTATCTAAGGTATAATATATGTGTAGTGTGATGCAGACCCTCTTTGGGCGAGGACTGGATGTAAAAAAACATACATTTTGCGTATTTCATTCCTCGTAAATAAAATGTGTTCATTGTTCTTCATTTTTCATTGTTCTCTCTCTCTCTCTCTCTCTCTCTCTCTCTCTCTCTCTCTCTCTCTCGCTCGTTCGCTGTCGTGTGTGTGTGTGTGTGTGTGTGTGTGTGTGTGTGGTGTGTGTGTGTGTGTGTGTGTGTGTGTGTGTGTGACTTAATCTCTGCATCTCTCTCTCTGTGTCTCTGTTTCTCCCTGTCTGTCTCAGTTCTGTCTGTCTCTCTCTCTCACTCTCTGTGTATGTGACTTTGCATCTCTCTCTCTCTCTCTCTCTCTCTTCTCTCTCTCTCTCTCTCTCTCTCTCTCTCTTCTCTCTCTCTCTCTCTGTATGCGACTTTCTCCGCATCTCTCTCTCTGTTTCTCCCTGTCTGTCTCAGTTCTGCCTCTCTCTCTCTGAAACTTACTCTGCATCTCTTCTCTCTCTGTCTGTCTCTGTCTCTCTCTCCCTCTCTCTCTGTGTCTTTCTCTGTCTGTCTCTCTTTTCATTTCCTATTGTTCGTTACTACCTGTTCTCCATTGAGACTTTGTCATCAGAGCTTGTACTTTGTTTCAACTAGTTTCGTCACACTGTTAAGGTTTACACCCGTACTATTAACTCTTTCACTCCCAATGCTCACAGAGAACGTTAACCCCTGTTTTCTATCCACCTCATTGTAAACGTTAACCCTTTCACTTCCTACACACTCACGTGGAACATTCACCCTTTCACTCTCCCCACCCTCACAGAGAACATCAAACTTTTCACTTTTCCGCCTCATCGGGGAATACTGACCCTTTAATTCTACACCTTTCACTCCTTTGAAGCTGGCAGATAGGGTGAGGGAATAAAAAGGGTTCAAGGATATCGCTTTCTGGTCTGAGCGATTCAGTTTCTCAAGACGACGTCTCCGCGCTCGGAACGAACTCCATATGCACTAATGTCACAGGTGCCATGTGTATGGTAATCATGGCACAAGCCTTAAGCCTGCACGTAAACCCTTGAGCTGGCCAGGTCCTGAGGCCCTACCTAGCCTACATTTTACCTAGTCTATACATGTATCTTTAATACTAGTATCGTATCAGCCTATTGTTGGAACAATCTTGGTTCAGTGTATATGACATGTGTATCTGTGTATCTCATCTTGAAAAAAGATGTATAAAGTAAATAAATAAATAAATAAAAGGTCTGAATCACAACACAACTAGCTATTCAGTAGAAACTCATCTCGCTCGACAGAAAGCATCCGCCCCCCCCCCCCCCCCCTCACGTCCAGTCAATGAACAGAGCCTCAGCTGCCTCTCAAAAAGGTGAAGACAATAATTATTTCCTTAATCATACGAGTAGCCCTGGCAGTCTGTCGTTCACTTCTGAGGAAAGAAAAGAGAAAATAGATAGGTATGTAAGTAATAAGTAAGTAAGTAAATAAGTAAGTAAGTAAGTAAATAAGTAAGTAAGTAAGTAAAAGATAAAGGAGTATGTAGATAAATAAACAACTAAGAAATGAGAAATAATAAATAACAGTAAATACATATATATGTATACGCGCCGCCCGCACACAGATACACCCACATATATATACATTCATACATCATCATCATCATCATCATGTGCCCTGCCGCACACAGATACACCCACATATATATACATTCATACATCATCATCATCATCATGTGCCCTGCCGCACACAGATACACCCACATATATATACATTCATACATCATCATCATCATCATGTGCCCTGCCGCACACAGATACACCCACATATATATACATTCATACATCATCATCATCATCATGTGCCCTGCCGCACACAGATACACCCACATATATATACATTCATACATCATCATCATCATCATGTGCCCTGCCGCACACAGATACACCCACATATATATACATTCATACATCATCATCATCATCATGTGCCCTGCCGCACACAGATACACCCACATATATATACATTCATACATCATCATCATCATCATGTGCCCTGCCGCACACAGATACACCCACATATATATACATTCATACATCATCATCATCATCATGTGCCCTGCCGCACACAGATACACCCACATATATATACATTCATACATACTCATCATCATCATCATGTGCCCTGCCGCACACAGATACACCCACATATATATACATTCATACATCATCATCATCATCATGTGCCCTGCCCCACACAGACACACCCACATATATATACATCATCATCATCATCATCATCATCATGTGCCCTGCCGCACACAGATACACCCACATATATATACATTCATACATCATCATCATCATCATGTGCCCTGCCCACACAGACACACCCACATATATATACATCATCATCATCATCATCATCATCATGTGCCTGCCGCACACAGATACACCCACATATATATACATTCATACATCATCATCATCATCATGTGCCCTGCCGCACACAGATACACCCACATATATATACATTCATACATCATCATCATCATCATCATGTGCCCTGCCCACACAGATACACCCACATATATATACATTCATACATCATCATCATCATCATCATGTGCCCTGCCCCACACAGATACACCCACATATATATACATTCATACATCATCATCATCATCATGTGCCCTGCCCCACACAGATACACCCACATATAATACATTCATACATCATCATCATCATCATGTGCCCTGCCCCACACAGATACACCCACATATATAATACATCATCATCATCATCATCATCATGTGCCCTGCCCCACACAGATACACCCACATATATATACATTCATACATCATCTATCCATGTGCCCTGCCCCACACAGATACACCCACATATATATACATTCATACATCATCATCATCATGTCCCTGCCCCACACAGATACACCCACATATTAACATTCATCATCATCATCATGTGCCCTGCCCCACACAGATACACCCACATATATATACATTCATACATCATCATCATCATCATCATCATCATCATCATCATGTGCCCTGCCCCATGGCGTTGGCGATCATAGCCCGCTAATGTGTTCTTCGTTTCTGTCATCGTTGAAAAGGTCTTTAATGCACTCTCCCATCTTTCTAATATTTTGTCTTTTATCCATGATAAGCGTACCATCTTTCGATTTTAAGCAACCAGTTGATGTGCATGTATTTTTCCTGTGGACAATTTCTTCAATTCGTCTGTACATACCCAAAGATCCGTTTTGTATCGGTCTTGTTTCTTTACATTTTGTTTTCAGCCAAGCTTTCTGAGCTTCATTGCACCTATTCCTGATTTTGTTTATCTTCCTGTATATCTCCTCCTTTCCCTTTGCCTTCCTCCGTTCCTCCATCAAGCCTAGAATTTTTTTGTCATCTAGTTCTTTTCTGCTTTTCTATCTACTCTAGGTATTTCTTCACAAGCTTCATTTATAGAGTTTCTCAACTTTGTCCATTGTTCCTCACTGTTACCAACGTCTTCCAGAGCACGGAATTTGTTTTGAACATGTACGTTAACTTTTTTTACGTATCGCGTCATCTGTCTTTAAGAGTCCAAGATTTAGTTTGATGTTACTTTTGGTCTGTCTTCTTTTCCTTGATTTCAGCCTAAATCTTCCCACTACAGGATTGTGGTCACTGTTGCAGTCTGCGCTTGGTAGCGTTTTTGCTGTCAGCAAAGAATTTCTAAATCTCTTATTGATCAGGATGTAGTCAATTTGATTTTTTGGTATTATCTCCTGGACCCATCCATATTCATTTTCTTCTGTTAAGCTGCTCAAACCAGGTGTTTCCAACTATGAACTCATTCATACATTCATACATAAACACTCATATCCACACAGCATGATGGCGTAATCCACTTTCTTACGAAACTCTGAAACTCTGTCTTACATTCAACAAATGCGTGTATCTCTGCAGGCCTCGTTGCTGTGGAGGTAAAATTCCCACTGTCCAAACTGGCTACACGGGGTTTGAGTCTGGCTCCGGAAAACTTTACACGAACGGACTCCAGTCTATCACATGTGAATGAGTACCCGGCCCTGTTCAGACTTGGGTAACGTAAAGCAGTGAGGGAAGAGGACATTGGCAGCGTCACCATAGTGCTGGTACCGAGAAAGGTTCAGATCTTTACCACGTCATTCCCCCACGATGGCAGGGTTATAGGACAACCCTTACCTTACTAGTTACACTTTGTATTCTATATAATAGGTTGTTGTTGTTGTTTAAAACCCAGCCGACTGCGTAGAACCGTATCAGGGCTATAACCGCTTCAAAACATACAAAACTTTAACAGGAAAAAAAAAAAAAAAAAGAAAATGAAGTACACATATCAATGCATTCGCACACATAATCTAAGGACATGTCTCTGGCGTTTGACCACTCCGTCCAATTTATCGCACAGGGGATTTGAAAAAACACACTGAATACAAATTTAAGCATACCTAAGGACACCAAAACATATATAAAAACAGGCATAAATTACCAAAAAATTGCTTCCGTATATCTCACCTCCCTAGAGCCAAAAATGCACTTAATACATGTACCCAGTTATCAATCCTAAGAAAAAGTACGTAAGACTTTATCGAACACATACAGGTGAATGGCAGAAAATGGTAGATAGCAAAGGAACAAGACAGAAACAAAGAGAGTGAGAGAAAAGAGGAAATTTCTAGCACAGAATTTCCACAGGGTGGGGATACTATCTATACTGAACAAGCCCCGGCATCCCCACGTGGGGAGACATAGAATAAGTTAAAATTAGTTTGATGCCAGTCTTTGAGAAAGGGGATGTAGATCACGCCGATAACAATAGATATTAGTGTTGAACGTAGATGTTATGTTCCCACTCTTCAGAGTACATCAATGCTGCTGACCAGAAGAAAACTGAACATGATTAAAAACGAATATTAGAATTCAGTCTATCTTCCATTATACAATTATGTTTAAATAAAAGGGGTCAAAATCTGCACAGCAACTGTTGATTTTAAACGACGTCTGATCAAGTCCGTCATGATAAATGTTATAGCTCTCTAAAATGAGTGCATGTAAAAGAACTTTTTTGGTGAGAAGGCTGTCTACAACAACTTCATAGCTTGCATAAAAGCAGATTAGTATTCTGGTTTACTTTGATGTCTGGTGAGTATTATACAAGGCTGTGTGTGCTGACATCCACTTTGCCTGTTTGCTGAAAAGTTAACAAATCATGTTGACGAAACTGGAACATATGATGTTCAGTTATTGCCAAATTTGAAGGAAACTGAGGATGTGATACTGTGACTGTACCTTTCGGATTTTAAGCTTGAATACAGTGTTAAAAAAAGAATCCATTGTGACTGACTTAAACTAAAAGTGAGATATAAAACGAAGATTATGGCATTGCCCTGTGTCATGCTACCTATTCACACATGGAAGTAGTATTTCACTATGATTCATTTTTAGGGTTTGTCTGCTTCATCAAAGCCTGTGCATTTACGCTTTTGTGACATAAGGCTCCTGTGAGTAGAAACGCTGTAAAGTAATCATTATTATCATAATGTGTTTGGCTAGTCTTTTTCTCTTTTGCTGGGGATGGAGAGTGACGAAGGTCCTCTGCTAACATTTCCAACTAAATCTTAACACACATTTCTCTTTTCAAATGAACAACAAACACATTTTCATCTTGCTGGAAACTGCACATGTTCAAGTCTGGAGCGAGAAAAAAAAATCTTCATGAATACGGTTTACCAACTTCACGTAGCTGTGGATGGATACCTGTGCCTGTTAAGAAACAAAAAGGTCATGCACCTTTTGAAAATGTCATTTTTTTCTCCTGCCACAGCAAAAGAAAACGAGATAGACGAAAACGAGAAAAGGGGAACAGGCGGAATGGAGGGGAGAAAAAAGAAAAAGAAGAAAAAACAGACTGCGAACATCATGACGAGGAGGAGGAGGAGAATGAAGATGAGAATGAAGGAGAAGAAAATGATGATGTTGATGATGATAAAACAAAACAAAACAAACAAACAAACAAAACAAAAAACCCCAAAACAAAAAACAAACAAACAAACAAAAACCGGTGATGATCAAGAAGAATAAGAAGAGGATAATAATAATGATGTTGATGATAATGAAAACTGTGATGATGTTGGAGAAGAAGGAGGGGGAGGAGGAGGAGGAGAAGGAGAAGAAAGAAGAAGAAGAAGAAAATGACGATGATGATGATGAAGAAGAAGAAGAAGAAAATGATGATGATGATGATGATGATGATGATGATGAGAAGAAGAAGAAGAAGAAGAAGAAGAAGATGATGATGATGAAAAAGAAGAAGAAGAAGAAGAAGAAGATGATGATGATGATGAAAAAGAAGAAGAAGAAGAAGAAGAAGATGACGACGACGATGATGATGAAAACATTGATGACGAAGGAGAAGAAAAAGGGGAAAAAGAACCTACCCGCTGCCTCTCTGAAAGACAATTTTGTCAGAGGACTGGGAGGTATCGTTTTTGAAGGTGAGACAGCTGTACTTCTCCCACTCTGCCATCGCCTGTCTGATCACTTCCACTCCTTCGCACCTGTTACATACAGCCAGTACACCTTTAATATGGAGTTACATGTTACACTACATTATGGTCAGTCACTCTTCCATTACCCTTAATACGGAGTCATATGTTACACTGCATTATGGTCAGTCACCGTGCCTATTACCCTTAATACGGAGTTACATATTACACTGCATTATGGTCAGTCACCGTGCCTATTACCCTTAATACGGAGTTACATGTTACACTGCATTATGGTCAGTCACCGTGCCTATTACCCTTAATACGGAGTTACATGTTACACTGCATTATGGTCAGTCACCGTGCCTATTACCCTTAATACGGAATTACATGTTACATTACATTATGGTCAGTCACCGTGCCTATTACCCTTAATACGGAGTTACATGTTACATTACATTATGGTCAGTCACTCTGTTTATTACCCTTAATACGGAGTTACATGTTACATTACATTATGGTCAGTCACTCTATCCGTTACGGAAGCAGGGAGAATTTTTATAATATTAATCAAAGGACATAAATCTTGAGAATTATCTCCCATGTTGTATTGAACTTCTCAAATCTAACACAGTTTGCGCTACCCATTCAGCTAGCATAGAAGCAGATACAAAGTACAAAAACAGTAAGCTCAGAACACTCCTCAAAAAAGGAGCGCCCAAACCTACCTTTATACTCTGCAACTACCCTACACACAACTATGAGAGAGGAGAGAAATACATACAATATATTATATAAGAACAATTATCAATCCTAAGAAAAAGTACGTAGGACTTTATCGAACACACACAGGTGA
>JAPXFY010000022.1:32387446-32397446 GCA_030674185.1 Monoplex corrugatus | reverse complement strand
TATGTATGTATTAAAGTACGTATGTCTGTATGTTGGTATGTCTGTATGTGTGTGTGTATGTTTGTCTGCCTGCCTGTCTGCCTACCTGCATGCATGTATGCATGTATGGATGTACGAGTGTATGTATGTATGTATGTATGTATGTATGTATGTATGTATGTATGTATGTATGTATGTATGTATGTATGTATGTATGTATGTATGTATGTATGTATGTATGTAAGTATGTATGTATGTATGTATGTATGTATGTATGTATGTAAGTATGTATGTATGTATGTAAGTATGTATGTATGTATGTATGTATGTATGTAAGTATGTATGTATGTATGTATGTATGTATGTATGTATATATGTGCATGCATGCATCCTCATATAGCAATATGGGTGAGCAGGCCTACAAACTTAATTTTTCATCATTGCCCGGAGGGTTTTTCTTTCAAATGCAAACATGACAACAATGAAACACACAACACTGGTTCAGTATACAGTCAAAAGTACAAAGAATAATGTCCAACAGAGGACAGTAGTGTAGATATTAGAAAATGACAAGGGACCAAACATACTTTCATACATTTAATTATGGAAGAAATGTTTTGTATTTTCGTCATGGCACACACACAATGTGTTTCATGTATTTCCAAGGTTGGTTTATCACAAGAGAGTTGTGTCCCTTTCTTTAAAGAGGGTTTCTTTCTCAGATTTGTATATCTTGTTCTAGGTCTTGCTTATTTTTTTCTTTGATCTCCTTTTATCCAACACTGTATGTTTGTTTTCTTTTATTTCCATTTGATATAAAGTATCTCAGAATAACTGGTCCAATACCATCACCTCTATTTGATTATTTGGAATAATACATTTTGTATTTTCTGTCGCGTAAGGTAAAACTTGCATGGTGTTCCTTTACGTTTTCCATACTTGCATTGATGAGCTGTGGGCCTAAGACTTAACGTTTCTGTAATTTTCTCAGGTTAATTAAAAATATGTGGCTAAAATGATTAGAAATTCAGAACAATTGTGACTGCACGCGTTCATGCAAACAGGAACCAGAAAAACAAAAACACGAAAAAAGAATAAGAACGCCTATTGCATAACAAGACAAGACAGGCCTTTGTCAAGCGTAAGATCACAAACACCAGATACAAAATTTATGAGAAAAAGACTGAAACTTCCTTGCTCCTACGTCCTGTGTGAGAAAAGGAATAAACTAACTAAAACGACATCATAATGTGTTTTTGAGTAAATATAATGTCAGAGCGGAAGTGAGATAAATTCTGCAATTCTGAAAAGTGGTCATGCCATATCAATAATGTTTTATCCCGAAGAGGGTCCAGGGCTGAAATCAAAACTATGATGCAATAACGAAGAGTAGTGTTTGGAATGTAAAGGATCCCACTATTAAGTAATGCATAAGAGAAAATATAAGCATATGTTCCAATGGGAATATATATAATCAAGAGGTATGGCTGATGTAAATGGATCGTGCCTAGTGCAACGAATCCGGTCCGACCTTGGAATGATAATAATAGAATAATAACAAAATGATTAGAATTTAAAACAGCACTGACAACATGTGATACCAATGTATGAGTTCGCCAAGTATCAGGAAGTTTTGATGTACATGGTCCACTTACTTTTGGGCGCTGCCTTCATGATCATCTGGTCAATACTGGCTCCCACCACCACCTGAATCAGCGCAACACATCCATGCTAACAAATTGTTATGCCGCTGTGATTGGATATGTAAGAGAGATCGATAGAGAGATTTACATATGGATATACATTTAGATAGGAGTGGGTGCGTCCAAATGTCCGTGTGTGTTCATACATTCGTGTATGTGCGTGCACGGGCGCGTGTAACCACACATAGACGCACACACACACGCGCACGCGCACGCTCACACAAACACACACAGACACACACGCACGCACACACACACACACACACACACACACACACACACACACACACACACACACGCACCACACACACAGTCACAGTCACAGTCACAGACACACACACACATACGCACACATATACACATACACACACACATACACACACACACCACACACACACACCACACATGACTTAGAGTATCTTTGACGCGTATGTGTGTGTGAAAGAGAGAGAGGGAGAGAGAGAGAGAGTGAGAGAGAGAGAAGAGAGAGAGAGAGAGAGAGAGAGAGAGAGAGAGAGAGAGAGAGAGAGAGAGAGAGAGAGAGAAAAGAGCGAGCTTTTAGGACAAATGAATAAACAGCAAGTTTTGTTACAATTCATGATATACCAAATCTTGTTGAGCTTCAATGATACAAATTTTGTTATATTGCCCTGAGATCACACACTTTTGTGTATTTTTGTGGTATTACCCATTTTGAGGTGCTTTCTTTATATAAAAGATTTTGTTGTATTATTGTTTGTTGTTGTCTCACATTTATTTGTACTTTCTTGGCATCATGGGATTATTACATCATTTTTTCACTTTCTATAGATTTCAAATTTTATGGCATTCCTTAATATCACATGTGATGTAGTACTTCATGACCTCAGTGACCTAAGTTTTGTTGTATTTCGTGTCTATCACAACATTTTGTTCCCTAATATCACAAATTTTGTTGTACTTCTCTGATATTACAAGTTTTACTGCGCATCTCTGATATTACAAGTTTTACTGCGCTTCTCTGATATTACAAGTTTTACTGCGCTTCTCTGATATTACAAGTTGTTTACTCTCTGTTACAGTTTTGTGTACTTCTCTGATATTACAAGTTTTACTGACTTCTCTGATATTACAAGTTTCTTGTACTTTCTGATATTACAATTTGTGTCTTCTCTGATATTACAAGTTTTGTTGTACTTCTCTGATATTACAAGTTTTGTACACCTGATCAGTTTTGTTTTACTCTCTGATATTACAAGTTTTACTGCGCTTCTCTGATATTACAAGTTTTACTGTACTTCTCTGATTCAGTTTGTTTCTCTGATATTAATTTTTGTCACTCTGATATTACAAGTTTTGTTGTACATCTCTGATATTACAGTTTTACTGTCCCTCTCTGATATTACAAGTTTTACTGTACTTCTCTGATATTACAAGTTTATGACTTCTCGATATTACAAGTTTTGTTGTACTTCTCTGATATTACAAGTTTTGTTGTACTTCTCTGATATTACAAGTTTTTGTTCCTGTATTACAGTTTCTGCTTCTCTGATATTACAAGTTTTGTTGTACTTCTCTGATATTACAAGTTTTGTTGTACTTCTCTGATATTACAAGTTTTGTTGTACTTCTCTGATATTACAAGTTTTGTTGTACTTCTCTGATATTACATTTGTTTACTTCCTGATATACAAGTTGTTGTACTTCTGATATTACAAGTTTGTTGTACTTCTCTGATATTACAGTTTGTTGTACTTCTCTGATATTACAAGTTTTGTTGTTTCTCTGATATTACAATTTTGTTGTACTTCTTGATATTACAAGTTTTGTTGTACTTCTCTGATATTACAAGTTTTGTTGTACTTCTCTGATATTACAAGTTTTGTTGTACTTCTCTGATATTACAAGTTTGTTGTACTTCTCTGATATTACAAGTTTTGTTGTACTTCTCTGATATACAAGTTTTGTTGTATTCTCTATATAGAGTTCTGTTTCTCGATCACGATGATCAATATCACTGAGCTAGAAGAGATATCACTGATGGTAAAGTTAGTGAAGACATTTCCGTAGGCCATGTCACACTTACCCTGCTTGTTGCCAGAAGAAGCAGCGCCACGCCCAACATACATCATTTTCTTCTGAGATCTTCTTACAGATCTTCGGCGGACACAGTTATCAGGAATCAAACCCGAAACACGAAGAAATCTGAGAAGAAGAAAACCAAGAGGCCGAGTGTTAAAATCGTGAAATGTTACCGGGTGAGGATAAACTATCTTGGAACCACGATGACTACTTAAAACACGCACTGATCTGATGACCATGTAGAATGGCATGGGAAAATTTTGTAAATAGTAACACAAATACGCACACACACGCACGCACACACACCACACACACACACACACAACACACACACACACACACACACACACACACACCACACACACACACACCCCACACAGGACTCAGAGAAAAGCAAGCTATATTAAGCTCAGATGAAAGACTGGGACAACAATGTGTCAACCATCTTGCGGATACTTTGAGCTATTGCTCGAATTGTGGAGCAACGCGAAGGATCTGTGGGTTATCATGTGTACCGATAGACAACAGGATACATCAATATATGTATATATTATATATCATATATATATATTATATATATATATATATATATATATATATATATATATATATATATATATATATATATATATATTGTGTGTGTGTGTGTGTGTGTGTGTGTGTGTGTGTGTGTGTGTGTGTGTGTGTGTGTGTGTGTGTGTGTTACATATACATATATGTATAAACACTGGCGTATCCTGCCAAACAATCTGAATTCAAAAAGGAAGTTCTTAGCATCAACATCATCATCCTCACTTGATATCATCAAATAAACAAATTATCCTTTTTCAGTTTCAGTTTTTCAGTTTCAGTTTCAGTTTCTCAAGACGACATCTCTGTTCTCGGAACGAATTCCACGTGCACTTAAGTCACAGGTGCCATGGTATGGTGATCACGGCACAAGCCTTAAACCTGCACATAAACCCATGACCTGGTCAGGTCCTGAGGCCCTACCTAGGCTATGTTTTACCTGGTCTATATGTTATACTGTATTGTATCAAATTATCCAAGACCTGATAAAGGAGTGACATTGTTTACTTATGTGTAAAGTTAATTCGTCATTAAAATCAGTCTTATTCTCTGTGTAAGCTGCCTCGCTCATTTCATAAAACCACGGACTGAAGATGATTTCTAGAGTTCGGTTCCAGTCTGCAACATATAGCTGGTATCTTCGCTGCCCATTTTAGTGTTCCAATCATTCTAGTAACGTTGGTGTTTTCATTTTTGTGTTCCCTCTCCCTGTCCTCCCATTTCAAGACATTGCCATCTTATAACGTTTCACGCGAACATTAGGAGTCTGTCAGATATTTGAAACGTTTAGATTTGGGTTGAACACGTATGGACTTGTTCAAGTACAATGGTCTGTATTGAACACACTCCAAACTCTTACTCTCAAATGGACAAGGAGAAAAATGTTGTTTCTACATGAAAGTTGCCTTTTTACACTATAATCAAGGGGTTGGCGTTGGCGTTGTTTTAACATCATTAATCATACAAAAGTATCCAAGTCTTGATTAAGATTAATAAATATTACATACCATTTGGTGTCCATTAAATACATAAATCACTCACACTTAACTTGAAGAAGAAGAAAAATTATGGTCAACAACTACATCGAAGACCCAAACGGAAAAGTAAAGATGGAAAATGAAGAGCTAGAAATGGTCGACCACTACATCTACTTAGGCCAACGCATCTCAGCAGAATCCTCCTCCAAAGAGGAAGAAATCAAATGTAGGATAACCCTTAGCTGGCAAGCTTTTGGAAGAGCAAGTTCGGCTTTCAAGCATGACAAAACTCCATCTGTCCTGAAACGAAGTCTACGACCAATGCATTCTGCCCACAGTCATCTACGATGCAGAAACGTGGAACCTAACGAAAAAACTCGCTTTGAAACTAAGAACCATGCAGACGGCACATGCAAGAATCATGCTTGGTATCACCTGGAAAGATCACAAAACGGCTCAGTGGATCAGAGAAAGAACAAAAGTGCGAGACATCCTGGAAACCACCAACAAACTGAAATGGAACTGGGCAGGACATCTCACCCGGAGAATGGACAATCTTGGACAACAAAAACCACGTTCTGAATACCAAGAGACGGCACTTGCAATAGAGGAAGACAGACAATTAAATGGACAGACGACCTAGATGGATTTGACAAGAACTGGAGAGGAAAAGCGCAGGGACGAAGTGAATGGAAGTAGCTGTGGAAGGCCTACGCCCAACAACGGAGTTTCGATGGCTGAAAGATAGAAATACATGAATCCAAGGATCATCTCAGACTCTGTGAGAGCTCATAGCCTGCTCTCCGGGTGACCTCCCTTTCGCTTTCTTCTTTCGTTTTGTCCCTTGCCTTACATCAACCATTGTTTGTGTCGGCTGCTTCCTAGGTCCTGTCGCTAAGGATGGGTGGGTTGGTATGGGGTGTAGTGATGGAGATGCGATACAGTGGTTGAAACTCCTGCCTGGGAAGCGAGAGCTGAGTTCAGTTCCGGTTGGACAATAATTTTTTTTACTACACAAGACCTTGATCAATGGTCTTTGGTGCCAGCTTCACAGATGAGACCATAACCTGAGATCCCATGTGCAACATGCAGTGAACACATGTAAAGGGCCCACAGTGATAAAGTAATCATTTGCAACATTTCGAGGAAAATCCACTTTTACAAGCCAACAAAAATACATGAAAATAAGAGCAAAGCAAACAAACAAATTAAAACGGGAATATTTAGTCTTAATGCAGCAAGCATTTCTGACATGGGACGATCGCGTAATACAAATGCAATTGTTAAAATCATTAAAAACAAAACCAAAACAAACAAACCAAACCAAACCAAAACAAACAAACAAAAACCAAAAACCAACAAACCAAACCAAACCAAACCAAACCAAAACAAAACAAAACAAAAAACTGAAAAACAAAAACAAAAAACAGACAAAAATGGGTGGTGCTACTGCACAATAGCAACATGCTTTTCCCAGGCAACATTTCATACAAAAATAAAATTCCAATACGATAAAAACGAAAAATCAATATCAATCCAAACTTCAAAAATTTCAAAATATGTTATCACGTAAGGGTAGTAGCATAAGGTCACACTGCGCCTGTCCCTGTAGTCCAATCCAAGCCAACAGATACATTCCCTAAACCTGGCTTTGGGACTTGGCGATGATCGTCATCAGCACATCATGTCTAAATATGGAGTCGTCGTCGTCATCATCATCATCATCATCATCATCATCATCATCATCATCATCATATCATGTGCCCTGCCCCACGGCGTTGGCGATCATGGCCCTCCATATTTATCTATCCCTTGTCGCCGCAACCACATCTTCCACCCTGTCTGTCCTCAGCCACCCTGCAGGTCCGTCCAAAAGTTTCTCCCTGGGTTTACCTGGTGTTCTCTTTCCCTCCAGCTTTCCTGTTGTGACCAGGTGTGCTCTAATTCCCTTTTGCTCATAAAATGGCCTATAGGTGTTGTCTACCTTTTCCTAATCTTCCTTATCAGTGATCTTCTTGTGTCTTCCTCCATCAAGACTGTCTCGCTCGTTTTCTTTGCTGTCCGTGGAACTCTCAACATTCTTCTTAGAAACCACATCTCGGCTGCCTCAATCTTGTTCTGGCTTTGCGTGTTGACTGTCCACACCTCACAACCGTACAACATTATCGATTCTATTTAACATTCAAGAACTCTCTTTCTGATGTTAACTGATAGGCATTTGTTGGTAAGAATGCTTTTCATCGTCTTGAATGCTGTTTTGGCTTGGCCGATTCTGCTGGCTATTTCTGATGTGCATCTACCGTCTAGTGAGTTGCCCGTTCCCAGAACGCTTGTAAAAAAGTTAAATGTCTAAGGAGTGCGTTTCTAGTGAAAACGGAAAATCACCAAAACACCCTCTTCAGCTATTTTTGCCACTATTGCTGTTTTGTCTCAGCGAGTTAGCACTGGTTTCGTGCTGATGAGTTACATTTGGTGAAAAATGAAATGGAACTATGATGGAATTCTGGTGCGTTATGTGAAAAAATGCCCTGGAACTGCGATGGAATGTGATGGAATGATGACAGCAATAGTAAAATATAGAACATTACAACTATAACGTTAACTTGACAATATGTGATCTATAATGATAATGATGACGACGACGACGATAACGATGATGGTGATATGTGTGTGTGTGTGCTTCCGTGCGTGCGTACGTGTATGCGTGTATGCGTGTGTGTGTGTGTCGGAGACGTAGAACACTAGTTGACGTAGTTGACGTAATGAAGACATAAAAGAAGCAGTACGCCCAATTCAACCATGCCAACAGCCGACCACCCAAAGGCAAATGATCAAATCATGTAATGCATGGAGCGATTACAAAAGGCTTTAAAATCATGAGAAAACCATCACGCTGTTATCTGATAAATTCGACATGTAAAGTAGATCTAAAACTGAACAAAACGAAAAGAAAAGGAGCAACTAGAAAGAAGGAAAGCAGGTAGTAAAGGGAACATAACTTTGTGTTTCTTTTCTTAAACAAGAACATCGTTGAAAAAACAAGAGAAAGAAAACAGGAAAACTGTACAGCAATGATAGGAAGACAACAAAACCGAAGAGGAAAAAGGAAGATGTGCAAACGAACAGATACACTAAACGTAAATATAGCATTGCAGACTAACAAGCAAGCGAGCAAATAAACAAATAATCAAAAGAATGAACGGGCAAACAAAATGATTCAAACAAATAATAAATCAGCAAACAAACATAGAAACAACCCAACCAGGCAAACAACAAAGTATGAACCATAACAAAACTACAACTCAAAGCAAAGACGAAACTGAAATACCAGCATCATTCCAATGATATACTACAAGACATGAAGCACACACTCACTCGGCACAACGAAAACTGACCGTCTAAACAAATCTCTGGGCAGGCTGTCTAATTCACTGGTGATCTAGCCCCACTCGTCGCATTCTTATATTATGTAAACCTATTCCACACACACACATACTCGTATACATATGCACAGATACGTGTGGGTTGATCCTTACAAACCATATCACACACACTCACTCATAGTCTCTTGACCCGAGGATCCTGTACATGTATAGCATCCTGACAAATGTTTCCTGTCCATAGTCATCAGGCCAGTCAATGCACCATGCGTCGGCTACAGACAGTCCCGGCCACCGACTTTAATGAATGGTTCTCTTGCTAGAAAACAAAAAAGATCTACAGTGCACAAAACATAATGGTTTTAAACTAAGTTTATTTTTGTTTCAGACTGAACTTTTTCAAGCATTTGTGTCTAAATATTAGCGGGTAAGTTAACTATTACAGATTTCTTTAGGTCCGGATTTCGACAATATTTTCTCTACTGGTTCGCGTTACATCTCTTGTCGAGAGGCCATTTTGCAAAATCGTAACAAGTTCTACACACACACACACACACACACACACACACACACACACACATACACACATAGTTTGTAATAAACGAGCACGGCAACAAGCGATAGAACACATTTTCAGACTTGGTTCATTTTACGTCTTGTTTTGAGAAGAGCATGTCACATGGGGCTGGTTCCTATTGCAGTGTGTAGCTAAACGTGTCACGGTACAACCCCCCCCCCCCCCTCCTTATCTCTGCTCTTCAGTCTCCAGTTCGTCACCAAGCCTATTGGTTTCCTCACCATCCTACTGCAGATGTCTTGTTTAATGCAATACGACCTTTCTCGAGAAAGCTGACGCTTGCTTCATTTTCCTAATTTGGCGTGAATGGCTTACACTAGAAAAAAATCCCCTTTTTTGGTTCTAAGCCTATATGGTACAAAAGTTTCATTCAGTTGGGAGACTGAGTCTGTGTAATCTGTCCATGTCGCTTCTTTTGTCGTACAGTTTTGTAAATGACAGAACAATCTGTATCCGGTTTCGAAGGTTTGATATTAACCCTTTGACTATCTCACCCTATTCACCAGCGTCCTGCAAGCTGCAAAAACGTAACCTTTTGACTCTCTCATCCCATTACCAGGAAGCTGGTGGATAGAGTGAGAGAGTCAAAGGGCAAAGTTTTAGCTTTGCTGGCACGTTTGACAGTGCAGGATGCTGGTGCACTGGGTTCAGGAGTGAAAAGGTTAAAGGAAGGCACGGTTCGAAAAGAGTGGAGATGTTTCCAACCTCCCAGGTCATTTTGATCAGCGCCATGATGGCACAGTGGACTAGTTA
>JAPXFY010000022.1:32372446-32377446 GCA_030674185.1 Monoplex corrugatus | reverse complement strand
TGTAATCTAAAGGTCTCTAATGAGGACTGAGCCCATCCCCTCTCCTTCGCTTCAAATTCATATTCATATTCACTTTTTTTAAACCAAGAGTTCAGAAAGGCAAGAAGACTGATTGGTCTTCAAGGGGTGGGACCTGGGAAATCAAGCTTTCTCTGCAATGTTTTAATACCAAGGCAGCTGGGCAATGCCCTACTCTTCACAATTTTCAACTGCAGTGGGATCTTTATTGTGGGCATCTAGAAGACACATGGGTTCGACTTATGCCTGCACATTCATAGTTACATTCATATTCATCTTCATATTAATTTCTTTTCCTCACAAAAGATTTGCCATGTGAATCTCGGGCTGTCTCCCCTGTTGAAAGTGCGTCGCCGCATTGCAGCGCCACCAATTTATCTATTTGTATATTTTTCTTTTTGAACAAGACTTCAAAAAGGCAAAAAGACTACTTGGCTTACAAAGGGACAGACCCTGGAAACGATCCTATCTCTCCAGTATTTTACACGAGGGCAACTGGGTAAATGTCTTGCTCTTCAGGATTTTCAACTGACGTGGGATCTTTAGCGTGCGCAGGTCAGAAGGCACACGAGTCCGACTCACTTTTTGTCCCCATCTGAAGGGTTAGACGTTCAGCTCCATTTTCTGGCCAAAGTGAGGAGAAAAGTCGAGGTCCTGGAACCTCGAGTTTAGTTATTGGAAAGCAAATGTCTTAACCATTCTGCCACTCTTCTGTCCATGGACCCTACGTGTCATCCAGGTCTCGTGATTCTGCTTATAAACTTTATGGATTCTATGACTTGTTTATTTCTGTCGATTCTTTTTTCATTGTACTTCTTTTGTCACGGATTTATCAAGTGAAGTTTGGGCTGCTCTCATCGTGTGTGTTTGTGTGTGTGTGTGTGTGTGTGTGTGTGTGTGTGTGTGTGTGTGTGTGTGTGTGTGTGTGTGTGTGTGTGTGTGTGTGTGTGTGTGTGTGTGTGTGTGTGTGTGTGTGTGTGGTGTGTGTGTGGTGTGTGTGTGTGTGTGTGTGTGTGTGTGTGTGTTTCTGATGACCAAAAGCGTTGTATTTTTACAACACTCAGTGCGTGATGCGCTTGGGACTTTGGTTTATTATCTACTCTCATTCATTTGTCATTTAGTGCCAATGATAATAGTGTGCTTACATTTAGCATATCATGTCAAGCCGCACAATCCCAGGCTTTCAAGCTGAGCCTTCCATATGGTCAATATTGTGTAACGTTCTTGTATCCAGTTGGTGTCGGGTTATTTTTCTTCTGCGTTCGGGCTCGATATGCCTCAACTGGTTATGTTTAGAGTACCTGGAATGTGTGTATGCACATTGTTTTGGCTCACACTGTGCATGTAAAATGCTGCTGCTGCACAGTACCCCCGACTTAGCTGGCGAAAGAAAGATGTAAAAGAAAACAAAAACATAAAATAAAGTGTTGCCATTTTTTTTACCATATAGACCCCCCGCCCCCAGGTGAATGCAATGGAAAGGCAGGCAGAAAGAAAAATGTGAAAGAAAGAAAATGGAAACACAAAAGCAAAAAGAAGAAAAGACAAAGAGGAGACTTCTAGCAAGAGTTTCCATAAGTAGAGGATTTATATAGAAAGAACCTTCGGCATCCCCAAGAAGATAGTGTTGGATGTAAGAGACAAGCAAGCTAATATCAGTAAGGATTTTATTTTTCGCAATTATCACCATAGAAGTCAACTGATCTTGTAGTCTTTTCATCAGTTACGATTCCTTGCCAAACATCTTTTTGCAAAGAGCATGCATCACGAAAACGAGCATTTAACAACGCAAGGAAACAAGTATGTAACACGCAGACAAATGAGTATACAACACATAGACAAACGCGTATGTGACAAGTAGACAAAAGAGTATGTGACAAATAAACCAAAAAATATGTGACAAGCAGACAAACGTGTATGTGACAAGCAGACAAATGAATATGTGACAAGCAGACAAAAATGTATGTGATAAGCAGACACAATTGTATGTTACAAATAGACAAAAGAGTATGTGACAAGCACACAGAAGTGTATGTGACAAGCAGACAAAAGTGTATGTGACAAGCAGACACAAGTGTATGTTACAAATAGACAAAACAGTATGTGACAAGCACACAGAAGTGTATGTGACAAGCAGACAAAAGAGTATGTGACAAGCAGACACAATTATATGTGACAAGTGGACACACTTGTATGTGACAAGCAGACAGAAGTGTATGTGATAAGCAGACACAATTGTACGTGACAAGTGGACAAAAGTGTATGTGACAAGCAGACACAATTATATGTGACAAGCAGACAAAAGTGTATGTGAAAAGCAGACACAATTGTATGTGACAAGCAGACACAATTATATGTGACAAGAAGACAAAAGTGTATGTGACAAGCAGACACAATTGTATGTGACAAGAAGACAGAAGTGTATATGACAAGCAGACACCAAATGTACGTGACAAGCAGACAAAAGTGTATGTGAAAAACAGACACAACTGTCTGTGACAAGCAGACAAAAGAATATGTGACAAGCAGACACAATTGTATGTGACAAGTAGACACAATTGTATGTGACAAGAAGACAAAAGTGTATGTAACATGCAGACAAAAGTGTATGTGACATGCAGACAAAAGTGTATGTGACAAGCAGGCAGAAGTGTATGTGACAAGCAGACAGAAATGTATGTGACAAGTAGACAGAAGTGTATGTGACAAGCAGACACACTTGTATGTGACAAGAAGACAAAAGTGTATGTGACAAGCAGACAAAAGTGTATGTGACAAGAAGACAAAAGTGTATGTGACAAGAAGACAAAAGTGTATGTGACAAGCAGACAAAAGTGTATGTGACAAGAAGACAAAAGTGTATGTGACAAGAAGACAAAAGTGTATGTGACAAGCAGACAAAAGTGTATGTGACAAGAAGACAAAAGTGTATGTGACAAGAAGACAAAAGTGTATGTGACAAGCAGACAAAAGAATATGTGACAAGCAGACACAATTGTATGTGACAAGTAGACACAATTGTATGTGACAAGAAGACAAAAGTGTATGTAACATGCAGACAAAAGTGTATGTGACAAGCAGGCAGAAGTGTATGTGACAAGCAGACAGAAATGTATGTGACAAGTAGACAGAAGTGTATGTGACAAGCAGACACACTTGTATGTGACAAGCAGACAAAAGTGTATGTGACAAGCAGACACAATTGTATGTGACAAGCAGACAAAAGTGTATGTGACAAGCAGACACAATTGTTTATGACAAAAAGACAAAATAGAATGTGACAAGCAGACAAAAGTGTACGTGACAATAAGATGTAAATTGTATGTGACAAGCAGACACAATTGTTTATGACAAAAAGACAAAATAGAATATGACAAGCAGACAAAAGTGTATGTGACAAGCAGACAAAAGTGTATGTGACAAACAGACAAAAGAATATGTGACAAACAGACAAAAGTGTATGTGACAAGTAGACACAATTGTATGTGACAAGCAGACAAAAGTGTATGTGACAAGCAGACAAAAGTGCATGTGACAAGCAGACACAATTATATGTGACCAGCAGACAAAAGTGTATGTGACAAGCAGACACAATTGTATGTGACAAGCAGACAAAAGTGTATATACAAGCAGCCACAATTGTATGTGACAAGTAGACACAATTGTATGTGACAAGAAGACAAAAGGGTATGTGACAAGCAGACACAATTGTATGTGACAAGCAGACAGAAGTGTATGTGACAAGCAGACAGAAGTGTATGTGACAAGCAGACAGAAGTGTATGTGACAAGCAGACAGAAGTATATGTGACAAGAAGACACAATTGTATGTATATACATCCGATGTGATCTGGATTACTCGTCCTTTGTAGATTTCCCGATCCCAGCAGATACAAAAGACATCTATTACACAGGAGCAGTTATCAGAGTTAATACAACTGTTAATGTAAGTCTTTTATCATTGTACCTTCCTTCTGGTCCAAAGGATGATAACACAGACTGGATCAAGCATTTGGACACAAAAGGCTCAAGGTGGATGGTACTGGGTGATTTTAACGCTCATTCTCTTTTCTGGGAGAAATAATGTCTCAAAATCACCAGTAATCGCCTAATTGAAAACATAGTAGATTCAAATCTTTACTTATTAAACGATGGTTCAGTTATACGGATTCCTGATGTCTCTACTCATAGAGCAACCACAGTGGATTTGTCTCTCATCTCTCCAGAGCTTGCAACAAATTGTACTTGGCTTGTAGGAGATGATAGTTTGGGTAGTGATCATCTTCCAATTGAAATTAAACTTTTGGAGAAAACAACTTTCAGAACACGCACTGACACTGAAGACAGAATCCCGAAATTCAAATACAAGAACGCCGATTGGATAGCGTTTGGTAATATCCTTCAGACGCACAACACAGATTTAATAAAACATGATAATATAGATGTATTTTATTCTAATTTCATCGAAGTTGTCTTAAAGGCAGCTTTTTCTTCTATTCCAGTGTGCAAGTTAGTGACACTTGGCAAATACCGTGGAAATTCGTGGTGGACAGAAGAATGTGAACAGGCTGTTGCCTTTAAAAAAGAAACGTTTAAAATCTGGCAGAAAAATAAAACACCTGCACATCATTTAAACATGAAGAAAGCTAAAATTCAATGTAATAGAGTAATAGCACAAGCAAAGAAGTCCTATTGGACCAGTTTCTGTAATGATGAAGTATCTGAATCAAAGGATATGTACAAAGTGTGAAAAAAAATAAAAGAAATGAAATATGGTCATACGCTGCCAAGCTACCCAATTAAGTTTAAAGACAATTTATTTCCAAGTTCATTTGAAAAAGGTAACGCCTTTCTTAATCTTTTTTTCAGACAATAGCCAATGGTAAACACAGAATAGAACAGGAGAAAAATGACATCTATGTTGATCCAATTTCTAAGGAGAGTCATTATATCAATTCTCCCATTTAACTGGACGAATTCATG
>JAPXFY010000022.1:32329946-32367446 GCA_030674185.1 Monoplex corrugatus | reverse complement strand
CAGGTTTGTTTTCTTTGCTGTCCATGGAACTCTCAACATTCTTCTTAGAAACCACATTTCGGCTGCCTCAATCTTGTTCTGGCTTTGCGTGTTGACTGTCCACACCTCACAACCGTACAACATCATCGGTTCTATTTAACATTCAGGAACTCTCTTCCTGATGTTAATTGATAGGCTTTTGTTGGTAAGAATGCTTTTCATCTTCTTGAATGCTGTTTTGGCTTGGCCGATTCTGCTGGCTATTTCTGATGTGCGTCTGCTGTCTGGTGAAATGATCGTTCCAGAGGTATTTGAACTTATCAACCTGTCTGAAGGTTGCGCCGTTTGCTGATATTTTGCATGAGGGGATTTCATGTTTTTTACTGATCACCATGACTTCAGTCTTCCTGCTGTTTAGTTCCAACCCCTTACCTTTGTTTTCTATTTCTAGTATGTTCACAAGGTTTTGTAAGTCCCTTTCATTTTCTGCGATTAGCACAGTGTCATATGCGTATCGAATGTTATCATTTTTCATCCAACCTCTAATCCAGGGTCTTCCTCTAGGTTTTTCATGATGTTTTCATTGTAAAGTGAAAACAGATCTGGTGACATAACACAACCCTGTCTGACTCCTCTTTTGATGTTTCGGAAAGAGCTTATATCGTTTTCTATTCTCATTGCAGCTGTTTGTTCCCAATACATATTTCTGATTATTCGTAGATCTTTTCCATCAATTATGAGTCTTTCTAGTTGGTTGATCAATTCTTCATGTCTTATCTGATCGAAAGCCTTGGTATAATCAACAAAGCATAAATATAAATCCTTATTCATCTTGGTATATAAATCCTTATTCATCTCGACTGACCTATCTATGACAGTTCTTAGGATGTATATGGCATTAATAGTTCCTTTCCCTTCCACAAATTCACACTGTTCTTCTGCTATTTCTCTTTTGATTCTATTCCTTGTCTTCATCATGATTATTCCTAATAGGATTTTTTTTACATGACTCATCAAACTGATTGTGCGATGGAGTTCACATTCTATAGCCCCTGTCTTCTTTGGAAGAGCAATGAAAATTGATTTTGACATATCTTTGGGGATTTTTCCAGTGTCGTAAATTTCATTTAGGAGGACTGTCATTTTTTCAATACCAAATTCCTCCAGGGCTTCAATCATTTCTGTAGTAATGTTGTCTGATCCTGGGTCTTTAACTGGTTTCATCTTTTTCAGTGCTGCTCTAACTTCATCTTTCATTATGGGTGGTCCTTGAAAGTTCTTTCTTATAATATGTTCTTCGTTTCTGTCATCTTCAAAATGGTCTTTAATGTACTCTCCCTATTTGTCTAATATTTTGTCTTTTTCCATAATAAGCGTACCATCTTTCGATTTTAAGCAACCAGTTGATGTGCATGTCTTTTTCCTGTGGACAATTTCTTCAATTCGTCTGTACATACCCTGAGGATCCGTTTTGTGTCGGTCTTCTATTTCTTTGCATTTTGTTTTCAGCCAAGCGTCCTTAGCTTCATTGCACCTATTCCAGATTTCTTTATCTATCTTCCTGTATATCTTCTCGTTTCTCTTTGCCTTCCTCCGTTCTTCCATCTAGTCTAAAGTTTCTTTTGTCATCCAGTTCTTTTTTACTTTTCTATCGACTTCAGGGATTTCTTCACAAGCTTGATTTATCGAATTTCTCAACTTTATCTATTGTTCCTCACTGTCACCAACGTCTTCCAGAGCACTGAATTTGTTTTGAACATGTACGTTAAATTTTTTACGTATCACTTCATTGTCTTCAAGAGTCCAAGATTTAGTTTGATGTTGCTTTTGGTCTGTTTCCTTTTCCTTAATTTCAGCCTAGATTTTCCCAGTACAGGATTGTGGTCACTGTTGCAGTCTGCGCCTGGTAGTGTTTTTGCAGACAGTAAAGAATATCTAAATCTTTTATTAATCAGGATGTAGTCAATCTGATTTTTTGTATTATCCCCTGGACTCATCCAAGTCCATTTTATTCTGTTCGGCTGCTCAAACCAGGTGTTCCCTACTATGAACTCATTCATCTGTGCCCACTTCACAAGTTTCCCTCCCCTTTCATTTTGTATACCAAGGCCATGAGGTCCAACTATATCCTCCACCCTATCCTGTCCCACTTTAGCATTAAAATCTCCCATTATTATTGTAACTTCTTGTGATTTACATTGAGTCTTGGCCATCTCTAATACTTCGTAGAAGTTGTCGATGTTTTCCTGAGTACCTGCAGATGTTGGTGCATACACCCGAATGATACTGATATCAAATGGCCTGCCTCCCAATTTAACCAGCAAAACTCTGTCGGACACAGCCCAGTATCCTTTGACTGCTTTTGATTTGTCCTTGTCCATTATGATGCCTACTCCTCTTTCATGTGAGTTTCCATCAGAATATATTACTGTATACTCTCCTGATGTTATCATGCCTGCCCCCTTCCATCTCACTTATCCTAGTCCTAAAATACTAATGTATGGTGTCCCACAGGGTTCTGTTCTAAGTCCTGTTTCTTTCACTATGTATTTATGACCACTTAGCTCTGTTTTCATGTATGTGTTTGTATTATATACACACACACACACATATATATAATATTATATATATATATATATATACATAAACACACACGCACACACATTTATATATATATATATATATATATATAAATATATATATATATATATATATATATATATATATATATATATATATATATACAATGTTCTGAGCTTACCACTTTATGCTTTGTGGCTGCGTCTATGCTAGCTGAATGGGAAGCGCAAGCTGTGTTGGGTTTGAGAAATTCCACATCGGAGATAACTCCGTGACGCTCAAGAGTTATGTTACTTAGTTGCTAAAATACTGATGTTAAGCCTTTCCATCTCCATTTTGATATTGTCTAACTTACCTTTTTGTAACAATGTTGTGATGTTCCATGTTGCTATTTTGGTATTTTTGAGGTTGGTCGCAGTAGCTTGCTGACGGTCTGGTGTCACCTGCGCCACATGACGGACGAAGGTGCTCGATAGGCGCACCAATTTACGTCGTTGTCTTCATTTTTCTTTTGTCTGTCCATCCATGAATATCTTGGGGAGAATACGATGGTGGTTTCCCGTTGCCTTCCATCGAACTCCCTTAGCCTTATTCTCTCCCAAGATGTCCACAAGGCAGTGGAGCTATTTACCCATAGCTTGGGGACCGGACCTCCTCCGAGTCCCCCGAGATTTATCCTGAGTCGTGAGGTGCTCAGTTACCGCATGTCGCTATGAGGAGGCATAAAGTAGGGCTTGCTGATGGAGAGGCTATGTACTGGCAGGGAGAGACTTAGGCATTCTGCTCTTCTTTTCGCATAGCTGCAAGCAGCAGTGCTAGCCAGCGGTACAGGCTGAAAGTGAGAGGTGACAAGCACGCAGTCACTAGCCGACACACTAGACCCATCACATCTGCCTTTGAAACATATATATATATATATATATATATATATATATATATATATATATATATATATATATATATATGTGTGTGTGCGTGCGTGTGTGGTGTGTGTGTGTGTGTGTGTGTGTGTGTGTGTGTGTGTGTGTGTGTGTGTGTGTGTGTGTGTGTGTGTGTTGTGTGTGTGTGTGTGTTGTATAATACAAACACATACATGAAAACAGAGCTAAGTGGTCATAAATTCATAGTGAAGAAAACAAGACTTAGAACAAAACCCTGTGGGACACCATATTTCAGCAAAGATGGACCTGATCTAGTGTAATTGATGAAACAGATGAGAACAGACTGAGTATGACAAGAAAGTGTGACTTCAACCATTTAAGAACAATTTCATAAACAGAAAGAAATCTGCTGTGACCAACCGCCCCCCCCCCCCCCACACACGCACACGCACACAGGCACACACACACACACACACACACACACACACACACACACACACACACACACACACACACACACGCATACATACACATATAACTAGTGTACTCCCCTCCTTCTCCCTAAAAATAAGTCTGCAGAAGATGTTTTCCAGCAATCTGCCAAAAACACTGGCATTAAGAAGATGGATGAAAGATGACAGTGGATGACAGTGTGTGGGTACCTTTAGGACTAATACACGGCACCAGAATAAGAAAGCTTTTTTTTCTACAGAATTTTGTCAGGTACAATGTTTTACTTGCCATAGGTTCTTTTACGTGTGCTAGATTAGTTTTGTACACAGGACATTTAATGGAACAAAAGAAAATCCCTGTCCAATCGAGTACTGACACCTGGACATGGCAGGTGCTTTTAACCACTTGCCATCATAACACCGTGTATATGCATGTACTGATGAACTTGACCAAGCGAAAATTGCAATTACACATGAACATTGTATACAGTTTTGTATCATATATTGAAAACAGTGGCAACGATAACAACAAAACACAGCAGTCTGATTCTAAAAATAAAAACAGTTCTCATTATCCAGCCTACTTCCCCACTGCAAGTGTATCCGTTCTATTTGAATTTTTTTTTGGAGGGGTGAAGGACAGGAGAGACGGAAGCAGAATTCTGAAGACACTGAGTCAAGACTGGCACTAATCATGACTTCATCTGACTGTTCCACACTACCAGGCAACTATTCATAGTCCGAAGCTGAGCACGGTGTATTGACTCTTTTATATACACTCGATTTGTATAAACATGCTGTTTATTTTGGTCTCAAAAAATATTAGCCTCCACATAGAGACCTGGACGGAGAAAGAACAGAGCACTTACCTTCCAATCTCTGTGCGTTTTCGTGGGTGCCTAACTCGCTTGAGCAAAACTTTGTGTGTGCAATCGTAAGCTACTCCAAGCTGTGAATGGGTACTTGACTGTTCAGTTTGGGAATGTAAAGCGGGGAGGAACAGAAGATGGGCCTGTCCTCATAATGCTTGCCCCGAGAAAAGTTGAGGTCTGTATCACCTCAGCCATCTACAGTTTCAGTTTCAGTTTCAACTTCTCAAGATGACGTCTCCGCGCCCAGAATGAATTCCATATGCACTAACGTCGCAGGGGCAATGTGATGGAGAAGATCCAGAATGATCACGGCACAAGCCTTAAGCCTGCACACAAACCCACGATATGCCAGACCCTGAGGTCCTACCTAGATAGTTCCATAACCCTGGGGTCGTAGGGGAGTGAGGTGGCAGAGACCTCAACTTTTCCCGGGTCCAGCACCACAAGGGCGGCGCCCATCCCCTCTTCCTCGCTTCAGATTTACGATCTCAGGGACATGGGTCAACCCTTTAACTGAACTATTATCTACACTTTATATTGTTTGCACTTCCATCCAGGAATAGAGCCAAGTTTTCGAAAACGAAAAGCGTGATCATGTCAGACTGTAAGTGTCCTTGCTAGTTTCATACTCGGAGCGATGGATGAAGAATATGTTGCTGTGAAACCTTGAACGGAACCTGTTGGAACCTGTTGAAGCCGATCAGTTCGGTGATTTCTCTTCGAAAGCTGAAATTGAGCAAGCCCCAGATGAAAGGGTTGGCAACATCGTGAACGAAGAAGAAAATCTCCATCAGTTTCAGGTATTTCAGATCGACGTCCACGTGGCTGAAAGAAAATGTTATGCGTTAGACATGTTAGATTGGTTTGCATAACTCTGTAATAAAAGTGTGTGTGGATTGGGTATGCCAAACCGAATAGCGTAACGCTGAAAAGAAGAAACCAGAAAAAAAAACGAAAGAAGAATAAGAACGCGTATTTAATACAACAAGACAAGACGCGCAAATTTTCGCCAACTGGCCCTTGTCAAGCGTAAGATTACAAACAAACAAACACCAGACACAAAAATTAGGAGAAAAAAACTGAAACTTCCCTGCTGCTCAGTCCAGTGTGAGAAAAGGAATAAACTGACTAAAATGACATCATAATGTGTTTTTGAGTAAATATGATGTCAGAGCGGAAATGAGAACTAAGACGCACTAGCGAAGAGTAGTGTTTGGAATGTAAAGGATAGCAGTATCAAATAATGCATAAGAGAAAATACAGGCATATGTTCGACTGAATGGGAAAATATTTAATCAAGAGGTATGGCTGATGTAAATGGATCGTGCCTAGTGCAACCAATCCGGTCTGACCTTGGAATAGAAAGAAAAACATCTTAAACCAACAACCAAGGGGCTGAAGGGAAAACCGGAGTCCCTGGCGAAAAAGAAACCTTAGTCAGACGCAGCTGGGCCTGTCTTGTGAAAGGAGAATTCAAACAGATTGAATCTAAAGTATAAATAGAAATAAAAACATAAATAAAAATTGGCATATGTGCAGCTGCAAAGCCAATACCTCACTGGGATGGGGAAATGGTGATAATATGGTCTATTTCAGTTTATTCCTTTTCTCACACTGGACCTAGCAGCAGGGAAGTTCCAGTCTTTTTCTCCTAATTTTTGTATCTGGTGTTTGTTTTTATTAATCTTACGCTTGAAAAACTTGCTCCTGTCTTGCCTTGTTATTTTGAATACACGTTCTTATTCTTCTTTCGTGTTTTTTCGGGTTCCTGTTTGCTTGAACGCGGGCAGTCACATTTGTGCTGAAAAGAAGAGTTACATGCAACAGATGTATATACATTAGGTATGTCAGACTGTTTTGCTTAACGCTGAAAGAAAAGGTGCATGCATTATCGATGACAAATGAATGAAGAGACCTGAAAAATCATAGCGGCTGTACAACGAACCACACCATATGTAAATAACAAGTTTAAAATAAATGCAGCTCCTCTCCTCCTTCTTGTACTTCTTATTGAAAAAGAGAGAAGGTTTAGAACTCCCATTTCTACCCAACAGACAAACAAACACAGACAAAAAGATAGACAGGCACACAAACACACATATATGCATCTGCTGGGCGAAGCAGATAACTGGGAGTGCACAGCAGATCTGCCACCAAGGAAAAAAAATACACCCAGAAATCATCAGCAAGACTCGCATGAGATTGGGCATAGTTTTCTACTCCCATTCGTCCAAACGAATGATTCTAATCGAGCTCGCTGTGCCATACGAAAGTAGAATGGAGAAAGTCCATATCTACAAGACTGAAAAGTATGCCAGTCTAGCCAGCAACTTGAGGACATCTGGCTTTCAAGCCAAAGTCCTCGCCATAGAGGTCGGGCCAAGGGGGTTGATAGGCACATCAGCCTATGATCTCATGAACCAGCTGTGATTTCGGGAAGAGAGAGGACCAGAGCCCTAAAGGCAATGGCAGAAGCAGCGGAAAAGAACTCCAGCTGGATCTGGACCAGGAGGGAAAAAAGTGAACTTCAAAAAGCTTAAAATTCCCCCATATGCTGCTGACGACAGATAGCCAAGTGGTCAAGACATCCATTACAAGGGTGACTTTGCCTCGAGAAACCTGACCACCTAGTGTGCGCGTGTTCGGTTCCAGGAGGAAGACAAATTTCTGTAAGTTAAAAAAATGGCATGTGTAATTGAGGAATGGGAGAGGCTGGATAGAGAAATTGTCCAAAAACTGGGTGCGCTACCAGGAAGAAGCACCCTGGAACACAAAGTGGTCACTTTGAGAGGTATTGTATATGCAACATGGAGGATGCCTATGGAATAAAGCAGTCAAAAGTGAAAACTCCTCCCCAGAAATCCAGACGCCAGCGTCAAATGGACGAGATCAGAAGAAAGAAACGGATTCTGAAGAAACAAATGAAGGCTGCTTAAGACTATGAGAATCAAGGGCTAGGGAAACTATGGAAAGATCTCAAAGCGAAACATAGCGCCCTTAGCAAAGCAGAAGTGAGGAAGAGAAGGCGCAAAAAGAAGAGATCGCTTCTTTAAAGACCCCTTTCAATCCGCCAGGAACCTGTTTGAGCAGTCCAGATCCGGGGCACTCAGAATGGACAAAGAAGCTCAGGAACAAAATCTCAGGAAAACTTATTCCGACCCGTAGAACGCATGAAATCCAGGATCTGGTTCGGCTTGCAATGTCACAAAAATGTTTAATAACAGACCACCAACACAGGATGAAGTAAAGAAAGAGGTAGAGAAAGCCAGGGCCAAATCATCACCTGGGTCAACAGAATACCTTACATACTGTATAAGAAGTGTCCCAGTGTCCTCGAGTGGCTCCACAAACTGATATGATCTTCATGGAGGAACATGAAGATCAGCAACCAATGGATGATAGCTGATGGAGTCATCATCATCATCAGGTGCCTTGCCACATGGCGTTGGCGATCATGGACTTCCATATGTTTCTATCTCTTGTTGCCTCAAGCACCTCTTCTACTCTCTTTGTCTTCAGCCACTCTGCAAGTCCGTCCAATATCTTCTCCCTGGGTCTACTTGTGCTCTTTTTTCCTCCAGCTTTCCCGTTGTGACCAGGTGCTCCAATTCCCCTTTCCTGATAAAATGGCCTATAAATGTTGCCTGTCTTTTCCTAATCTTCCTTGTGAATGATCTTCTTGTGTCTGCCTCCATCAAGACTGTCTCGTTTGTTTTCTTTGCTGTCCATGGAACTCTCAACATTCTTCTTAGAAACCACATCTCGGCTGCCTCAATCTTGTTCTGTCTTTGCTTGTTGACTGTCCACGCCTCACAATCGTATAACAGTATTGGTTCTCTATAACATTCAAGAACTCTCTTCTTGATGTTAATTGATAGGCATTTGTTGGTAAGAATGCTTTTAATCTTCTTGAATGCTGTTTTGGCTTGGCCGATTCTGCTGGCTATTTCTGATGTGCATCTGCTCTCTGGTGAAATGACTGTTCCCAGGTATTTAAACTTATCAACCTGTCTTAAGGTTGTGCCATTTGCTGTTATTTTGCATGAGGGGATTTCATGTTTTTTACTGATCACCATGACTTCTGTCTTCCTGCTGTTTAGCTCCAACCTCTTACCTTTGCTTTCTATTTCTAGTACGTTCACAAGGTTTTGTAGGTCCCTTTCATTTTCTGCTATTAGCACGGTGTCATCTGCGTATCAAATGTTGTTTATCATTTCATTTTTCCTCCAACCTTTAATTCAGGGTCTTCTTCTAGGTTTCTCATGATGTTTTCGCTGTAAAGTGAAAACAGATCTGGTGACAAAACACAACCTTCTCTGACTCCTCTTTTGTTGTTTTGGAAAGAGCTTATATCGTTTTCTATTCTCATTGCAGCTGTTTGTTCCCAATACATATTTCTGATTATTCGTAGATCTTTTCCATCAATATTGAGTCTTTCTAGTTGGTTGATCAATTCTTCATGTCTTATCTGATCGAAAGCCTTGGTATTATAATAATAATAATAATAATAATGTTTATTTGTATAACGCATATTCCATATAAAAAACATGCTCACCAGCGCTTTACATTTCGCAAGAAAGGCAAAAGGTGATAAAAAATGTTCACAATTACATACACAATAAGATAACAACAAACATTAAAGCTATACAAGTAAGAAGACACATAAGAAACCACAGAATATTAAAATTTAAACACTGACCTATGTAATGAAGAAAGATTAACAGATTTTTCATATGAATAAAGAGGCATACTGTGTTTATATATTGCTGCGTGTGTGTGCTTGCGTACATGTGTGTGTACGTGTGTGTGTGCGTGCGTGTGCGTTGCTGTGCGCGTGTGTGTTTGTAAGAATGTGTGTGTGTGTGTGTGTGTGTGTGTGTGTGTGTGTGTGTGTGTGGTGTGTGTGTGTGTGTGTGTGTGTGTGTGTGAGAGAGAGAGAGAGAGAGAGAGAGAGAGAGTGTGCGTGTGCTATGTTTGCATGCGTGTGTGTGTGTTTATTATGCATGCAATAGTTGTACATAAAATTATAATCAATATTTTGAATGAAGATAAAAACAGAAAAATTCTAATCCATATACAGGAAAAACATTACAACTTCAGTATTACAGCATTAACACCTTGACAATCAAAATTCCTCACAAATTATAAACTATTCGCATATCATACATCACAATTTACATACAAACAAAGATTTTAAAAAGTTTCTTAAAGTATAATCAACAAAGCATACATATAAATCTTTATTCATCTCGATTGACCTCTCTCTATGATGGTTTTTAGGATGGATATGGCATTAATAGTTCCCGGCTGCCTTGATATAAAACATTGGAGAGATGGATTAATTTCACAGGTCCCATCCCTTGAGGACCAATTAGCCTTCTTGCCTTCCACAAGTCTTGGTAAAAAAAAAAAAGTGAATATGAACATGAATTTGAAGCGAGGGAGAGGGGATGGGCGTCGCCCTCGTGGTGCTGGCCCTGGGAAAAGTTGAGGTCTCTGCCACCTCACTCCCCTAAGAACCCAGGTTTATGGAACTACCTAGGTAGGACCTCAGGATCTGGCGAGCTCGTAGATTTATGTGCAGGCTTAAATTAAGGCTTGTGCTGTGTTCAAACTGGATCTTCTCCATCACATGATACCTGTGACGTTAGTGTATATGGAATTCATTCCGAGCGCAGAGACGTCATCTCGAGAAATTGAAACTGAAACTGTCTGATCGTTCTGACAGCACGTCGGACCTCTGAATTTTGTAGTAGGTAGTTAAAACCCTTTGACTCCCGCACTCTATCCACCAGCCTCTGCATCGTCAACCATGCTAGCAAAGCAAAAACTTAACTCTTTGACTCACTCACCCTATCCACCAGCTTCCTGCAGCACGAATAATTGTAAACCCACCTTCCAAAATGGATCTCAGCACTACATTCTGAGATTATGTCATTAGAATAGGCAGTTAGGATTGTTTCCAATCATCATCATCATCATCATCATCATCATCATCATCATCATCTTCTTCTTCTTCTTCTTCTTCTTTGTCTTCTTTTTTTTTTACGTCTTCTTTTCTTCTCCTCCTCCTTTAACTCAGTGAAGAACAGTTGGGGTGCAGAACTAAAGAACTGTTCACCAGATTCATCCAGCTCTGTCGGATGTGTGCCTAAGCCTGGATCTCTGCAAATGGTTTCACTGTCCATCGATTTTTCTGCCTTTCACTCCGTCTTCCTCCTTCAACTCTACCCTGGGGTACTGATTCAGCAAGGCCATTGGATCTTGATACATGGTCGGTCATACGAACGTAGTTTTCTTTTCTTGACTGAAGTGAGGAGATCTTCATATGGTGCAATGCGCTTCTTGGTAGTTTGGTGCACTTGTTCATTGGTGAGAGGATCATTGTATCTGATGTTTAGTATCGTGCGATGACATCTTGTTTCCACGGCTGGGATTCATCTTTTCAAATCTACTGTGGGGGGCCGGGGCCATGCCTCGTATGCATACAGGAAGACAGAATTTACCAACGCACGTAAGGAGCCTGATCTCGTGTTTCATAAAGATGTTCTTGTCCTTCTATGCAGGTTTCAACCTGGACTGTGCTGATGTTGTCTTTGCTGCCCTCGAGAGGATTTCTGGTTTGGATTCCTCAAGAGATGCCAAAGCTTTTAAAAATATGTCGAGTAGTTTCCAAAATAGCCACTGTTGAAGTTGACAGGCATGCCTCCCCCTCAGTATTGATAAATTGGGCTTTCAAAGTTTTCACAATGCATCTCACATATAAAGCCTTTGGCAAGAACTGAAAAAAGATTCTTTCTAGTTTAAGTAGAATAATGATACAAATACTCTGGACTATGATCTTTAGCATGCTAACTATCATTTAATTTATTTAGCTGTGCATAAGCAAGGTTCAGTGAGTGGTTGCTGTATTTTGTGGATTGTTTATCATTTTGAGGCTTTTTAGACATATATTTTGACAGATTTGTATTTGTGTTCTAAATAAATGTGAGAAGGACGTTCATGTGGGGCGAGTCAAGTATATGTACATTCTTATTTCCAAATGTAGATTACTGTCGAACTGAATTAAAAATTAAGGCCATAGTTTGAGTTTTGAATAACACACACACACACACAAAAACCCGTATATACAAGACAAGAATATCAGCAACAACTCTTTCGCTAGAAATGCATAAAGGATCTATATTATGGTTGTGACGATTGAAACAGAAGCTCAAAATCAACATTTTCACCATTTACCTATGCTGTTGTGGCTTGCAGCAACGCGAAAGGCAGGGTCACAGTTATATGAATGAATGTCTGAAGGAAGGAACGATTGAATGCATTACTGAACAAACAACCCCTGATACATAACAAACATGACGGTACACACGAAAGGGAAAAGAAAATTAAACAACGAAAACGTAAAAGTGAGACCAGTCGCCGTGGTGTATTGGTTAACGCAACGGACTACTGACTGGAAGGTTGTGGGTTCGATTTCCCATCAGTCCCTTCAAAAATCATTGTCGGATTTTTCGGCTCTAACCGGCTCCTACCCAGAGTTGGGCTTGGTATGGGCACATTGGGAAGACTGGGATCACTCAGTCGAGTCTCATCCACTTCACGAATGCATCATTGAGGGTGTTGCTCAAATCTTCTGACCAGCACCGCAGGTGTCTGTATCTCTCTGGCCTGGTTGACGCCAGGATATATTATGATAGTAAGCGTATAGTACAGCTCTGTCACGCGGTCTCAATCCTAGATGGAACTCCATAGCATTATGATTATCATCCTCATCGACATCATCATTATCATTATCGTACTGCAAAAAAAAGAAACAACAACAAAAAAACAAAAACAAAACAAACAAAAATTGTGCCAGCTTCTGTGGCCATTTATGTTGCGTAGAAAATGGGACGAAAAAAAAACCCGGCCAGCACAAAGGTAACCTCCCTGAGTGCGATGACCCTTAAAAACAAAAACAAAAACAACACAAAAAATCAAACAAAAACGTAAAAGTGAGAAGTGGGACAGGGGCATTGATTGGTATGGTGACTGAGCGATTGTTGTCGTTAGTATGGACATTGGTAGATGGTGTCCTGCGTATGCTGGATCAGAGCAGGCTTCACTGAACCACACTGAAAGACTTGGCAGCGATATATAGTCTCTTTTGGTGGGTGACCTTACAGCAGCTTGACAATGCTAGCTCGTATGGGTTTACAACGGGTTCATGAAAGGCAAGTTCATTTAGTAAAGAATGACCTTGGTTTTTATGGCATGATGAGCAGCCAGACTAAGAGACGTAGGGTCAGTGCCACCGAAGCGGCGTAGAAAATGAGACAGCATAACAAATAAATAAATGGAAACGTGAAAAACAGACATACGTAAACCCGAAGACCTCAGACACGGCCAGTAAGACAACGAGGGTATACGTGATGAGGAAGCTGAGAACGATGAACAAGAAGACGATGACGGTTCGAGGATATGGCATGATACCTCGGCTCTCCTGGTGGTAGCTCCGGGTCAGATGGTGGCGTGTGGAGACTGCTTTCTCTGAGGACCGCTTGCTGGATGCTTGGTTGTTGGTGTTGCTAAAGACGACGGACGGCACTTTGAGGCCACCACTGCTGCCAGCTACGGAAAAAATGTCTAATTCCAGCTGGTTTTTTTGTTGTCTTTGCAGCAGGTGTTGTTTCCATTCGTCTATCTGCGAAGTGTCATGACTGGCACCCTGTAAGCTGTCTTGAGGCTTGGTTTTCTTGGTGGGTACCGGGCGAACGCTTGGGTCCTCTGTGATCTTCACAGACTGTGGTGTGTCTTTCTTGTTCCTTTTCAGCTTGATGCCGGAAGGTTTCCGTCCCTTTTTCTTTGTACAATGGAGCTTTTGCACTTGCAACATTTTCTGAAAAAGAGTTGATAAAAAAAAAAAAGAGACATGGTTGACATGAATATGTCTGTCGCCCTCCGTCTCTTTGTACCCCCAAATGATAAACTGATGAGAAAACATTGCCTAAAGTTTTAAGAACATTTTCATAATCCTGCCCACTCACCCTCCCCTCTCTTCCTTCTCTCGGGCCCCTCCCTCCACCCTTACTTAAGGGGCAAATAACTGAACCGTTTTGTTGTATATATGGTACAGCACACACTGATATACAATAAAATGTTTTTCCTTTTTATATCGCACATTCTTTTGATGTAGATACGTATAAAATTTGATAACAGTTTCAAATTCTTCTTTTCAAAATGTATTTTCCATATAAGACCAAAAGACTGATGTCTACACAGTTACGAAATATTTTCGATCAGGCTAAAATGATAGATCTATGTATTTTGCCATTTACCGAGTAAACTCTATTCCAGAAGTGATCAAACATGCTGGGCAGTAGTACATTTCGGCTAAACAGTTTGGATATGTTCACTTTCTTTTAAACACACACAGACACAGACATCCGTACACACATACACACACACACACACACACACGCACGCACGCACGCACGCACGCACGCACACACACACACACACACACACACACACACACCACACACACACACACACACACACACAAACCGCTTATCATCGTGTACAATTTTTTTCAAGGTTGTATTGTTACAATGAATCTGAAACCATTTAACTTCACTCATTTTGCTTGCCTTCTTGATAGCTATACCCCACTTGATGTTCGGCAGTAATTTAGCACTCCATTGATCACAAATTCATAAAATGTTTCATTTTAGTTCTTTCATGTACTGAACAGATAATCTTTTGAAGTGTTTGTACATTTTCAGTTAGAGTATGACTCGCGACAAAGGTACTTACGCGTCTAGGAAATAAATAAGCCAATAAATGAATAAATACGAAAACAAATTATTAAAACAAACGTATAAAACAACACTGTCTATGTTTTCCTATCTGATTACACTTTTCTTTCAAAGCTATAACGTCTCAGATTAAATCGTTATTTTACGGCGGGTGCTAACACTGAACACCGAGATCTCACCAACAGACAAGCGCAGACATTTTAGTCCTCTTCTCCCACTGGACGAAGCAGTAGGGAATTTCAGTCTTTTTCTCCCGATTTTTTTTATTGGGTGTTTGCTTGTGATCTTACATTCACGCTTGACAAAGGCCAATTGGCCGAAGAGTTGCGCCTGTCTTGTCTGGTTAGATTAAACACGCGTTCTGATTTTTTTCTCTCGTGTTTTTCTGGTTTTTGAAGAAAACTGTCCATTTGGTGATTCATAACTTTAGGCCTTTTCTCCCACTGGACGAAGCAGCAAGGAAGTTTAAATCTTTTTCTTCTTATTTTTGTATTTGGTGTTTGTTTAGTCCTCTTGTCCCACTGGACGAAGCGTCAGTGAAGTTTCGGTGTTTTCTTCCTAGTTTTTGTATTGTTTTGTTCGTTTGTGATCTTATATTTACGCTTGACAAAGGCCAGTTGGCCGAAAAGTTGCGCCTGTCTTGTCTGGTTATATTAAATACGCGTTCTGATTCTATTTGCTGTGTTTTTTCTGATTCCTGTTTGCTTGAACGCGGGCAGTCACACTTGTTTTGGATATCTATCTTCAAAGTTAAGGCAAGTAAAGCGGCGAGAGAGAGGGCATGGACACCGCCGTCATAATGCTGGCCTCGAGAAGAGTTGAGGTGTCTACCATCTCATCTCCTACGACCTAAGGGTTATGGGACAATCATTCATTTTTTATAGATGGAGGGTTACAGCCAGCAAATCTGATGTGTTTTGTCAACGTTTGTTTGAAAATAATTTCATATACACTGACCCTCTCCCCCCCCCCCCCCCCCCCCCCCCCCCCCCCCACCCTCTTTCCAAAAAAAAATTGTGTGTGCCTCATATACTGACAATAACAACGAGCAAAACAACTCTCACCTTCCAGGAATTTTTCTCGACAGCAGTTTTACAAGTGACAGATTCAGCTGATTCTTCTTTTGGTCTGTCAGCTATTGTGTTAACTGCAGGAATGGTCTGTTTGGGGTCGTGGATATTGCCTTCCACTGAAAGCTTTTCACTGGATGAAATGACGTTTTTCACTGAAAAACTATTGGGGCGCCTATCAATTTTTTTGAGGATACTCCCAGCGTCTAAAATACTCGTAGAAGAGGTGGCAATGTTGGACAGTGTCAGAGTAAGTACGTTGTGACCTTGGAGAACTCCTTCATCTTCTTGCACAAAAGCTGACTGTTTTCGCATGAGCTCTGAAGAAGGCGACCTCACTGTCACATTGATCGTTTCCTGGGGAATGTCGTCAGCCTGACACAACGTCTTTGAGAGTGATCCTCCACTTACACGGCTTTGAGCTTCAGTTTTAGTGGTCTGCTCCTTAGTTACATTTTCAATTATTGATGTGAATGCTGAACCTGTGAGAAGACCATCTTTGGTGTTGTTCGATTTATTGTCGAAGTTCCACGTGTGATCCTTCAGCTCAGGCCTGTTGGAAATTTTGCCATGTTTAGGAACACCAGAACTCGTGTTATCCATTTTCTGGGTTAAGCTTGTCGCAATACTGTTGTCTAAAGGGGAAATACTGGCAAAAGGTATAATCACTGAATCTCTTTGATTGACCTGCCTTGCATTTCCTGTCCAGATTTCTTGTTTGTCTGGTCGAGAATAACTATGAAAAATGTATCTGAATAGGTTTTGAAATCGAGGCAAACTCTGTTCAGTGTTCTTTCTGTGTGGTATGGGATCTACTGTAGACCTGGGTAAAACCACTGACTCACGAGCAGAAGCCTTGAAAGGGGCGGTGGAATCCAACGCTGTCGATTTGTTTGAAACGTGTGGATCGAATGAGGTAGACTTTGCTGGAGCTGAAGGATCCCATGGTGTGAATTGAGACACAATTTGTGAATCAAACGTTGAAGACTTAGTCGCCGTCTGCCGATCAGTTGTGGATTTGAGTAGTTCTGACGAATAGGGGGCAATAGACTGGGTGGGTGATGGGTCAAATGTTATGTGTGTCGATAAAGTCGTTGGTGTATATGAGATGGGCGACGGCTGATTAGGTGTATCAGATGGTGAGAAGATTGGTGTTTCAATCATGAAAGTATTTCTGTGCATATTCCATGCTCTTCGCATCACTGCTGAAAAGTAGTGCTGCTCGTCTGAACCATCAACAGATGAAAGTATTTCACTTGGCATGGAAGATGGCAATGTTTCAGTTGGCGTGGCAGATGCCATTCTGGTAGTTAGAAAGGAATCGTTACCTTCTGCAGCTTCTTTGTCATCTCCCTTCATCACATCAAAAGAGAAGGCAGAGGCATCGATAATACGTGTGCCTTGATCCAAACTGGAAAGTGAGATAGAAAGACTTTTTAAACTAGTTGTTTTTAATGTTGGCTTTCGTCTGGAATCCACATCTATGGGGAAGAGATGTGATTCCTCATGGGACTTGAACCGTGTGTGTGAGTCCATCTTCATCTGACTGTTTGACGAGATGGAACTAGAACGTTCATCCGAGGAGGGAGACACAATGATGTTAATGTCGCCCTGTCTTGGGGGAAATCTGATGGGGACCTTGGTAGACTGGTGCACGTAGCTGGTCTTGCAGCACACTGTGATGTAGATAGTGATTACAGCTAGTGCCGAAACAATGTACAGTGTGGCAAACGTCGCCATATACAGCTTGACTGACGAGGATTTTTCATACCTGTAACAAAAGCAAATAAAGATAGTACAAAGTTAATTCCTGTAACAAGGATAGAGTACAGCTAACTACATGTGACAAAAGCAAACAATAAGAGCGCAACCAAGTACCTGTATCAAAAATAAACTATATAGCCAGTTCGGCCAGATACTTGTATCAAGTGCAAGCAACAAAATACAACTCAAAATCCATAACAAGAGCAAAGTATAGAGCAAGTAAAGCCCTGGTGCCCACGTACCAGACACCCAAATATGGGTAAATAGCAACATTGCCCTGTGGGTGTCTCGGGAGAGACCAAGGCTAAGGGAGTACACCCTGACAGAAAACCGATGGAAGGCAACGGGAAACCACCCTCATAGATTCCCAAGTTAACTATGGCCAGCCAAAAGGGAAAGGCATAACATAAATATTTTAGGACTAGGGGAAATGAGATGGAAGGGGGCAGGCATCATAACATCAAGCAAGTATAAAATTATATATTTTAGTGGAGACACACGTGAAAGAGAAGTAGGCATAATGGAAAGGACCAAGTCAAAGTTTATCAAAGGATACTGGACTGTGTCAGACCGAGTTCCATCGGTTAAGTTGGGTGGCAAGCATTTGATATTAATTAACATCATCCATGTACACGCACCAACACCTGCAAGTACTAAGGAAGAAACTGACTTCTATGGAATATTAGAGACAGACAATGCTAAATGCAAATCACAGGATATTATTACAGTAATAATGGGAGATTTTAATGCCAAAGTGGGACAAAGAGAGTGGATGACGTAGTTGGACCTAAAGACCTTGGCACACAGAATGAAAGGGAAGAGAAACTTGTTGAGAAGGCACAAATAAATGAATTCATAATAGGAAACACCTGGTTTGAGCAGAAGAAAACGACACGGATGAATCCAGGAGATAGTACAAGAAATCAAATTGACTACATCCTCATAGATAAAAAGACTTAGAATTATTTACTGGTTGCAAAAACATTACCAGGCGCAGACTGCAACAGCGATCACAATCCTGTAATGGGAAGATTTAGGCCGAAACTAAAGAAAAGAAAACAGACCAAAAATAAAATCAAACTAAATCTTGGACTCTTAAAAACAGATGAACTGACTCGTGAAAATTTTAACATACATGTTCAAAACAAATTCAGTACTCTGGAAGACGTTGGTGACAGTGAGGAACAAAAGACAAAGTTGAGAAACTCGATAAATGAAACCTGTAACAAAATCCCTAGAGTATAAAGAAAAGCAAAAAAGAACTGGATGACAAAAGAAATTTTAGGCTTGATGGAAGAACGGAAGAAGGCAGAGGAAGAAGAGGAAGAATATAAAAAAGATACACAAAGAAATCAAGAATAGGTGCAATGAAGCTAAGGAAGCTTGGCTGGAAACAACGTGCATGAAATAGAAGACCGACACAAGACAGATCCTTAATTAATGTACAGAAACACTGAAGAAATTGCCCAAAGGAAAAAGACGTGCACATCAACTGGTTGCTTAAAATCTAAAGATGGTACGATTATTATGGAAAAAAACAAAATATTAGATAGATGAGGAGAGTACACTATAGACCTATTTGACGATGACAGAAAGGAAGAACACTTTATAAGAAAGAAAGACCACCCATAATGAAAGATGACGTTAGAGCAGCACTGGAAAAGATGAAACAGGATCAGGCAATATTACTACAGAAATTACTGAGGCCCTAGAGGAATTCAGTATTTGAAAAATAACAGTCCTCCTTTATGAAATTTATCACACTGGAAACCCCCCCCCCCCCCCCCCCCCCCCTGAAAGATATGTGAAAATTAATTTTCAAGAAAACAGGGGCTATAGAATGCGAACTTCATCGTACAATCAGCTTGATGAGTCATGTAACAAAAATCCTATTAAGAATAATCATGATGAGGACAAGGAATACAATCAAAAGAGAAATAGCAGAAGAACAGTATGGATTTGTGGAGGGAAAAGGAACTATTAAAGCCATATACATCCTAAGAGCTATCACAGACAGGTCAGTCGAGTTGAATGACTTATATTTATGCTTTGTTGATTTTACCAAGGCTTTTGATCGGTAGACGAAGAATTGATCAACCAACTAGAAAGGTAATATCAAAGGAAATAAGAGGAAAGCAAGGAGAATTTTTAATATTAACCAAAGAACATAACTCTTGAACTATCACAGACAGGTGACTCTCAAGAGTCAACTAGAAAGGCTCAATGTTGATGAAAAAGATCTAAGAAGAATCAGAAATATGTATTGGGAACAAACAGCAGCAATGAGAATAGAAAACGATACAAGCTCTTTCCAAAATATCAAAAAAAGGGGTTAGGCAGGGATGAGTTCTGTCTCCAGATTTGTTTTCACTTTACAGCAAAACCATCACGAGGAAACTACAAGAATACCCCGGGATAAAGGTCGGAGGAAAAATGATAAACAACATCCTTTACGCAGATGACCGTTCTAATTGCAGAAAATGAAAAAGATATAATATCTTGTAAATATGATAGAAATACAAAACAAAAATAATGGGCTGGAGCTAAATAGCATGAAGGCTGAGGTCATGGTAATCAGTAAAAAAAAAAAAAAAAAAAAAGAAATCTCCTCTTTCAAAATAAGGGCAAATGGCACACCTTTGAGACAGGTTGATAAGTTTGATATCTGGGAATGGTCATCTCACAAGATGGTAGATGCACATCAGAAATAGCCAGCAGAATTGGCCAAGCCAAAACAGCATTCAAAAAGATGAAAAACGTTCTTACCAAGAAATGCCTATCAATTAACATCAGGAAGAGAATTCTTTAATGTTATATAGAACCAATACTGTTGTACAGTTGTGAGACGTGGACAGTCAACACGCAAAGTTTCAGAACAAAATTGAGGCAGCTGAAATGTGGTTTCTGAGAAGAATGTACAGAGTTCCATGGGAAAGAAAACAAACTAGACAGTCTTGAAGGAGGCAGACACAAGAAGATCATTCATAAGGAAGATGAGGAAAAGACAAGCAACATTCAGAGGACACATTATGAGTAAGAGGGGTTTAGAACACCTGGTCACAACAGGAAATCTGGAAGGAAAGAGAACCCCAGGAAGACCCAGTGAGAAAATACTGGACAGACTTGCAGGGTGATTGAAGACAGAGAGGGTGGGAGATGTACATGTATTTGCAGCGACGGGGGATAGATTCGTGTGGAGAGCCATAATCGCCAACGCCGTTGCGCAGGGCACATGAGGATGATGATGAACAAGGACAAACAGTGACGTAATAAATCCACAGGAGGGTATAGCCTACAACAGGATTGTTATCATTGTACACACAAGACGTCACAACAGGATACAGGCTATATATCTGTAACAACAAAGAACAGAGTACAGGTCAACTCCTGTAACAAAGGCAAACAATGGAGGACAGTTCAACTTATGTTACCTGGGCAAACAAGAGAGACAGACAGACAGACAGAGAAAGAGAAAGAGAGATAGACAGACGGACGGACAAACAGAAACAGAGACAGACAGACAGACAGAGAGCAAGAGAAATAGAGATGGAGAGACAGAGAAGAGACACAGAGAGAGGGAGAGAGAGAGAGAGAGTGCGTGCGTGTGTGTGTGTGTGTGTGTGTGTGTGTGCGTGCGTGCGTGTGTGTGTGTGTGTGTGTGTGTGTGTGTGTGTGTGTGTGTGTGTGTGTGTGTGTGTGTGTGTGTGTGTGTGTGTGTGTGTGTGTGTGTGTGTGTGTGTGTGTGTGTGTGTGTGTGTGTGTGTGTGTGTGTCTGTATAGCGAAATATTTGTATGACGAAGAAACAAACAAAAAGTTTTGATAAGTATTTGCTACAGACCATAATTCAAAACAATAGTGGTTTGAGGAGTTGGAGTTTGGCTTCCAAAGCTATGCGACACATAGTTCAGATAATACATCAGGTAAATGTACATTCACTCCTGTATCATAGACACTTTTCTGCGCACAAATGTCATAAGATCAAACATTGTAAACAAGGAACACATTACATTTACATACAACTGATAGTCGTCTGAGTTTCCTGTTAATATCACATTTTATACCATTTCACCTTACCTAATTTACATATATATCATTTTACGTTGTTATTGACCCCTTTCTCCTAATTGATTGAATAATACATTTGGTATTTCGCATGGTAATCTACAATTTTTTGAGCGGGGTTGAAGAACATTCATGAAAAATTATTACACTGAATTTTTAAAATTGTTTTCTCAGGTCTGTGTACACTGAAATCCAAACACAAAATGACATGATTCAATTAGGTCTTTAGTTCATTGCATAGAATACTATGGAAATGTTCAGTTTTATTTCGGTTTTCGGTGGTAAGACGAGACTCTTATTTTCATTCACCAACAAAGTTGTATCTCTTCCAAGTTCAGTCTCTGTCAATGCGTGTGATATTATCTTCTTTGATTCTGTACGATATCTAGGATTTATCTTTGACTATAACCTTTCCATGTGACAACAAATAACCAAAGTATGTCGAATGGCCTATTTGGAACCCAAACATCAGCTGTATTCACCATCTTTTCACTTATTCTGCAGCCAAAGCTCTCTCAACTTTTTTTGTATTTTCTCGTCTAGATTACTGCAACAGTCTTTTTATTGGTGCTCCTCTGTCTGTTATTCAACCTCTACAGTAAATAAAAAATGTTGTTGCAAGACTCATCCTTTAAGCTTCTCGTTATGAGAGTTCAACATCCCTGTTTTGTTCAATCCACAGGCTTCCTATTCAACAGCGTATTAGATAAAAGGCTGCTTGTATGTGTTACACTATTGCCTCTGGTATTGCTCCTGCTTTTATCTCTGAAATGCTTCATGCCTATTCCTTTTCTCGTACTTTTCGCCCTTCTTCTGATACTTAAATCTGCCCTTCGATCTGAGAAATTTGCCCAACCTTTCCTGTCTTAAGACCTAACTTAAAGCTCATCTTTACCACGAATCCTTCTGCTTACATTAACTTTGTTATACTGATCCTATCCCATCCTGTTTTGGTGTGTTCTTGTAGTGTCTGGTATGTGGATGTTATTGAAAGTGTGAGCATGATGTTTATGGACAAATTAGTGAATGTGTGTTGCATGTATATATTCATTTCTTTTTGTATTGCAGAATTGTAAGCGCCTAGAGCATTGTTAGGTACACTTTAAATGTGCAGTATCATTAATTATTATGATGTCTGTATTTGATGTGATTGGACTGACCTGCTAAAGAAGCATGAGGCCCTGAAAAGGCCAGAGCTCAGTGACCGATTAGACATGGATGTTCTTCTCCTCTATTCACTAAAATGCCAGGTCTGAGTGGTGATTTAGGTGCTTGTCTTTCAGATGAAAATATATGCTGCAGTCCCATGTGCAATATACACTTACACATATAAATGAAACCCATGGCACAAAAAGTGTCCCGAGAAAAACTCTGGTACAAATCTGTTTTCTTAGGTGAATAAAAATGCACGTTGACCGAGGAGGGCACTGCATTTTTGTAATGTGTGTTCCATGGGATGAGTAGCCTGATATTAATTAAAAACCCCTTCCGTGCCAACATTTGTTGACATCCGGTGTTTTCCATGTGCCGGGGAAAAACGCTGCATCACTACCATGTACAATAAAACAACTGTTGCTTCCATATTTGTGGCAATCTATTCATGAAATTATACAGAATGATGCATTAGGCATGACAAAATGTATTTTCATATCCTTTATGTAGTAATTTCTTGAAATTACTGTATATTTGTAATATTTTGTGGAAATTCCTATAAAAAAAGTCATCACTACTCACAATAGAAACTTGAACAAAGGGAAAATAGAAAATATGATCCTCTTGAAGAAATCTAAAAGTAATCAGACTTTGGATGACCATCTACTGACAGATCAGTGACAGCTGATGAGCTACAAAGAGCTGCAGTGTACTATAAAAGTACTAGCGTACAAAATGGCTTGACCCTGTCACGGTGTCTGCTGATGCCACGCCACCCAAACCCCACCATCACCCTAGTCCTCCCCATTACCGCTTGTAATACTACTCCCTGGAAGTGTGAGTGATTTTACAATGTTAAGGCTGTGTATTTCAACACTTCGAAGGTGTTGGCTGGCTGCCAGTATTGCCTGCAGCCACAAACCCTTTGTGTCATGTGCTTGTAGGATCAATACTTTTCGTGTCTGGTCTGTGTGGTGCACGTTTCACACCAAACAGCAAGTAATTACTGCTGTTTCAACCTCTGCTTGTCGTAGAATTGTCTTCTGAATCATACAATAATTTATGAGTTCTTGACTCGACTCACATACTTTCAAAGGTTGAAAACGCACAGGATTGCAAAACAGTCCTGGCGTCGCCATTTTGCAGAAAACCAGTTTCTATTCTCAGAAAAATAAAACCAATCTGGTAAGGGTTGCATAGGTCAAAAAGTCATGTAAGGGAACCCTGTCTGAAACAGACACCATCAGGCAGTGCTTCTCTCCTGTCTACATTAGGTTGAAATGTGTGTCAAACTACCTCAGCTAATTTTACTTTTGTGGCATCAAGGAAGGCTTTGAGAGATCCGTAAATTTTACATTGTCGGCACTTATGGGGTTTTAAGACAAGAACAATTGTTGCCTTACCCAGGTCTCAAACAGCAGCGGTAAAGGTGTCTTCTGAAGCCGGGCTGGTCAAAACGATCGTGCGACACCTTCTGTATCTTGCTCATCAAGGGCCATTCAATATCAGTGTACTCGTATAAGGTAACAACTGGCATTGCATACACGGCAGAAAAGATGAACACGGCTCCACTCTTCATGAATGCACGTCTTGGTTTCTTGATCCTCCATGGTCTGGCGATCTAAAATGGAATCAAGGTGAGTGACAAATGAAAACACATGGGGACTGGAGAAAAGGTAGGAGCAGTATCAGTCCAGCACCATGTTCCTAAGCAGAAGTGTGTTCAAATCATTGCTAACGTATTTCCTGCTTTATATTGGATTATCGTTCAGTAGTGTTTACCCCAGTGATTGGAGGATATCAAAGAAAATTCACAGTGTGTATAATCCGTGGTGTGAGTGTGCCAATAGCAATACAAGGAAACATGATCAAGCCACCGTGGATCTCCATGTTTCTGCTAAACGTACTCCAACTAACTACACAGGCAAAAGGCTTACCTGACTGCTGAATTCCATGAGGCAGCAAAGAAAACGTCTGACTTGAATTGTGCTAATGGCGTAAAGGGGATCCAGGAGTTTTAGGTAGGATGGTCTTGCAGAGCGGCATACTGTACAGCCTTAGTCCAGTTTAGAGTGATATAAAGCTCTGTACAGATGAAGTAGTGTTTTCTTGTCAGCACCCAAGTCTGTGTGAGGTACAACTAGAAGAATATTCAGAGCTTTCTGGCAGGAGGTTTTAAAATGTTGGATATGACTGAGAAAATTCAACTTTTGATCAAAGATCAATTCAAGAATTTTAGAATATTTTACAGCTGTAATGATGGACTTTTCCCAGATTGATTTCTGGATTAGCAAAGAATTGTTGGAGGTTATGAAAGTGGATACATTATGTTTTGGTTGCGGAAAAAGTAAAGCCATTTGTCTCTGCCCACCACTGGATCCTGTATACGCACAGCTGCAGCCACCACTGAACGCCTACATAGAAGCTGCCTCTTGCGTAAACTGCAAAACCATCCACAAACAGGGAACAGTCAGAGCCCTGTTGTAATATTTGACTATGTTGTTGATCTTAATACTAAACAGCTCAGGAGAGAGACAGCTCCCTTGTGGTACACCCAGCTCTTGCTCTTGGATGTAGGAGAGAGTAGTACCAACCCCCACTTGAAACTTGCTCAATCATAAAATTTTGGATAAACAGTGGTAGGTGGCCCCAAAAACCCATTTCATGTAGATCCATAATTATTCCTGATTTTCAGATGGTATCATATGCTTTCTTGAGATCAAAGAAGATAGCCACTACATGTTGTTTGCTCAGAAATGCATTAAGGATCGTCGTTTCAAGGCGGATTAAATGGTCCACTCACGGCTTTATGGGCCTGATGTTTAGTTGCAGGTGGCAGGGGAAGTAACCTAGTCCCCTGAGCCAGAGATAAGGCGGACGGCCAGTCCTCTCTGCTGAGGGGCTGGCTGGCGCTAACAACTCTGTAAACACAGTACCTTTCTCTTTCCATTTACTACAAATTCCTCACCAGAACCAGGATTACGCGCTAATTGCCTTTAGATAGTTCTTGAACTGCACTTTCCAAAGACTCCAAACACGCCATACATTGTGGAAGCCAAACATGCAAAAATGTGGGTAATTTTCTGCATCACTTCAGGGTAGGGCAGGCTAGCATGAATTAACACAGACAAAAAGACCAGTCTTCCAAGCATGCTGTAAGTAACAACTGACTTTTCTCAGTACTAAACACGCACTGTGTGGCTAGCTACATGTGTCAGCCATGCACTGCACTGACCTGTTTATCCTAGCGTTTCGTCTGGGGCGCGGCAGGCTGTGATTAATTACCCCACCCTCCTGGCACTGGGAAGCAAGTGAAGGGCGGCCCATATACATGGCCTTATCACAAATTGCACAGACTGAGAGTGTTTATAGTCATTGAGAAACTGGCACTGTTCACAAAGGGAGGGAGAAATGTACACTATTCCTAGTTGTCTCTACGGTGTGTTTCAAGCCAAGTCATGTCTTATTATGTTTTTTACTGTTTGTTTTAATTACTGATTTTGTGTGTAGTTCTTTGTTTCTTCCTATCCCTATATAAAAAAACAAAATAAAAAACAGTGTATGAATTCTATTCTTTCTCTGCATTTTTCTGACTTTCTCTTCGCCGCTTTGCGGGAAATGACTGTATCATTGGTGACGTGCCTGTGAGGCGTTCTTTCATTATGTAATACAGCTGGCTGTCTTCACTTTTGTAGGAGTTGATGTGCATGGCGGCTGGAAGGAACAAACTGAACTGATATCACTATTGTTAGTCTGAATTTCCTCCTGAGGAACAATGTCACTACAGTCACCTATAGTACCCTCATGGTCAGTGCTCATACTGCTAATGACAGTGGGGCTATCTGGAACACGTTTGGGTACACCACGTTTAGGTTTGAGTGGTCTGCCAGCTGTGTTTTGATTGTAAAAGGTTTTGCACACAATGCAGTTGCTCACTGCAGTTGATGGATCAAAAGGATGCGCCCATAATGCAGTACATTTCTCCGTGGTTTCTTTAGCTGTCTGCAAAGTTTTCTCAGATGGAGATGATGAATTTCTCAGTCTTATCAGGCTTGAGTAACATTTCATGCACAGTGTTGTGGAGTGTGTACTACTAGTGTCATTAGACACAACTATACCGTGAAACCGCTCCAGCTCAAAAGCATAGTTTGTACACAGCTTCGGGGGATCTATGTCACGATTCCTCCTTGATCTTTCACCACAAATTCTACACAAAGAATTAAGTCTAAAAGTATGCTCATTTTCTAAATGTTTTTCTCCCTCCATTGTGACTGTAACGGCGTACACACTAACAGTACCAGGCCCTAGTATCACGTATCCAGAGGCACTGTCAGTACAGAATATACACCTTTTTCCTCCCTCTCTACAGCATCAACGAAATAACGCTAGCAAAAAAAAATACTCACATCTTATGAATAAGAAGTCCTACAAGCACACACATGAAAATCACAACTGTAATAAGTCCGGTTACGGAGAGACGACGCTGTACACTTTGGTAAAATCCTGTACACACTAGCGTGGCACAACACATAACACAGAGGGAATTTCCGGCCAGCGACCTTGTAGCAGCAGGGGAGTGGCACTGATAAGGCTAGCAGACAACAGCTGCTGCCTCTGAAACTAAATAGCTTAAGGCAGAGAGGCGCCTGCAAAGCCGTGCACTGTGCAATGGTGCTTGCGAAAATCGCATTGTTCCTTAGCCAAGGTGCCGTCATTGTCATGTTTCCACATCAGTCTACTATTTATATTTTTTCCCATTACTTTGCAAAGGCAACTGGTTAAGGCTATCAGGCAATAGTTGGAAGAACTGGACAGATCTTTTCCAGGTTAAGGTAGAGGGATGATCAGGGCTCTCCGCCACGAGGGAGGAAAGAATCCTGTCGCCCATATGCAATTGTACACTTGTTAGAGGATTCCTTAACCCTTTCACAGGAGATGCTTCAGAAGTTTGAAATGAATGTCATCCAGGCCAGGATAAGAATCAGAGCAAGTCAGAAGAGCAGCTTTTAGTCTTGCTAACATCAGTAGAAGATTGCACTTTTCCATGTTATCAAAGAAGAAGTTACAGGCATTTGTGTTTAAGGAAAAGCACCAATTTGTTGGCTGCAGAAGAGTTACTTTCAATAGTAGAAGGTAATAAGTTAGAAACTGCTTTTTTGTCAGTGATGAGAGAATCAGTGTACGATGGAGATTACAACAAATGAACATCAGTAAACTGTGTGTTTTCATCTTTACCATGGTTTTTAGTCTGCTACGATAATGTGAAAGGTTTATTACTATGGTGTGACTCAAACAGTGGTCAACATGCATGAGACAGATGTATATACACACATACATTCATCCTATGTCTATCTAGCCAGCCAGCCAGCCAGCCAGCCAGCCAGCCATACATGGGTGCCCATACTGACCTGGCTGAATCGATCTAGGGAGGTGAGCACCAACAAGAGGGAGGTGTTGATGGTGAAGAAGACCAAGCCAGTCCGGTACACCATGCATAAGCTGCTGGCCACAGTGCTCCTCAGCAGGCTGCACCAAGTCATGGTCATCACCACAGGCACCATCACACAGCACTTGAGCGCCTGGCAGCCTGACATGATGGAAGTGTAGTAGGTGAAAGTGGACCTCGTGCACCAGCGGCACATCAACACGTACACCAACACCAGATTACCCGCCATGCCCATTACCTGGTGATGGTAGTAGTAGCAATTAGTAGTAGTTGTGATGGTGGTGGTGGTTGATGGCAGTAATAGTGGTGGTGGTAATAATACTAGTACTAGTAGTGGTGGTGGTAATAGTAGCTAGCCTAGTAGTCATAACAGTAATGGTAATAGTTGTAGTAGTGGTGGTGACATTAAATTTAAGATTATGAAAACGAAAGAAAGCAGCCAAGTGGAAAAAACGTGCAGCAATAAAGGCCAGAACCAACCCTGCAGAGCTTTCCATTGAGTGTCCAGTATGTGGCGCCTGTGTGCATCAGACTTTGGCTTGAGATCCCACATGAGGGTACACAAATAAAGTACTAGGTTGGACTTTATTGACCACGATAGTTGACCGTAATTATATAGTGGTGGTGATTGATGACAGTAGTAGTAATAGTGGTAGTGACAGTGGTGGTGGTTGGTGGCAGCAATTGAGATGGTGGCTGTAATAGTAGTGGTAGTGGTGGTGGTAACACTTAAACAGTAGTCACGGCGGTGGTGGCAGTTGTAGAGGCACTAGTAATGGTGATAATAATAATGGTAGTGGAAGTGGTGGTTGGTGATAATAGTTGAAGTTATGATGGTGGTTGATGATAGTAGTAGTAGTAGTAATAGTGGTAATATTGATGATGGTAATAACAGTTGTAGTAGTAGGGTGGTGGTGGTAACTTGTTATAGTAATAGTAGTAGTAACAACAGAGTTGCAGTGTTAAAAGTAACACTAATAGTAACAGTGAATGGAGTAGTACTAGTAGTAGCAACAGTAGAGCAGTAATGACAACAGTAGTAATAACAGGAAATACAGTACCAGCAACAGTACAGTCTCAAGAAACAGCAGTGACAGTAGCAATATACCAATAATGATAGTACCAGCAACCACATCAGTGGTAGCAGCAATAGCAGCAGCGAAAGCACCAGCAGTAGAAGTAATGGTAGCAATTGCAGAAGCCAAAATCAGCAGTAATAGTACCGGTAATACTAATAGTAGCTGTATCACCACAAGCAGCACCATTGCTGGTTGCAATAATAAACACAGCAGCAACAGCAGCGGTGCAAGCACTAATAGTAATAGTGGCACTAGTAGCAGCAGCAATAGAGACTAGTAGCGGTAGTAGCAGCATAAGCAGTAGCATAGTAGCACGCATAGATATAGCGGGTAGTAGCAGCAGCAATAGAGACTAGTAGCAGTAGTAGCAGCAGCAATAGAGACTAGTAGCGTAGTAGCAGCAGCAATAGAGACTAGTAGCGTAGTAGCAGCAGCAATAGAGACTAGTAGCATGCAGCAGCAATAGAGACTAGTAGCAGTAGTAGCAGCAGCAATAGAGACTAGAAGCAGTAGTATCAACAGCAGCAAAAACAAAACTAGCCATAACAGCAGCAACAGTAGTAAACTAGTAGTAGTAGCAGCAGCAATAGAGACTAGTACAGTAGTAGCAGTATTAGCAGCAGCAGGAAAACAAAAATAACCATAGCAGCAGCAACAGTAGTAAACTAGTAGTAGTAGCAGAAGCAGTAGAGACCAGTAGCAGTAGTATCAGCAGCAGCAAAAACAAAAGTAGCAATAGTAGAAGCAACAGTGGTAAACTAGTGGTAGTAGCAGCCACAGTAGCCAAACAGCAGATGTGGAACTAGAAGGAGTAATAGAGGCTGTAGCATCAGTAACAGCGCAAAACCATTATCACAATTAACGACAATAATAGGAGTACCAAACACAGTGACGGCAACAGCAGCAGCAACAGCAACGACAATAGTAATAGCTGTAGCACAGCAGATCCACAATAATAGTAACAATAGTAGCAAGAATAATGGAAGTTCGAAAGTTTGGTGAACTCACTTTCATTCTCTAGTATTCTGAGCTGCAGGGTAGGGTGGAAAAGGGTACAGACATAGTTGGTGTTAGTGTTGTATTGAGGGGAACCTCTACGCGTTGTTAGAAATTCTGAAGGTGTTTTTGACCTCATTGAAACGACTATTGGTTTCTGGGTCTGCTCCTCTGTCTTATGTGACTGTACTGTCCAGGTAAGTATTGATTCTTTAATTGAGAGTAGGTATGTGCTGTCCAGGTAGGTACTGATTCTGAAGTTGTGAGTAGTTCTGTGCTGTCCAGGTAGGTGCTGATTCTTCAGTTGTGAGTAGGTCTGTGCTGTCCAGGTACATATTGATTCTTCAGTTGTGAGTAGGTCTGTGCTGTCCAGGTACATATTGATTCCTCAGTTGTGAGTAGGTCTGTGCTGTCCAGATAGATACTGACTCTTCAACTGTGAGTAGGTCTGTGCTGTCCAGGTGGGTACTGATTCTTAGTAGTGAGTAGGTCTGTGCTGTCCAGGTGTAGTGATTCTAGTTTGTGAGTAGGTCTGTGCTGTCCAGGTACATACTGATTCTCAGTTGTGAGGTCTGTGCTGTCCAGGTACATACTGATTCTTCAGTTGTGAGTAGGTCTGTGCTGTCCAGGTAGTACTGATTCCTCAGTTGTGAGTAGGTCTGTGCTGTCCAGGTAGTACTGATTCTTCAGTTGTGAGTAGGTCTGTGCTGTCCAGGTAGTACTGATTCTCAGTTGTGAGTAGGTCTGTGCTGTCCAGGTACATACTGATTCTTCAGTTGTGAGTAGGTCTGTGCTGTCCAGGTACATACTGATTCTTCAGTTGTGAGTAGGTCTGTGCTGTCCAGGTACATACTGATTATTCAGTTGTGAGTAGGTCTGTGCTGTCCAGGTACATACTGATTCTTCAGTTGTGAGTAGGTCTGTGCTGTCCAGGTACATACTGATTCTTCAGTTGTGAGTAGGTCTGTGCTGTCCAGGTACATACTGATTCTTCAGTTGTGAGTAGGTCTGTGCTGTCCAGGTACATACTGATTCCTCAGTTGTGAGTAGGTCTGTGCTGTCCAGGTACATACTGATTCCTCAGTTGTGAGTAGGTCTGTGCTGTCCAGGTACATACTGATTCCTCAGTTGTGAGTAGGTCTGTGCTGTCCAGGTACATATTGATTCTTCAGTTGTGAGTAGGTCTGTGCTGTCCAGGTACAATATTATTCCTCAGTTGTGAGTAGGTCTGTGCTGTCCAGGTAGGTGCTGATTCTTCAGTAGTGAGTAGGTCTGTGCTATCCAGGTACATATTGATTCCTCAGTTGTGAGTAGGTCTGTGCTGTCCAGGTACATACTGATTCCTCAGTTGTGAGTAGGTCTGTGCTGTCCAGGTACATACTGATTCCTCAGTTGTGAGGTCTGTGCTGTCCAGGTACATACTGATTCTTCAGTTGTGAGTAGGTCTGTGCTGTCCAGGTACATATTGATTCCTCAGTTGTGAGTAGGTCTGTGCTGTCCAGGTAGGGCTGATTCTTCAGTTGTGAGTAGGTCTGTGCTATCCAGGTACATACTGATTCCTCAGTGAGTAGTTCTGTGCTGTCCAGGTAGGTGCTGATTCTTCAGTTGTGAGTAGGTCTGTGCTGTCCAGGTACATACTGATTCTCAGTTGTGAGTAGGTCTGTGCTGTCCAGGTAGGTACTGATTCTTCAGTTGTGAGTAGGTCTGATCCGTCTGCTTGGATCAGTGAGAGATTGTGTATGTTCAGTGTCATCACCTGTGCTTTTTTCCAGCTGATTTTCAGGCCTGCTGGCTGTTTGCTTAGCAAACGTGTTTAAAGAGATGTTTTTCTCCTGTGTGTGCTAGCGAGTGTAGGAGACCAGTGCTATGTACACCTCCCAGCATTAGTAGTAATCGTAGCAGTAACAACAGTTGGTGGTGGTGGTAGTAGTAGTGGTGGTGGTGGTGGTAGTACCAGTAGTAGTAATAGTAATAGAGTTATAGAGGCAGGAACAATGGCAGTAGTTGTAGCAATATCAACGGCAATAGTTTAAGCCACAGCAGTAGAAGTAACAGAGATGATTGTGGTGTGATGGTGCTACTGTTACTGTTAGCTGTACTAATGATAATGATAGAAGTGATAGTCGGAGTTGTAGTAGCAGCAGCAACAGCAACACAACATCAGCAAAGGCAGTATAGTCCTTGTACAATCAGTAACTTTGAACTAGATCTCGTCTTAATATTTTCAAAGCTATTGTTGCTGGTGATGTCGGAACGATTGTTGCTACTATTGTAATAACGGGACAGGGGTACTGCTAATATAACGGTATGCCTGTTGCAAACAGTTGCTAGGATACTACATGGAGGTTGCTGCAAGTACAGTAGCAGTAGCAGTAGCAGTAGCAGCTGTGCAATAACATAGCGGAGTGTGGTCAGCTCGCCTTTTAGAAATCATCTGCCTACCAGTCGCCGTGGTGTAGTGGTTAACGCAATGGACTATTAGATTAGAAGTTGTGGGTTCGAATCCCCATCAGTCCCTTCAAAAATTATTGTGGGATTTTTCGGCTGTAACCGGCTCCTACCCAGAGCTGGGCATACTATGGGCTCATTGGGAAGACTGGGACCACACAGTCGAGTCTCATACACTTCACGGATGCGTCACTGAGGGTGTTGCTTAAATCTTCTGACCAGCACCGCAGGTGTATGTATCTCTCGGGCCTGGTTGATGCCAGGATATTTTATGATATTAAGCGTAGAGTACAGGCCCTGTCACGCAGTCCAGTCCTAGACAGAACTCTATAGCATCATGATCATCATCCTCATCGACATTATCATTATCACATTATAAACACTGTGTCAGCTTCTGCAGCCATTAAGGTGGAGTAGAAAATGGGACGGTGGAAAAAAAAGTTGAGCACAATGGTGAACTCCATGAGTGCCATGATCCTTAGAAAAATTATCTGCCTCTGACCGTAAAAACGAAAAGCACTTCTGAAGATACTCTAATCTAGCTGCCTTCTGGAGTCATCCATCCCCTGCTGCCAGGACTTTGATGAGATGGAATTATTTGTTGGTGTCCGTGCTTGCCAAGACAGACCTGTCGCTGGGTTAGGGTGAGCACCACCCTATGGGCATCACCCTCATACTTCCAGCAGGCCTCAGTAGCTCAGTTGGCTAAGCATCGGATTCACATGCTAATGGTTGTGTGTTCAATTCCCAGGGTGCGCTACATTAAAACTAGCCTACTCACTGTCCCATCTTAACATCATTGTTGTTCTGGTGGTGTCAGTTTAGGATTAGATAAGTCCCCCTTCCTCCACTTCCCTGGAATGGTTATCCCCGTCGGTCATATCACCTGAGGTGGGTGTCGACGTAAAAACTGAACAAAACAAAACCATCCAACCACATACCCCAGACTCTCCTCTGGGACTGCCACCATTTGGTCTGCGACTGCTTATTTGGGTAGTACCATTATCCGCAGCTAACTCCCATAATAATCATCATCATCATCATGTGCCTCGCCGCATGGTGTTAGCGATCATGGCCCTCCATATGTATCTATCCCATGTTGCTGCTAGCACATCTTCCACCCTCTCTGTTTTCAGCCACCCTGCAAGTCCGTTCAGTATATTCTCCCGGACCTACCTGGTGCTCTCTTTCCTTCCAGCTTTTCTGTTGTGACCAGGTGCTCTAATTCCCTTTCCTCATAAAATGGCCTATAAATATTGCCTGTCTTTTCCTAATCTTCCTTATGAATGATCTTCTTGTGTCTGCCTCCATCAAGACTGTCTCGTTTGTTTTCTTTGCTGTCCACGGAACTCTCAACATTCTTCTTAGAAACCACATCTCGGCTGCCACAATCTTGTTCTGGCTTTGTATCGGTTCTACATATGATGACCATTCCCCCATGTACCAACCAGGAACGCCATAGTTAGGGGGGGGGGGGGGTGTCGGAAGCTTCCAGAGTAATAGTAATAAGAACAATAAAATGATAGTATTATCACTATTGTTATCAGTGATAACAATAATAATAGTAATAATGATAATGACTTCAGAGATGCTCGTTGAACTGTGCATAAAATAATCAGGAAGTGTTGGGGGAGGGGGAGGGGATAAAAGCTGCCATGTCTAGACATCAATGCATAGTGGGATCTTCGTACCAATATATCAGTGCAGCACAAACATAGATCATCAAAAATAACACCAGGTCATAACATAAAATTTGAAACAGGTGGTAGTGATACTTGAGAAAAAATGTAGGGAAGAAAAATGTCACTTGATAAATACACACACACACACACACCTCTCTCTCTCTCTATTACACACACACAAACACACACATACGCACGCACACACACACACACACACTCTCTCTCTGTATCTCTTACATACACACACACACACACGCACGCACGCACGCGCGCGCGCGCACACACACACATGCACATATTCTTTCAAAAAGCAAACGTAGACACACACAAATATATTCGCATATACACGCACATACGTAAGCATATATGCATTAGAGTGGGGCGGGTGTGGTTACTTGGTTAATACAGAAATGCAGTACACAATATGTAAAACACATCATCATCATCATGTGTCCTGCCACAAGGCGTTGGCGAATATGGCCCTCTATATGAATCTATCCTTTCTCTCTTTGTAACGCTTTATCATATGTCATAAAATTAACAATGTTTAGTTTGATCCAGTTCGAAGAAACAAAAGTTGGTAGTTGCATTGTTCATATTTTCAATAACTTTATCTTTCCGAATTTGATTTATTTTCAAAGAGATAATTACTTGAGCCCTCTAATATACATGTCTAAACATAAATATATCTAAACATGTTTATCCTTCAAAAAGGGGGAGTTGTAGGATAGTCATCTCCCTTGAGAGAGACTCGTGGTCAGGACGATAGAAAAAGATAACGGCGCATCGGAACTACCGGCTCAGTCCCAACTAGTTCTACTGGTATTATCGTGACATAGCCTACAACAGTTTCCACCAGAATATATTATTGTATGCTCTCCTGATGTTATCATGCCTGCCCCCTTCCATCTCTCACTTCCCCTAGTCCTATAATAGGCTACTGATGTTAAACCTATCTCCATTTTGGCATTATCTGATTTTCCCTTTTGCAACAGTGTCCTCAAAATCCATGTTGCGATTTTGTTTGTTTGTTTGTTTTAGATTTAACGCAGTAGCTTGCTGATGGTCTGGTGTCACCTGCGCAGCATGACGGTCCCTACCGGACGAAGGTGCTCCACAGGAGCCCCAATTTACGTCGTTATCCTCATTCTTGTTGTTTTGTCTGGCCATAAATTTTCTTGGGAAAGTACGATGGTGTTTCCCGTTGCATTCTGTCGGTTTGTTTACGGTCTCTCCGATAGCCTTTATCGTATCCACGACAACCTACGAGGCAGTAGGGGTGATTTTTCTTTCAGGGTTTACTCCCTTAGCCTTACTGTCTCCCGAGATATCCACCAGGCAGTGGTGCTATTTACCCATAGCTGGGGGTCTGGTTCGTGGGCACCAGGGCATATCCAAAATCTTTAGGGCTATTGGTTTTAAATAACACACATCACTCACTGAATACTTACGGATAGAGTTATAAGTACGAAGAAGTATCCAATCAGCGTCGTTCTTATCTTATCGATGATAAACGGTTCACGTGCACCGTGTTTTTCTATTACCATAGTTCGATGAAACTCATGCGAATCGTTCACATAATAAACATTACTCAAATCTGACGAATTCATCGTTGTCTGTATCTTGATCGCAAGAAGGTATGATTTTCTTTCTGGACTCAGTCTCTTCCTATTTTGGCCACTTTCTCAGTCAGATTCTGTTAGCCAAATAGCCTTTTTAGACATAGCTCAGTCTGTGCGTGAATGTATCTTAAAATGTTTTAATCTGCTTTTTGAATACGTTGTCCTGACAAAATGGTCACGAATTTCGGATATCATTATCAGCTTTGTCCTTCTGGTAATAATTTACCTTCACATACCAATCATTTTCGAATACAAGTTGGGCTTCTGTCCATTAGGAATCCACATTAGTAGACAAAACAAACATGATTGATCCAGGATGTAAAATGAGTTCACACGCAGCAGATAGAAGTTTTACACGGTGACGTAATTATCTGACAGAAAGACGTAATCGTGTGTCGAGACATTTCATGTAATGATGTCAAAAAATCTGTCTTGGGTGATGTAGCCTAGCATGGCAATAGGCTTAGCAGCAGTAGTCTAGCATTAGCCTAGATAGCTTAGAGCTAGCATCAGTTGTAGCGTAGGGCAAGGTATACGGCATACACATATTATGTGTGTACGGATGAGTGTGGGTTGGTATTTTGTATATTTTGTTTTGTATACACTGCCCAAATGAAATTTACGACACTGGAAAAATCCCCAAAGATATGTCAAAATCAATGTTCATTGCACTTCCAAAGAAGACAGGGGCTATAGAATGCGAACTCTATCGCACAATCAGTTTGATGAGTCATGTAACCAAGATCCTATTAAGAATAATCATGATGAGGACATGGAATAGAATCAAAGGAAAAATAGCAGATCAACAGTGTGGATTTGTGGAAGGGAAAGGAACTATTAATGCTATCTACTACATCCTAAAATCTATCACAGAGAGGTCAATCGAGATGAACAAGGATTTGTATTTATGCTTTGTTGATTATATTAAGGCTTTCGATCGGGTGAGACATGAAGAATTGATCAACCAACTAGAAAGACTCAATATTGATGGAAAAGATCTACGAATAATCAGAAATATGTATTGGGAACAAACAGCTGCAATGAAAATAAAAAACGACAAGCTCTTTCCAAAACATCAAAAGAGGAGTCAGACAGGGTTGTGTTTTGTTACCAGATCTGTTTTCACTTCACAGCGAAAACATCATGAGAAACCTAGAGGAAAACCCTGGATTAAAGGTCTGAGGAAAATTGATAAACAACATTCGACACGCAGATGACACTGTGCAAATTGGAGAAAGTAAAAGGGACCTACAAAACCTTGTGAATATACTTGAAATAGAAAGCAAAGGTAAGGTAAACAGCAGGAAGACTGAAGTCATGGTGATCAGTAAAAAACATGAAATCCCCTCATGCAAAATAACAGCAAACGGCACAACCTTGAGACAGATTGATAAGTTTAAATACCTGGGAACCATCATTTCACCAGACGGCAGATGCACATTAGAAATAGCTGGCAGAATCGGCCAAGCCAAAACAACATTCAAGAAGATGAAAAGCATTCTTACCACCAAATGCGTATCAATTAAAATCAAGAAGAGAGTTCTTGAATGTTATATAGAACCAATACTGTTGTACGGTTGCGAGTGTGAAGGCTATTTTTGTGCTGTGTTTTTA
>JAPXFY010000022.1:32312446-32324946 GCA_030674185.1 Monoplex corrugatus | reverse complement strand
ATGTATGAAAGTAATAGTAACAAAACAATAACAACGAAATAACAATTACTGCGGTCGCATACAACTGGAAAGACAGTTGACTTCAAGTTTATGGGCTATTTCAAGGGAGGGAACACATTTCTCAACAATGATGATTGCCTTGTTTGAAGGAGAAGAGGGAAGAAAAAAGAATGTGATGAAGAGGAAGCAGAAGAAGGAGAAAATAAGGAAGGGAAAAAAGCCGACAATACCACAAATTATTGTTGTTATGATGAAATGACCCGGATGTCAGTCACATATGTCTTATGAGGCCAAAAAAAAAAAAAAATCAAAATAATGCAATGCAACATTCGTAAGTACATTGAATTCTAAACAGTAACAAAACAACAACAACAACACACACACACCCAGAACAGTAGCAATGATTATCATCAGGGATAACAATTATTGTTATTGTTATTTTTATTTAAAGCCTAGCCGACTGCGTAGAACCAAATCAAGACTATAACCGTTTCAAAACATACACAAGACTTCAACAGGAAAAAAGAAACAGAAAATTATGTACACATATCAATGCATTCGCGAACACAATCTAAGCAGATGCCCCTGGCGTTGACCACTCCGTCCAATTTATCACAGAGGAGGTTTAAAAGACGCTTGAATACAAATATAGACATAATTAAGGAGATTAAAACATACATAAAAAGGCCTAAATTACCTAAAATTGCTTATGCATATCACATTTCCCTAGAGCCAAAAATGCACTTAACACATGTACCCAATTATCAATTCTAAGTGAAAGTACGTAAGACTTTATCGAACGCATACAGGTGAATGAACCAGCAAGGCAGAAAATGATAGAAATGACAGAAAGCAAAGGAACAAGGCAAAAACAAAGAGAGTGACAGAAAAGAGGAAATTTCTACCACAGGATTTCCAGAAGTCTGAGATAGTATTTATACTAAAAGAGCTCCCGGCATACCCACGGGAAGGAGGGGTGTGTGTCATAAAAGTAAATGTTAGTTTCGTTCAGGAATGTAGTAAATAAAATGGTGACGATGGTTAAGCGAGAAAAACGTTCTAGATCGGATTTTCCATTTAAGACACACATTACCAGCATCACCATTGTCATCATTGCAATTATTAAGCATAGAAATGAAAACAAAATCTAACTGATGATGATGACGATGATGATAACGATGATGTTGAAGAAGACGACAACGGATTCAAGGATGACGACGATCATGATTACAAATTCTTTTAAAGATTAGTTTTGCTCCAAAAAACAACTCAAACCACTGTCAGACCCTTAGTACACAAACACCTCATCTTTGGTCCGCAACACTTGCAGCTCGCCCTCGTCCCTGAAATACACCTCGTGCCACGTGTGAGGGCGAGCAGGCCGATGATTGGATGAATCAGAACTTCCGCTGTTTCCGGAATCGTCGTCATCTTTCACTGCCCACCGGTCGTACTCGTCACTCAGACTTCTCACCGAGTAGGACTGCGAAAAACTGAGAGGCCTCGTTCCACTGGTAGGGATAACCCCGTATCTTTTCAGATCGTTATCCAGATAAGCGCTTTCGCCTGGAGTGAGGTACGTTCCATCCAGTGTCAGTTGACCTCCACTCTCCAGATCGTCGTCGTCCTCAAACTTCAACGACTGTGGCAAGGACAATACAGAATGTGCTCTCTCAGGTGAGTCAATAATCAGCTCGAAATCCAAAGACCCAGGAGGCGGATAAGGAGAAGGTTTTGGACTTCTGTCCCTCTGATCTTGTGAAGACGTCGACGTAGAGGTTGTCGCCGCGGAGGCTTCAGTTATTTCAGTTCCTTCAGACTTCTTAAAGGCGTTGCGTTCTTTGCGGTAGCTGTAGATTTCAAAGGCGGTGTAGAGGATCATGCCAACGACGAGGAAGCTGATGGTGATGATGATCTTGACGCTGACACAGAGGAGGCTGTGGAAGGAGAAGATGAAGGTGTAGCCTACAGCACGCCAGGTCTGGTAGTTGGCGAAGGCTGGCTCCTTGCGATTCCAGAAGACCACGGCTATCATGGCTGGCACAGGACAGACAGAAACAGAACTGTCAATGTATAAGTCAGGAAGAAAGTTGTTTTATTTCTCGTTGCTTGTAATTCGTTGTAGTGGCTGAGTTTTGTGTTTCTTCTATTACAGATTTGGTCGTTTGTTATCTGTACTATTGTTGTAAGAATCATTGTCTGTTTGTTTGTTTAAAGACAGCTGGTAAAAACAACAGTGACGGGCAAACCAATAACTATATAACAGACAAGATAACACCATGTCTGCACAGTCATCACTCTCTCCAACAAACCAGATCACACCATGTCTGCACAGTCATCACTCTCTCCAACAAACCAGATCACACCATGTCTGCACAGTCATCACTCTCTCCAACAAACCAGATCACACCATGTCTGCACAGTCATCACTCTCTCCAACAAACCAGATCACACCATGTCTGCACAGTCATCACTCTCTCCAACAAACAACAAAGGAGAGATATTCCCTTCAAAGCAAAACCGGGAACGGAGCGAAGATTCAGAAAAGACAACGACTCGTGCCGCGCACATTCAAACACCCACTACCGTGCGCACTCACAAACACGTCCACATACACATACACATACACAACACATACACATACACACACACAATACACACACACACACACACACACACACACACACACACACACACACACACACACACACACACACACAAACTCTTACAGTTAGTCTGCGTCTGCCAGATGCCTTCACCTATGCCCCAGAGGACGGGGAAGACGAAGATGAGAGCCTGCTGGTCACTATCCGGTGTCCAGTCGTACAGCACCACCAGCAGGACCAGGCTGATGACCGCCGCAAAAGCGAACAGCGGGTACCGCCCCGTGCGGCGAGCCAGCAAGCTGAAGACGAAGACAAAGACTGCCGACGTGGCTCCGTGGGTGGCCATCACAAAGCCCACCATGTGGATACCTATGGGACAGCTGACGTATGACTGCAAACACGTTGGGTTATTTGTTATTGTTGTTGTTGTTTAAAGCCCAGTCGACTGCGTAGAGCCGTATCAGGGCTATAACCGCCTTCAAAACATACAAAACTTCAGGAGAAAAAAAAAGAAAAAGAAAATTAAGTCCACATATCAATACATTTGCGCACATAATCTAAGGACATGCCCCCGGCGTTGACCACTCAGTACAAATTTAAGCGTACTTAAGGACACCGAAACATAAAAACAGGCATAAATTATCTAAAATTGCTTCTGCATATCTCACCTCCCTAGAGCCAAAAATGCACTTAATACATGTGCCCAATTATCAGTCCTAAGAAAAAATACATGACTTTATTCAACACATACAGGTGAAAAATGATAGGAAGAAATGACAGAAAGCTGGTCCATTCACAAACACCAAATACAAAATTTAGGAGACAAAGATTGATTTTAGTCCTCTTCTCCCACTGGACGAAGCAGCAGGAAAGTTTCAGTCTTTTTCTCTTACTTTTGTATTTGGTGTTTGTTTGTTTGTGATCTTACATTCACGCTTGACAAAGGCCTGTTGGCCGAAAAGTTGCACCCGTCTTGTCTGGTTGTATTGAATACGAGTTCTGATTCTATTTTCGTGTTTTCTGGTTCCTCAGATCTTCAGTCTACTGCTCTAACAGCTAATCCACACAATCCGCAAAATAGGATAGGATAGGATAGGATAGGATAGGATAGGATCGGATAGGATCGGATCGGATCGGATAGGATCGGATAGGATAGGATAGGATGGGATCTGACCGGACGGAGTAGAACAGAACAGGACACGATAGAATAGGATAAGTGGCAGAGGCAGACATATGTAAAGACACACATGTCAACCATTACGGCTATGCGAATAGGGTGAACCGCAAGAAGTGATAGAAGTAAATTAAGATTTAAAAATATCTACATCTAGATGGCAATGGTTCATGCAAAAAGGTAAACAATTGATAAGAAGCATATAAAATCATAAGGCTTTAAAACTCCAAAGCGACGAATCTCACCCGCCTCCCCCCCCCCCCCCGGCCCCTATCTCTCTTTCTCTCTCTGTCACACACACACACACACGCGTGCGCGCGCGCGCGCGGAGAGAGCAAGAGAGAGAGAGACCGACAGAAAGATTAAAAGAGAGAGAGAAAGAGAATAAGAGAAAGAGAGAAAGAGAAAGAAAGATAGAGAGGAAGAGAGAAAGAGACAGAAAGATAGAGAGGAAAAGAGAAAGAGAGAGAAAGAGAGAGAGAGAGAGAAAAGAGAGAGAGAGAGAAAGAGAGAGAGAGAGAGAGAAACAGATACATAATTATATACTCAGTCATTCATTAACAGAGAGAGAGAGAAACTTACATACATACACACACGCACGCATGCACACACACATACACACAATCTCTCTTTCTCTCTGTCTGTCTGTCTGTCTGTCTATCTGTCTGTCTCTGTCTCTCTCTGTCCAAGTCTGTCTGTCTGTCTCTCTTTCTGTCCGTCCCTGTCTGTCTGTCTCTCTTTCTTTCTCTCTCTCTCTCTCTCACACACACACACAAGCACACGGAGAAAGAGTGACGGAGAGAGACAGAGACAGGGAGACAGGGAGACAGAGACAGAGACAGGGAGACAGAGAGAGAGAAATGGATACACATATATGAGAGAGAGGTATTCACACAAACATACACATACACACAATCTCTGTCTCTCTCTTTCTCACTCTCTCTGTGTTTCTGTGTCTCTCTGTCTCTCTCTGTCTGTCCCTGTCTGTCTGTCTGTCTCTTCTCTCTGTCTCTGTCTCTCTCTCTCTCTCCCCGGTGGTGTACTCGAAGAAAAGCTACCAACACATAGATCTATTCACACGCTTACACACACGTACCTTGGTGTACTCAGACAACAGTATGCCCTGTTCCATGGCCTGGAAGACCATGAACGGCACCAGGAAAAGCATGCGCGTGCCCACCAGAGTTCTGAACCAGGATGTGGCTGTCTCACGCACCGGAGCGCGTGACCACCATTCACTGCAGGCCAGGGGTGTTAGGAAAACTACGGTCAGCACCAAGGCCACCACCTGAGTGGTCAGGGGTAAAAGGGTTAACAAGACGGAATTGACAGTGGAAGATAGGACTGATAGCAAATAGATAAGAAAAAACAATTTATATATAAAGAGAAAAAAAAGAATAAAGTGAGAAAAATATCAGAACGAGAGAGGGAAGAGAATTATGATAATGATGATGATGAGGAGGAGGAGGAGGAGGAGGAGGATGGACAAGAAGGAAGAGGAAGAGGAGGAGGAGAAGAAGAGGAAAAAGAAGAAGAAATTGATGATGAAGATGATGATGATGATGATGATGATGACGATGACGATGACGACGACGACGACGATAATGGCGATGATGACGACGACGACAATGGCGATGATGACGACGACAACAACGACGGCGAGCAGAAGCAGCAATGACAACAAGACAACACCGATGATGATGATGATAGATGATGAATGATGATGATGATGATGATGATGATGATGAGATGATGATGATGGCCACGACGACAACGATGCCGACGACGAAACTATGACTACAATGTAAATGGCAACGACGATGAGCAGCAGTAGCAAAAATAATATGTTGATGAGGAAAAATGTGACAAGCTACAAGATGACGATAATAATGACGACGACAGCGATGATGACCATCATTTTCATCACCACTTTGGGGAGGATGACGACAACGGTCATTACAGTGATGAAGACATCGGTGACGAGTAGGAGCAACAAGCACAACCAAAGGACAAGAGAAGAAGAAGAAGAAGAAAAAGAAGAAGAAGGAGAAGGAGAAGAAGGAGAAGGAGAAGAAGAAGAAGAAGAAGAACATGATGATGATGATGATGATGATGATGAAGATGACGACGACGACGACGACTACTGTGGTGGTGGTGGTGGTGGTGGTGGTGGTGATAATGATGATGATGATGATGACGACGACGACGACGATGATGATGATGCAGATGCTGATGATGACAATGAAAAAGAAAATGAAGAAATGAAACAATAACTGCACAAAAAAAGACCAGCACACATCATAGAGAATATTCAGAAAATAATTCCATGCTATCCATAGGATTGAATAAAATGTATCGCTCACATGCAGATTTTTTGTTGCAATTTTTGTGTGTGTTTTCTTTGTCTTATGGGGGCGGTTGTTTGTATGCTTGTGTGCTTGTTCGTCTGCATGCTTGTTTGCTCGTTTGTTCATTTGTTTGCACATGACAGTAGAGGTACAGTCCCGTGGCTAAAGCACTTGCCCGAGATGTGCAGTACTTAGAGTGAAATCATGTTTTTGTGATCACAACACATACAATACAACGCAACACAACTGTTATTGTTAATTGTTGCTTAAAGTCCAGCCGACTGCACAGAACCATATCATGGCTATAACCATCTCAGAAACAACACCATACATGTACATCATGGGGAAAAAATGGGAAAAAATTAAGTACACATATCAATGCATTTGCACGCGTAATCTAAGGATATATCCCTGGCATTGACCACTCCGTCCAATTCATTACCAGGGGGCCCAAAAGTAAACAAACAAACAAACCAGAACACAAATGTAAACATAATCGAGGACGCCAAAACAGATCTAAAAACGGGCCTAAATTAACTAGAGCCAAAAATGCCCATTGTACATGAACCCTATTATCAATCCTAAGAAAAAGGATATCAGATTTTATAGAAAGCATACCGATGAATGGGCAGGCAAGGCTGAAATGATAGGTAGAGATGACAGAAAACAAAGGAGCAGGGAAGAAACAAAGAGAGTTACTGAAAAAAGGGAATTTCTTGCACAGAATTTCCAGATGGTAGGGATACTATTTATACTGAAAGAGCCCTCGGTATCTCCACAAGGGAACAGGACACAATGTAATACAGCACAACATATACAATACAATACAATACAATACGATGCAATACGATGCAATACGATACAATACAATACAGTGAAATACAATGTAATACAATACAACACAATAACTACAGATACACTGCAATACAATACAATACAAAACACGAACACACAATACAGTCCAACACATACAATATATTACAATACCTGCAGAGCCATGTAGATAGCCAGCATGGCGTAGATGAGCAAGTCATCAGGGTCCTCAATGTCCGTTGTGTTCTCTGAAGCTGGGCAGTCTCTGGAGCCGCAGTACCTACACACAGACATACTAGTACATATCAGTCACTCTTTGGGCGGCACGTTGTTTTGCTGGGGGTCAACTTACTATACAAAGAATGGGATGTGTCCGTTTTCAGGTGTTTCGAAATTAATGCCCACGGACGGACAAGTTTTCAAATAGAAGGAAGGAGGGATGAAATCTGTCTTTAATATCTTTTCACATTTGTGATTATAGTCCCCTTAAAAGGGGATGGGTGGAGGTGGGTTGGGGGTTGGGTGAAGGGGATAGGATGAGAGGAGGAAAAAAAATCAAGAAAAAAAAATCACATCATATAAAATCTGTCAGCAGGAGATCTGAAAATTAGCCACAACAGTCTGAATCAGATCCATAATTTCGTTGGACTAGTCGTCGTGGTGTAGTAGTTAATGCAATGGGTTAACGACTAGAAGGCTGAAGGCTCGAATCCCCATCAGTACCTTCAAAACTTATTGAGGGATTTTTCAGCCTCAACAGACTCTCACCCTGAGATGAGCATGCTAAGGACTCATCGGGAGCTCTGGAACCACACAATCGAGTCTCATCCACTTCACTTCATTGAGACTGTTGCTCAGATCTTCTGACCAACGTCGCAGGTGTCTGTATCTCTCGGGCTTGGTCGGCGCCATGAAATAATATGATAGTAAGCACAGAATACAGCCCTGCCGCACAGTCTCAATCCTAGTCCAGCCTTCAACTGTGAATGAATACCTGATCATGTCCAGGGTTGGAAAATGTAAATCAGCGAGGGAGAGGATAAGGGTCTCCCCGTCGTAATGCTGGCGTCACGAAACGTTGAGGTCTTTGTCACTTCACTCCACTCCACAGGGTAAAGGGACAACCTTCATCTTTAATCTAAAGTCACTGCGGTATAAAAACCTCCTTTTTCTCGGAATTAAGATTACATTATTATCACATGATGTTAAAACAGTCCAAGTTATTTTCGTGAGTCATAAGTAAGATACGGCTTTCAAAGAACAGGTAATGCGAACATAATTATTGCATACCGACTAAAACCCGCGATGAGGTTTCGGCAATGGCAGCTTGACACACATATTTACCTGAGAGATCACAAAATATATCCATCCTTTACCTACCAGGATTTTTTTACTGATTACCTACTGGTAATCAGAAAAAATAAAACCACCACCACCACCAACAACAAGAGATCCCCTCATGCAAAATAACAGCAAATAGCACAACTTTGAGGCAGGCTAAGTTTAAATATCTGGGAACGGTCTTCTTACCAGATGGCAGATGCACATCAGAAATAGCCAGCAGAATTAATCGGCCAAGCCTAAACAGCATTCAAAAAGATGAAAAGCGTTCTTACCAACAAATGCCTATCAGTTAACATCAGGAAGAGAATTCTTGAGTGTTATATAGAACCGATAATGTTGTACAGTTGTGAGGCGTAAACAGTCAACACACAAAGTCAGAACAAAATTGAGGCAACTGAAATGTAGTTTTTAAGAAGAATGTTGAGAGTTCCATGGAAGGAAGCAGACATAAGAAGATCATTGATAAAGAAGATCAGGAAAAGACAGGCAACATTTATAGGACATTTTATGCGGAAAGAGAAATTAGAGTACCTAGTCACAACATGAAAGCTGAAGGGAAAGAGAACATCAGGTAGACCCGGGAGAAAATACTGGACAGACTTGCAGGGTGGCTGAGGACAGAGAGGGTGGGAGATGTACTTGCAGCGTCAAGGGATAGATTTGTATGGAGGGCCATGATCGCCAACGCCATGCGGCAGGGCACATGATGATGATGTTGATGACCTACCAGGCAGAGATATCTAGACGGATTGAGCCCAGAAACCTCCTCTTCATCACTGCCTTTTTTCCCCAACCCTGAATATGATCAGGCGTCCATTCACAGCTGGATGTCCAAGAGGCCAATCACACAAGATTTTTTTTTTTTTAGCTAGACTCAATTTCCTGGATCTATGACCGTCAATAGTACTTCTACAGTTATATGAGTCTATGGCCTTCAGCACTACTTCTACAGTTATATGAGTCTATGGCCTTCAGTACTACATCTACAGTTATATGAGTCTATGGCCTTCAGCACTACTTCTACAGTTATATGAGTCTATGGCCTTCAGCACTACTTCTACAGTTCTATGGATCTATGGCCTTCAGTACTACTTTTACAATTCTATGGATCTATGACCGTCAATAGTACATCTACAGTTATATGAGTCTATGGCCTTCAGCACTACTTCTACAGTTATATGAGTCTATGGCCTTCAGCACTACATCTACAGTTATATGAGTCTATGGCCTTCAGCACTACATCTACAGTTATATGAGTCTATGGCCTTCAGTACTACATCTACAGTTATATGAGTCTATGGCCTTCAGCACTACTTCTACAGTTATATGAGTCTATGGCCTTCAGCACTACTTCTACAGTTATATGAGTCTATGGCCTTCAGCACTATATCTACAGTTATATGAGTCTATGGCCTTCAGTACTACATCTACAGTTATATGAGTCTATGGCCTTCAGTACTACTTCTACAGTTATATGAGTCTATGGCCTTCAGCACTACTTCTACAGTTATATGAGTCTATGGCCTTCAGCACTACATCTACAGTTATATGAGTCTATGGCCTTCAGCACTACATCTACAGTTATATGAGTCTATGGCCTTCAGCACTACTTCTACAGTTATATGAGTCTATGGCCTTCAGTACTACTTTTACAATTCTATGGATCTATGACCGTCAATAGTACTTCTATACAGTTATATGAGTCTATGGCCTTCACTCCTACTTCTACAGTTCTATGGATCTATGGCCTTCAGTACTACTTCTACAGTTCTATGGATCTATGGCCGTCGGTACTACTTCTACATTTCTATGGATCTATGGCCTTCAGCACTACTTGTACAGTTCTATGGATCTATGGCCGTCAGTAGTACTTCTACAGTTCTATGGATCTATGGCCGTCAGTAGTACTTCTACAGTTCTATGGATCTATGGCCTTCAGTACTACTTCTACAGTTCTATGGCCTTCAGTAGTACTTCTACAGTTCTATGGATCTATGGCCTTCAATACTACTTCTACAGTTCTATGGATCTATGGCCGTCAGCAGTACTTCTACAGTTCTATGGATCTATGGCCTTCAGCACTACTTCTGCAGTTCTATGGATCTATGGCCGTCAGTAGTACTTCTACAGTTCTAGGGATCTATGGCCGTCAGTAGTACTTCTACAGTTCTAGGGATCTATGGCCTTCAGTACTATTTCTACAGTTCTATGGATCTATGACCTTCAGTGCTATTTCTACATTTATATGGATCTATGGCCTTCAGCACTACTTCTACAGTTCTATGGATCTATGGCCTTCAGTAGTACTTCTACAGTTCTATGGCCTTCAGTACTATTTCTACAGTTCTATGGATCTATGGCCTTCAGTGCTATTTCTACATTTATATGGATCTATGGCCTTCAGCACTACTTCTACAGTTCTATGGATCTATGGCCTTCAGTACTATTTCTATATCTATATGGATCTACGGCCTTCCGTACTATTTCTATATCTATATGGACTACGCCTTCCGTACTACTTCTACAGTTGTATGGATCTATGGCCTTCTGTACTACTTCTACAGTTGTATGGATCTATGGCCTTCTGTACTACTTCTACAGTTGTATGGATCTATGGCCTTCAGCACTACTTCTACAGTTCTATGGATCTATGGCCTTCAGCACTACTTCTACAGTTCTATGGATCTATGGCCTTCAGCACTACTTCTACAGTTCTATGGATCTATGGCCTTCAGCACTACTTCTACAGTTCTATGGATCTATGGCCGTCAGCAGTACTTCTACAGTTATATGGATCTATGGCCGTCAGCAGTACTTCTACAGTTCTATGGATCTATGGCCTTCAGTACTACTTCTACAGTTCTATGGATCTATGGCCTTCAGCACTACTTCTACAGGTCTATGGATCTATGGCCTTCAGTACTACTTCTACAGTTCTATGGATCTATGGCCTTCAGCACTACTTCTACAGTTCTATGGATCTATGGCCGTCAGCAGTACTTCTACAGTTATATGGATCTATGGCCTTCAGTAGTACTTCTACAGTTATATGGATCTATGGCCTTCAGTAGTACTTCTAGAGGTCTATGGATCTATGGCCTTCAGTAGTACTTCTACTGTTCATATGGATCTATGGCCTTCAGTAGTACTTCTACAGTTATATGGATCTATGGCCGTCAGCAGTACTTCTACAGTTATATGGATCTATGGCCGTCAGCAGTACTTCTACAGTTATATGGATCTATGGCCTTCAATAGTACTTCTACAGTTCTATGGATCTATGGCCGTCAGCAGTACTTCTACAGTTATATGGATCTATGGCCGTCAGCAGTACTTCTACAGTTATATGGATCTATGGCCTTCAGTAGTACTTCTACAGTTATATGGATCTATGGCCGTCAGCAGTACTTCTACAGTTATATGGATCTATGGCCGTCAGCAGTACTTCTACAGTTATATGGATCTATGGCCTTCAATAGTACTTCTACAGTTATATGGATCTATGGCCGTCAGCAGTACTTCTACAGTTCTATGGATCTATGGCCTTACTTGAAGATGATTTCCTGTGACTTGTTCCCCACACCATCCTGCAGGACGGCAGAGGAGAGCAGGTTGCCCAGGATCTGGCGGGTCTCGTACAGCGTGAAGAACAGGCCGTTAAACCGGCTTAGTATAGTGTAGGGGGAATGGGGAGACCGCTTGGAGAACGAGTAGGCACAGGCTGATACGTACACACCTGTAACAACATCAACATAACAACAACAACAACAAGAATAATTATAGTAATAGTGATGATGATTGATGATAATGATGATGATGATGATGATGATGATGATGATGATGATGATGATGATGATGATGATATCAATAACAGCAACAGAAATAGTAATAACAACAACAGCAGCAGCAGCAACAACAACGACAGCAGCAGCAGCACCACCACCACCAACAACAACAACAATAATGATAATAATTATCATCATGATATAATATAATAATGACAATAATAATAATAACAAGAACAACAATAATAATGACCATCATCAGGTGCCTTGCCGCATGGCGTTGGCGATTATGGACTTCCATCTGTCTCTATCTCTTGTTGCCTCAAGCATCTCTTCCACCCTCCCTGTCTTCAGCCACTCTGCAAGTCCGTCTAATATCTTCGCCCTGGGTCTACCCGGTGCTCACCTTCCCTCCAGCTTTCCCAACAAT
>JAPXFY010000022.1:32284946-32309946 GCA_030674185.1 Monoplex corrugatus | reverse complement strand
ATCTCACTCACTCACCTCACACGACACAACAAACAACGACAACAACCAACACACACACACACCCCACACACACACAACACACACACACACACACACACACACACACACACACACACACACACACAAGCAATTTTTTTTCCCTTTTAACTGTCGGCGTGTACCACCATAGATATCGCAGAGAGAAAGAATTGAGTTTCCTTCATACCGTCAGTCGAGGTCTTCCTTGGTCTGCCTCTTGTTTTACATTCAGATATCTTTTATTGTATACTTTTGGGGTTGCATTCTGGTCTGGTGACTAAATCACTTAAATTCTCCAATGATTAAATTTCAGGTTCAGTTTCTCAAGATGACGTATCCACGCTCGGAACGAATTCCATATGCACTAACGTCACATGTGCCATGTGTATGGTGATTATGGCACAATCCTTAAGCCTGCACATGAACCCATGAGCTGGCCAGGTCCTGAGGCCTTACCTAGACTATTTTTGCCTAGTCTATATTAAATACTAGTATTTTATCAGCCTACCGCTGGAATAATCTTGGTGACGTGTAAACGATATGTGTATCTGTGTATATTACCTTCAAAAAAGGAACATGAAAAAGGTTCTGGTGAGGTGATGAATATGATGATGGACTTTTGTTGTTCCCACCATCTCTATGATCTTGACGCTTGTGATAACGTCAGGTCTTGTTGACAGCCCTTTCTCAAACGTCGCACTTCACAGCAGTCCTGGTGTTGTGTTCCAGTGGTTTGGTCAGGGCTCGTTTGTTTGGTTCGTTTAGTGTTTACGTCGGTACCCACCTAAGCTTACATTGTTTTCTATGTAAGCTCTTTCCAAAACATCAAAAGAGGAGTCAGACAGGGTTGTGTTTTGTCACCAGATCTGTTCTCCACTTTACAGCGAAAACATCATGAGAAACGTAGAAGAAGACCCTGGATTAAAGGTTGGAGGGAAAATGATAAACAACATTCGATACGTAGATGACACCGTGCTAATTGCAGAAAATGAAAGGGACCTACAAAACCTTGTGAATATACTAGAAATAGAAAGCAAAGGTAAGGGGCTGGAATTAAACAGCAGGAAGACTGAAGTCATGGTGATCAGTAAAAAACATGAAATCTCCTCATGCAAAATAACAGCAAACGGCACAACCTTGACACAGGTTGATAAATTTAAATACCTGGGAACGATCATTTCTTCAGACGGCAGATGCACATCAGAAATAGCCGGCAGAATCGGCCAAGCCAAAACAGCATTCAAGAAGATGAAAAGCATTCTTACCAACAAATGCTTATCAATAAACATCAGGAAGAGAGTTCTTGAATGTTATATAGAACCAATATTGTAGTACGGATGTGAGGCGTGGACAGTCAACAAGCAAAGCCAGAACAAGATTGAGGCAGCCGAGATGTGGTTTCTAAGAAGAATGTTGAGAGTTCCATGGACAGCAAAGAAAACAAATGAGACAGTCTTGATGGAGGCAGACACAAGTAGATCACTCATAAGGAAGATTAGGAAAAGACAGGCAACATTTATAGGCCATTTTATGAGGAGGGGGGATTTGGAGCACCTGGTCACAACGGGAAAGCTGGAGGGAAAGACAGCACCAGGTATACCCAGGGAGAAAATGCTGGACGGACTTGCAGAGTGGCTGGGGACGAGGAGGGTGGGGGAAATGCTTGGGGCAACGAGAGATAGAGACAGATGGAAGTCCATGGTTGCCAACGCCATACGGCAGGGAACCTGATGATGATGATGACCCACCTCAGGTGATATGGCCGATGGGGATAACCATCCTAGGGAAATGCGGGAAAGGGGGACTTATCTATTCCTATACTGACACCACCAGAACAACAATGATGGACTTATCTATTCCTATACTGACACCACCAGAACAACAATGATGGACTTATCTATTCCTATACTGACACCACCAGAACAACAATGATGGACTTATCTATTCCTATACTGACACCACCAGAACAACAATGATGGACTTATCTATTCCTATACTGACACCACCAGAACAACAATGATGGACTTATCTATTCCTATACTGACACCACCAGAACAACAATGATGGACTTATCTATTCCTATACTGACACCACCAGAACAACAATGATGGACTTATCTATTCCTATACTGACACCACCAGAACAACAATGATGGACTTATCTATTCCTATACTGACACCACCAGAACAACAATGATGGACTTATCTATTCCTATACTGACACCACCAGAACAACAATGATGGACTTATCTATTCCTATACTGACACCACCAGAGCAACAATGATGGACTTATCTAATCCTATACTGACACCACCAGAACAACAATGATGGACTTATCTATTCCTATACTGACACCACCAGAACAACAATGATGGACTTATCTATTCCTATACTGACACCACCAGAACAACAATGATGGACTTATCTAATCCTATACTGACACCACCAGAACAACAATGATGGACTTATCTATTCCTATACTGACACCACCAGAACAACAATGATGGACTTATCTATTCCTATACTGACACCACCAGAACAACAATGATGGATTTATCTATTCCTATACTGACACCACCAGAACAACAATGATGGACTTATCTATTCCTATACTGACACCACCAGAACAACAATGATGGACTTATCTATTCCTATACTGACACCACCAGAACAACAATGATGGACTTATCTATTCCTATACTGACACCACCAGAACAACAATGATGGACTTATCTATTCCTATACTGACACCACCAGAACAACAATGATGGACTTATCTATTCCTATACTGACACCACCAGAACAACAAAGATGTTAAGGTTGGACAATGAGAAGGCCAGTTTTAATGTAGGGGAAAGGAGGACTTATCTATTCCTATACTGACACCACCAGAACAACAATGATGTTAAGGTTGGACAATGAGAAGGCCAGTTTTAATGTAGTGCACCCCGGGATTCGAACCCACAGCCATTAGTATGGGAATCCGACGCTAACTGACTGAGCTATTCAGGCCCGCTGGTCAGGGTTCAAGTCTGGCATCGGTATACAGGAGGGGGATAAAATGGGAATTGATAAGCTTTGCTCTTGTTTCAGTACGAATGTTGGGGATATTTCAGGAGTGGGTCAAATTGATCAATGACATAGTTTGCTTTCTCGTTTCTGATTTCGATCACTCTATTGACTCGTCCGTCTTCTGTGAAAATGCTGCCAGGATACTTGAGTACACTTTCTTGTTTGAGTTTAGTGCCCTTGATTGTAGTTTACTTGGAATTTGTTCAAGAGGGATTCACTGCACTCAGGCTATTCCATATGCACTCCACCCAAATTTGTCGGCAATTATATCTGGCTGACTACCTGAGCCATTGGTGTTGACGCTAAGGTTGTCTGATGTTCTGATCATCATCTTGGTCGGCTGATGCTGATTTTTAATTTTGTACTTTTCACAAGATGCACATCAGAAATAGCCAGCAGAATCGGCCAAGCCAAAACAGCACTCAAGAAGATGAAAAGCGTTCCTACCAACAAATGCCTATCAATTAACGTCATGAAGAGAGTTCTTGAATGTTTTATAGAACCAATACTGTTGTATGGTTGTGAGGCGTGGACAGTCAACACGCAAAGCCAGAACAAGATTGAGGCAGCCGAGATGTGGTTTCTAAGAAGAATGTTGAGAGTTTCATGGACAGCAAAGAAAACAAACGAGACAGTCTTGAAGGAGGAAGATACAAAAAGATCATTGTTAAAGAAGAGTAGGAAAAGACAAGCAACATTCATAGGACATTCTATGAGGAAAGGGGAAATAGAGCACCTGGTCACAACAGGAAAGGTGGCGGGAAAGAGAACACCAGGTAGACCCAGGGAGAAAATATTAGACGGACTTGCAGGATGGCTGAGAAGACAGAGAGGGTGGAAGATGTACTTGCAGCGACAAGAGATAGATTCTTACGGAGGGCCATGATCGGCAACGCCATGCGGCAGGACACATGATGATGGTGCTCAGATGGTCGAGTGTTCCTGTAATTTTTATTCTTCTTCATGTACTAGGCTCTGATCGTCTGCATAGAACGTCTATTTAAAAATTCTGGGTGTGGATGTGCTGCTCTTGTGACTATGTCCAAGCAAACTATAAAAAACAATGGTGACAGGACACAGCCCTGTCTCATTGCGGGCGTCACTTCAAAACAGTCAGTGAGTCCTTCTACACAGTCATCATCAACATCTATTGTCAGACTAACATTTATAATGCACACACACATTATCTCTCTGTCTCACATGTGCACATGCACATATATGCACAACATTTACAGTTGATCTTTCAAATTCACTAAATTTAACAGAGGGGGGGGGGGGGGGGTTGTTTTGAGTTTTTTTCTTGTTGGTTGTTTGCTTGTTGTCCTCAGGTTCTGAATGGATTCCACCATCACCATCACAAGCCACCCTTCTATCCATCAATCTGAATATCCACCCTGCCCTTCCTCCACCCCCTTCCCCCTACCCAACCACCCAACACCTCACATACCCTGTGCAGTCCAGGTAGGGCCAGTGAGGGCTCCCAGAAAAACAGAAGCGGGTACAAGGGTCTGCCATGTCGGGTAGAACTGTGCCATCGTATACAGAATGTGGGTCACCCAGGCTAGCACCAGACATCCTGCAATACAGAAGGTAAAAGTAGGCAATGAAAAATGTCGTAGATAGTATGCTGTTTATTATTTATTTAGTTACTTATTTGTTTATTTATTTTTTATCTATCTATCTAATTATCTATCTATCTATCTATCTATCTATCTATCTATTATCTATGTCTATCTATCTATCTATCTATCTACCTTCCTACCTACCTATCTATCTATCTGGCTGTCTGGCTGGCTGTCTGGCTGTCTATCCATCTATTTATCTATCTGTCTGTCTGTCTATCTATCTATTGATTGATTTATTTTATTTATCTGCTCACATATTTATTTGTCTATCTCTTTCATTAACTATTTATTATTTTAAATTTTCTGTATCTAATTATTTACATGTTCATGTGTTTATTTGCCATGTTGACTGTGCACAGCATACGGCTCATTCAGGCTAAAACTAGATATCCACCCAGCAATGCCAGATTGAAAAAAATGGCCATGTCGAGAAAACCTGTGCCACGGTATGAAGCATGCAGCCTCGTGGATTATCGGATACAACTGTGTCACCGTATGAAGTCTGTGGACTATCCTGGCAGATCAACGGATACAAATGTGCTGTTCTTTATAGCCTATAGATTAGTCTGGCAGACTATAGGATACATCGACGCAACATTGTTCGTGTAACTCACCCAACCTCTACCACATGACCGCAATGCATAATCAAAGGTAATTGAAAGGTTATCTATTAATTTATTTTTACGGTTTTGTTTGTTTGTTTGTTTGTTTGTTTGTTTGTTTGCTTGCTTTTGTTTGTACATTCATTCATTCGTTTTTCTATGACTGCTTAGCCATGTGGTTTACAGCCAAATTGTACATAATGCAGGTTACTTGCGATGACACTGTCAGAATTATATGACTTTTTTTCCAGATTTATTTTTCATTGTTTTGCCATGTCGGGTAGAAATGCGTTAAACAGTGTAACATGTATGCCACCCTGGCTGGGGCCAGACAACCTACAATTCTAAGGTAAAACTTCTGTCAGTCTGGATTTTTGATAAAGCCAATCGCGAGTATCTTTTGTCTCAACAAACTCCTGTCAGTCTGGAATTTCGACACAGCTAATCACGAATATGTTTTGTCTCAGGCAAATTGCCAGCATAACCGCTGATTCAGTGATATAATTTTGAAGTTCATTTTTACTTCAGAGACTTTGACAGCACTACAACAAAATTGATGTTCTAAAACAATGAAAGGCTTTCATATTGAATCGACGAAAAGAAATGAAAATACAGCATTCAAACAAAACGCCGGACATCAAACAACTTTCTGTCTTTATCTAATGGAATCAACCTGAACAGCACAAGACAAACCCACATGTTGTTAAGTCAGAATATCCATCTGAAATCAATGAATTCACAAATAATAACACCGATTTAAGTTCAGACAATTTTCTGAGAAAACAATGTCAGTGAAGTATATTTGGTACTCATTAACAAATCTTTAACATTATTTCTCTAAAAATATGTCCCTGAAGGGGTAGTGTGTTTTCTGTCTATACGCGCGTAGAACTTTCTGTTAGCCTAACGAAGTAATAATAACATCGAAGGGAGGTAACTGTCATCGAAGTAGCAAATCGGCAACGTCCGGCTTGATCAGCCTAGACTTTGCAGTTGATACGATGTGGGCAATTAAGCATTCGTGGACAGCCGAGATGAATTCACAAATGTATGTGTTGCAAGAATATGTGCGACCATCATCATTTGTTTCGAAACTGATTTGTGCGAGACGTAGCTGAAATAGATCTAGACATTGTCACACACTTCAGGCGAGCCGCGCCAATTCCAAGTCTGAAGGAGATACGTACAGTCACAGAGTCAGTGTGGCAGCGACAGAAGTGAGAAGGCGAAGCACAGGTCTCCGCACTTATCAAAAAAACTAAAGACAGAAGAAAAGAGAGAAGGTGAGAGAATCAAAACATTCAAAATATTTTTTTCTACGCAAGCAAACATAGTCTGTAATGAATAAAACATTATACAGACGTCCACGAGCCCAGGGCCATTTCAAGGAAATCTAGCTCATGCAGTCAACAACAGCAGAATACACGTATCCACACTTATCAACACGTTAGCATGCACGCTTACACGCGCGAGGGCGCGCGCGCACGCACACACACACACACACACACACACACACACACACACACACACACACACACACACACACACACACAGTGTTCATGATGACTTTAAAACAAATACAACTTACTCTTTAGTTCCAAGACACCATGATGGCATTCACACACACACACATACATGTACACACACGCGCGCGCACGCGCATACCCCGCACCCCCACATACACACAGAACTCATGATGACCTTAAAACAAACACAACTTACTCTTTATTTCTGAGACACTACGACTGCGAACACTCAGTACACACACACACGCGCGCACGCGTACGCACATAGACATATAGCATGATACACACAGTGCACATGATGACTTCAAAACAAACACAGTTTATTCTTTAGGTTCCACGAAATCATGACGGCGGACACACAACACACACACACACACCAACACACACACACACACACACACACACACACACCACCTCTAAATCACATAGTGAAAGACTTAAATCAGCAAAGAACGAACGACACACACACTCACTCACTCACTCACTCACTCACCACACCACACCACACCACACCACACCACACCACACCGACACCACACACACACGCACAACATACACACAAATGCACGCATGCGCTCACACACTCTCACGGTCACACGCACACACACACAGTGACGCACTCACATACACATACACGCACATATACAATATCCACTCACACACACACATATAGACGCACACTCACAAACAAACAAACAAACAACACACACACACACACACACACACACTCACAAACACACCCCTCACACATACTCACACACATGCACGTATACACACACACAGGCACACATACCTTACCCTTCAGTCCCAAGACACCAATGATGGTGGGGGCAAAAATGCTGGAGAAGATGGAGGTGGCATACAGACAGCCCAATCCACTGGCCCCCAAATATTCCTCTTCATGTAGGCTGCTCTGTAGATTCTGCACATCATGTAACAATAACATAATCCTGTGTTTCTTTTTAAGTATTCTTCATACTGTTATGTATTTATTAATTACTTATTTGTTTGTCTGTTTATTTAGTCATTTATATATAGTTTTATAGATCAGTTCGTTATATCTATTTACGTATCCGTTTATAGTTTTATCGATTTATTCCGTTATTTAATCTATTTTCCCCTCTCTACCAATGTCACGTGTGTGTGTCTATTTACGACAAAGTTCTCCAAATAGTTAAACTGAATCTAACTCCTATTATGATTTTGATTAACACAAACGTGCGCACAAGAAAAACAAAACGTTGGTAAACTATAACTCAACACGAATATCACCCTTCAGGTATTTACAACAGAAAAAAAGGACAAACAAACAAAACCCTATAATCAACTGAATGTGTCATTGTTTTCTGTTCTGTTCGTCATTTTCAAAATGAACGATGAAAAAACATTTCTACAAAAAATATTTCAGTGGTCGTAACGACAGGAAGATAAAGCCAAACCCACAACCCGTTTTCGCGCTCGTTGAATACGTTTTGTGAAAAATTTACCATGAAAATCAATTGATCTGAAAAAAGTGTTTTAGCAATAAGTCTTCCACCTGCATCAAACATGCTAGTGAAGTTTAATTTAGATCGGTTCATATACAATTATTTTGTAATAACACACACACACCATTTATCATAAAGGTAAATAAATAGATAATGTCAAATATTATATTGTGTTATATTACAGGCAAATACAAAGTCTGGTGTCTACAGTTCATGCTGATACCAAAGCTGCTGTGGCCACTGCTAATCTATGACATTTGCACCAGCACAGTGGAAGCAATGGAAGCCAAAATCAACAAATACACAAGAAAATGGCTCGGTGTCCCACCTGGTCTCACTGATGTTGCATTCTACTGTCGTCAAGCAATGCTGAAGCTACCTCTCAAATCCATAGTGGAGGAATACAAAGTTGGAAAAGCAAGACTGTTGAGCATGCTGGAGGAATCGAAAGACAATATCGTGAGATCAGTTCAGCCAAAACTGAGAACTGGCAAAAAATGGAAAGTCCAAGAGGCTGTAAACAATGCCAAGAGAAACCTCAGCATCAAAGAAATAATTGGACACACGCAAACCAACAGACAGGGACTGGGAGCAACAAAAATGCAGTGGTGGTCCAAAGCCAAAGGGAAGGAAAAAAGAGACATGATCATACAGGAGTTGAAGAAAAAAGAAGATGTCAAAAGAGTGCAGAAGGCAGTCCAGCAAGGTCAACAGGGGCAATGGACAACATGGGACAGTGCACTCCAAAGAAGTCTCAGCTGGAACGATATGTGGCACATGGCTCCTCTAAGGATAAGCTTCCTCCTCAGATCTGTATATGACCTGCTCCCCTCGAATGCAAACTTAATGAAATGGGGGAAATCAGATGACCCAGCATGTCCGCTCTGTCAGAAGAAACAAACAGTGGAACATATCCTAAGCTCTTGCAAAGTAGTGCTAGCCCAAGGAAGGTATACATGGAGGCACAACCAAGTTCTGAAAGTGATCACAGACGTGGTTAGCGAAAAATCCATGACCCCAAACTCACCAATTGCTATGACAACGTTCTACAAAGCAGGAGGGAAACAGGTCTGGCCCGAAATTGCTATGACAACCAGCACATTGCCAAAGGGTCTTCTGGATGAAGCAGTCGACTGGGAGTGTACAGCAGACCTCCCAGAGTGGAGAAATTACCCAGATGTCATCAGCAAGACAGGCATAAGACCAGACATCGCTCTCCACTCTGACTCCTCGAAACAAGTGATTCTGATAGAACTCACTGTGCCATTCGAAAGCAGAATGGAAGAAGCACATATCTACAAGACCGAAAAATACGCCGGTCTTGCCAGCACCCTGAAGAAAGCAGGTCTGCGGGTCAAAATCTTCGCCATAGAGGTCGGGGCAAGAGGGTTTGTGGGCACCTCCGCTTATGATCTCATGAAACAACTCGCCATTTCTGGGAAGAAGAGGACTAGAGCCCTTAAAGCGATGGCAGAGGCAACAGAAAGGAGCTCAAGCTGGATCTGGGCAAAGAGGAACCAAAAATGAACTTCATAAGGATTAATTCCCTACAGATGATGTGTGCCCCGTTAGCACATTGGTAAAAACCGCGTACCGCAGTTCTGAAGCGCAGAATCGCCCAGGTTCGCTCCCGGCGTGGGGAAAAAAAAAAAAAAAGACAACAGCAGAAGGGCATCCAGGAGTCATGACCTGGATGTGGCCCGGCACCCCGAGAGTGTAAGGAGATCAGGGCCGAAACACTTGTCTAAAGGGGGTTACTTCTCTGAAGACCTGTTGTCTAGCTCTCCCTAGAGTTTCTTTCTACCCATTATTATTATATTATATTATATTATATTATATTATATTATATTATATTATATTATATTATATTATATTATATTATATTATATTATATTATATATATTATATTATATTAAATTATGTAAAATCACAGTTCTTCAGTAATCACAGATTTGACCATCTATATTTGAGACTGTAACTACGCATGATATTGGATACCGGACCAAATTTTGTAAACATCCATTGATAATCAAAATGATCAAAAGCAAAACATTTATTAAAAGGTTAGTATAGTTGTAATCAAGGCCTTGGACCTATCTGAGTGAAAATTTCTTCTCTTTGGGAATGCTAGGAGCTCTTTCAGTGTAAACAGTATTCCCATCTTCTGGAAATTCTGTGCTAGAAATTTCCTCTGTTCTGTCACTCTCTTTCTTTCTGCCTTGCTGTTCTGCTTTCTATCATCTCTTCCTGTCATTTTGTGTCTTCCTGGTCCACTTATCTGTATGTGTTCTATATAAAGCCTTACATACTTTCTACTAGGATTGATAACTGGGTACCTGTATTGACTGCATTTTCTGCTTTAAGGAAATGTGATGTACAGAAGCACTGTTACTGTTAGGTAATTTAGGCCAATTTTGTGTTTCAGTGTCCTTACTTATGTTTCCATTTTATTCAGGTTTGTTTTTTTAGCCCTCTGATGATACATAAGACGGAAAAGTCATGGCCAGGGCCATACCCATAGCTTATGACGTGTTTACTCAAGTTTCTTTTCCAGGTGCTATTTTAATCAGCGGGTTATTGTATACGTTTAGAAATGATTATAGCCCTCATATGGCTCTACTCCATCGGCTGGGCTTTAAACAGTAAGTATGAAAACATTCTAGAGTATCAACGTCTGTTTAGCGACATACATTATAAAATTTGCTAAACATCCTTTCACAAGAGTCAGATCTTCGGAGATAACTTGTAGCAAGCATTTTCACATTTTGGACCACCACAGTCTAATAATGGACTTTTACGATCCACACATAAACATTCGCTACTCTCAGCGAAAGCAGTCTTAAACTTATTTTAGTAAAAATTCATTGGCACACAGCTCAAAAAAATCTTTGCTGACACCTGTTGTTCGGAATTACATAGAAATTTCCCTGTTTGGTGTAGACATGAAATTTTATCCTTAAGAACAAAAAGAAAGAAAAAAGAAAGAAAAGAAACGAAGAAGAAGACGGGACAGCGGAGTTAAAAGGGCAAATGATACACAGCCTCCCAACCCCCTCTGTTGCTAATAATTTCGTTTAGTCTTTTTTTTTTTCTTTCTTTCTTTTGTACGATGTCATAATTGCGTTTCTTTTTCATCTCGTCACTCTTCTTTTCTTCTGATAGTTTTCACTTGTTGTGATGAAAGTCTTTTTTTTCTTTCTTCTTTGGTACGATGTCATAATGCGTTCTTTTCATCCTCGTCACTTCTTCTTTTCTTCTGATAGTTTTCACTTGTTGTGATGAAAAGTCTTTTTTTTTCACGTAAAAATCACAAAGGAGTCAAAAACAAACGAACATGTAAAACAGGTTATAATACTTTACTGATAAAAACGCCATAATGATAATAACATAATCATGATCATTCATAGGTAAATGAATGTATGTGTTACAAATGGACAAGTCACATTCACCATTGTAGAATGACGGAATCGTTTCTAACAACTCACTGATGTTCTATTATCATTCTTATGATCAATGATCAGTCGTCACAATTCTGAATAATTTTTTCAGAAGACGTTGTCAGTGACTAACTCTGAATCATTGAGTCATTTAAGATGCAGTAGTAATTTCAAATCAATCTTTCACTCGTCATGTTAAATTGTGAACTATGAGGGATATGTTTGTAGTGGTAATTGCGATTTATTTATCCATTTGTTTTCAGTAATGATTCACAACTACCATTACAGATAAGTGAATAAGTCAAAATGTGACTAAGATATAATCAAATAACGTGTAATAAATACCTGAATGGCGAAGTGAGCGGTGAAGATGAGCTGAAATGCCACCCCCACGACCAAAGTGTTGCGGATTTCCTTGCCTTCAATGGAGGAATCGCCCTGCCACCATTTGTGCAGTCTTTCAGTGAAAGGCAGGCAACACTTGCATCTATGGGCATCTTCTGCTGCTTCGTTACGCCACTTCCAGTTTTGGAACTGCGGAGGTTTGGGTAAACTTCGTTTTGCTGACGGGCGTGGCGCGGATGAAGTCCGTTTTGAGTGATCAGATGATGTTTCGGTATTCATCACGGCTTCAGAAACGGTCTCTGATCGCCTGTGCGAGCTCTCCGTCTTTTTTGTCATATGTTTGGAGAAAAATGGGAATGTAAACCGTCTGGACAGCTTTTCCAAGGGACCACCCGGAATCGATTACTTCTTTGGGAACTCTTCAGCACTATGGTGCCGTTGGGTAAAATTTGATCTTGTTTTGCTGGCACAGGAATCTGAAAGGTCAGTTTCTTTTGAGCTGTCTGCGAGTTGGCGTGATTTCCAGTGTGTAAGATTCCTTCATGGCGTACCTCTGGTAGCTTGTCTGAAATGTTTGTTTGGGAGTGTTCTTTTAAGATGTCGTCTTCTGATTTGTTATTTGTTTTTGTTAAAATGGAGGTGACCACTTTGGTCCACTTCTTTGGACTGCTAGCGTTCATGGCAAGTTGGATGTTCTCCGTATCTCCATTCTCTATTTTCAGAAGATTTTGTCCATTTTTGTCCACACGTGCGTCTCGGATTTCGCATTCAAGATAGTCTGGTTGCCCATGTTTGTATGTTCATAACTTTCTTTTACAGTTGTGCTACCGTTTCTCTCGTTTATCATGTCCGTGTGTTCATCACCACTGCTTACATAGCTGCTATTATTGTTATGGATGCTCGTTTCTGTGTGTTCATCACTTTTGTGTACCGTATTGTTACCTTTGGTGTTTTGTTCAACGTCGTCTATCATTAAATTGTTACTAACACCATTGTTGTTGTCGATAGCGACTTTAGGGGCTTCAGATTCAGAGCAGTCACCCACAACCAAGCAGTTACCATGATCGTTCGCAGACTGATTTGTAGTCACAGTTGAGAGATCACCACTCTTTTTACTGGCGTTTTGTAGTTTGTCGAAATCATTAGAAACAGCACCGAGTTTATCACCCTTTAGATTCACAAACTTTGAACTGTCAGCTCCATAGTTTCCAGGCTTTTCCATATTGTCGTGATTTGGGGCAAGACTCACAGCAGTATCACTATTGTTACCTTGCGACAAATTGTCGAAAATATCGTTGTTGTTCTGACAAAGTGTGTTGAAATTACCATCAACAGTGAAAGATTCGTCGGTATGAGAGTCATCCATGCTAAGGTCTTCAAGTGGATTTTCACCATGAATCATGCTTACCGGACATCCCCTGCTGGCCACCTCATCTCCATTATCCTTATTCACTACCGCAGTAAGTATCTCCTCTTCACCTCTTTTTCCATCCACAAAGTTTTCATCACAGTTCTTATTTTCACCATCTCCCTTTTTGTCGAAAAACTCATGACCATCGTCTCTTTGTATCCTTCCACTATCCACATATTCATCATCATCATAAGCGTTTATTCCATCCACAAAATTATCGTTATCACCCACACTCATATTTCCATTCACAAAATCATCACGACTTCTGTCGTCGACACGGTTACCATCAACATTTTCGAAGATAAGACTCATTGTCCCTCTGCTTTTACTACATTGTCGTTGTGATTTTTGTTGTAGTTGTTTTTGTTGTTTGTGTGTGTCATTAGTAATCTGTGCTTCCATGACGAAGTGGTGATGAGGGATGGTGTTTGTGTTGGCAGGCGATTGTCTTACTGGCGGACATTCCTGACGGGACGTCGGTATCCACACTGGCTGCATGCAAGCCCCCAAGCGTTGACAGCGCGCATTGTTCAAACCTGTACTGTGGTCCCCGAGAGACTGAGTGAGTGATAGGCCTTTTCCTGTCCCCTTTTAAGCTCTTTATAGTGAGTGATAGGCCCTTTGCTCTCCTCTCTCTCGCTCTTTACATATCACTGGGACACCAGGTAGGTTGGTGGGGGGCTGCTTTTTTTGTTTGCTTTCTTATTGTTGTTTTTGTTTTCGATTTTTTTATGCTCGCTGACTGCCAGGTTTTGGTGCAAGAGGAAAGGTAAGGTTGACGGCTGGTGAGATTAGGGAAATATGAAGTAGCAGAGGGAGTGTGGGTTGTTGGAAAGGTTAGGTGCTGGGTTTTATTCAAAAACTAATTTTTGAGCTGGGTGTGGTCGTCATGTCGGCCTGGTTTGGCGGGGTGGGGCAGATCTGAAACATGAAAGGAGACGGTTATGAGTGTGTAAGTGGGTGGGGGTGGGTTGGTGATAGGTAGGATGAGGCTGGTGGGGTATGCGTGCGCGCGCGCGCGCGTGTGTTTGTATGTATGTAGTGTGGGGGTGTGGGGGGGGGAGTACATGTGCGTATCCACGACAGAGACAACCCCAAATAGGACAGGGATTATGTGTATTCATAAACTATGAGAATGTTCATGTATGTGCGTCAGAAATGTGAGAGAAGTATTCTTCTGTAGTATTCTATCATCGTCATCATCATTATCGTATCACCTGCATTAGCAGCAGCAACAATAATAATGGTAATGATTCATATTTTGTATTTAATGTCTTTTGATTTCTTTCATTTTTGCCGGTTTTTGTCTATTTTGTGTTTGCTTTCTTTTCATTCCTTTCAGTTTTGCTTATTTTTCAGAACGGAATAACCATATGAAAATTGAGCTGCTGTCTCCGAGGAGGTATGTCACCAAATTGCACCGCCACATTCTTCAGAGTGCGAGTATTACTATTTTACATTGTCAGTGATACAATCAATATCATCATCATGTGCCATGCTGCATGGCGTTGGCGATCATGGCCCTCCATACGCATCTGTCTTTTGTCGCTGCATGTATATCTCCTATCCTTCTGTCCTCATCCAGTCTACAAAACTGCCTATGTTCTCTCCCTGGGCCTGCCTGGTGCTCTTTTTCCCTCTAGCTTTCCTGTTGTGACTAGATGCTAAAATGTTTCTTGCCTCATAAACTGTCCAATAAATGTTGTTTGTTTTGTCCTAATGTTCTTCATTAATGTTCTTTTTGTGTTTGCTTCTTTCAAGACTATCATTTCTTTTCTTTGCTGTCCATGAAACCTGAGAAACTGCATTTCAACTGCCTCAATCTTGTCAGACTTTGCTTTTGATTTTACAGGCTTTGCATCCGTACAACAGTATTAGATCTATGTAATGCTGAAGAACTCTTTAATAGATGTATTTACAGCAGTCCACAGCTATACTTAGCACACGTGAAAGAACGAATGACTACAAAACAACTGTCTTGTACAAATTGCTCTCAATCAATATATCCACAGCAGTTTGTCAAAGACGGTTTCGTTGTAGTCATTTGTTTTTGTTTGTTTTGTTTTGTTTTGTGTGTTTTTTGTTTGTTTGTTTTTGTTTTTTGTTTTGCATGTGCTAAGTGTATGCTGCCTACTGGACCTTGGTTTCAGTGAATCATCTTTTTTGAAAGATTAGCATCTAGACCATCACTCACGGTCAAGTGAAGGGAGGAAGAAAATCCCTGTTTGGTTGAAAATTGATTCCAGGATTTCTGGCACCCAAGACGGGCGATTTACCCACTAGACTACTGTTCCACGTCTTAACAGTGGTAAGTACAAGGAAATTTTCATCACACATGAGATCCGAAGAAACAACATACCGCCCAATTCAGTTCAATGATCAGCCCCCTCCCTCCCCCACGCCCCCGTCACACCAAACCTCCCAACCCAGTTAAACGATCAGACCCCACCCCCACCCCCTCACGAGGTGAATGAAAAAATAAATAATTGAATAGACAGTTTTGTAAGGTAACACTTTTTGACCGGACTGAAAGGCCATTACGGACATTTCTTTGACGTAGATAGATAGAAAGAAACTCTAGGGAGAGCTAGACAACAGAAGGTCTTCAGAGAAGTAACCCCCTTTAGACAAGTGTTTCGGCCCTGAATTCCTTACACTCTCGGGGGGCCGGGCCACATCCAGGTCATGACTCCTGGATGCCCTTCTGCTGTTGTCTATTTTTTTTTTTTTTTTTTTTTTTTTCCCCACGCCGGGGATCGAACCTGGGCGATTCTGCGCTTCAGAACTGCGGTACGCGGTTTTACCAATGTGCTAACGGGGCACACATCATCTGTAGGGAATTTAATCCTTATGAAGTTCACTTTTTTGGTTCCTCCTTGCCCAGATCCAGCTTGAGCTCCTTTCTGCTGCCTCTGCCATCGCTTTAAGGGCTCTAGTCCTCTTCTTCCCAGAAATGGCGAGTTGTTTCATGAGATCATAAGCGGAGGTGCCCACAAACCCTCTTGCCCCGACCTCTATGGCGAAGATTTTGACCCGCAGACCTGCTTTCTTCAGGGTGCTGGCAAGACCGGCGTATTTTTCGGTCTTGTAGATATGTGCTTCTTCCATTCTGCTTTCGTATGGCACAGTGAGTTCTATCAGAATCACTTGTTTCGAGGAGTCAGAGTGGAGAGCGATGTCTGGTCTCATGCCTGTCTTGCTGATGACATCTGGGTAATTTCTCCACTCTGGGAGGTCTGCTGTACACTCCCAGTCGACTGCTCCATCCAGAAGACCCTTTGGCAATGTGCTGGTTGTCATAGCCCTTTCGGGCCAGACCTGTTTCCCTCCTGCTTTGTAGAACGTTGTCATAGCAATTGGTGCGTTTGGGGTCATGGTTTTTTCGCTAACCACATCTGTGATCACTTTCAGAACTTGGTTGTGCCTCCATGTATACCTTCCTTGGGCTAGCGCTACTTTGCAAGAGCTTAGGACATGTTCCACTGTTTGTTTCTTCTGACAGAGCGGACATGCTGGGTCGTCTGCTTTCCCCCATTTCACTAAGTTTGCATTCGAGGGGAGCAGGTCATATACAGATCTGAGGAGGAAGCTTATCTTTAGAGGAGCCATGTGCCACATATCGTTCCAGCTGAGACTTCTTTGGAGTGCACTGTCCCATGTTGTCCATTGCCCCTGTTGACCTTGCTGGACTGCCTTCTGCACTCTTTTGACATCTTCTTCTTCCTTCAACTCCTGTATGATCATGTCTCTTTTTTCCTTCCCTTTGGCTTTGGACCACCACTGCATTTTTGTTGCTCCCAGTCCCTGTCTGTTGGTTTGCGTGTGTCCAATTATTTCTTTGATGCTGAGGTTTCTCTTGGCATTGTTTACAGCCTCTTGGACTTTCCACTTTCTGCCAGTTCTCAGCTTTGGATGAACTGCTCTCACGATATTGTCCTCCGATTCCTCCAGCATGCTCAACAGTCTTGCTTTTCCAACTTTGTATTCCTCCACTATGGATTTGAGAGGTAGCTTCAGCATTGCTTGACGACAGTAGAATGCAACATCAGTGAGACCAGGTGGGACACCGAGCCATTTTCTTGTGTATTTGTTGATTTTGGCTTCCATTGCTTCCACTGTGCTGGTGCAAATGTCATAGATTAGCAGTGGCCACAGCAGCTTTGGTATCAGCATGAACTGTAGACACCAGACTTTGTATTTGCCTGGCAGTCCGCAGTTATCTATTTTCTTCAGGCCTTCTTCTGCTGTTTGCTTGGTTTCACATCCCCTTTGTGTGTCTTTCAGGGAGTCATCATACCATCTTCCGAGACTTTTTACTGGCTCTTCTGTGACAGTAGGGATGGCTTGGTTGGCTACCATGAATTTGACTGAATCTGCCACTTTTCCTTTTCGCAGTGAGAGACTTCGGGATTTCTTAGGTTTGAACCTCATTCTTGAAGAGGCCACCAGCTCATCCAGCTGCTTTAAGATTTGGTGTGTCTCTTCCTCATCCGTGGACAAGACTGTTGTGTCATCCATGAAAGCTTTCAGAGGAGGCATCTGGTATCCATCTCCCAGATTCACTGGACCTGAACTCTTCATTGCAGCTTTCAAGATGACTTCCATTGCCAACACGAACAGTATGGGAGAGATTGCACAGCCCATTGCAATGCCCACCTCTAGGTCTATCCAGTCCGTGGTGTATTCTTTGGTAGAGAACCGCATTGAGAACCCTTGGAAATACTTCCTCAGCATTGTTCGGATGTTTTCTGGGATGTGATACATTTCAAGAGCCAGCTGGATCATATCGTGTGGAACTGATCCATATGCATTCGCCAGATCAAGCCAAACTACGTCAATGTCTCTCTTCTCTGTTCTTGCTTTTTGGATGGCATCCCAAATCAACGTGGCATGTTCTAAGCATCCAGGCATTCCTGGTATGCCTCCCTTTTGGACTGACATATCCAGATACTTGTTTTCAGTCAGGTATTTTGTCAATCTTGCTGCCATAACAGAGAAGAAGATTTTCCCCTCGACGTTCAGAAGTGATATTGGCCTGAACTGATTGATGCTGCTGGAGTTCTGCTCCTTCGGAATGTACACTCCTTCAGCTCTCATCCATTGGTCGCTGATCTTCTGGTTCCTCCATGCTGATCGAATCATCTTGTGGAGCCACTCGAGCACTTTTGGGCATTTCTTGTAGAGCAGGTATGGTGTTCCGTTTGGTCCAGGTGCTGACTTGGCTCTGGCTTTCTTTACTACGTTCTTCACTTCATCCAGTGTTGGTGGTTTGTTATTGAATTTTCCTTCTGGCGCTGCAGGCCAAACCAGATTTTGGATTTCAAGTGGTGCCTCACGCTGAGAATCGGAATATGTTTCCCTGAGATGCTGCTCTAGGGTTTCCTTGCCCACTGTGAGAGTCCCTGATTTGGGTTGTTCAAACAGCTTTCTTGCAAAGTCAAAGGGATCTTTGAAGAAACGATCTTGAGTCTTCTTCTTTTTGCTCTTTCTTCGCCTTGCTGATTCCACTTTGCTGAGAGCATTGTGTTTGGCCTTCAGATCTTTCCAGAGTTCCAGGAGCCCTTGCTTCTCGAATTCTGAGGCAGTTTTCATTCGCTTTTTAAGCTTCCTTTTCTCCCTCCGGATGCTCTCCATCTGTTGCTGTCTTCTGGATTTCTGGGGAGGCGTTTTTGTCTTTGGCTGCTTCACTCCATAAGTGTCCCTGCAGATAGAGTATATGATGTCTCCGTATGTGTCAAGTTTGTGTTCCAGCGTACTGTTCCCTATTAGCGCATTCAGCTTAAGGACAAGTTCCTCATCTAATTTCTCCCATTGTTCTTTTGCACCGGCAGGCGGCAAATTGAGTTTTCCACGTTTGGCGTTAAGAGCTTGTGCAAAATCCGCATCAGAACCGTCAGCGTGGATGTCCTCGGCACTATGGTTTAATTCCTGGCCTTGGTCATCCAACGTCTCACCTGCTATCGCAGTGCGCTGCTGCTGGTTCGTATGTGTCTTCAAACAGCCCATTTTTGTCCTGTGGATCTTCATGCCGCGTTTGGTGGTGAATCTCCTTCCACACGCACACGGAAATTCCAACTGGTCATTAATCATGGTCCGTTGTGCGTTTCCAGTCGTGATGGAGTCAGTGCCGATGGATTCATCATTCTCTCCCCTTTCGGTGAATCCTGGGAGCATCTTTCATTTGGAAAACTCGTGGCATGTTATCAAAGGCAAGGTGGGAAGCCAACCCACAAAGCCCGCAGGTCTAGTCTTTCCCAGTGTCCTTCGGTCTTTCCCGAATGTCCTCCGAACTATTCCCGGAAGTCAATGGACTGACCATGTGCAGGTAGAAAGAAACTCTAGGGAGAGCTAGACAACAGAAGGTCTTCAGAGAAGTAACCCCCTTTAGACAAGTGTTTCGGCCCTGAATTCCTTACACTCTCGGGGGGCCGGGCCACATCCAGGTCATGACTCCTGGATGCCCTTCTGCTGTTGTCTATTTTTTTTTTTTTTTTTTTTTTCCCCACGCCGGGGATCGAACCTGGGCGATTCTGCGCTTCAGAACTGCGGTACGCGGTTTTACCAATGTGCTAACGGGGCACACATCATCTGTAGGGAATTTAATCCTTATGAAGTTCACTTTTTTGGTTCCTCCTTGCCAAGATCCAGCTTGAGCTCCTTTCTGCTGCCTCTGCCATCGCTTTAAGGGCTCTAGTCCTCTTCTTCCCAGAAATGGCGAGTTGTTTCATGAGATCATAAGCGGAGGTGCCCACAAACCCTCTTGCCCCGACCTCTATGGCGAAGATTTTGACCCGCAGACCTGCTTTCTTCAGGGTGCTGGCAAGACCGGCGTATTTTTCGGTCTTGTAGATATGTGCTTCTTCCATTCTGCTTTCGTATGGCACAGTGAGTTCTATCAGAATCACTTGTTTCGAGGAGTCAGAGTGGAGAGCGATGTCTGGTCTCATGCCTGTCTTGCTGATGACATCTGGGTAATTTCTCCACTCTGGGAGGTCTGCTGTACACTCCCAGTCGACTGCTCCATCCAGAAGACCCTTTGGCAATGTGCAGGTTGTCATAGCCCTTTCGGGCCAGACCTGTTTCCCTCCTGCTTTGTAGAACGTTGTCATAGCAATTGGTGCGTTTGGGGTCATGGTTTTTTCGCTAACCACATCTGTGATCACTTTCAGAACTTGGTTGTGCCTCCATGTATACCTTCCTTGGGCTAGCGCTACTTTGCAAGAGCTTAGGACATGTTCCACTGTTTGTTTCTTCTGACAGAGCGGACATGCTGGGTCGTCTGCTTTCCCCCATTTCACTAAGTTTGCATTCGAGGGGAGCAGGTCATATACAGATCTGAGGAGGAAAGACTAACTTGACAATTAAGAAGTTTGCACTGAACTAAATTTATTACATGAGACGTTCCCTGTTATAACACTTGTGAACCCCTATCGCTTCAGTCTGTAGACAGAATTGAAAACTGTGTCATTACCTTTCGTTCTGTATGATAGGGGTTTTTGGTGGCTGTTTGGTTCGTGTGAAAGAGCTGTGGGCTCAAGATCTGATATATCGAGTTCATTCCCAGCCCGCAGCATTAAACACCAGCCTGTTTGCATGCCCATCTTAAATTAATGTTTCCATCATTATGGTAGATCGGCTTGGTATTTCATAGGTCAATCCCCGTCCCCCCACCCCTCTCCCCCTTCCCCATTTCAAGACCTTGCCAGTTTAGACGGTTTTGCGTAGACTCAGCGAATCTGCTAGATAATTGCTGCAGATTTGGGAGGAATTCCTACAGAGTTGCTTTGGCTGGCCATGATTTAGAGAAAGAGAACACCACGCAGACCCAGGGAGAAAAGGGAGAAAATACTGGACGGACTTGCAGGGTGGTTGAGGATAGAGAGGGTGGAAGATGTGCTTGTGGCGACAAGGGATAGATACATATGGAGGGCCATGATCGCCAATGCCACGCGGCAGGGCACATGATGATGATGATGACCTACAGAATTGACCGAGTGTAATGAATCCCTCTTGAACAATCTCCAAGCTCCAAACGTCTGCATAATATCTTACATTCATTTATTAGAGTCTCGATTCAGATTCGTTCTCTAGGAGATTTTGGGGTTGGTGGTGGCAGAATTATAGAAAGTCAGTCTTAAGTATTTTCCTTTTGACATGAGATTAAACACTTTATATGACTTTCAGAGACGAACAATATATGTACGCGATGGCGACACATTTGACCAGAAGTTTGTTAAAACCTTCCGTCATTATTTATCAGAACAATTTAATAAAGGGTTTTCTTATTTACCATAACTCTGACCGAAAGCCTATGGCTGTTCACAATAATGTCTTTCGTTGTTGTTGTTGTGTTGTTGTTGATGTTGTTGTTGATGTTGTTGAGGTCAGCTATCAAAAGATGATGTAAAACTGCATCATTAAACGGCAAGAAATACTTGCTGACATATTTGGTTTAAAAAAATGTACATATAGGCTATGAACAGACATAGAGGAGCCGCGGGTCGATCAGAATGTATCCTCTGTCTGTTTACTTCTCCTTTCCCTTTTTCTTTTGAAAGTAAAAATTGACAAGTGGCAGAGTTAGGTCAGTATGACAAACTGCTGTTTCAATTTTCTTTTTTGGGAGTGGAAGACTAATCCTACACGCTTCCTTGCACTCAGGAATCTAATCGACCTCTCTTCGTCCGCTTCTCTCTTTCTGTTACATTCATATGTCTCTGTTTGACTCTGTTCGTTTGCGCGCGCGTCCGTGTGTGTGTGTGTGGGGTGGTGGGGTGAGTGTGTGTGTGTGCTTACATGTGCGTGGGTGTGTCGGCTCTCTCTCTCCTCTCTTCTCTCTCTTTCTCTCTCTCTCTCTCTCTCTCTCTCTCTCTCTCTCTCTCTCTCTCTCTCTCTCTCTCTCTCTCTCTCTGTAAATAAAATAAAGAGATTACTATACTGTGGTGACGCACTCACCCGAGAAGAGGAGCTCGAAAACCATACGTTGAGTCCGTTGTGACAACAAAACAACAACAAAACACAATTCAAAAATACAAAACACATGGATTATTAATGACAAGAAAATTTAAAAGAGAAGATCATTATCATGGCTTGGTCGTCTCGAACAGTCTTTCTGTCCAACTTACTGTTATACTTGAACAAGCAGTCTTTTGTTCAGACTTTGTTTTCGACTGAAATTGAAACTGCCAGGGTTTGGCAGTGCATAGAGTAGGTCAGTTTAGAGCACGGTTTTTCTCTGTCTCGTTTTAAAACGAAGTCAAGCGTTCACATCTCTCTCTCTCTCTCTCTCTCTCTCTCTTCTCTCTCTCTCTCTCTCTTCTCTCTCTCTCTCTCTCTCTCTCTCTCTTCTCTCTCTCTGTCTCTCTCTCTCTCTCTCTCTCTCTGTTTAGTTAAGCCTCCATTTCCTCCCATCAAGATTGCAGTTCTGTTAACTATACCAAACACGAAATACAAATTTAAGTTTTGCAAAATCGCACCACTCAGAAAACACTGCCACTACTACTATTGCTTCTGCTACTACTGTTGTTACTTTTGCTACTACTACTACTGTTACTACATAAGCTTTGCTACGGTTACTACCATCAGCATCACTGTTACCTTTGTTAGTAATGCTACTGGTACTGCTGGTATTGTTGCTGCTACTACAAGTGCTGCTGTGTCTGTCAGATCGGGTACCACTGCCTCCACGTCCATGATGACCACCATTATCACTACTACTGCCTGACGGCCACATGCGACTACATCTCAAACCGAACCAACCAGTGATTAGTTGATATTTTGGTTGATGCAGCAGACATTATGCTTATGCATATGTATGAACCATGACCTGAGAGAACGGAGTCAAACGATCAAAAACCTAAAGCTAATATCCACCATGTGCGTGTCATTATGTCTTGAATGGATTCTGTCTTATCTCCTGGTAAGTCTGGGAGCGCATCTTTCCCGCGTGATTGCGTCCGCTTGTTACGATGGTTTGGTTTATCCCACATTTTTTTCGTATTATGTCCTCAGCATTTTGTCCAACATGACGGTAATAAAGTGTTCAACGTGCTTTTTTTGATCATGCGACTTTGTTCCTTCAGGGCATGGTTGATACATATGCATAACCAAGATGTCTGCCGCATGACCCAAAATATCAACCAACCACTGGTCGGTTCGGTTTGAGATGTAGTCGCATGTCTGACGGGCGCCGTAGTCAAGTTGGGAAGACGTCGGGCCTCCAGTCAGAAAGTCTAGGTTCGATTCTGCCTGGGTACCTGTCTCCTGGTGGGTAAAGGGTGGAGATTTTCCTGATCTCCCAAGTCAACATGTGGCTCAGACATGTTAATGTCTAACCCCCTTTCATGTGCACACACACGTAGAATATCAAATCTAATGTGTCAATTAAAAGTTATATCAGTCACGTCTGTGCCTGATGCCTTACAGAAATATACACACCTAGCATGCATGCCCACTGAGGATAAAGTATACGGACTGTGCAGCAACATATTTCCTGCAAAGATGTGCAAACACTAAGTGCATACATGTATCCGATAAAATCGTGACGCAAGAAATAAAATAAAGCAAATAAATAAATATACAAATGGAAATATAACTGCCACTACTACTACTTCTACTGTCACCACCATCACTATTGCTTTAAGTGTTGATATACTATCAGATTACACAGTTGTTATTTTCTTCACTAGCGTGCCACCATAAAAGTCTACCGTATGAAAGAGTCGAGTATTCTTGTATATAATGGGGATCCAGTACTACGTCACAACTGATTAGATTGCATGTGACCAGTGAGTCACAGGATTACAGAATCTGTCTAATCTATTGGCCCTCACGCGCGCACTTTAAAATGATTACCCGTCCCTCAACCCTCCACAACTACCCACCTCCACAGCTATATCTCCCTTTCCGATCCCCGGCCACTTGAAGGGTTCTTGGGTAATTAAAGAATGCTTTCCCACGACTGAAGTCGTACTGGAGTGAGGTGGTAGAGATTTCACCTTTTCCAGGCCAGCATTATCAGGGAATGGCAATCTCCTCTCCATAGCTGATTTTCCTTCTTCAACTGCACAGCTGGGAGAGTTTGAGGCCGCACGCACACAGGTTTTACCGAATCAAGATTCAGTCGGATTGGAAGGCGAGAGATCTAGATCTACCTCAACACCAAACAGGTTTCTCTCTTTTTTGGGGGGAGGGGCTATCTCAGTTGAGGCCTGGTTGGCGCAGAGGTAGACCTCATGCTTTTTAATAAAAAATTTTTTAGGATCATTGTACTCAGGGAGGTTACCTTTGTGCTCACCATTTTTTTTTTGGTCCCATTTTCTACGCCACCTTAATGGCCAAAGAAGCTGGAACAGTTTTTACAATGCGATGATGATGATGATGATGTGGATGAGGATGATAACCATGATTCCATGTGGGAATGAGCCTGCATGACAGGGCTGTACTCCACGCTTACTGTCATAATATATCCTGGCGTC
>JAPXFY010000022.1:32274946-32282446 GCA_030674185.1 Monoplex corrugatus | reverse complement strand
TTGTTTTTCTTCTCCCTTGTCTTTCTGTCCCAATTTCTGCGCCATCTCAGTGGTGGTGATCCCATGCTGCTCATTTCGGCTTCTTCACGTACCATCAACCCCAAGTTCATTCAATAAAGGTCCCAGCGCCAGAAAGTCTATCGGAACCTGGGATGTCAACCCCCATAGAACCACTCACCGGAGGAGGCCACGCACTGCTGCTGGTTCACTTTGGTGGAGTTCAGCAGTGCCTGTTTACTGAGGGCACTACCTACTAAGCCCCTTACTAGCAACAAAAATCGCTCAGTCGCAGAGCCAGACTGAGTGAGAGATCTTTAGTAGGGAGACGACCACCACGGCCCTCCATCACCATCCCCCATGAACCACTGATACCGCTGACCCTAACTCAGGCATAGGAACCAGTAGAGGAAATGGAATCTGAGGACACCAAGACATCAGAGCGCGAAGGGCCACAGAAGCAGGGACAATTTTCACGATGCCATGATGACTGATGATGACATAATTGTGGGGATGATGACCATGTTTGTAATTCCATCTAGGGCTGAGACTGCGTGCCACATATGTACTCCACGCTTACTATCATAATATATCCTGGCGTCAACCAGTTCCGAGGAATATAGACACCTGCAGTATTGGTCAGGAAATCTAAGCAACGCTGTCGGTGACGCATCCTTAAAATGGATGAAACCCGTCTTTCCAGTGAGCCTATAGCACGCTTCTGTGGTTTGAGCTGGTGAGGGCCAAAAAATCCCAAAATTTTTTCGACCCATAGGCTTTAAACCTAGTACCTTCCAGTCAATAATTCATTGCGTAACCACTGTGCCATGTTGACTTGCAGCTATGATAATCAATTTTGCATTATTTTGTTGTTTTCATACTGTTACATGTCGTTTGTCTGAGTGTAGACCCACCATGGGTGAGGCTGGATATAAACAAATCATTATTTTGTTGTTTTCATACTGTTACATGTCATTTGTCTGAGTGTAGACCCACCATGGGTGAGGCTGGATATAAACAAATCATTATTTTGTTGTTTTCATACTGTTACATGTCGTTTGTCTGAGTGTAGACCCACCATGGGTGAGGCTGGATATAAACAAATCATTATTTTGCTTACGCCACTACACTCTACGGTTTTGCACAGGCTGAGAGAATCTGCTAGATAATTGCTAGATAACTGCAACGCAGATGGAATTGTTCGATTGCAATGAATCCCTCTTGAGCAAACTAAGCAACACAGAAAAAAAGCGATTTTTCGTCATTAAAAAATGTTCTTGTTAAGAAAATGAAAAAAGATCCTGGGATAAAAAGATTTGTTAGACCCCCTTTCTGCCTCAGATGGGATTTCTTTTCTTCTGTTCTTTCTATTTTTTCTTTTGTCTTCTTTTCTTTTGTTTCTATCCCATCACTTTTTCATTTCTTTCCTTTTCTGATATTTCTTTTGTATGTCTGTTTTTCTTTTCTCTTCGCCTCGCTCTGTCTTTCATCTTTCTTCTGTTTGAGTGAATCGTCTTTTTCTTTGACCTAAATTTATCAGTACCCTTGTGAGGTGGAATCCAATCTCTTTGAGAAAAAAATGTATGGAGATTTTCTTTTTCGGTTTTTACAGTTCAACCCACAGCGAACAAAGAACAAGGTGTGTTTTCTTTGTACTAAGACAAGACATCTAGACTTACAAAGCACCAAGTGTGTTTTTTCCACAGGTAAGTAGAATTTTCATTTGTCGATTCTCGGAGATTGTACGCACTATTGATCAGTCTTGTATACTGTATGATATTTTATGAAATACATCATTGAAAATCTTGCCAGAAATGTATCTAGCGTATGAAAAGATCCAGCCACAACGAAAGATTATTGCAATATTGTTACACGTATCCGATCTCTTAAAACATGGTTTATACAGACTCGTCTAGAGTCAGAAGAGGACTTGTCATAAATCCCCACCAAATTTGAATAAAATAGGCAAAGTTCATTTATATTCTTATGGTACCGGAATCACACGACAGAGGATATTTTCATTTTACAGGCTTTTTATGATTCATCATATACTCTGGCCTCTCATCTAGACGGGTAATGAATATTAAGACGCTCCAGACAGCCACACTGTTACGTGATGTGTAAGGTTGCAATAAATACCATTTCATCATCCCGTCTTCCCTTTTGAGGAATTTCTCTAGACAACCATACGTTCTATCTCTTATTTGTTCATCACGTCATTGCATGTGGTTTGTATATGATTTGTGTGTTAGTAAATATTCTTTCTCTGTTTATTTGTCTGTCTGTCTGTCTGTCTGTGTGTCTGTCTGTCTGCCTGTGTGTCTGTCTGTCTGTCTCCTTCCTTTTTTTCTTTCTCAGACTGTCAGACCATACAACACGTTCTTCTTGTAGATAAGCCATAAAAGAAGAACGTATTATGTGGTCTGAAAGTTTGTCAGTAGGGTATCAACGAGAAATGGAAACAGAAGAGTTTAAACAATGTCTAAACGAGGCGAATATAATTCTGAATATAGATGTTAATAAATTGCAGATTTGTTTTTGAAAGGTTTGTGTAGAGTAAATACGTACATGATCAAGACAGCGTGGAATAAGAAAATGGATGAGAATTGATAGTTTGACGAAGAATATCATTAGAAGAAAAGATGTGTTACACGTCTGTTGGGACAGTTCAAATGCACAAAACCTGAGTCAAAAACGGAGCATAGAGAATTGTGTGTGTAAAAAATGAAAGACTAGGTGAAAATAAAGCAATAGACAAGAGAAGGGTAGCAAAATTAAAAGTCTATTAATAACTCTACATTTTGTCTGGCGAACAATACGCTCGGTGAACAGAAGATCAGTAATATGAATGAAATACAATACTTTATTTTATTTTTAAAGCGCAAAATCTTGATAAAATCAAATCTAAGCGCTAAAACAGACACACACGCACGCACGCACACACACACACACCACACCACACACACACCACACACACACCACCACACAACACACACACCACAACCACACGCACACCACCGCACAAGGCTAAAATGGGGAGAAAGAATAAAAGCAATGGAAAATTATAGAGAGCATATTATATACAATTATATATTACAATACGATAGCAATACATCTGCGATACCAACACTTTTTACATGTCTTTGATGATGGCAACTTATCCTTTCTTACCGCTGACTGTCCAGATGAATAACCTGATGATCACTCCAATGGACCATTATGTGAAAAATCAGAACAAGAGAATAGTAAAGACACCAGGCGTCTAAATACTGGGAGAAGACCTGGAGCAAACAAGATTGTAGAGATGTTGAAAGAAGTCAGTGGAAACGGTAATCACACGCCTTGTTAAACATTTCAACTGTTTATTTGATGACAGATTTTTTTCCCGGAAAAATGGGGCTATGTTCAAAAAGGTGACATTTATCAATCTGATAAGTAGTTCTACCGTGGAATAGCTCTAATGGATAAAAGTAACAAGGAATGTACGTATATTCTGAACGACAAGATTGACTGCTTGGGCAAAACAAGAAAATAACATTATCGAAGAATGGGCTGGTTTTAGAGCAGTCTAGCATACCGTAGACTACATACTTACATTGTTTGCTGTTGTTCGAAAATATCTCCCTCGAAAATAAAAATTTTACGTTGCATCTGTAGACTTTAAGAACGCTTTTGAATCTGGGAATAGAAATATGCTATTGACAATATTTCAAAAGACTGGTGTGAATGGACAATTGCATAATACCCTTTCCCCTGGGGATGCCGGGCTTTAAGCACACTTTTGAATCTGCGAATAGAACTAATGTATGCTATTGACAGTATTTCAGAAAACTGGTGTGAATGGAAAATGTAATAATACTCTTTCCCCCGTGGGGATGCCAGGTATTCTTTCAGTATAAATAGTATCTGTGCTAGAAATGTCTTTTTTGTCACTCTCTTTGTTTCTGCCTTGTTCTTGGCTTTATGTCCTTTCATCCTATCATTTTCTGCCTTGCTGGTCCATTCACCCGTACGTGTACGATAAAGTCTTACGTACTTTGTGTCCTCTAAGTGCATGTTTGGCTCTAGGGAAATGAGATACGCGGTAGCAATTTTAGATAATTCAGGATCGTTTTTATATAAATTTTAGTGTCCTTAGTTACGTTTCATTTTGTATTCATGTTTGATTTTGAAATTCCCTGTGTGATAAATTGGACGGACTGGTCAAGCCAGGGGCATCTGCTTAGATTATGTGCGCAGATGCAATGATGTGTGTACTTAATTTTCTTTTCCTTTTTTACCTGTTGGAAGTTTTGTATGCTTTGAAACGATCATAGCCCTGATATGGCTCTGGGCAGTCGGCTGGGCTTTAAACAAAATAACAATAACAATATAATATCCTGAGAGAAAAGCACAGCACAGTGCGTGCTTGCGTTCATGGTAAGTGTTCTTAATCTGATCTCCAAATGTCCACGTGGTGTAAAACAAAGATGTTTACTTGGCCCTGTGGTGTTCTCTTTCTTCATCAATGAGCTGTCAGTAGAACTGTCAAAAACTGAAAAGCATGGCATTCCTATAATTTCAGGTGTCAAAAAAATATTGTTAATGTGGTTCGATGATGATGTGGTACTTCTTTTAGACTCTGTTATAGGATTACAAACGGAACCCAATAAATCTCTAAAGGGAAGCAGATAGACTTTATCTTTCAGTTATTTTCACAGTGTATCGAAAGGATACGCTTATTAGTAGTTCAGAAAAGAATAGTTATATGGTTCAGATGAGATTATGATGATTCATTCATGTAAGTACCTCGGCGTAATTTTTGACACAACGTTTAGCCTTAATCTGGCTTTGTCAGAAGTATGCAAAAAACGCAAAAGATGAGTTATTGACATACAGAGATCATTGCAAAGACTGAGAGCGACAAAGCGACTCATCTTTTGATACTTTGTAAATTGTGTGATACTCAAATTGAGCCTATCCTGATATATTTGTCTGAAATTTGAAAATTTGGGGCCTAAGTGACATTTGCCAAACTGAGAAACTGCATACTTATGTTACAGAACGGTTTATTGATGTACTACTACATGTCTCAAATGATTTTACTGATGGAAAAATTGGAACAAATCCTCTTTATATAAGAACGTATGCTATATGTGTAAAACAGAGGTTAAAACAGAGGTTAAAACAGAGGTTGAATTTGCTGGTGTCACAAGCAAAGGAAATACCAACAGAAAATGTATTGATGTCTGGTTTAACCAAAGCGTTGATTTTGAAACGCATTTTATTGCTGAATTTAAAGACGGTTTAATTACTAACTTTAAACAAAACTGGCGCTCTATATATATTGAAAGCAATGCAAAGTACGCTTGGTTCTGTTCTTTTTTTAAAGATGTATTTCAACCCGAAAAATATCATGTGAGCGTTGCAAATAAATAATTGAAAGGTACTCTCGCAAAAATTAGAATCAGGCTTTGCAGATTTAAAAATACTCATGGCTGTTTCAACAGAAAATGTTGAAAATGTATCCGGCCCTTTGTGTAAAAATGGCAGAGTTGAAGTACCTTTTCTTTTTCAATGTGTAGTGTACGCTAGGATTCGTTTCAAGAATAACATATTTTTACAATATTCTCACCGAGAAAATACGAGTGCAATCTTTTCCTTACCGAGAGCAATTTCATCTTATTTGTACTAACAGAAAACTGATTCTAATTTATCAACACTGCACTGCACTGTTTCATGTTCTAATGGATATATGTTCGTATCTATATTAAGAACATATATATCATGTCGTTGCCTGTGGATGGTGTATTTGTCTGTGTGTGTATGTATGTATGTTTATGTATATAATTATATTGGTGTGTGTGTTATGTGGAATGCATGCACCTTTCGATGTCTGGAGATAACTACATGCCTTCCCCCGTTGGGTTGCCGGAGGCTCTTTCAGTATAAATAGAATCCCCACCTTCTGGAAATTCTGTGCTAGAAATTTCCTCTTTTCTATCACTCTCTTTGTTTCTGCCTTGTTGCCTTGCTTTCTGTCATTTCTACTTATTTTCTGCCTTAATGGTCCATTCACCTGTATTTTTTCGATAAAGTCTTACGTACTTTTTCTTCGGATTGATAATTGGGTACATGTATGAAGTGCATTTTTGGCTCTAAGGAGGTGAGATATGCGGAAGCAATTTTAGGTATTTTATGCCTGTTTTTATATATGTTTTGGTGTCCTTGTGTATGCTTATATTTGTATTCAGGTGTGTTTTTTAAATCTCCCTTGTGCGATAAATCGGACGGAATGGTCCTATGCCGGGGCATGTCCTTAATTATGGCGGAATGCATTGATATGTGTACTTATTTTCTTTTCTTTTTCTTTTCATGTTGACGTTTTGTGTGTTTTGTAGTGGTTATAGCCCTGATGTGGCTCTGCGCAGTCGGCTGGGCTTTAAACAATAATAAAAGAAAGAAACTACATGCTTGTTTATTTGCGTTGGAGTACGTAGCGGATTTGATAGCTGTAAACATACAGTGTGATTATTGTTTGACCTGTGTTGCAGTGTGACTAGTTAGGTGTTGATTGATGTGCATGTAACTGTATTTGGATATTGTTGTTTTTGTTTATGTTCAAAACAGCCCCTTCCTTTGATTGGGCTAGATGCGTTCGAATATCAAATCATCACACAGTCAAATTGTTAAACGCTCTCTCTCCTCTCCCTCTCTTTCTCTGCGTGTGTGCGTGTATATGTAAATGTGTTGTGTGTGTGTTGTGTGTGTGTGTGTGTGTGCGTGTGTGTGCTGTGTGTGTGTGTGTGTGTGTGTGTGGTGGTGTGTGGTGTGTGTGTGTGTGTGTGTGTGTGTGTGTGTGAGAGAAAACATGCACAAATGAAAAGTTAAATAGTTCCATCATTTTTATCATTGAAATAGCGAAACTACTTCAAAAAACAGCTGTCGCAACAAACGATTTGATTTGCATAATATTACGTGTACGTTAATAATGCTCGACGACTAAGAGTTTTGCACAAAATACTGCTTGATACAGTTTACAACATCTCCTTAACATGCTGTGACAGTGGGGGTTGTTTTTGGTTTTATTTTGTTTGTTTCTTTGTTCAACACGTATGACTGTTATGGATCGGTTTTACACCTACTTTTGTTTTTGATGCTTTAGCGTCTGATGTTTCCTTTCTCTTCCTGCTGTACAATAGCTGCTTTTCACAAAACATACCAAAGCAACAACTTCACGCAGTGAAACTAATGCATTAAGGTAGAGATATGACTCGGTCAGGAAGTTTTCTTGGCACCGCAGGAACTGGTATCCCAAATATGGCCCAGCCTCGCTGCTTTCACACTGATCCTGTACATGTTCAAATTTCTGTCCCAAATTTTCTTGGGTCTCCACTGCCCTGATAGACCAGAGGGATAATATCATTACGGTGTCATTTCTCTCTGCCAGAATTACGTTTGGTCTGCTCGGTTTCAATATAATTGTCCTGAGCTTGTTTGATCTGTGATGTTTTGTTATTGCAC
>JAPXFY010000022.1:32269946-32272446 GCA_030674185.1 Monoplex corrugatus | reverse complement strand
TTCTCTTATCTGCAGAACCACTGTTCTTCAAATATTATGGTTAAATACATGATGTCCTCTTATCACAGTACTGCTGTTCTTCAAATCTTAAGGTTACGTACATGATGTCCTCTTATCTACGGTACCACTGTTCTTCAAATCATATGGCCAAGAGCATGATGTCCTGTTATCTGCAGTGCCACTGTTATTCAAACTTTATAGCTAGGTACATGCTGTCCTCTTATCTACAGAACCACTGTTCTTGAAACCTTAGGGCTGGGTACTACAGTACTCATCATCATCATCATCATCATCAGTTGCCTTGCCACATGGCGTTGGCGATCATGGCCTTCCATCTGTTTCTATCCCTTGTTGCCTCAAGCACTTCCTCCACCCTCTTTGTCTTCAGCCACTCTGCAAGTCCATCCAATATCATCTCCCTGGGTCTGCCTGGTGCTCTCTTTCCCTCCAGCTTTCCTGTTGTGAGCAGGTGCTCCAATTCCCCTTTCCTCATAAAGTGGCCTATAAGTGTTGCCTGTCTATTCCTAATCTTCCTTATGAATGATCTTCTTGTGTCTGCCTCCATCAAGACTGTCTCATTTGTTTTCTTTGCTTGTCCATGGAACTCTCAATATTCTTCTTAGAAACCACATCTCGGCTGCCTCAATCTCGCTCTGGCTTTGCTTGTTGACTGTCCACGCCTCACAACCGTATAACAGTATTGGTTCTATATAACATTCAAGAACTCTCTTCCTGATGTTAGTTGATAGGCATCTGTTGGTAAGAATGCTTTTCATCTTCTTGAATGCTGTTTGGTTTGGCTTGGCCGATTCTGTTGGCTATTTCTGATGTGCATCTACCGTCTGGTGAAATGATCGTTCGCAGGTATTTAAACTTACAGTACTACTGCTCCTGAAACCTTAGGGTTAAGTTACTGATGTCCTGTTGCCTACAGTACCACTGTCCTTGAAACCTCAGGGCTAGGTATATGATGTCCTACTGTTCCTGAAATCTTAAGGTTAAGTTAATGATGTCCTGTTATCTACAGTGCCACTGTTCTTTACATCTGCAAGTCAAGTGCACGATGTCCCTGAAGTCTACAGTACAGCTCTAAAAGTTAAGTGCACATGCAAGCATATGTCGTCGCACTGATGAGATGGGTGGGTGGGGGGGGGGGTGTTCGTGAACCAGTGAAAACTCCTTTTAGTGTCATTGTGTTTACGGGCACGCGGCCACTTCACCTAGTGTAAATAGCATGTTTGAAGGGCTGCTCTTGTATACACCACAAAACTTGCTCCGAGTTGTAATTAAATCTCTCTCTCTCCTCGCCTTTCCCTCTCTCTCTCTCTCTCTCTTTCTCTCTCTCTCTTTCTCTCTCTCTCTCTCTCTTTCTCCCTTTCCTCTTTCCCTCTCTCTCTCGCCCTCTCTCTTGGTTTCTCTTTCTCCTTTTTCTTCCCCTCTCTTTCTCTCTCTCTCCCATTCTTCTTCCTCCCTCTCCCTCTCTCCCTGTCTCCCTCTCTCCTTTTATGTGTACCTTTCCCTCTCTCCTGTCTCTCCCTCCCTTTCTCTCCTTCTCTCCCTCTCCTTTTCCTTCCTCCCTCCTTCTCTCTCTCTGCCTCCCTCCCCCTCTCTCTTTGGTGGTGTGGTAGTCAAAACAGGCTGCTTGTGTATCAGTGTAATCATAATTATGACATTGATACGGCGCCAAATCTTGATACATAAATCAAATCAAAGCACGCACACTCATCATTCACGAAAGCATTCTTCACCCGCATTCAGATAATTCGGGGGTACAGAACACACAAACGGGAGGGGGAGGACAAGAGGGAGTAGGACAAAATGGTGTTCACATACAGGGACACATCACCTGGACAAAAAAGTATGTCTTCAACTTTGACTTGAAGAAGTCGGAGTATGTGTATGTCGAATAGACAAGGGAAGTTCGTTACAGTTGTATGGACACAGATAGAAAAAAAAGGAAAAAAAAAAAAAAAAAAGAGCGGCGACAACTGTGGAACATCTGTATCGAAAACTTTGTAAACAAATAGTATCGGAAACAGAAGAAAGGGGTCGGCAGGGGTGCACATTGGAGGTGTCGTAAAGGTAAATAGGTGTAGTACAACAGATACACTGTAGGATAATGTATTGATTTGTATAAAATTCTTTGAGAAACAGGCGAACCAGTGGAGAAAGTGAAGCACGGGGTTGATATTGTCATGCCTTTATTACGAAAGCAAGACGGGCCACAGAATTTTGAATACACTGGAGGCACGTGATAAGAAAAGGAGACAAGTCAGAGAGCATAGAGTTACAATAATAGATAAGTGACAAGATAAGAGAAGCCGCGAGTTAGGTGCTGCTGAAGTTGAAGTAAACTACGAACAGAAATGAAAAATCGCAGTTGACCGTAAACGACTGACAGGTTGGGTGATGAAGTTATGCATGGGGAGTTGAAGTTAAAGCAACGCCACGATTCTTAACTGAATCAGAACCTGGACAGAACAAACTTTTACTGTAGAAA
>JAPXFY010000022.1:32257446-32264946 GCA_030674185.1 Monoplex corrugatus | reverse complement strand
CAGTAAAACAAATGCCAGCAGATTGTTAAATAAGTTCCTTCGTGAATTATCTGCACTTGATTGTGATTCTTTCTGTAAAGCTCGACGAGAATATAGAGTTGATGCTTCTTCTGTATAGTGTGAAAAGGTGCATTTGTTTGCTTTAAAAAGTTTTTGGTATATCACTTCAAACGACTTATGATTCGATGTATGGAGAGACAAATACCCAACAGTTGTATTATCTACAATGAAATGTTTAAGATACTTGTTCAGATTGACACAACTGGAAACACTCTGATTGACTTATAATGATAACAAGATGTTGTTTGAATTAAATTCTAATTCAAACATAAGATAAGAGACATTAGGTGACTGGTATTTCCTCGAGAATGAGACTGAATTAGTATGATTTGGGAATAGTATGGATGTTACAGGATGTAGGAGATATCAGTCTGTTTTCTCATGTATTTCGTGAAAGATTGTATATGGCAAAGATAAAATTCACATGTTCATGAGAACAATAGATTCGATTTGTAAAGCTCATACAGTCATTTGCACTGTGTTCCTGTATATTTGTCTTTGAATATTAAAAGACACTTGAAACATTTCATGACAAAATTTAGATTTAGGTATTAAATATACTTGTTCATTATTATCATTAGAGATAAACATCTTTTTGTAAAACGCTTTGTCCGTTGTGTCGAGAAGCAAAGAGGACAGTGTCCATTTTGTTCTTCCTTGTCCCGTGTTGAAAGAAATAAGAGAACAATGTATTCCACCAAAGTATTTCAAAAGACCCTTTTTTGTGTGTGTTTAAACTTGTCTTATTAATGTCATTAATAAATGAAAGAATCGTAAAACAATTTGGTACTTATTTGCGTAAAGCATTTGAAGTAAGAACTGTTGCTATCGCATAAGTGATGTATTTATGTATTTATGCAATTTTGTTATAACATGCAGGCCACTTCTAAGGGGCTCTGGCCTGTATGTATAAGACATGAATCTGAATCTGAATCTCTCTTTCTCTTTGGCTGATTTGCTGTTGTTTCTACTTCTGTTTTGTAGTTGTAGACAGATGCGTAGATCTGCATGAGCAGGTTTGAAAAAGGACTTTCTAGCCGAACACTTCTATCGCTGGATAATTAGTCTGTCTGTCCTCTCTCTCTCTTCTCTCTCTCTCTCTCTCTCTCTCTCTCTCTCTTTCTCTCTTCTCTCTCTTTCTCTTCTCTCTCTCTCTCTCTCTGTCTTCTTCTCTCTCTCTCTGCTCTCGTTCGCTCTCTCTCTCTATCTCTACCTCCCTGCCTGCCTCACTCCCTCCCTCCTTTCCTCTCTCCCTCCCTCTCCTTCCCCCCTCTCTCTCTTTGTCTCTCTCTCTTTCGATCCTACGTTTTCTTTCTTCCTCTTTCTCTCTCTCTCTCTCTCTCTCTCTCTCTCTCTCTCTCTCTTCTCTCTCTCTCTCTCTCTCTCCCCTCTCTCTCCCTCTCTCTGTTTCCTTTCTCTTCCCCTTCCCTCCCCCCTTTCTCTTGTTTCTTCATTAATTCATCTACAAGACGGCAGGTGGTCAAGTGTGTTGATGAAGAGGTCCATGGAAATAGCAAAGGTCACACAATGGGGGATTTGAACTTTATCTTTTATAACAATTACTCTGCTTTCGTTCACCATTTAGATCGCACCACAACAACACAACACACACACACACACACACACACACACACACACACACACACACACACACACACACACACACACACACACCAACACACACACACACAAAACACACCCCACCACGCACACACCACACACACACACACACACACACACAGCCAGGAGATGTGCACTGGAAAAAACGAGGGAGGGACACAAAATCGGAGAGATAAGATTCTGAACTTTGGATTGGGATGGGTTATTTATATGTAGCCCACAGGGCCCCACGAAGAGGCGCTGTTGCTCAGATATCAGCATGTACATAGATTTTTTTTACAATATGCCTTATATAGCTATAGATCTAATGTTAATGCCTTCTACAAATAAAAAAGACTCATTTCTAATTGTGCATTCGTGTTAAGAACTAATGGTTTCCATTAGCAAACTAGTAAAAAGTAAAAACTGGTTTAGGAATACATACGTTCGAACAGTTTACACCGTTCACTTGAAGCCCAGTTTCTTTTACCAAGTGCATGAAAATCATGTGACATTCTATGGGCGTTTCTTGGTCATCTAAACTCATCCATTCTCGTGAGTCTCGGCCAAAAATCAACACACTTTAATAATTCAGAATTAACGTGAATTGGGTATCTATTTGTTTGGTTCCCCCCCCCCCCCCCCCACTCCGCTCATATGAAAGGTCCTTTGGTATTTGTATTTTCATTCCTACATTGCTTTCAATGCAAATGAGTGTACTTTTTCACAGGGGGGGGACTGAGTTATTGAGCGCCTATAATTCTGCTCCATATATAGAGGGATAAGACTAGAAAGAAAGAGAGGGGGTAGGGGCAGAAGAGAGATACAGAGAGAAAGAAAGACAACAAACGTGGCCAGATTGTTCAGTTGTATATGTGTTGAAATGTAAGTACGTCGATAAATGAATGCGAAAATACGGTTTTTGTGTACATGTAATTTTTTTTTCATAAAGAACAAAATCTTCAAAGTGTGTGTATGTAACAGAATTCTTCTATTGAATGTGGCTGTGGTAACTAAGCTTAAATGATCACGCACATGGGGGAGAGAAGGAAGAGAACACATGCACACCCTCACCACACCACATCACACACAAAAGACACACACACAACATACATACACTACTACATACAGACATAAGCATACATGCTACACACATACATACATACAGACATACATACATACATACAACATACATACATACATACAACACACACATACACAACACCACTCACACACACACATACAACACACACACACACACACACACACACACACACACACACACACACACACACACACACACACACACACACACACACACACTAGCCCCTGTCTTCTTTAGAAGTGCAATGAAAATTGATTTTGACATATGCTTGGGGATTTTTCCAGTGTCGTAAATTTCATTTAGGAGGACTGTTATTGTTTCTATGCCAAATTCCTCCAGGGCTTCAATCATCTCTGTAGTAATGTTGTCTGGTCCTGGGGCTTTTCCTGGTTTCATCTTTTTCAGTGCTGCTCTAACTTCATCTTTCATTATGGGTGGTCCTTCATAGTTCTTTTTTATGTGTTCTTCGTTTCTGTCATCCTCAAAAAGGTCTTTAATGTACTCTCCCTATCTGTCCAGTATTTTTCTTTTTCCATGATAAGCGTGCCATCTTTCGATTTTAAGCAACCAGTTGATGTGCATGTATTTTTCCTGTGGACAATTTCTTCAATTCGTCTGTACATACCCTGAGGATCCATTTTGTGTCGGTTTTCTATCTCTTTGCATTTTGTGTTCAGCCAAGCTTCCTTAGTTTCATTGCACCTATACCTGATTTCTTTGTTTATCTTCCTGTATATCTCCTCGTTTCTCTTTGCCTTCCTCCTTTCCTCCATCAAGCCCAGAATTTCATTAGTCATCCAGCTGTTTTTTGCTTTTCTATCTGCTTTAGGGATTTCTTTACAAGCTTTATTTATCGAATTTCTCAACTTTGTCCATTGTTCCTTACTGTCACCAACGTCTTCCAGAGCACTGAATCTGTTTTGAACATGTACATTAAATTTTTTACGTATCATTTCATCTGTCTTTAAGAGTCCAAGGTTTAGTTTGATGTTGCTTTTGGTCTGTTTCCTTTTCCTCAATTTCATCCTAAACCTTCCCACTACAGGATTGTGGTCATTGTTGCAGTCTGCGCCTGGTAGTGTTTTTGCTGACAGTAAAGAATTTCTAAATCTTTTATTGATCAGGATGTAGTCAATCTGATTTTTGGTATTATCTCCTGGACTCACCCAAGTCCATTTTCTTCTATTAGGCTGCTCAGATCAGGTGTTTTCATTTATAACAGTAAGAAAAAAGTGATTAAATATGGACACTATTACTCTTGGAGTTACATTAGGAAAAGTGGGAAGATTTTTGAACCGATCCCATCTTTTTAAGCGATACAATACGATCAGTAGGCAGACTGAAAATTTATACACCGATCTGTCTTTTTTATGTAATACCTTGCGCTCAGTATCATGTAAACGACTCTTGGAGACAGATTAAACATTTATTAACTGATCCGTCTTGTTTATTTTGCGTACTTGCTTTCTACCAAGTGTAAGTGATCGACAGATACAGACTAGAGCAGAGGAACAGACAGACGACTGAAGTCGCCCGTCATCATCATCAAGTGCCCTGCAACATGGCGTTGGCGATCATGGCCCTCCATATGCATCTATCCCTTGTTGCCGCGAGCACGTCTTCCACCCTCTCTGTCCTCAGCCATTTCATTAATGTGAGTATGAGAGTGAGTGCAGATTACTGTTACTGACCCAACATAAGCAAAAGAAAACAGCCAAATAGTCGCCCATAAAGAAACAATATACAAGCAACATACCGTACGCTTGTGCGTGTGTGTGTGCTTATGTATGCTTGTGTTTATGTTCGCCTGTACGTGCATACATGTAAGCGTGCAAGTAGGTTTGAATATTCACACATAAACAGTCATCACCAGAGAAGCGAGTAGTGTAGTCATCTGACGAGAAGGCAAATCCACAAGCTGGCTTAGCAAGCATATAATAAAAAGGTATTTGGTTTCAAAACGAGAGGCAGACCAAGGAAGACATGAATCGATAGTATGAAAGAGACCTTGACGTCACACGGCATTTGTCCACTTTCGGCTTTCCGGTTTTTTGTTGACTGTCAACTCCTTCTCCCCGCGACACCCAAGTTGGTACAAGAGGGCAGATAAAAAAAAAAAGTAATATAGTTATGTGACGTGAATGCAATATCTGTGCTATATGTGTTATGAAATCGTAATCAGTTAGGGTAAAGGCACACCAAAATGCTTTATCATTGTACTCATTTTCTTTAATGCGAGTAGGAGAGTGAATGCAGCGTTACTGTTGCTAACCCCACATAAGCAGAAGAAAACATCTGTCGCAACAATGTCTCCACTTGACTTATATGTGGACCTAGACCTCGAGCTGTGTAAGTGGGTGGGCGTAGACTATGTAGTGGTTGTCCCAGTCTTGTTCTCACAGCCAAAATAGTATGCATAGACCTTCGCTTCGTGCATAATTAAATCAAGAAGTCCATGAGGAGGTTGACGTCATCTGCGACATCACAAAATTTGCTTAATAGGTTGGAAAACCACCTTCCGCTCATTTTAATTTTGTTTTCATTACGATCGACCATAGGTCAGTGCTGAAAATAACACTGAACCACGGGCTCCGGAAAATAAAGCACCCACAACTTTTTTTTTTATAACATCCACCAACTGCAAAAACTTAACCCTTTACTCCCGCACCGTATCCACCAGCTTTCTGTAGGAAGCTGGTGGATAGGGCAAGGGAGTCAAAGGGTTAAGTTTTTGTTTTGCTAGCATGACTGGCAATGCAGGGTACCGTACTGGTGGACAGGATGCAGGAGTCAAAGGGTTAATGCCATCAAGAAACACCCGAGGGTGCTGAGTGAGATAACTAGATCAATAGTACATCACCACCGGCCAGACAATTACTTCCCGACTCCCAGCACCACACGCCTAGTTGTAGCCATTTCGCCAAGCAAAAGGGGGGAGGGGCGTCCATGTAATGGATGTTCCATTTCGACCCAGTTGTCAGGGTTTACAAGCTGAATGGCAAGGTGGGGAGACGACAAACCCCGGTATAGCCACATGACGCACACCAGCCGGTCCAATCCAGCCACCGCCACCACACCATTAGAGAATGAAATGACCCATTCTTTGTCATACTCCGGGCTTTCCTGTCCTACAGAACAGCTCGCCCAGCCTCCAGCTGTACTATAACCGCGGCACTATGGAATCCGAAGCTTCCGACGTTCTTTTACCAAAAGACCAAGGGGTGTTAGTTCAATACCAAGAGCGGTCAAGCATGATGCTCCTAAACACACCCTATTTTACTTTTTCATGCCTCCAAAGAGATCCCAAGTTAGACGTATAGAACTTGATCCCCGTTCAAACAAAACAAAAGAAATGTTTCTCGACTGCACTGTCCAGTATAACGAAGCTCTAGAATACTTTAAACATTTTCTCCTTATGAAAGAACAGCAAATTCCTTGCTTTCATTGTCAATACATTTGTTTTTCGATGTCTTGATAATGGTTAAAAATAAATAATGTTTGATTTACCATCCACGAAGCATACGGAATTATGCGTGGGAAAAGGCAAAAGGTCTGATTGGTGTTATTATTTTCACGGACATATGACTTTGTGTACATCAGAATTGTAACAGTAATAAAGCATTGTCTGTTGCTGTCTTCTCTCTCAAGAAAAGTCATCATCACAGCTTTGGTGGTCATAGCGATCTATACGAATCTATCCTTTTTGGTTGCAAGTACATCTATCATCCTTTCTGTCTTCATCCATTCCGCAAATCCGTCCAATATTTCCTCCCTGGGACTACCTGGAGCTCTCTTTCCCTCCAGCTTTCCTGTTGTAACTAGGTGCTCAAGGTTTCCTTGCCTTATAAAATGTCCTATGAATGGTGCCTGTGTTTTCATTTATGTTCTTTTTGTGTTTGTCTCTTTCAAGACTATCACGTTTGTTTTCTTTGCTGTCCATGGAACTCTTCACATTATTCTTAGAGACCACATTTCAGCTGCCTCAATTTTTTTCTGACTTTGCGTACTGACTGTCCACGCTTCGCATCTGTACATCAGTATTGGTTCTATGCAGCGTAGAAGAACTCTTTTTCTGATGTTAATTGATAGGCATTTGTTGGTAAGAACGCTTTTCGTTTTCTTGAATGCTATTTTAGCTTGGCCGATTCTGTTGGATATTTAATATGCATCTGTTGTCTGGTGAGATGATTGTTCCCAGATATTCAATTTATCAACTTGACTCTGTGTTGTGCCTTTTGCTATTATTGTACATGAAGGGATTTTTTTTCATTGATTACCATGACTTCAGTCTTTTTGTTTTTTAGTTCTACATGTAGCTCTTTATTTGACTTTGTATTTCTATCATATTTACAAGATTATGTAGGTCATTTTCATTTTCTGCACTTAGGACGGTGTTCGCTGCATATAACAAGATTGTTTATCAGTTGTTGGTTTTTCGTTGTTGTTGTTTTTTTTGTGCTTGCCCGATGTTATCACGCCTGCTCCCTTCCATCGCACTTCCCCTAGTTCCGAAATATTGGTGGTAAGTCTTCATCTCTATCTTGACATTTTCTAATTTCTGAATGCGTACAAAAACCGATGGAAGACAACGGGAAACCACCATCGTGTCCTCCCACGTAACTCATGGCCAGCCAAACGAAAAACAAAAACAAAAACAACAACAAAAAACCTCAACGGCATGAATACGGGCTCCACTGGAGCAACTTCATCCAGAAGAATTGTCATTTGGCGCAGGT
>JAPXFY010000022.1:32229946-32252446 GCA_030674185.1 Monoplex corrugatus | reverse complement strand
TTACTGTTGTCAGGTTTTCATAGTTTTTGACATGCTGTGATATTGTTCTTCGCACTTCCTCATTGGTAATGTGGTCTTTGTATGAGGTGCCAAGCACTCTTCTAAAGCATCTCATTTCTACTGCCAGGATCTTCTTTTGCAGTTCTGCTGTTAGTGTCCATGATTCGCACGCGTAGAGAAAGATTGACAGGACCAATGCGTGCATTAGCTTCAGTTTGGAAGTGAGGGCGATGTTTTTGTCCCTCCAGATGGGCTTCAACTTGGCTAGTGCTGCTGTTGTCTGTGCTGTTCTTGCAAGAACTTCGGTTTTCGATCCCTGTTCACTGATAATGACTCCGAGATATTTGAACTGAGCCACGGTTTCCAGCTCACTCCCGCTGACTGTAATCTTCTTTTCTATTGGTTTTGTGCTGTTTGTCATCAACTTTGTCTTTTCGGCACTGATCTCCATGCCATATCTGGATGATGTCTCGTCCAGGTGTTTCACCAGGTTGGCAAGTTCGTCTTCATTTCCAGCCAACCCATCGATGTCGTCGGCAAATCTCAAGTTGGTGATTGTCCTTCCTCCAATACTGACTGAGCCGTGATGGTTTTCAAGGGCATCCGTCATAATGCGCTCAAGGAAGATGTTGAACAAGGTTGGAGAGAGGAGACAGCCCTGGCGAACTCCAACTGATGTGTGAAACCAGTCCCCCACTGTGCCCTCAACAAGCACTGCGCTGCTCGCTTTTGCGTATAGCTGTGTAATGGTGTCAATATGCTTCCTTCCCATGTTGTACTTCCTCATGGTGGCCCACAGTGCTTCATGCCATACTCTGTCAAATGCCTTTTTGAAGTCGATAAAAACGTGGTAGATGTCCTGTTGGTGTTGGCTGTATTTTTCGCATAGGACTCTGAGATTGAATATTTGTTCTGTTGTGCTTCTACCACTGCGAAATCCCGCTTGTTCTTTAGCAATGATCTCCTCTGCCTGTGGTTTCAGTCTGTTCAAAATGACTTTCAGCATCACTTTGCTAGCAGGCTGATAAGGCTGATCGTTCTGTAATTCTGGCATAGTTGTAAATTGCCTTTCTTGGAAAGTGTGATGATTAGTGACTGGGTCCAAGGTGTCGGCCATTCTCCCGTCTGCCAGATTTTGTTGCAGATTTTCCAGAGGATGTTAGTCACTGCCTCCCCTCCATGCTTGATCAGTTCTGCTGGGATGTTGTCCACTCCAGCAGCTTTTCCATCTTTCAGCGATCGTATTGCTGTTTCGACTTCTTCGCGTAGAATAGGGTGGTCATCGTCATTTGTTGATTCCTGGCATGTAAGGACAGTTGAGTCACCCTGTGTCTGGTGGTTGTAGAGTTCAGAGCAGTATTCTGTCCATCTATGGATGATTTCTTTATCTTCTGTCAGGCATTTTCCTTGTTTGTCTTGAATGGTACTGATCCTTGCCTGTCTCTGTGTGGTGAGTTCTTTCACCACTTTGTACGCCTTTATGCTGTTGTTCTTGCTTAGGCTGTCTTCTATTTCTGTGCATTTATTTTGTATCCATCCTTCTTTGGCCTCCCTCATGCCTTTTCTGATTTCTTTGTTGATGTTTCTGTAGGCTAGGGCTCCGTCTGTTGTATTTTTGACTTTCTTGATTTCTCTTCTTTTGTCACACATATCAAGGATTTCGTCTGTAATCCAGGGTTGGGTTTTCCGGCGTTGTTTTCCTAAGAGGTCATTTGCAGTCTCTGTCATCACTGTGTTAAACTTGGTGGTCATTTCCTCCGCAGTTTCTTCTTGTGTGCTCAATGCTGCAAACTTTCCGCCTATTGTTGCTTGGAAGGACTCTGCAATGGAAGGGTCCTTAAGTCTGTCCAAGTTGAACTTCAGTCTGGTGTTCTTGGGCTTCTTGATCTTCTTCAGCCTGACCTTGAAGTTCATTATCACCAGGTCATGGTCACTACCCACATCTGCACCTGGAAATGTTCGCGTCTTGGCTCTGCAGATTCCAGATCTAAAACGGATTGGGACCAAGATGTAGTCGATCTGGTGGTTGGTCCCATTTGGTGCATGCCAAGTCCAGCATCGTGACGCCTTGTGTTCACCAAGGGTGTTAGCCAGTGTCATGTTGTTGTATCCGGCGAACTCAAGTAGGCGCAGTCCTCGCTCGTTGGAAATTGCATTACAGGAGGGCCCACAATGGTTCTTCCAGTCTTTTAATGCATCAGCGCCCACTTTAGCATTCCAGTCTCCCTGAATGATAAGGATGTCTTTTTTGTCAACCTCGTGAATGGATTTCTTGAAGTTGTGTGTAGAATTCCTCCACATCCTCATCATCATAGTCTGTTGTCGGTGCATAGGTTTGTATCGCTGTGATGTTGAATGGTGCTGCTCGGAGGCGGATGGAAATGAGCCTGTTGGATATTGGGCGGCACCCGAGTATTGAGTTCTTGACGTTCTTATTGACAAGAAATCCTACGCCGTGGATGTGTTTTTTCCAGTCTCCACTGTAGTACAATACATGTCCTTCCTCAGTTTGGTGTTCTCCATGATCTTTCCACCTGACTTCGCTCAGTCCAACTACATGCCAGGAATATCTTTCCAGCTCATGCGTAAGTTCGTGCAATTTGCCTGGCTGTGCAAGTGTTCTAACATTCCATGTGGCGATGGTGAGAGTTTCTCTTCCTCGGATCTTTTTTGAAGAGGTTCCACCAGTCGCATACTTGTCACCTCCGCGGTCCTTGGTCCGGGCGACGACCGAGCCGGTATCAACATTGGTTTTTGGTTCATCATCATGTAGTGTGTCTTGGGCATGAATAGCCTGGCGGCGCCCATCCCTCTCCAGGCCTGACCACAGCCGATATCCACCCACACGGCAGCTCGCCTTGGTCATGAACACGTGGCCGTTGTAGTTCATCGTGGAACCCTTCCGCCCTGGTCGGTGACCTGCGTCGAGGAGGTCCTTCGCCCAGTAGTGCCATGTTAACACCACCCCCTCACGTGGTTTGGCCCGCCAGCTGAAGCGGTGTACCGGGGTGTGGCGCTTGGAGCCAACACGTACATATATACATGTACACATATGTATTTATATATACACATGTATGTATGCACACACACACACACACACACACACACACACACTTTTAATATTATAATATTAATATATATAACATATATATAGTGTGTGTGGTGTGTGTGTGTGTACATATACATACAAATATATACTATATACATATCCTGTGTGTGTGTGTGTGTGTGTTGAGTGTGTGTGTATGTGTTTGTGTGTGTGTGTGTGTGTGTGTGTGTGTGGTGTGGTGTGTGTGTGTGTGTGGGGTTGTGTGTAAACAAATGACTTACAGTAGAAGTAAATGAAAGCAGTTGCAAAAATAAAGAGATTAGAAAAAGATCTAATAAATACTGCAGCTGCTCCAGCCAATGTGGGCACGAGGTAGCACAACGGTCTCCGGACTTGAAGACCATGGATTCAAACTCGTAGAATGCCAACAACTTTTTGTGGGATTTTTCGGCCTCGAGTTGAGCGTGCTGTGTCCCATTAAGAAAACTGGGACCACACACAGTCGGGTGTCGTCCATTTCACGGAAACATCGTTGAGGGTGGTGCTCAAATTTCCTGACTGACACCACAGGTGTCTGTGTCTCTCGGGCCTGGTTGATGCCAGGACATATTATGAAAGAAAGTGTAGAGCTCAGGTTTACTCGTATCATGCAATCTCAGTCCGAAATGAAACCGTTTAGTGTCATCACCATCATCCTAGTCTCATCATAACAGCGCTGTGAAAAAACATTGTCCATGTTCGTTAGACCTTCAAGCCCTGCTGTCATGGTAATATCAGTTTTGGCGGGTTTAGAAGTGTGTTGAAGTGCCGGAATGGTGTGACACAAGAGCGGATATATGTGTACAGACGCTCATGCACGCACACGCACACGCACACACACACACACAACACACACACACACACACACACACACACACACACACACACACACCGCACCAAATATATAATATATATATATATATATATATATATATGTATGTATATTATTGTGTGTACATATGTACATCATATAATTTTATGTACATCATATATACATATAACATTCATAATACATACACACAACATTAATATATATTATACTAACACAACACACATACACACACACATAAAATAATCATATCATATATATATAACTAATCAAAAAATACAACTAATATATATATATATCTATATCATATATATATATATATTATATATATATAATATCATATATATCAATACACACACACATTGAACAAATGACTATCAGAGGAAGAAAAGAACAAGTGATGTAGGCTATAACTGTCTGCTCAAATGTGACCTGACAAAGTTTGAAGGAAAACAGAACAGAAAAAAAGTCAACCTAAACGAGAGCACACATGTATCTGTACTCCATTTGTGTACAGTTGTTTAACTTGCTGAACATAATGTAAATACAAATTGTCAAGATCATTCACCAAGAGAAAGGCTGTCTGGGATTCTTTTTGTTTTTCTTCTTCTTTATAACTAATTGCATTTTTTTTCTACCTGACCGATGTCTTACCATAATCCGCTGTGCTGACAAAATGATGACTGATTTTCAACAGGCTTGTTGATAGGACAGTTGACACTCGACAGACGTATGCAGGGAATAGCTCACTCTTGCTACGCACAAACCATGTAGGATATAAGAAAGTTACAGTTTAGACAGTAAGGCTATTGCATTTCTTGCATTGAAAGTAAGATCATTATATGTATGGCATTTAGATCTAGTTTTGTCACAATGGATGTACTATGGGAAATTCTGAATGTTCTCGCAAGGAAAAGTGCGTCTCCACAGTACAGCGACACCCTTTTTTCTTTTTTTCTTTTAGGATCATAGCAATGAGGCGGTGTTCTTTATGCTCACAATTTTTCTCCCATTTCCTATGCCGCCTTAAAATGGCCAGAGACGACTGGGGCATCTTTTACAATGCTATGACGATGGTGACGATAAGGGTGATAACCATGATGCTATGGAGTTCCGTCTAAGAATAAGACTGCATGACAGGGTTGTTCCCTACGCTTAGTATTGTAATATACCCTGCCGTCAACCGGGCCCGAGAGATACAGACAGATACTTGCGGTGCTGGTCACGAGATTTGAGCAACCCCTCGGTGAAGTGGATGAGACTCGACAGAGCGGTCCCAGTCTTCTCAATGAACCCATACCACGCATAACTCTGGGTAGGATTCCTTTTGGGCCAAAAAATTCCATAATGATTTTGAAAGGGCTGATGTGGAGTCGAACCCACAACCTTCCATTCGGTAGTCCGTTACCACTACATCACCATGACTGGTACACCCACTTTTTTCTGTATGTGTGTATTTCTGTTTACCGAAGAAAATGGATTTTGCTACAGGTGTTTATCTGGGACCATTCCTTTATTGCCGCGGGATTTAATCCTTTGACACCCGCACCCTATTCACCAACTGCAAAAACTTAACCCTCTGAATCCCTCACTCTATCCATCAGCTTTCTGCAGGAAGCTGGTGGATAGAGTGATGGAGTCAAAGGGTTAAGTTTTTGTTTTGCTACATGGTTGGCAATGCAGGAAGCTGGTGGATAGAGTGATGGAGTCAAAGGGTTAAGTTTTTGTTTTGCTAACATGATTGGCAATGCAGGATGCTGGTGGACAGGGTGCAGGAGTCAAAGGGTTAAAAGTGCTCCATGTGCGTGCTGTACACTGGGTCCCGGCTTATCGCCTCATCCGAAGGACTAGCACCTAAACCACCAGTTCAAATCTAGTTCAGGCGGGGATGGGAGTGGGGCGGGGGGCCTGGGAGCGAAAGAGGAATATCCCTGTCTGATCCGTGATTCGAACATGCGTGTCTCGATTCCTAGGTGGGTGCTTCAACCATGAGGCCACATATTCCACTTATTATGTAACTATTGGAGAGATTATTTTGTAATACGTTTCGAGCTTATCCTTGACTAGAAGTTCCTTCTACTTTTTTTTAAAAATAAATGTACGGTTGTTAATAGTCTTTTGTTTGTTTATTTCAGTGTGTGACTCGATAAAAAAGTGTATTTGCTCATTGTGATGTTATATACAATTCGATGTTCAGTGTTAACTATTTTAGTGTTTATTCTACAGTTGTTATACAAAATCGAAAATCAGTTTTCTCTCTCTGTCTGTCTCTGTTTCTGTCTCTGTCTGTCTCTGTCCTGTCTCTGTCTCTGTCTCTCTCTCCCCTCTTCCTCTCTCTCTCTCTCTCTCTCTCTCTCTCTCTCTCTCTCTCACGCACAACTCTCTCTGTCTTCTCTGTGTGTGTGTGTGTGTGTACGTGCGTGCGTGCGTGTGTGTGTTTAAAAGTAATCAGGTATTTGCTTGTCTGTTTTTTTTATGTGATGTGTGTGTGTGCGCGTGCGTGCGTGTGTGTGTGTGTGGTGTGCGTGCGTGTGTGTGTGTGTGCGTGCGTGCGTGTGTGTGTGTGGTGGTGCGTGTGTGTGTGTGTGTGTGTGTGTGTGTGTGTGTGTGTGTGTGTGTGTGTGTGTGTGTGTGTGAAAGTAATCATGTATTTGTTTATTTTGCTTATCTGGTGTTTTTATATGAAATCCGATCATAAGTTGGAGCCTTTGCAACATTCTTCGTTTGGTTTCTTTTGTGTATGTGTGTCTACACTTCCGTACCGTCTTTGTGTCGTTCATCCCACATTGCCCATACCCAGATCTACAACACACCACCACTCCTAAATTCCCAAGTTCATTCAGTCCAAATCCCAAAAGCCAGGAAGCTCACGAGAACCAGAGACATTAATCCGCCATAGGGTCACCCACAAGAGGATACTCTGCACTGCTGCTGGGTCACTTCAGTCGTCATCATCATCATGTGCCCTGCCGCGTGGCGTTTGCTATCATAGCCCTGCATACTAATCTATCCCTGTCGCTGCAAGTACATCTCCCACCTTTTCTGTCCTCAGCCACCCTGCAAGTCCGTCCAGTTATAATCTCCCTGGGTCTACCTGGTGTTCTCTTTCCCCCCAGCTTTCCGCACTTCAGTGGAGTTAACAATGCTGGTTCTGATTCAGCTTACGCCGGACACTCCCTACAAAGCCCCGTACTAAAAACAGAAATCGGTCACTTGCGGAGCTTAGACAAGATGTTAAAAATCTTCGACATGACCACGATGAATATAATTATATTTTTGTGAAAAAAAAAATGGAATCTATACCCCAGCAACGAGGTACTACTAGGTAACTGAATTTTTTTAAAGTTCTTCTGCGCTCGGGTGATACGTGGTTAACTCCATCCCGCTCTACCCCCTTTTCCCATGACAAAATATAAACGCGCAATTTGTTACTGAGTGTTTTTATTATTAGGGCATTGTGCGCACTCAACAAATTACTGAGCACCTATCTCTACTTATTCGCCCCCTCCCCCCCCCCCCCCCCCCACACACACACTCACACTAAAACAAAACAGAATAGAAATAATAAAATCATAGTGTTCTACTTCTGTTTTATCATGTATAAAGAAAAAAATTAATATTTCAAAACTCAAGTGATGGTTGTTTGTCTGAGTACGCTTGACGAATTTGAAGACAAAGCTAAACTGATTGAAAATTTAGTTTTGTCATCCTTTAAAACCATGTGACAGAGAAATTGCAATATTTCCAACTTATTCAAATATAATATAATATAATATAATATAATATAATATAATATAATATAATAAATAATATAATATAATATAATATAATATAATATAATAATATATAATATAATATAATATAATATATCTGTACGGAATTGAAGCGAATGAATGAAACAAAGAAGAAAACAAACAGATAGGTCGAAACGAAAAATAAAACAAGAATTAGATTAAAAATAACTGGGCGGTCCTCCAGAAATGCCATCATAAGCACATCTTAGGAAAATAATACATGAGTAAGCACAAAGAGATGTGCATATAAGAGGGGGGAACAACTGACAACAGCTACTACAAAAACAGAAACAACCACCACACACCAACACCAGCAAAAACCTCGCAGACAGGAAGGATGCATAAGAAAACAAACAATGATTAACAATAACTTGTTACTAAAATGATGAAAAAATATCAAACTATCAAACGGTGAAGACACACATAGACGCAAAGAAATATTCACTAAACAAAACAAAAGAGAGCAAAACATTTGTAAATCCCAAAGTAAAAAATACAGAACAATGGTTGAGATAGAAAAAAAGAGATAGATAAAAAGTTTTGAAGCACACGGAGAGATAACTCATTAAAATACCAGTAAATAACAAGAAAAACCTACACCAAAATCCAAAAAAAAATTTACCAAAACGGAACAAAATATGACAGTTTGAAATAAAAACCACCGACTCGTAGGTGGTCGTTTTTATCTTTTATGATTAATTTAATAAACTGAGTTTAGACTCTTACCGTCTTTCGCTCGAAATCAGTAAATGCCACAGCAAAATAACAGAAATCCCCTCGCACGAACCAGTCATGTCAACCCTGTCTCAGCAATACGCTCGTAGAGTGAGTGTCCACCTCACCTGTTAGTGACTTTCTGCCCCCCACCTCCACTCCAACCCCTCTACTCCTCGCTCTACCACCAGAGCCTCCCGCCGCGAGTGAATTCTCCCCCCCCCAACCCCCCCCCCCACCCCTATATAGAAAACCGACTTTACAGCTCACATGTTATCTACACAGCTGCGAAAGTTACCGACCCTCCTTCATCAAACACATGCGCTTCCACGTTGAATCGATTTCTGCTACAATTCGAAAGGGGTTTTAGAAGTGTCGCGCAATGTTTCACTCGTGTTGACCACAAAAATGGGTTTTCGGCACTTGTGATTGCTTGTTGCTTTGAAGGGGTTGGGTGACAAGAATTCTGCTTCTGCTGGTGGTGTGTGTGTTTTGTTGTGTGTGTGTGTGTGTTGTGTGTGTGTGTGTGTAGTAGTCAAAGCTTTACAGAAAACAAAGAAATGACGGCGTATAGACTCATCCTTTGACTTAATGGGTCACATACACGCATACACACACGCACGCACACTCACGCATACACACACACCTCTCTCACACACACACACACACGCACGCGCGCGCGCATACGCACACACACACACCCCACACCACACCACACACACACCCCACACACACACACACCACACACACCATAACGTCTTTCCTCCTTCCGACCAGCATACAATTAATAACAAGTGTCTATCAGTCATCACCACTACTGTCTATGGAAGCCCATGTCAAACAGTTGTGCCGTACTCTGTACTATCAGCTACTCAGAATTGGTAAGATTCGCTCCTTCCTTTCCACTGATGCTACCAACAAGCTTGCTGTCTCTTTCATACTATCTAGACTGGACTATTGTAACTCTATTCGCAGGTCTCCATGACAATCAACTATCTAAACTTCAGCGCATACAGAACCACGCGGCTCGCCTTGTTCTCCGCAAGCCCAGGCGTGAGAGCGCAAAATCTCTGCTTAGAACACTTCATTGGCTCCCGGTAAAGGCTAGGATTCAATATAAAGTTGCCTGTCTCTGCTTTCAGTGTATCTATCACGAGAACATGCCATCCTATCTTGCCAACCTCCTGCAGGGTTACAAACCTTCTCGAACGCTCCGCTCTTCTGACACATCACTGTTGACTGTTCCTCGCTTCTCTCTAGACACCTTTGGTAAAAAATCTTTCTCTGTCTTTGGCCCAAATGTGTGGAACTCTCTACCACTGTCTCTCAGAAAAACTAAGTGTTTCTCAACCTTCAAACGGCACCTGAAAACCCACCTCTTTCAAACTCATCTAACCTGAAGAGCCTTAGTTTGCAAGTCTGTCATCAGACTAATCTCTCCTGCCTGTATAACAGTATTTTGTATAAGGGCCTATAGAGCAAGGTGTGTGTGTGCGTGCATGTGTGTATGTGTGTGTGTGTGTGTGTGTGTGTGTGTGTGTGTGTGTGTGTGTGTGTGTGTGTGTGTGTGGCTTGAGTGAGCATGTGTGAGTATCACTGTATGTGTACAGCTGAGGAAGAGATAGGGGAGAAATTGAGTGGGAAAGAGACTGAAATACTTTAAGAAACTTTTTCAAATCTTTGTTTGTATGTAAATTGTGATGTATGATATGCGAATAGTTCATAATTTGTGAGGAATTTTGATTGTCAAGGTATTAATGCTGTAATACTGAAGTTGTAATGTTTTTCCTGTATATGGATTAGAATTTTTCTGTTTTTATCTTCATTCAAAATATTGATTATAATTTTATGTACAACTATTGCATGCATAAACACACACACGCATGCAAACATAGCACACGCACCACACACACACACACACACACTCACTCTCTCTCTCTCTCTCTCTCTCACACACACACACACACACACACACATTCTTACAAACACACGCGCACAGCAACGCACACGCACGCACACACACATGTACACACACACGTACGCAAGCACACACACGCAGCAATATATAAACACAGTATGCCTCTTTATTCATATGAAAAATCTGTTAATCTTTCTTCATTACATAAGTCAGTGTTTAAATTTTAATATTCTGTGGTTTCTTATGTGTCTTCTTACTTGTATAGCTTTAATGTTTGTTGTTATCTTATTGTGTATGTAATTGTGAACATTTTTTATCACCTTTTGCCTTTCTTGCGAAATGTAAAGCGCTGGTGAGCATGTTTTTATATGGAATATGCGCTATACAAATAAACATTATTATTATTATTATTATTACAGTACACTTCGCTTATAAGAAAGTCATGGGGACACAATTTTTTGGTTTCTTATATCAGAGGTTTCTTATATACGAAGACTCGGATATAAGAAAACATTTTTAAGTGCATTTTCTTATAACCGTGGAAATGGCAAGAAAGAGAGAAAGAAAAGGAAAAGAACACACCTGTCAAGAAAAAATGCGTAATAGAGAGGGAAAATTCTTTTATTTCAATATACATGTACTGTTCCTCTTCCATCATACATTATTCTTGTTGTAAGAAGACTAAATAAGTGTATGCTGCTAGACGTAACAATAGAATGGGATGATGTGACGCCGTGAGCGTCTTCTTTTTTTTCTGGCAGAACACCTCACAGATCTCGGCGAAAATTCAAAATGCTGAGAGATTATTTGAGAAATTCTTAGTTTCAGTATCCATATACACACACGCATATACGGTGTACATGAGTAGTATTTTATTTATGAGTCCTAGGCATACTTCCCTGTTCTTTGAGAGTTTTGATAATTGACTTGCTAGTTTCGTCATATTACTGCAACACCTGGAGAACCTTTGAGTTGTTTGAGAATGCTAGGCAACACAAACAACGCGTTCAAAATGTTGACACAAATTTTGGATATAGATTTTTTCCTCACTACCGTCTGTTCCAGGAATAGGAAAAAGTGGTGGATGGGGCAACCACTTTGTAGACATCGGAGAACAGGCAGTGTAGACAACAATGGTTGTCTGTAACAGTGTCACTGCGGCAAAGATCTCCACATCCGACCCCCAAGAACTGTCTTGAAGAGTGTTTTCTGAGATGTACTGTCCAAGATCTTGCCCAACGTAGGCAGTAAAAGACTGTTGATTCTGGCACATAAAATCAACTATCAAAGCTCTTAACTGCTCATGGCAGTCCTGCGTGCCACACACTTCAAAATTGAGCGCTCTATACAGATAATTTCCATCTCCCATGATATTATTGACTTGATGGGTTTTCCCAGTTCTTTTTTGGTTTTCCGTTCCGGCAGATCTAGAGGGGCTGGAAGACCAAGTCTTTGACACTGCCGCACACGCCAAGCTGCCTTCGTCGGTTTGAAGGTTTGCGAAGGTTCTGGTTCCGTCCGTACGAAACGAATATCCTCGTCCCGTTCCTCTTCTCCTTTCTCTCTCTCCATCTCCTCCGTTTTCCTTCCTTCCATCTCTGCTATCTTTCCCATTTTCTCTGGTTTCATTCCCTTTTCCTTCAGTCTTTTCCCTGCAACCATCCCTTCTGTTTCCCCTCCTTTCACCTTTCCTTCCTTCCCTCCATTCTCTGCGTCCATCCCGGCTTCCTCCCTTACTTTCTCTTCGTACACCCCTCCATTTCCCCCAACTGCCATTCTTCCTTCCTTCCCTCCTTCTATCTCTTCCTTTCCCCCTGCTTTCACCTCTTCTTCCGCCCCTCTATTCCTACCTTCCCTCTCTCCTTTCTCTCCCTCCATTCCTTCCTACCTTCCCTCTCTCCTTTCTCTCCCTCCATTCCTTCCTACCTTCCCTCTCTCCTTTCTCTCCCTCCATTCCTTCCTACCTTCCCCTCTCCTTTCTCTCCCTCCATTCCTTCCTACCTTCCCTCTCTCCTTTCTCTTCCTCCATTCCTTCCTACCTTCCCTCTCTCCTTTCTCTTCCTCCATTCCTTCCTACCTTCCCTCTCTCCTTTCTCTTCCTCCATTCCTTCCTACCTTCCCTCTCTCCTTTCTCTCCCTCCATTCCTTCCTACCTTCCCTCTCTCCTTTCTCTTCCTCCATTCCTTCCTACCTTCCCTCTCTCCTTTCTCTTCCTCCATTCCTTCCTACCTTCCCTCTCTCCTTTCTCTCCCTCCATTCCTTCCAACCTTCCCTCTCTCCTTTCTCTCCCTCCATTCCTTCCTACCTTCCCTCCCTCCTTTCTCTCCCTCCATTCCTTCCTACCTTCCCTCTCTCCTTTCTCTCCCTCCATTCCTTCCTACCTTCCCTCTCTCCTTTCTCTCCCTCCATTCCTTCCTACCTTCCCTCTCTCCTTTCTCTTCCTCCATTCCTTCCTACCTTCCCTCTCTCCTTTCTCTCCCTCCATTCCTTCCTACCTTCCCTCCCTCCTTTCTCTCCCTCCATTCCTTCCTACCTTCCCTCTCTCCTTTCTCTTCCTCCATTCCTTCCTACCTTCCCTCTCTCCTTTCTCTCCCTCCATTCCTTCCTACCTTCCCTCTCTCCTTTCTCTCCCTCCATTCCTTCCTACCTTCCCTCCCTCCTTTCTCTTCCTCCATTCCTTCCTACCTTCCCTCTCTCCTTTCTCTCCCTCCATTCCTTCCTACCTTCCCTCTCTCCTTTCTCTTCCTCCATTCCTTCCTTTCCCCCTTCTTTCATTTCTTCTTCCTCTTCATCATGTTCTCCTTCCATCCCCTTTGTTTCCTCCAGCTTTCACCTCTTCTTCCTTCCCTCCTTTATCTTTTTTCACTTCTTTCTTCTCTCCACAGTCCACATTGTCTGTGTCTACTTTGCCCTGATCTTTGGCCGTACTCTCTCCACTCTTTGTTCCAACCTGGAAGAAGTCGGTGATTTATGTCTGAGTTTTAGCGCTTGCCATATGCTTTTCCAGCAGGTCAGTGAATACATGGAACGACTTCATAATAGCATCATCACAACCTGACTGCAAACAATACACATCAATTTTCTGGACACAGTCCAAAGCGTCTTTGCTTGAAATTCTTGTTTTGCCTTCTCCACAGTCGTCCTCTCCATCTGATGCGTCCTCGGTGACTGTTTCTGTGGCTGTTGACGTCGACGGAGCTGGAACAGTTGGGCAAGTTGTTGACCCCATTGTTGCAAACACCATCATCCACACTATAGTAGTCAGAAGGAGAAATGTTCCATTCTTCGAAGAGACGTGTAAGAAGGGGCTCCTGTTTTTCATGGTCTTTGGGGTCAGGTTCTTGCGAGCTGTCGTCTGCACCTGTATTTGTTTCACCACAAGGCTTGCAAAAGCCTGCATTACGGAAGCTGTTGGCGATTGTGGAAGGAGAAACTTTGTCCCAGGACTGTTTCAGGGTGGAAACATGCTTCAAGCAGGGTGAACTGATAGCCCTTCGTTGTTCCTCCAGCAGTGATATGAGCTAGCAACTTGAAGACCCGTCATGACTGGACCGTCTGTCACGTTTTCTGGTCACACCTTTTGTACCACAGGCAAACTGATCCAGGTACTTCTGTTTCTCTCTCAAAATGTTGGATACCGATGACACTGGAACTTGAAACTCCTCAACAATAGTTTTTCTTTTTTTGTTTGGATTGGCTTCCACAGCATTGATTATCTCAATTGTTCTCTTTAAGGAGATTGCTTGCCGCTTTCTCCCTTCAGCCATTGCCATTGTAGCCAAGAAACAGTACTGATTATCTCAATTGTTCTCTTTAAGGAGATTGCTTGCCGCTTTCTCCCTTCAGCCATTGCCATTGTAGCCAAGAAACAGTACTGATTATCTCAATTGTTCTCTTTAAGGAGATTGCTTGCCGCTTTCTCCCTTCAGCCATTGCCATTGTAGCCAAGAAACAGTACTGATTATCTCAATTGTTCTCTTTAAGGAGATTGCTTGCCGCTTTCTCCCTTCAGCCATTGCCATTGTAGCCAAGAAACAGTACTGATTATCTCAATTGTTCTCTTTAAGGAGATTGCTTGCCGCTTTCTCTCCTTCAGCCATTGCCAATGTAGCCAAGAAACAGTACTGATTATCTCAATTGTTCTCTTTAAGGAGATTGCTTGCCGCTTTCTCCCTTCAGCCATTGCCAATGTAGCCAAGAAACAGTACTGATTATCTCAATTTTTCTCTTTAAGGAGATTGCTTGCCGCTTCTCTCCTTCAGCCATTGCCAATGTAGCCAAGAAACAGTACTGCTGAGTGGTCACTGACTCACAGATTTCTACACAGCTGCGAAAATGGAAATGGATAGAATGGCAGCACCCACTATCCACACGAGACAAAGACATGGCCCTAGTTTCGGTTTCGCCTTAGAACAAAAAAATGCACTTCCCGGAAAATTTTAACTTTCATTTTCCTTTACTGTCGAACCTCTTTTACAAGGAACTCAAAAGTGAGTTTCCTATAGATCCAGCTGAGCAGAAGTTTCTTAAATCGGAGGGAAATCGTGTCTGGAGCAAGAAATCGTGTTTCTTGTAGACGAGGTTTCTTGTAACAGAGTTTCTTATATAAGAGGTTTTGTAAGTAATCACAAAGAACAACCTCGGCAGGGACAGTTTTTTTGCTTTCTTATAAGCGGAGTTTCTTGTAAGCGAGGTTCTTATAAGCGGAGTCGACTGTACCTTGAAATTTGAAACTTGATTCTTCCATTGTTTATTGCACCTTTGTTGGAGGCATCGCTGGCCAGATTCCACCATTCTGCAGATAGTTTCCGCTTAAAATCATAGTACTACTACTACTACTACTACTACTACTACTACTAATAATAATAATAATAATAATAATAATAATATGATGATGATGATGATGATGATAATAATAATAATAGTAAGAAGAAGAACAAGAATTCCGTTTACATAGCGCAAACTATCCGTGTCAGAGAAGGCTCGTTGCTTTTTACAAACAAGTGAATAAAGGAAAGAAAGGTATACATCCTGTAAAATATATATAAAAGGGGATGCCATGTCAGTATATTAATGCGCACAAATACAGTGGGATAGGCCTTCCTACACCAATATATCAGTGCAGTGTAAACATAGTCAATCCAAAATGACAACAGATCTTGGTGTGAAATTACAATAGATAAGGGTGCTCTCTGGTAAATGTAATCTGTTCAGTATCATTTTTCAGACACGCACACACATACAAAAACGAACAAACAAACAAAGAAAACACGCACACACATACAAAAACGAACAAACAAACAAAGAAAACACGCACACACATACAAAAACGAACAAACAAACAAAGAAAACACGCACACACATACAAAAACGAACAAACAAACAAAGAAAACACGCACACACATACAAAAACGAACAAACAAACAAAGAAAACATGCACACACATAAATATACTCATATATACATGCTCACATATCGTACATTAGGAGGGGGGGGGGGGTGTTACTGGGTCAGTATTGTAGCAACAACAGATAGCATACCATTACTAGTAGTACAAAGGGTATACAATGGAAAAAATGTACAGAATTAAATGTTTTTCATTTAGAAGTGTAGGGTTTGTATACATATCTATATACATATATATAATAATAATAATTACAATATTTATATAGCGCAAAATCTTGATAAAATCAAATCTAAGCGCTGAAGCAGACACACACGCAAGCACGCACGCACGCACACAAACGCACGCACACACACACACACACACACACACTCACACACACGCATGGCTATAAATGGGGAGAAAGAATAAAAGCAATAAAAGCAAGAATAAAAGCAATGGAAAATAATAGAGAGCATAGCATATACAATTATATATTATAACCATGTGATTCCCTCCGAGCGGAGACAAGCTGCAGAGGGGGGGGGGGGGGGGTTGAGTGAGGTTAGGATTTTATGCGGAGGAGAAAAGGTGAGTTTTGAGAGCGGACTTGAAGGAGACAAAAGTAGGTTGCTGACGGACTGAGAGAGGAAGTTTGTTCCAGGAGAGTGGACCAGAAACAGAGAAGGCTCGTGGACCGTAGGTATTGAGCTTAGTGCGTGGAAAGCGAAAAGTCAGAGGATCGGAGGCAGAGCGAGGGTACGTGAGGGAACATAGATCTCAAGTAGGCTTGACAGGTAATCGGGGGCTGCGTTATTGAGGCTTTTGTAGCACATGGTGTCTAGTTTGTACTGTATGCGCTTTGATACAGGGAGCCAGTGAAGTTGTGCCAGGAGAGGAGATATGTGGTCAGCTTTTTTCTTTTTGAGTACAAGGCGTACAGCATTGTTTTGAATGCGCTGTAGAATGTGAATGGTGGAGGCAGGAAGACCAGACAGGAGTGAATTGCAATAGTCAATGCGAGACATTATGAAGGAGAGAACGAGTTTTGCAGTTGTTTCGACAGAGAGATACTTCCTGATCAGCCTTATACGATGGAGATGATAGTAGCAAGATCTGGCAGTTTGAGAAACAATTTGTTCATGGAGAGGGTAGAGTCAATGCAGACACCAAGTGAAGTTATATATATATATATATATATATATATATATATATATATATATATATATATATATATGTGTGTGTGTGTGTGTGTGTGTGTGTGGCGTGCGCGCCTCTCTCTCTCTCTCTAGATATATATATATGTAATATATATATATATACATGCATATATACATACATACATACATACACATACATACATACACATATATACATATATACGTACATTATATAAATATTTATATGTATATATACATACATACGTACATATATATAAACATATATATACATGTATATGTTATGTATGTATTTATGTATTTCCTTATTTATTTATGCAGATAAACTATAAAAAAAAAAAAAAAGACAAGACAGCTAACCAAAGTTTTGAGCCTCTTACTTCGGCCTGTGTGGCCTTCCTCAGGGGAATGTTTATTCAGGAATGAACACACAGATCAAAACCCTTTTTGAACCAAAAGTGTTCACAGAGTAATGCAAATTTTTTCCAACCACACCAGAATTTTGTCCCAATCCTCCCTCTCACAGTCTTAATGCTGAATACCAAATCTTCATCCGTCTACCACAGCACGCTCCGGTAGTATCAAAAGCTGCTGAAAGGTCTAGGGTGTAATAGACTGGACAACTGTCCATTATCAGAAGCCTGTAGAATATGAGTCATAACTTTTAACAAAGCAGGATGTGTCCTGTAGGCCTTATGAGTCGCTGACTGAAGAGGTTCAGTGAGATGACTGGCTTCCAGGTGACTCGTCATCTGCGACAAGATGATACCTCAAGACCTACTGGCTTCTAGGTGACTCGTCATCTGCAAGAAGATGATACCTCAAGACCTTGGACAAGAATGGAAGATTCGAAACAGGTCGATAGTTTATCATCACATCATCATCATCATCATTATTATTATTATTATTATTACATTTTATTATTGTTGTTGTTGTTGTCATTATTATCATTATTCTTGAGTGCAAGATTTGACTTTTTTTAGAAGGGTTTTTTTTTTAAAGCTCTGTGGTACGACATCTGTGTTTAAAGAAATATGCATTCCTTTTCTCACATTGAGCACAGCAGCAGGGAAGTTTCAGTCTTTTTCAAAATGTTTGTATCTGGTGTTTGTTTGTTTGTAATCTTACGCTTGACAAAGGCCAGTTGGCCGAAAATCTGCGCCTGTCTTGTCTTGTTGTATTAATTAAAAAACGCGTTCGTATTCTTCTTTCGTGTTTTTTTCTGGTTCCTGTTTGCTTTAACGCGGGCAGTCACACTTGTTTCGGATTGCATGATCTCAGTTACGATTGAAGAAATTACTTCAATACAGTAAACACACACACACACACACACACACACACACACACACACACACACACACACACACACACACACACACACACACACACACACACACACACACACACACACACACACACACACACACACACACACACATACACACACACTCGTACACACACACACCAGAGACACAGGGACGGGGTCAAGACTGCAAGATTTTGAAGCATTGCGAGGATAGTGTTTCTTTACTTGATCCAGACTGAAAATCTGAAATGCTCTTAATAGGATGTTGGTAAAGAGAGACAGGCATTGAAGGATTAGAGCTGGAGTGGACATGTCGTCTTATTTCTTCTGTTTGCTTTTTGAAGACATAAATCGACGAATTTTTCAGGGAGGCATTTGGATGGAATATTGTTTAGAATGACAGTTTTAATTCTTCTACACCAATTATCTTAACCAGTCAATGGACAAAATTCTTGGCAGAATTTGAGCCAGTGATTGTTTTGTCTACAGTGCTTTTTCGCCTCAAATAACAACAATAATAATAATGATGATGATGATGAGTGATGATGATGATGATGATGATGATGATGATAGCAACAGCAAGAACAAATTCTATTGACCAGGTTTCTGTCTTGGGCATGTATTTGTCTGCGGATAGTCAAGCAACTTTTGTGCCAACATCGCTCAGCTTGACGCTACTGTTATTTGGCCTGCTTGATTTCAAGGACGTCCATGGTACTGAGGTGCTATCCGTGACAACGCTTCCTGTGACCACAGGAGCTTGGATGTCAAGCAGACAAGTGAGCCGAGAGTTGTAATGGTCTACCAGGTCTGAAGAGTTTGATCGTGCAATTGTAAGGGTTTGTAGAGTTGCAAAGATTAACTGCACACAACTCTAAAGAAAGACACAGACTAAAGCGCAGCGTCCGAGATTTTTTTTAACAATTTCTACCACGATCTTCACAAACACACGGTGACCAAAACTCACTAAAGGGACATAACTCTAAGTTCCTGGTTACTAAAACCAACAAAGAAAAAGTAACTCTTAGATCACAGAAAGTCGCTACAGGCTGAAAGTAGAAGTCTGCAAACTTTTCGGCTGCCTCGATCCTGCTCTGGCTTTGCTTGCTGACTGTCCACGCCTCGCATCCATACAACAGTATTGGTTCTATATAACATTCAAGGACTCTCTTTCTGATGTTAATTGATAGGCACTTGTTGGTAAGAATGCTTGTCATCTTCTTGAATGCTGTTTTGGCTTGGCCGATTCTGCCAGCTATTTCCGATGTGCTTCTGCCGTCTGATGAAATGACCGTTCCCAGGTATTTGAACTTATTAACCTGTGTCAAGGTTGTGCCATTTGTTTTTGTTTTGCAGGAGGGGATTTCATGTTTTTTACTGATCACCATGACTTCAGTCTTCCTGCTGTTTAGTTCCAACCCCTTACCTTTGCTTTCTGTTTCTAGTATATTCACAAGGTTTTGTAGGTCCCTTTCATTTTTGCAATTAGCACGGTGTCATCTGCGTACCGAATGTTGTTTATCATTTTCCCTCCAACCTTTAATCCAGGGTCTTCTTCTAGGTTTCTCATGATGTTTTCGCTGTATAGTGAAAACAGATCTGGTGACAAAACACAACCCTGTCTGACTCCTCTTTTGATGTTTTGAAAAGAGCTTATATTGTTTTCTATTCTCATTGCAGCTGTTTGTTCCCAGTACATATTCCTGATTATTCGTAGATCTTTTCCATCGACATTGAGTCTCTTCAGTTGGTTGATCAATTCTTCATGTCGTACCCGATCGAAAGCCTTGGTATAGTCAACAAAGCATAAATACAAATCCTTATTCTTCTCAATTGACCTCTCTATGATAGTTCTTAGGATGTATATGGCATTAATAGTTCCTTTCCCCTCCACAAATCCACACTGTTCTTCTGCTATTTCTCTTTTGATTCTATTCCTTGTCCTCATCATGATTATTCTTAACAGGATTTTTGTTACATGACTCATCAAACTGATTGTGCGATGGAGTTCGCATTCTATAGCCCCTGTCTTCTTTGGAAAAGCAATGAAAATTGATTTTGACATATCTTTGGGGATTTTTCCAATGTCATAAATTTCCTTTAGGAGGACTGTTATTTTTTCTATGCCAAATTCCTCCAGGGTTTCAATCATCTCTGTAGTAATGTTGTCTGGTCCTGGGGCTTTTCCTGGTTTCATCTTTTTCAGTGCTGCTCTAACTTCATCTTTCATTATGGGTGGTCCTTGAATTATAGTCTTGAAAAATTAGAACCTGAAATTCTAGTAGAACGTCATGTCCCTCATCAGTGTGCATGATTTATATACATTTTCATGGTATTTGCCATAATCATTTTGTGTTTTCTATCACTTGTGGTGCTAGCACTTACAGAATTCATCAAATGTTGAGACACTGACTTGATAAAACAAGCCGAAATTAAAACTTGAAGGAACAGCAAGTGAATTAGTATAACAATTTCAAGTAGTTTCTGTCATTTTCAGATATGTTTTGACGCTTAGCAGATTCGAGGCAAAGTGATTATGCCTGCACAGTCAGGACCCTTCTTGACCATTTTTGTGTCCGCTTGTAGCTTAAACACTAGCAATTCTAACAAGGCGCATTATGTTTTGTTTTCCGTTTTCAGTGTCTACGGGAAATCTTTGGTTTTATCAATAAACTTTCAAGAATAGTGTGTTGGGAAGAGCGGATAAGGACATGGGGTGTAATTTTACGGACTTTGTCCCGTTTTCATCTATATTTTCACACTGTGGAAATCAGTAGGCTGGCAGGCAAATGATAGTGAGAGAGAGAGAGAGAGTATATAAATCTGAAAACAGACTGTAAGTTTCTGTACATTTCATATCAATCCAACCTTGTGGGTTTGTAAAGTTATCTTACATTGCAAGGGTAGTTTTAACGAAGCCTAATAATAATATTTTATATTATAAAGGATTGACATTGATAACGCAGAAAGTCAGCATTGGGTAAGCTGATCTGTTTTGTTATTCAGTCAGCAGCAAATGCAACTGATCGAAAGGCTTGGCAAACGCTAAACTACCTAAATCGGTGAGCAGTCTTACCACTGAGCTCTCTCTGTCTCTCTGTCTCTGTCTTTGTCTCTCTCTGTCTCTGTCTGTCTGTCTCTCTCTCTCTCTCTCTCACTCTCTTTCTGTCTGTCTCTTTGTCTCTGCCTGTCTGTCTGTCTGTCTGTCTGTCTGACTGACTCTCTCTCTCTCTCTCTCTCTCTCTCTCTCTCTATATATATATTATATATATATATATATATATATATATTATATATATATGTATGTATGTATGTATGTAATGCACAGTCTGTAAACTCTGCCTTCGTTGGGTCTGTGTACTGTGTATTTTCGTGTTTCCACAAACCTGCCACTGACATGGATTACAGTATCTTTAACGTGTATATGTAATATTCTACATGCGTATACGCACGAAGCTTCGTCAGATCTGCACACAGGGTACCTAGGACATAGGAACAATCCAACCTTTTACCCATCAAACGAAGGACATAGGAACAATCCCCACCTTTTACCCATCAAACGGAAGGACATAGGAACAATCCACACCTTTTACCCATCAAACGGAAGGACATAGGAACAATCCACACCTTTACCCATCAAACGGAAGGACATAGGAACAATCCCCACCTTTTACCCATCAAACGGAAGGACATAGGAACAATCCACACCTTTTACCCATCAAACGGAAGGACATAGGACAATCCACACCTTTACCCATCAAACGAAGACATAGGAACAATCCACCTTACCCATCAACGAAGGACTAGAACAATCCACTTTACCCATCAAACGGAGGTGTCTAGGCGGATCGAACCCAGGACCTTCTTGGAAAGCCAACGTTTACCCACTTGACCACCACTTGATTGTCGCTGCAGTTCTTAACCCTTTGACTCCCGCGCCTTGTCCACCAGCATCTTCACTGTCATCCATGCTAGCAAAGCAAAAGTATAACTTTTGACTCCTCGCCCTATCCACCAGCTTCTAAAGGAAGCTGGTGGATAGGGCGAGGGAGTCAAAAGGTCAAGTTTTCGCAGTGGGTAGAGTGTTGGAGCCAAAGAGTTAAAAAGTGACGTGATTTTGCTCAAACAAGGGTGGGTTTCTGCTAGCTGCTTCAGTCAACATTGACCCGGGATATTCTGGTCTTGGCGATATGAATATGTAACACGTTGTTCGTGTTGACTCTCTTTGGTTAGGTATATTGTCATAACCTTGATCTTTATTCCAGGACTCTGGTTGTGTTTGCCAAAGGA
>JAPXFY010000022.1:32222446-32224946 GCA_030674185.1 Monoplex corrugatus | reverse complement strand
TAACCTCACTCAACCCCCCCCCCCCCCCCTCTCTGCAGCCTGTCTCCGCTCGGAGGGAATCACATGGTTATAATATATAATTGTATATGCTATGCTCTCTATAATTTTCCATTGGTTTTATTCTTGCTTTTATTGCTTTTATTCTTTCTCCCCATTTATAGCCATGCGTGTGTGTGTGTGTGTGTGTGTGTGTGTGTGTGTGTGTGTGTGTGTGCGTGCGTGTGTGTGCGTGCGTGCGTGCGTGCGTGCTTGCGTGTGTGTCTGCTTCAGCGCTTAGATTTGATTTTATCAAGATTTTGCGCTATATAAATATTGTAATTATTATTATTATTATTATAATTTTACGCCTTATGAACTTCACTATTGTTTCTCCTTAATCAGATCAAACTGGAACTCTTTTCAGCTACCTCTGTCATTGCCTTTAGGGCTCTAGTTTTCTCCTTTTCAGAAATCGAGAGTTGTCATAAGCAGGGGTGTCTACCAACCCCTTTGTTCCAACCTCTATGGTGCGGACTTTGGCTACTGACAGCTGGCTAGACTGGCTCATTTTTCAGTCTTGTAGAAACAGGCTTCCTCCATTCTGCTTTTATACGGCAAAGTAAATTTGTTCAGAATTATTTGTTTTGATGAATGAGAGTAGGATAGTACAACCGGCTCATGCAACTCTTGCTGATTTCTGGGTGGTTCATTTTTTTTCTTTTCTTTCATTGCGGAAGATCTGTACTCTCCCAATCCTCTGCTTCATCCAGTGGAACCCGCTTCCATATTTCGGCTGTCATCCTTTTTAGGTCACAGTTGTTGCCTTCTGTCATGTACAAGGTTGCAGGAGTTTCTGATGAAGTGATTTATCCCCCTTGCAGTACTGATCACAAGTGCGATCTCTTTTAAGCACTTGGCCGTGCCTCCATATATACCTTCCATAGGTTAACGCTACCCTGTACGGACTAGGTCATGACCCACCGTTTGTTTGCAGTGGCTGAGTGGGCGAGCAGGGTCGTCTTGATCCCCTGTTTCACCAGTTTTGTTTTCGAGGCAGGAGGTTGTGTAGATATCTGAGGATGAAACTGATCCTGAGTGGGGCCATATGCCACATGCCATGCAGGCTGAGATTTCTTTGGAGTGCACTTTCCCACACTGTCTATTGATCTTAGTGGCCTTTCTCATCATCTGGAAAACTCACTGGTACAACTTTTATCTTAAACCTGACGATGCATGGTTTATGATGAGAACGGAGAGTAAAGAAAAAAAAGCACAGACCAGTCGTCTGGCACTTGGTTTTTGTTCCATATTTTGGCGCTAAGCCTTTCTCATGAACGTCTTTTAGTTCATATACCAACCAACGCATGCACAGATCTGCCCTTCATAGCTGAGTACTTAATCAAAGCAAAACAATTCAAGTTTTTTTACGAAATACGAATGAACACGAACAATCGTTGAAAAGAAAGCAGACCAATCCCACACAAAAGTTCCCCCCCATAAGTGCCCCTATAATTCACGTGTGCCATCACATAAACTCTCCCTCACACGTAACCGCACACAACAAACCTTTTACCCCTGCCTGCAAGCACCAGTATCCATTTCAAGAGACAACCAAACAAGTGTAAGGATATGCAAATCCAAAGAGATTGCTCTCCAGTACTAACCGTATACTATTATACATATTTACACAAACACACACACACACACACACACACACACACACACACACACACACACACACACACACACACAACACACACACACACACACACACACACACACACACACACACCACACACACACACACACCACACACACACACACACACACACACACACACACACACACACACACACACACACACACACACACACACACACACACACACACACACACACACACACACTTACACACCACACACACACACACACACACACACTTACACACACTTACACACACACACACACACACACACACACCACACACAACACACACACACACACACACACACACACACTTACACACACACACACACACACACACACACACACTTACACACTTACACACACACACACACACACACACACACACACTTTTGAACACAAGTTTGTAGTTTGTTCAAAAGGGATTCACTGCACTCAGACAACTCCATAAGCGCTGCACTCAAATCTGCCAGCAATTATCTGACAGACTTCCTGAGCCTGCGCAAAAACCTAAACGCTAGCAAGGTCTTGAAGTGTGGACGGGGGAAGAGGGACTTCTGAAACATTAAGTTGACACCACCAGCGGAATGATGGAAACTTTCAGATGGGCAGCAAACAGGCCAATTTTTAATATTGCGGGCTGGGATTGAACTCAAGATATCAGATCTCGAATCCATGGCTCTGCCAACTAGCCTGTGTAAAATCATGTGCATCGACCGGGAACATGAGAGTATGGTGGTGCCAAAGATCCCAAACTTTCACCCAAACACGGTCACTAGTAGAAACACACTGACATGATACCTGAAAGGTCTGTTAAA
>JAPXFY010000022.1:32207446-32209946 GCA_030674185.1 Monoplex corrugatus | reverse complement strand
AGAGAATGCAAGAAAAGATGTGACAATATCCGAAACAGCAAGATCAGATTAATGGTGGGAGAAATGCTCGTCCACGGTCATATTCATCAGCAGAGAATGAAGTAGTTTAGTCATTTGGTTGACATGCAATCCTACCAGCTGGTTGAACAAACCTATAACATAAAGATACGTGGATTTAAAGCCAAGCAGGAGAGTTAATAGGGTGCCATTGGAGAAGTGACAATGATTAGATACGTGGATTTAAAGCCAGAGGTATTGGCATTGACAGTGACAATGATTAGATACGTGGATTTAAAGCCAGAGGTATTGGCATTGACAGTGACAATGATTCTTTATTTTCCAACGGTAGAAGTTATTGTTTAACCTTTTGACTGCCGCACCTTGTCTACCCAGCATCCTGCATTGTCAACCATGTTAGCAAAGCAAAAACTTAACCCTTCGACTCCCTCACCCTATTACTAGCTTCCTGCAGGAGACTTGTTGATAGTGTGAGGGAATCAAAGGGTTAAGTTTTTGCATTGGTGGATAGGGTGTTGGAGTCAAAAGGTTAAAAGCCATTTTTCAAACTTGGCCTTACAAATCTACATGTCTGCCTAGAACTAGGAAATACTGAAAAAGAGGGCAGATGGACGAAGACCTGAATTGACGGTTTAACCCTTTGACTCACGCACCCTGTCCACCAGCATCCTGCTTTACCAATCATGCTAGTGAAGCAAAACTTTAACCTTTTGACTCCCTCACCCTATCCACCAGCTTACTGCAGGACTACTTACCGTTGTTGTGTCTGGTTTTCGTTTTGTTTCATTTCCTTTGATGTCGAATCGTTGTGTTTGTTTGGTTTCGATTCGTTTTGCTCGATTCGATTCGATTTTTTTTTCACGAGGAAAAGGTTTCAAAAGATACATGTGTGTGAAACTGGCTGCACATTTCTTCGTCTGTGCGCTCTGTAGGGAAATTGTTTGTTATTTCAGAAAGATGTTGTTACTGACTAATATTTGAAAATGGCGGTAAACAACAACAAATACAAAAACACACAAACGAACAAAATAACACATACAGTAAGAAATGAATAAACGACAACAAAACAAACAAACAAAAAACACACGTACCGCTTATTGTCGTGTCACTACCATTATGGTAATGATTATTGACTCCTCTACTGCCCGTTCTGTGACGTTCCTGGGCCCATGGTACACAATGCGTTTCTAAGTGTTGAAATTGTCTTAATCTTACTTACGTTTTTCCGCAAGAACAACGTTAGGAGAAGAAACGTGTTATGCGCTTGGATCTGATCTCCGCAGCAGACTATACGGTTTTGAACGAGAAACAGCGTCATCATCATCACCATCATGTGCCCTGCCGCATGGCGTTGGCGATCATGGCCCTCCATATGCATCTATCCCTCGTCGCCGCAAGCACACTCCTACCCTTTCCTACCTCTTTTTCCTCAGGGGTTTTCCCCTCGGCTTCCACTATGTTATTTCAGGGATGAAGTCAGCGGCCAAATATTTTATGACACTAGGCCTGAGACGGACCTTACTGGCTGCTTGGAAAAACGGCAAACGATGGGATCCCGTTCGGGCATGTCAGACCTTGCTGAACAGCAAAATGGGCTGTGTCTGGAGCATCATGCCTGGCCACTTTTGCGGCCGTTCAAACAACCCCTGTGGTTGAAGTAAGACAATATTAGGAGCTTCCGACTGCTAAGTGTCGGGACTATATAGTAAGGGGAAAGGAGCTGGCAGCTATGTGAGCTGGTGGCAGAGCGGGCTGCCAAAAGAGAGATGAAGACCAGAGTGAGACAAGGGAGGCTGTGTCCCGGGGTTTGTCATCTCCCTACCTCGCCATTCAGCTTGTAAGCATTAACTGATCACTGGGTCCAAATGGGTCATGCAGCGCATGGACAGCCCCCCTTTGCTTGATGAAATGACTGTTAAGTGGCGTCGGGAGCTTGAGAGGTGATTGTCCGGAGAGTGGCAAGGCATTGTTGTTCCGGGTCCCATCAGTACCCTCGTGGTGTTTCTTGTTTACGTACTGGACCATGCAAACAAAGTCACCAAGTTAGCACAAACTGACAGGACAGTAAATCGATAATGTTATCTCCAGACCACCTACTTACTAGAAGTAGGACCTCAGATAAACTGATCACAGATTATACATCCATTTGTTGTCCTTATGTCTTAAACTTGGTGATTTGTATCTTTGGATCCTTCTACGCTGACCATAGGCTAGACGGCTAGATGGCTGAAATTCTTGGCGTCTGTCTTGTTTTGGCAAACGAATACACGTTCTGAATCGTTTAGTTGCTGTTGAGTTGGTTCCTGTTTGATGTAGTTGTTTAGCGTTTAGTGTTTTTGTTTGTTTGTTTGTTGTTTTTCGGAGGGGGTGCTTCTGGGGTTTTTCACACGTTTATTAATACTAACACACACTTTCTATTACAGACCAAGCAATCTTGTGTATGTTTCCACTGTATGCTGATAGCCAAAAACTTGTTGATGAC
>JAPXFY010000022.1:32194946-32202446 GCA_030674185.1 Monoplex corrugatus | reverse complement strand
CACAGTCTCTGTTCCATACACGTCCTCTTTGATACTACGATTGTATGTATACTGGTATCGGTACGTTAACGGTAGACTCAGGGCAGACGGTTGGTTGGTTGATTGGTTGGTTGGTTGGTTGGTTGGTTGGTTTCGTTCGTTCGTTCGTTCGTTCGTTTGTTAGTTCGTTCGTTTGTAGATGGATCGGAAAATTAATTGCGTCTTTGTTTATTTGTTTTGCTTTTGGTGGTGAATATGCTCCCCCGTGGGGATGCCGGGGTCTCTTTCAATATAAATAGTATCCCCATCTTCTGGACATTCTGTGCTAGAAATTTCCTCTTTTCTGTCATTCTCTTTGTTTCTTTCTTCCTCCTTTGCTTTCTGTCATTTCTTCCTATCATTTTCTGCCTTGCTGGTCCTTTCACCTGTATGTGTTCGTTTAAAGTCTTAGGTACTTTTTTCTTAGGACTGACAATTGGATACATTATTAAGTGCATTTTTGGCTCTAGGGAAGTAATTTTGGTCCATTTTTATATATGTCTTGGTGTCATTAGTATGTTTAAATTTGTATTCAGGCGTGTTTCTTAAATCCCCTATGTGATCAGTTGGACTGAGTGGTCATCGCCCGGGGCATTTCCTTAGATTTTTTCGCGAACGCATTGATATGTGTACTTAAATTTCTTTTTTTCTTTTCTTTCTGTTGAATTCTGTGTGTGTTTTGAAACGGTTATAGCCCTGATGTGGCTCTACGCAGTCAGCTGGGCTTTAAACAACAATACCAGTACCAATACCAATGTGAATAATGCATGCATACAATGGGCAGTTTTGACACAGGATACCAGTCATCCTGGTGGACAAAATTATCCCTTGTAAAGCCAAGTTCGTCAAAGCCATGATAATAGCCCCGATTTTTAACAAAATATACTAATTTTGCCGAACAAAAGCATCTCTACCAGGAGCAAATTGTACGTCTGATAATTTATCACAATAAACTACACCTACATATTGTCAAAACAAACATTACCAACCCACGAAGTAGCAGTGCATGGTCCCCTCTGATGAGTAGCCCTACGGCGATGTGACACAAGTGATAGATGGTGACACTGGCATTGTAACAGAACAAACCAGGATATGGTAGCACATTGGACAGCTGAAATGAGTGGCGTGAGAACAAATGTATTACCCCGTTGTGAAAATTGTTACAGCAAATATATAGACATAATCAAGGACGAAAGAAAGATTGTGGTCTCATTTTAATAATCTCTCGTTTCTCACACTGGACGGAGCAGCAGGGAGGTTTCAGTCTTTTTTCCTAAGTTTTGTATCTGGTGTTTGTGATCTTACGCTTGACAAAGGCCAGTTGGTCGAAAATTTGCGCCTGTCTTGTCTTGTTGTATTAAATACGCGTTCTTATTTTTTTTTCGTGTTTTTTTTTTTTTCTGGTTTCTTGGGCGCGGGCAGTCACACGTGTTCTGGATTCCCTTCACGTCGTTTGTTTTTTGCACTTTTCGTTCGAATACCTTCGCTAAACAACTGATTTCAATGAGTCTGTCAGCGATTAGTTTCCCAACAGTATCAAGCAAAAATGAGTTGATGACATTGCTTCCGGTGACTCAGACTGAGTGCATTCGGTTGCTTTATTTTCCGTTCATTCGTTTTTTACTGAAATGTGCATGTGATTGACTGCAAAGTGTGTGTGAAGTGCTCTTGTGAGCTTGCCTTTCCTTGTGTGGTGATTTAATTCTTTATTATCGGTCAGATTGACAGCGCTGTACTTTCTCTTTGTCGTTAAGTCTGTGGTGTCATGTCACCGTCCTTCCCTCCGGAAACTGAAGCTAAACCGGTCAATAGGCGTTCTGCAGGGAAGCAACCTGCACTCGCCATATCAAAATGTAGAGCGCTGTAGTTGCCAGCTGTCCCCAAACCAACTAAGTAATACCCGAACCCTGAAGGACATCATCATCATCATCATCATCATCATCATCATCATCATCATCATCATGTACCCTGCCGCATGGCGTTGGCGATCATGGCCCTCCATATGAATCTATCCCTTGTTGCCGCAAGCACATCTTCCACCCTCTCTGTCCTCAGCCACCCTGCAAGTCCGTCCAATATTTTCTCCTTGGGTCTATCTGGTGCTCTGTTCCCCTCCCGCTTTCCTGTTGTGACCAGGCGCTCTAATTCCCCTTTCCTCATAAAATACATACCCGAATTCTGAAGGACCCTCTCTGCAAACTTTGGGTTCGCCAGTTCGACAATACCATAATGTTAAAGAACAGTGCACCAGCCCTTCTTCCCAGTACACACGTACTCATTTTCAGTCAGAGACCACAGGCATTGTTAACCAGTGCTCTCTTAACTTTCCGGTTTTCTATGAACAACATAGTGCATTTCAGTTACCACATATTTCCCCACCACACTTCAGCCCCTCCTAAGATTGGGTCTTCTGTCAACCACTTCAGTTTTATTCCTGCTTTCTCCACAACATCAAGTGTCTTCTAACATGCCTGTGTGTGCATTCAGTTGGCAATCAGTTCACCATAAAGACAAAAGATCTGCCTTTAATGACTTTATTTTGCACAACGACGGTAATATAATCTGCATAACAGAATCATGGCTACACCCCCAGGGTGATGAAAGAAGTTGCATTATTTGTTTGTTTGTTTTTCGAGACGGATTCATCGCACTCAGACATTTCCATATGCGCTGTACCCAAATCTGCTAACAAAGTGTACAGATCTCTTTACTACGCCTTATACTTACAGGTGGTGGTATTGCCATTGTAATGAAACAATGTTTGTCATCAAAAGTTTCAGTGCAGTCAGATTTCCTTTCCAACATCATTTCTTTGATTTTATTGCTGCTAACCATTTTACTCCCTCCTCGTGCCATCAACCTTTTCTGCTAGAATCGTACACCACTCAACAGCAACAAAAACTGTGTAATAATTTTTAGATGAGTTTACCAACTGCCTCGAGTTTTTCAACATTTTCACGAAGTTTACCACCTGTAAGTGACGTCGATATCCAGTTTGATCAATCCACATATACTACACAGCTAAAAAGTCTTGACCTCTTGGATAGTTTTGGCCTCTCCCAGTCTGTCAGTACTCAAACCCATCACAGTGGCCACATCTTCAACTGGGTGATTTATCGGGCTTAGGATCATTTTCGAGAGTCAACAAAAGTTAAGTACGCATCGCCATCCGATCATGATTGTGTGCTTACCTACCTGTATATTACTAAACTCCACAGTTCCTCCAAAGTTTGCGGAGAAGTTTCAGTTTCAGTTTCTGAAGACGTCTTCGCGCTCGGAACGAATGCCATATGCACTAACGTCACAGGTGCCATGCGATGGAGAAGATCCAGAATGATCACGGCACAAGCTTTGAACCTGCACATAAACCCATGAGCTGGCCAGGTCCTGAGGTCCTACCTAGATAGTTCCTTAACCCTGGATCGTAGGGATGAGGTGACAGAGACCGTCACTTTTCCGGCCAGATTATAAGCCTGCTCCCATCTCCTCTCCGTCGCTTCAAGTTTATATTCATATTCACATTTTTTACCAAGATTTCAGAGTCATTGTTTTATTTTATTCATTTATTTATTTATTTATTTATTTATTTATTTATTTATTATTTATTGTCATCATCTTCATCATCATCTTCGTCATCATTGTTAGTGTTGTTGTTGTTGTTGTTATGCAACAACAGCATGCACCACAACAGATATATCTTAACTAAATCAGGGTAAAATACATTGATTGAGAAATCCTTATACAGTATGTTTTGCGTAGCTGACGTTCTTGACCTCTGACTTGTCCGATGAAACGCAAGGTGATAGGAATGGAGAGTAAGCAACGACATAAAAACTGAATTTGTAATCGATCGTTTGATGAGCCACACCTAGTAACAGACCTCATTTCATGTCGAGATCGTAGAAGCCCACGAGGAAAGCAAGGTAGGTAAGCAGGATGTTACAACAAGCAATCCAGTAGAGAAGTCGATCAGAGTTGCTCCCGCTGCTAAATAAAACGCTGGGCCTCCTGAATCCTTCTTGCTGCAGTTTTCATTTCATTCTCAGCTTCGGTCTCTGAAATACAAGTTATCAGAGTGACGAAGCCAACAAATTCATTCCGATTCATTTAAACATGATTGGGACACTGTCAGATTTTGTCAAGGTTGTATTTTGACCCAGCCAAACCAACAAATTCTTGCCAAAATTTTGAACGCTGTTAAATTTTGGTTGAGTAAACGCATCCCCTAAAATGGAATAAGTGAATGAATTATAAAAACAAGTGGTTAAAACATCTTTAAAGTAAGCTTCCTTGCAAACAATGTCATAAAAGACAGAAAGCGGAAGTACATAGAGATATACATACACACAGAATCACACACACACACACACGCATGCACACACAACACACACACACACACACACACACACACACACACACACACACACACACACACACACACACACACACACACACACACACACACGATGTGGACAGCTGGCGAACCGCATTTGCTGCTATTTTAGACAAAAGATGCGTCAAAACGACAAACCAGCTCTGCACAGAAAGAGCTGTTCTCAACGAAAACAGAATGGCGAAGGGAGAAAACGTGGGCCTACACGACTTTATGTCTCTTTCCTGTTATTATTTCCCTTGATACGAAGGTAGGAACACAGAATGAAGAGAGAGAGAGACGAGAGAGAGAGAGAGAGAGAGAGAGAGAGAAACAAATGAGAGAGAAGGATCATCATCATCATCAGGTGCCTTGCCGCATGGCGTTGGCGATTATGGACTTCCATCTGTCTCTATCTCTTGTTGCCTCAAGCATCTCTTCCACCCTCCTTGTCTTCAGCCACTCTGCAAGTTCGTCTAGCATCTTCTCTCTGGGTCTACCCGGTGCTCTCCTTCCCTCCAGCTTTCCCGTTGTGACCAGGTGTTCCAATTCCCCTTTCCTCATAAGATGGCCTACAAATGTTGCCTGTCTTTTCCTTATCTTCCTTATGAATGATCTACTTGTGTCTGCCTCCATCAAGACTGTCTCGTTTGTTTTCTTTGCTGTCCATGGAACTCTCAACATCCTTCTTAGAAACCACATCTCGGCTGCCTCAATCTTGTTCTGGCTTTGTTTGTTGACTGTCCACGCCTCGAAACCGTACAACAGTATGGGTTCTATGTAACATTCAAGAACTCTCTTCCTGATGTTAATTGATAGGCATTTGTTGGCTAGAATGCTTTCCATCTTCTTGAATGTTGTTTTGGCCTGGCCGATTCTGCTGGTTATTTCTATGTGCATCTGCCGCTGGTGAAATGATCGTTCCCAGGTATTTGAACTTATCAACCTGTCTCAAGGTTGTGCCGTTTGCTGTTATTTTGCATGGGGGGGATTTCATGTTTTTTACTGATCACCATGACTTCAGTCTTCCTGCTGTTTAGAGAGAGAGAAGGAACACAAAATGAAAGAGAGAGAGATAACTTTATTACCACTCTACTTGAGACAATAAACACAACTGTATATCACTATGTTCTGCTTCTTTTGTTCACCATCTCCAAGGTCAGGCCACTCTGGCAATGACTGATGCCTGATTTTATTCTAGTTCCTGCAGCTGCCATAGAGCTTAGCGTCAGAGGTTCCAATCGGCCATGTCAACTGATGGAGATGGCATCGCTGTAATGTGTGTTCAACTATTTGGTTCCTGTTCACCTTAGGGGCAGGCTGATGTATGAAACGTTTGTTTCAACTGGCGATTCATATGGTACTATGATAGTATATTTCGGTGGAGGTACCGCCCAGTTATTACTTTTAATGATGACTCATTTATTCCGTCTATTACGCACAGCCAGGGTCTGCAGATGTGACTTGACATACTGCAGTATTACAGTTATAGCGATTAAGGCGTTATATGCAACACCGCAAACGAACAATTCGTTGTTGTTGTTGATGTTTTTTATATCATTATTGTTATTATTTTCTCTGAGGAATGTGTATGGTTCTTTTCTTGAGACAGGTTTGGTACACTCATGCCTTTTTGCTTTACTTTATTGTTTGTGTCTTTGTCAAAACATTCAAATGTCTGTTTGAGACTGCGTGTAGATCATGATTGTACATCTTTGTGCAATATGTATACATGTGTGTGTATATATGTGCGTGCGTGCGTGCGTGCACGCATGCGCGCGTGTGTGTATGTGTGTATGCTTTGATCATAAATGAACATACACACCTTTCTGTATATTTGGATTGTCATGTATGATATCTATTTAAGAGTGTGTTCTACAAAAATGCAGTTTATATTTATATTGTATGAATTCTTGCCTGAACTTGAATTAAAAAAAACTGATAAAATATTTCGGTGGAGGTGACCTAGTCGGTTAAGACAAGAACCTGGGAAGCCATAGACCTGGAGTTTGCTTCTCGGTCGAACATGTTATGAGATAAACTCGGGCAAAACCACTAACAATTAATACAATAGGACCCACAGCTTTGAAACAGATGTACGACCACACATGCACATACATACACACATACGCATACACACATACACACACGCGCGCGCGCGCGGACGCACACACACGCACGCGAGCGCACGCACACACACACACACACACACACACCACACCTCACACATACACACAAATGCACTTACGCACGCACAACACACAGTACACACACACGTTCTCCCCACACGCACACACACACGCTCTCCCCCACACGCACACACACACGCTCTCTCTCTCGCGCGCACACACACACACACACACACACACACACACACACACACACACACACACAAGCTCTCGCGCAAGTGCACACACACGCACACACGAACTCGGCAACAGAGAATGGAAAAAGATGAGGAGAAGTAGGGGGCAGGTATGTAGAGAAGTCATTAACCCCCAAACCCGAAAGACTGTTTTGAGTCCAAAGGTCAGAAGGTCGCCCGTAAGGCACTAAGACAAAGCAAGGGCAGTAATAAACAGCTACAGCTTGTACACAGATGAGTCGACAAAGAAAAGGCAAAGAAAAGAAAGAAAGAACACACACACAGGCGCGTGCACACAACACATACACACACGCGCGCGCGCACACACACACACATACACACACATACACACACACACACACACACACACACACACACACACACACACAAGATGTATTTGTGTGTTCGTGATTAAGCTTATATAGCTCGTTAGCTATTGATTCACACACACACACACACACACACACACACACACACACACACACACACACACACACACACACACACACACACACACACACACACACACACACACACACACACACACGCACACACACACACAGCACACACACAACACACACACACACACATGTATTTTTGCATAGGCCCTTAGCTATTGATTTTTGGTGTCTAAGTTGTCGGTAGGTTGATTGGTTAGATGGCTGTTGTGTGCAGCTTGAACTGTTGGCTTGCTCAGTTCGTTGACTTTTGATTTGATTGCTGGTTGTTCTGCCATTTTGGTTCC
>JAPXFY010000022.1:32177446-32189946 GCA_030674185.1 Monoplex corrugatus | reverse complement strand
AAAGTCACAACTTTACAGCTTTTCACCTAAGCCGTTTGTAGTAAACTTCGTATCACATACTGACGAAATCTGCGGATGACATATCTTGTGCCCAGATGATGCCATGTAACACAATGCCATCAAAATGCCATGTAACACAATGCCATCAAAATGCCATGTGACACAATGCCATCAAACAAAACTACGACAAAGCTCAGTGAAGGGTCCACATATACACATTAAAGATAAAATACCGTACAATGCAAAGTTCACATGTCAAAACCTGACACTGATGAATGGAGCAAAAGAAGGAAAAGCAATTAAGCTATATGATTCCATCTCTTACCCACTGGACGAGGCGGCAGGGAAGTTTTTAGTCCCGTTTTTATTATCCATTGTTTGGTGTCTGTGATTTGTCTGTGACCGTGCGTTCGCGCTTGACAAAGGCTAGTTGGCCGAAAATTTGCGCTTGTTTTGTTTTGTGTTGTCTTGTTGGAGATGCGCTTACATTGATTTTCTTGTTCTTCTGGTTTATGAAAAAGATAGTCTAACCAAATCACTTGTTTTCTGTCTCCCTTTCTGGAGGCAGACGGAATGTTTTGTGCTGGTCGGGGCATGTTTTCCGTCTGTTTGTCATTTAAATTTTGTGTGTAAACAAAGTCTATTACATATGAATTATCAAGTGTAAGGTTTGAGCTTCACCAGATTTAACCCTTACCAAATACACATTCAGTGGATAGTCACGAATGACATTACCTTACCAATACACATTCATGTAGTCGATACATTAACCCTTACCAAATACACATTCAGTGGATAGTCACGAATGACAATTTAACCCTTACCAAATACACATTCAGTGGATAGTCACGAATGACAATTTAATCCTTACCAAATACACTTCAGTGGATAGTCACGAATGCAATTTAACCCTTACCAAATACACATTCAGTGGATAGTCACAGAATTGCCAATTTAACCCTTACCAAATACACATTCAGTGGATAGTCATGAATGCCAATTTAACCCTTACCAAATACACGTTCATTGGATAGTCACGAATGCCAATTTAACCCTTACCAAATACACATTCAGTGGATAGTCATGAATGCCAATTTAACCCTTACCAAATACACGTTCATTGGATAGTCACGAATGCCAATTTAACCCTTACAAAATACACATTCAGTGGATAGTCCATGAATGCCAATTTAACCCTTACCAAGTACACATTCATTGGATAGTCACGAATGCTAATTTAACCCTTACCAAGTACACATTCAGTGGATAGTCACGGATTAATGACCTTAGGTTTGAATTGGTCTAACCTAACATTTGGTCATAGTTCTGAATGAACCTAGCTGCTAGTGGTTACCTGACCCAAGGCTGTGGAAGATAAAGCAGTGAGAGAGAGAGCAGATGGGCATCACCCTCATAATGGGGCCCCGAGAATAATGAGCGTCTCTACCATCTCGCGACGCTACGACCTGAGGGTTACGGGACAACCTTGACCTTGCATCGACGTAATTAAATCCAAAACAAGTGTGACTGCCCGCGTTCAAGCAAACAGGAACCAGAAAAAAAAAAACACGAACAAAGAATAAGAACGCACATTTAATACAACCAGACAAGACAGGCGCAAATTTTCGGCCAACACTGGCCTTTGTCAAGCGTCTCACACTGGACGGACCAGCAGGGAAGTTTCAGTCTTTTTCACCAAATGTTTGTATCTGGTGTGTGTTTGTGATCTTACGCTGAAAATTTGCGCCTGTTTTGATTTGTTGTATTAAATACGCGTTCTTATTCTTTTTTCGTGATTTTTGTTTGTTTGTTTGTTTGTTTGTTTGTTTTCTGGTTCGATGTAATTAGTTATGGATGACGACATACTATCAGACTGTTACTGCTAGTTGTAGTGATGTTGTTGATGCATTGTCTGGTGATGGTATAAAAGTCCTTAGTACTGGGGCACGTTTTTGTTATTTCTCCACGGCTTTGTTAAGAATGTTCAAGGATAGTGGTGAGGCTGTCAGTTGAGGTTGTTGCTGCTGTGTGTGTGTGTGGAAATGGGCGACATCATTGCTGTTGTCGAGATCCAAGGAGGGTTCTTCTTGCCAGATCCACCGCCTTCACGGGATACTTGGTGAGGCACTCCAGCCGCCCGCTGTCCTTCCCGAATAATTACCACCGCATGAACTCGGTTGCGGGGCATCTTTGGATCCAATGTGCCAGATCTTTCCTCCTCGTTGCACAGCAGACACATTGGATCCGTTGTTGAGTCGATCCTATGTTTATAGGCCCGCAGCAAAAATCCTGTTAAGAATAATCATGATGAGGACAAGGAATAGAATCAAAAGAGAAATAGCAGAAGAACAGTGTGGATTTGTGGAGGGGAAAGGAACTATTAATGCCATATACATCCTAAGAACTATCATAGAGAGGTCAGTTGAGATGAATAAGGATTTGTATTTATGCTTTGTTGACTATACCAAGGCTTTCGATCGGGTACGACATGAAGAATTGATCAACCAACTGGAGAGACTCAATGTCGATGGAAAAGATCTACGAATAATCAGGAATGTGTACTGGGAACAAACAGCTGCAATGAGAATAGAAAACAATATAAGCTCTTTTCAAAACATCAAAAGAGGAGTCAGACAGGGTTGTGTTTTGTCACCAGATCTGTTTTCACTATATAGCGAAAACATCATGAGAAACCTAGAAGAAGACCCTGCATTAAGGGTTGGAGGGAAAATGATAAACAACATTCGGTACGCAGATGACACCGTGCTAATTGCAGAAAATGAAAGGGACCTACAAAACCTTGTGAATATACTAGAAATAGAAAGCAAAGGTAAGGGGTTGGAACTAAACAGCAGGAAGACTGAAGTCATGGTGATCAGTAAAAAACATGAAATCCCCTCATGCAAAATAACAGCAAATGGCACAACCTTGACACAGGTTAATAAGTTCAAATACCTGGGAACAGTCATTTCATCAGACGGCAGATGCACATCGGAAATAGCTGGCAGAATCGGCCAAGCCAAAACAGCATTCAAGAAGATGAAAAGCATTCTTACCAACAAATGCCTATCAATTAACATCAGAAAGAGAGTTCTTGAATGTTATATAGAACCAATACTGTTGTACGGATGCGAGGCGTGGACAGTGAGCAAGCAAAGCCAGAGCAGGATTGAGGCAGCCGAGATGTGGTTTCTAAGAAGAATGTTGAGAGTACCATGGACAGCAAAGAAAACAAACGAGACAGTCTTGATGGAGGCAGACACAAGTCGATCACTCATAAGGAAGATTAGGAAAAGACAAGCAACATTTATAGGCCATTTTATGAGGAAGAGGGATTTGGAGCACCTGGTCACAACGGGAAAGCTGGAGGGAAAGAGAGCACCGGGTAGACCCAGGGAGAGAATGCTGGACGGACTTGCAAGGTGGCTGAAGATGAAGAGGGTGGGGGAGATGCTGGGGGCAACGAGAGATAGAGATGGCTGGAAGTCCATGGTCGCCGACGCCATGCGGCAGGGCACCTGATGATGATGATGAGCAAAGGGTGGTGTCCCGACCTCAGCTTTGCTGCTGTTGTTGTTGTTGCTGCTGCCGCTGCTGTTGCTGTTGCTGCTGTTGTTTTTCTTTCTGCCCCATCTTCTGTAGCACCTTTGTGTCACCAGAGCACATTCCTACATCGCTCATTTTGGTTCTCCATCACATCTCCCCTCTCCAATCCTGCCAGAACCGAGGGCATCATGAAAGTAGGGCATGACAGGGCACTGAGTCTAAGACTTTTTTTTTTGGTCACAAAGCTAACGTGAAACATGACACTAGGGGTGACAGTAATGATCCCATGCAGTTCCGCTGTGGATTGAGTCTGCATTACAGGGCTGTGGTCTGTGCTTACTTTATAATATATCCTGGCGTCATCAACTGCATAAACTTAACCTTTTCACTCGCTCACCAGTGTGAAGTAATAAAAGGGATGTCTTTTTTGTTTTGTTTTGTTTTGCCATCATGGCTGCTAACATAGGGATCCGTTTGATAGAAGTTAAGGGGTTAACCCTTTCGCCACTACTCTTCCAACCAGACGGATCCGTTTGATAGAAGTTAAAGGGTTACCTTTTCGCCACTACTCTTCCAACCAGAAGGATCCGTTTGATAGAAGTTAAGGGGTTAACCCTTTCGACACTACTCTTCCAACCAGAAGGATCCGTTCAATAGAAGATAAGGGGTTAACGCTTTCACCACTACCCTTCCTCCAACCAGATCACACTGCCTGGTACTGGCCTCGTAAAGCCAGTTGGCAGCTGCACGTGCTTATGAAAGTGGGGCACTGGACGACTTCATTGTGGCTATACGTACACTGTCCTAACTTTGAAACCTCACCGTCAGTCAGTCTTGCTAGTGTTTCATTCCCTCCTGCCTGTTCCTCATCATTTTTCCTCCTGACAGCTACTCATTAACTCCCTCCTACCACCACCAACCCCACCCCACCCCCCATCATTAATTCTCCCCTGACTTCACACTCATTAATTCTTCCTCCCATTCATCCATTCCCTCCAACCTATTCATTAACTCCCTCTTACCTACCACTCATAATTTTTTCTGTTCACACTCATGAACTCCCTCTTAAGTTTATGCTCATGACTCCCCTCCTAACTTCACAATCATTATTTCCCTCCTAACTCCATACTCATTGTCCCTTCCTAACTTCCCAATTATTACTCCCCCTCCTACCTCCCCAATCATTAATTCTCTCCTTACTTCCTACTCGTTAATCCCCTCCTAACTTCACACTTATGATTTCCCTCCTAACTTCACATCATGATCCCTCTTAACTTCACACTCATTAATTTCCCTTCTAACTTCATACTCATGAATCCTCTCCTTACCTTTACACTCATTAATTCCCTCTGACGTTCCAACCATAATTCCCTCCTAAATCTCATTAATTCCCTGCTAACTTCACACCATTAATTCCCTGCTAACTTCACACTCATTAATCCCCTGCTAACTTCCTCACTCATTAATTCCCTGCTAACTTCACACCATTAATCCCCTCTACCTTCACACTCATTAATCACCTCCTAACTTCACACTCATGAATCCCCTGCTAACTTCACACTCATGAATCCTCTGCTAACTTCACACTTATGAATCCCCTCCTAACTTCACACTCATGAATCCCCTGCTACTTCACACTTATGATCCCTCCTACTTCACACTCATGAATCCCCTGCTAACTTCACACTCGTGAATCCCCTGCTAACTTCACGCACATGAATCCCCTCCTAACTTCACACTCATGAATCCCTGCTAACTTCACACTTATGAATCCCCTCCTAACTTCACACTCATGAATCCCCTCCTAACTTCACACTCGTGAATCCCTGCTAACTTCACGCACATGAATCCCCTCCTAACTTCACACTCATGAATCCCCTGCTAACTTCACACTCATGAATCACCCTCTAACTTCACACTCATTAATCCCCTCCTAACTTCACACTCTGAATCCCCTGCTAACTTCACGCACATGAATCCCCTCCTAACTTCACACTCATTAATCCCCTGCTAACTTCACACTCATGGATCACCCTCTAACTTCACACTCATGGATCCCCTCTTAACTTCACACTCGTGAATCCCCTGCTAACTTCACGCTCATGAATCCCCTCCTAACTTCACACTCATGAATTCCCTGCTAACTTCACACTCGTGAATCCCCTCCTAACTTCACGCACATGAATCCCCTCCTAACTTCACACTCATGAATTCCCTGCTAACTTCACACTCGTGAATCCCCTCCTAACTTCACACTCATTAATCCCCTGCTAACTTCAAACTCATGAATCACCTCCTAACTTCACACTCATTAATCCCCTCCTAACTTCACACTCATGAATCCCCTGCTAACTTCACACTCATTAATCCCCTCATAACTTCACACTCATGAATCCCCTCCTAACTTCAACTCATTAATCCCCTCATAATTCATGCCCATGAATCCCCTCATAACTGCCCAATCATTAATTCCCTCCTAATTTCCCAATCATTAATTCCCTCCTAACTCCCCAATCAATAATTCCCTCCTAACTTCCCAATCATTAATTCCCTCCTAACCTTACACTCATGAATCCCCTCCTAACTTCACACACATGAATTCCCTTCGAACTTCACATTCATCAATTCCCTTATAACTTCACACTCATGAATTCCCTCACAACGTCACACTCATGAATTCCCTCACAACGTCACACTCATGAATTCCCTCACAACGTCACACTCATGAATTCTCATAACTTTACACTCATGAATTCCCTCACAACATCACACTCATGAATTCCCTCACAACGTCACACTCATGAATTCCCTCACAACTCACACTCATGAATTCCCTCACAACGTCACACTCATGAATTCCCTCACAACGTCACACTCATGAATTCCCTCACAACGTCACACTCTTGAATTCCCTCACAACGTCACACTCATGAATTCCCTCACTACGTCACACTCTTGAATTCCCTCCTAACTTCATACTCATGAATCCCCACCAACCCTGCACACTCATTAATCCATTCCTATCTTCCTATCTATTTTCAAGAGAATGTTGAACGGTCCATCCCTGCTGACCAGGTCAAGTGCCTTGGTGAGGTCGATGAAGGCGACGTACAATATGATATGATATAATATGGTATGGTGTGATGTGACGTGACGTGACGTGACGTGAGTGACGCGACGCAAAGCTACGTAACATAACGTAACAACATAACATAACATCACAACACAACACGACACAACGCAATATAACACAATATAATATAATATATCATATCATATCATATCATATCATATCATATCATATCATATCATATCATATCATATCATATCATATCATATAATCAGGATTTCACCAAAACAGCACACACCACACACACCACACACACACACACACACACACACACACACACACACACACACACACACACACACACATACACACACATATACAAACATACACATACACACACACACCATACACACACACACACACACACACACACACACACAACACACACATACACACACCCCTTATCGTCGTCGTCATCATCATTCCATCATCATTATAATTACCATTCTACTTCTTTTATTTCTTCTCTCCTTCTTCGTCTTTTCTTCTTCGTCTTCTCCTGTGTCCCCCCCACCCCTTCCTCTGTTTCTCTGTTAAAGAATTGTTATGTCTAGTGGGCCTGTGGTAATCTTCATGCAACAAAGCCCCCCCACCTCCCCACCACCAAAAACTAAAAGAAAGAAAGAAAAAGGATAGAAAAAAAGGAAAAGGAAAAGAGAAAAGAAGGGGAAAAAGGACTTGTCTGTTAATCTGTGGAATGCACAGACAACAAAAGACTCACTGTTCTAGAAAACGCGCACACACACACAAACATACACACTATACATACATACATACATACACACACACACACACACACACACACACACCCCACACACACATACACACACACACCATACATACATACATACATACATACAAACACAGATAAACACACACACTCACAGACACACATGCATATACACACACGCACACGCGCGCACACACACACACACACACACACACACTTAATCACTCGAACACATACACGTTACACTCCCGTCTCCCTGTCTTTTATATTCACATACATTCACTCCCACATATACACACTCAAACAGCGCCCTCCTCTCTCTCTCTCTCTCTCTCTCTCTCTCTCTCTTTCTCTCTCTCACTCTCTCTCTCTCTCTTACTCTCTCTCTCTTTTCTCTCTCTCACTCTCTCACTCTCTCTCTCTCTCTCTCTCTCTTCTCTCTCTCTCTCTCTCTCTCTCTCTCTCTCTCTCTCTCTCTCTGACGCACGCGCATGCACAGATACGCTGACTTATATCTACACACACACAGACACACACAACTGCATGCGTGCTCATTTTCTCACCTTTCTCTTGCTCTAGACCGCAAAATGGGAAATGTCGTTCATACGTCATCTTGGATGGCTTTCTGTCAATGCCATGTATCCATTTCTCACACGGCTTTCTAACCTTTCTTCCCCCTCCCACCCCCAACACCGGTAGTCACCATCTTCCTCCTTCCCTCCCACTTCCACTTGCCTCTACCTGCAACCACCGTCACCATTCCTGCGCTCTTTTTCTGCTCTCTTTTCTTTTTTTCGCTCACCTCAGTTCAACAACCGAACAGCTATCAGTTTTCCACCTCTGTCTGTCTTTCTGTCTTTCAAGAGTGTGTTAAGTGTGCGTGTGTATTTATGTGGTGTGTGTCTGTCTGTCGGTCTGTCGGTCTGTGTGTATGTGTATCTGTGTGTGTCTGACACACAGAGAGTGTGCGTGCGTGTGTTGTGTGTGTGCGTGCGTTTCTGTGTGTGTGTGAGAGAGTGCGTGTGTGTGTGTGTGTGACTGTGTGCGCGTCGGTGTCTGTGGGTGTGTGTTTGAGTGTGTGTGTCTGTGTGTGTGTCTGTGTGTATGTCTGTGTCTGTGTCTGTGAGTGTGTGTGTGTGTCTGAAAGTGCGTCGTGTGTGTGTGTCTGTCTGTCTGTGAATGTGTGTATGTGAGTGTGTGTGCGTGTGTGTGTGTGTGCGCGCGCGCGCCGGGGTTGAAGAGTTGCCAGTAGGATCTGGTGCGTAAGCACACTCTTTCCGTTGCAGTCCCAAAAGCATGCTTCAGGAGCATGGAGAGGAAGATGTTAAACAGGGTGGGAGCAAGGACACAGCCTTGTCTGCCTGAATGTGTGTGTGTGGTGTGTGTGTGTGTTAGTGTTGTTGTGTGTGTTTTTGTGTGTGTGTTTGTATGTGTGTGTTGTGCGTGTGTGTTAGTGTTGTGTGTGTGTGTTGTGTGTGTGTTCGTGTGTGTGTGTGTTGTGTTGTGTGTGTGCGTGTGTTGTGTTGTGTGTGTGAGTGTGCGTATGTGTGTGAGTGTGTGTGTTTGTTTTAAGTGTGTTGTCTGAGTCAGTGAATGTGTGTTTGAGTGTAGGCTATATGTGTGTTTGTGTGTCTGTGTGTGTGTCTGTTCCTGTAAGTGTGTGCGTGCGTGTGTGCATGTGTGTGAGTGTGTGTGCGTGTGTCTGTCCGTGAGTGTATGTTTGTGTGTGTGTGTGTGTGTGTGTTTTCTAGAACAATGAAAGAAAGGGAGGACAGTAGCTGGCGCAGTGAGCCACTCACTGGGCTGTAGAGGGTTCGAATCCTCATCAGTCCACAAAAAGTAATTGTAATATTTTCAGTCCCGACCAGTGCTGCTATTCACAGCAGAGCGTGTTAGGGGCTCATTACGAAAATTGGAACCACACAATCGAGTCCCATCTACCTCACGGATACGCCATCGAGCGTCTTGCTCAAATATTCTGACCAACACCGCAAATGTTTGTATCTCACGGGTCTGACACCAAGATACATTATGACAACAAGCGTACGAGACAGCCTTGTCATGCAGTCTCTATAGAGTTCCATCTATGGCATTATCGCTATCACCCCCGTTTTTCCTAAAAATTTGTCCAGATTTTGTGACCCTTTAACCCTTTGACTCCAGCACCCAATACACCAGCAGCAAAAACTTAACCCTTTGACTCCCTCACCCCACCGACCACTTCCTGCAGGAGGCTGGTGGATAGGGCGAAAAAGTCAAGGGATTAAGTTTTTGCTTTGCTAGCATGATTGTCAATACATGATGCTGGTGAACGGGGTGCAGGAGTCAAAGGATTAAGCCCTGTTCTCGTGGTACTCAGTTTTTGAGCGTTTGCCGGTGCATTACCGAAAGCGAAATGAGCGGTGTGGGGCTACTGACACTGGAGCAGAACTAAAGATGGATCAGAAAAAGAAACTAAACGATCTCTCTCTCTCTCTGTCTGTCTGTCTGTCTCTCCTCTCTCTCCTCTCTCTGTCTGTCTTCTCTCTCTCTCTCTCTCGCTCTCTCTCTCTCTCTCTCCCTCTGTCTGTCTGTCTGTCTTCTCTCTCTCTCTCTCTCTCTCTCTTTCTTCTGTCTATCTATCTCTTCCTCTCTCCTCTCTCCCCCTCTCTCTTCTTTCCCCTCTCTCTCTCTCTCTCTCTCTCTCCCTCGCTCTCTCTCTCTATCTATCTCTCTCTCTCTCTCTCTCTCCCTCTCCGTCTCACCCCCTCTCTCTCACTCATTCCCTCCCTCTCTCTCTCTCTCATCATCATCATCATCATCAGGTGCCCTGCCGCATGGTGTTGGCGATCATGGACTTCCATCTGCCTCTATCTCTCGTTGCCCCTAGCATCTCCCCCACCCTCCTCGTCCCCAGCCACTCTGCAAGTCCGTCCAATATTTTCTTCCTGGGTCTACCCGGTGCTCTCTTTCCCTCCAGCTTTCCTGTTGTGACCAGGTGCTCCAAATCCCCCTTCCTCATAAAATGGCCTATAAATGTTGCCTGTCTTTTCCTAATCTTCCTTATCAATTATCTTCTTGTGTCTGCCTCCATCAAGACTGTCTTTGTTTGTTTTCTTTGTTGTCCATGGAACTCTCAACATTCTTCTTAGAAACCACATCTCGGCTGCCTCAATCTTGTTCTGGCTTTGTTTGTTGACTGTCCACGCCTCGCATCCGTACAACAGTATTAGTTCTATATAACATTCAAGAACTCTCTTCCTGATGTTAATTGATAGGCATTTGTTGGTAAGAATGCTTGTCATCTTCTTGAATGCTGTTTTGGCTTGGCCGATTCTGCCGGCTATTTCTGATGTGCATCTGCCGTCTGATGAAATGATCGTTCCCAGATATTTGAATTTATCAACCTGTCTCAAGGTTGTGCCATTTGCTGTTATTTCTCTCTCTCTCACTTACCGTTTTTGATTGACTTTCTTATACAAATTCTTTCGGGACAAGTTGTTTGTCTTTTCATTAATTATGTTTGTTTGACTGGCTGTTTTTTCCGTTTTCTCTCTCTCTCTCTCTCCTCTCTCTCTCTCTCTCTCTCTCTCTCTCTTCTCTCTCTCTCTCTCTCTCTCTCTCTTTTTCTCTCTTCTTTATTTTTTGTTTGTTGTTTTTGGTTGTTTTTTTCATAATCTTTGTCTGCGTTATATTGTGGTGGGGAATACGTCAGTACAGCTGGCTAATATAAGTCTGCACATCAGTGAGCATGGCCTACTTACTGGTGTTGCCACAATACAAAGACTGCAATGACGAATATCACAGGGAAATGAATTCCATTGTGTGCACACAAAGACAGTGAATGTTGGCTCAGTCCTTTGACTCCCGTACCCTATCCACCAACTGCAAAAACTTTACCCTTTGACTCTCGTGTACCCTATCCACCAACTGTAAAAGCTTTACCCTTTGACTCCCTCACCCTATCCACTAACTGGTGGATAGGGTGTGGGATCAAAGGGTTAAGTTTTTGCTTTGCTAGCATGGTTGACAATGCATGGAGGTGGTAGACAGGAGTGCGGGAGTCAAAGGGTTAAAGCTTTAGTCTTTACAGCAGGAATCCAGAGAACTTACCTGATGATGTCCGGACTTGTTTAGGAATGCAAATGGTGAACACATCAGCAATATAGACATTGGTGGTTTTTGAAAAGAAACTTATAACAGAGTTGACAGCTTGAAGTCTGCCTGTATTTGGACTGGGAGCCAATGAAGTTTGTAAGGAAGTAACTGAGTTTGATCATATTTGCAAAACTTCAGTTTCAGTTTCAGTTTTAAGTTCTCAAGATGACGTCTCCGCGCTCGGAACGAATTCTGTATGCACTAACGACTAACGTCACAGGTGCGTGCCATGTGATGGAGAAGATTCAGAATGATAACAGCACAAGCCTTAAGCCTGCACATAAACCCACGAACTGGCCAGGTCTTGAGAACTTACCTAGATAGTTCCATAACGTTGGGGTCGTAGGGAAGTGATGTGGCAAAGACCTCAAATTTTCCCGAGGCCAACACTACGAGGGCGGCGACATCCCCTCTCCTTAGCTTCAAATTCATATTGATATTCACATTTTTTTAAACCAAAACTTCAGAAAGGCAAGAAGGCTGATTGGTCTCCAAGGGATGGGACCTGGGAAATCAACCTATTTCTCCGATGTGCAATACCCTGCTCTTCACGATTTTCAACTGCCATATGATCTTTAGCGTGCGCAGCCAGAAGGCATACGGGTCCGACTCGTTTTTCGTCCCCTTCCAAAGGACTAGACGATCAGTTCGATTTTCCGGTCAAACTGAGGAGAAAAGTCGAGACCTCTACGGGGGAGCGAACCCTGGAACCTCGAGTGTATTTATTGGCAGGCGAACGTCTGAACCATCTTGCAAAGCTTCGATACTACTAATAGTCCTGCGCAGAAGTTTGAATCTTTTGGTTTGTCGAGAGTGCATTGTGTCCAGCCACAGAGGAGAGAACTGCAATAGTGTATTCTGGACAGGACAAAAGCAAGACCAAAGTTTTTTTCTGAGTGAGTAGTCAGATACGGATGGATAATTCTAATGCAGCAAATTTCTACACACATGGAGCGA
>JAPXFY010000022.1:32162446-32164946 GCA_030674185.1 Monoplex corrugatus | reverse complement strand
TTGACAGTATTCTTTTCGCTTCCTATCACAGGCAGACGAAAGTTTTCTGTCAGATTTCTCTTTTTGATAAAGTGACATTCGATCTCTCTGTGAACATTCCTTTTTCAGTTTCACCGACATTGCCTCTTTGTATATTGTTCGTTGTAATGGAAGGTCTTTCAATCCAGAATACTAGTTCACCTCTTTTTGTTTTGTTGTTGTTGTTGTTGTTGTTATCCAGTCTTTGCCCATAATGTATGACAACACAGACAGATACAGAGACAGAAGTGTGTGTGTGTGTGTGTTTGTGTCTGTGTGTGTGTGTGTGTGCGTGATAGTGTGTGTGTCAGTGTGTGAGTGTGTCTGTGTGTGTGTAAATTAAAAATCGGGAAGATGTGTTGGAAAGGGTTGGAGAGTATTGTGTGAAAGATCGACGCTGGTTCACAACGAAGCAGCAGCACTGCGCGCGCACAGATTTTAGACCAACTCTTAGCGATTGTTGTTGTGAGTATACTCGACCTCACCCCAGCCTATCTTACAGTTGCAAGAGGGGTGAGTATACCTCTGACCGACTTTGTCTTATTACACTTTTCACTTGGAAGACAGACGATTTCCATCTTCAAAAAAGGGTCAAGTGAGTGTAGTTGACAGTTTATTCCCGAACGACCAAAATCAACGACTTACACTCAGATGTGATAACATTCAGGACACAAACTACCAACCTGACACCCCTCCCCCCCAAAAAAAATAACGCGTTCGTTCGTACTTACCAGCGTCAGAAAACACGTGCGAGACAGTTGTTGATATTGGCTGGTAGAACGAAAAGAAGGCAGTTGCGCTAAGCGTATCACACAAACTGTGAAGAGAAGCCTGCGATGTGATTTTTTGTCTAAGTCACTGACTGATAAACATTGTGGTTGTTTGTGAATGAATGCGGTGTGATTTTTGTCAATCACGACTGATAAACATTGTTGTTGTTGTGAAATGAAGCCTGCGGTGTGATATTTTGTCTAAGTTACTGACTGATAAGCATTGTTGATTGTTCTCTTGTGTGGTAACGTGACACCTGTCTAGATCTACCTGCGAACGATAAAAACCGCGACTGCGGTTGTGAATAGAATTATGTTATTCTTGAGCCTGTATGACTGAAGTAGTGCAGACATTCTCGGTCTATTCAGAACTGCTCCACCTCTTGTTATTAACTAAGGATGGCTGCTGAACGTAAACGGTTGAAAGAGGATCGTCTGCGCACGAAGAATTGGAAGAGATGGGGACCCTACCTGTCAGAGAGACAGTGGGCTACGGTCAGAGAGGATTATTCCGCTGATGGGGACTGGTGAGTCAAGTCTTCGGATTTTTTTCCTCATTGTTTTTATTAAACAAGTTTTGTTTTTCAACCAGACGCCGTGGTGTAGTGGTTAGCGCAATGGACTACCGACTGGAAGGTTGTGGGTTCGAATCCCCATCAGTCCCTTCAAAAATCGTTGTTGGATTTTTCGGCTCTAACCAGGTCCTACCCCGAGTTCAGCATGCTGTGGGCTCGTTGGGGTCTCATTTACTTCACGGATGCGTCACTGAGGGTATTGCTCAAATCTTCTGACCAGCGCCGCAGGTGTCTGTATCTCTCGGGCCTGGTTGATGCCAGGATATATTATGATAGTAAGCGTAGAGTACAGCCCTGTCTTGCAGTCTCAATCTTAGATGGAACTCCATAGCGTCATGATTATCGTCTTCATTGACATCATCGTCATCGCATTGTAAAAAATGTGCCAGCTTCTATGGCCATTAAGGTGGTGTACAAACTGGAACGAAAACAAAAAAATGTGCACACAAAGTTAATCTCCCTGAGTGCGATGATCCTAAAAAAATTTAAGAAAAAGAAAAAAGTTTTGTTTTTCAGAGATGAAAAAAGTCTATGATAAACTTGTTCATTGCGTTTGTCTTTTAGTTTAATTAGGTCTGTTCCTTGTTTGGCAAAAATGTTTATCTATCATGTACTATCAATGGTCTTTTCTTAGTTTCGCTAGATGGTTTCTTAAACTGCTATTCAAACTGATGACTCTTAATTTAGAAGCAGCTCCTCCAGTTAAAGTGAGAATCCCTTTCCCCCTTCTCTAGTTTAAAGCCCCCCTTCCTCCCCCCCCCCCCCCCCCCCGTGGGAATGCCGGGGGCTCTTTTAGTATAAATAGTATCCCCACCTTCTGGAAATTCTGTGCTAGAAATTACTCCTTTCTGTCACTCTGTGTTTCTGCCTACGCAAGTGAGTAGCCATTTTACTGAGAGATAGGTTTAGCCCGATAGTCATCCTGTCATTTCTTCCTATTATTTTCTGCCTTGCTGGTCCATTCACCTGCATGTGTTCGATAAAGTCTTCCGTACTTTTTCTTATGATTAACAATTGGGTACATGTTTTAAGAGCATTTTTGGCTCTAGGGAGGTGAGATATGCAGAAACAATTTTAGGTAATTTATGCCCGTGTTTATATGTTTTGGTGTCCTTAGGTATATTTAAATTTGTATTC
>JAPXFY010000022.1:32142446-32157446 GCA_030674185.1 Monoplex corrugatus | reverse complement strand
TGGAGCACATATGGAGTTGTCTGAGTGCGATGATTCCCTCTCGAAATAACTCCAATAACTCTAATAGTGTGTGAAGAAGATGCCTTTGCTATTCGTTGATTTTGCTAGCAGGTTTCTTTCAGTGCAATATGGCGAATGCAGAAACCAGAGCAGTGCAATATTTGGATCAGGCTGGTCGACAACACGAAAAATACGTGATACTGACACAAACTGCATTTACTGGGCTGTTTGGAGATGTTCCCTGTGAACACATGTTTGGCTGTGTACTTAACATGATGATGTAAGAAGACCCATTCCTAAGACCGGTCAAAGGTCCATGTAACAGCTATGTAAAAAATATATATATGTACATATTTACAAGTGTCGGGAAGGATATATCGGTCATTTATCGATGGATTTGGAATAAGTGTAGTTCGTAGGGCCTGCATTAAGTATCGTGCATGATCTTCGCTGCATAAGGTCCAAATAAACTTGGTTCAATATTTGGACAGCTGTTGTTAAAAATGAGATAAGAATGATTAAGTACATGTCGTGGCTAGCCTGCATCAAGTATTGTGCATGATCTCTGCTGCGTAAAGTCCAGATAAACTTGGTTCAATATTTGGACAGCTGTTGTTAAAAATCACATAAGAATGATGAAGTACATGTCTTGACTGACGGACGGGCGTGATAGTCAGGTGGTTAGGACTTCATACTTCACATCGCAAGGTGTGAGTTTGGCTCTGCCTGGATAGCGCCTGCTGGTCAAGGATGGAGATATTTCCTATCTCCATGGTCAAGGCAAGCAACATTTATAGGACATTTTATGAGGAAAGGGGAATTAGAGCACCTGGTCACAAGAGGAAAGCTAGAAAGAAAGAGAACACAAGGTAGACCCAGGGAGAAAATATTGGACGGACTTGCAGAGTGGTTGAGGACAAAGAGGGTGAAAGATGTACTTGCGACAATGGACAGATGCATATGGAGGGCCATGATCGTAAACGCCATGTGGCAGGGCACATGATGGCGATGATGATGATGATGATGATGATGGTCAACCTACGTGCTGACCTGCTAGTGCGTGAACCTCTCTCGTGAATAGTACGGTGGCTTAAAGAAACACGAAACACCAAGCATGCACAGCCACTGAAGGCGGGAGTATGCAGACTGTGTTGTAACATAATGTTTGCCGTAATCGTGGGAACGACAAAGGCTAGCGGAGAGACGGAAGGCAACGGGAAATCACCATCGTATACTCCCAAGATTGTCATGGCCAGCAGAAATACCTTATTAAAAAAGAAGATAAGGAAAAGACAAGCATCATCTCTATAGGACATTTTGTGAGGAAAGAGAAATTAGAGCAACAGGAAAGCTGAAGGGAAAGAGAACACCAGGTAGACCCAGGGAGAAAATATTGGACAGACTTGCAGGGTGGCTGAGGATAGAAAGGATGGGAGATGTACTTGCAGCGACAGGAGATAGATTCGTGTGGAGGGCCATGATCGCCAACGCCATGCGGCAGGACGCATGACGATGATGATGAGCATGGACAAAGCAACGTGCATATACACATCCGAGAAAACAGAACATATACATCTCGGCTATTTGTACAAAAATCTGAATCGGATTCGTGTGTTCCCTTGTCGTTTGTGCCCTGCAGACTGATGTCTGTCTGTCTTTGTGTCAGCAAAAATGTACGAACTGTTTGCAGACACGTCCTTACGGAATATGGATGACAGGTACGGTTTACCGATATGAAGTCACCTGTACATAATTGATTTCAGTTTTCTTCATCCCCTTTTAGTTCAGAGTGTAGTAGGGGTACGAGGGAGGGACATAATGACACAAAATGTCAACATTGTTGAATGGGAATTCATCTGTTTAGCTACCGACATTGTTAACACAATGACACAAAGTGTCAACATTGTTGAATGGGAATTCATCTGTTTAGCTACCGACATTGTTAACACAATGACACAAAGTGTCAACATTGTTGAATGGGAATTCATCTGTTTAGCTACCGACATTGTTAACACAATGACACAAAATGTCAACATTGTTGAATGGGAATTCATCTGTTTAGCTACCGACATTGTTAACACAATGACACAAAGTGTCAACATCACTGAATGGGAATTCATCTGTTTAGCTACCGACATTGTTAACACAATGACACAAAATGTCAACATCACTGAATGGGAATTCATCTGTTTAGCTACCGACATTGTTAACACAATGACACAAAATGTCAACATCACTGAATGGGAATTCATCTGTTTAGCTACTGACATTGTTTTTAGCCACGTCTGGATTGGCCAAGTATTTCCATTACTTACTGTTTCCTGATTGTGGACTGTGGAAGGGGGTAGGGGAGTTTGCTCTAATGAGTGTTGCACCAGCTGACTCTTTTACAGATTTGGGTAAGTGCCTAAAATGCAGTGTGGGGTTTTTTCCCTTGGAGCAGGTGAGTGTCGGTCTGTCTGTCGACCCTGTCTTCTGTTCCCCTCAACTGTTCATGGAAGGCGAGTGTCGGTCTGTCTGTCGACCCTGTCTTCTGTTCCCCTCAACTGTTCATGGAAGGCGAGTGTCGGTCTGTCTGTCGACCCTGTCTTCTGTTCCCCTCAACTGTTCATGGAAGGCGAGTGTCGGTCTGTCTGTCGACCCTGTCTTCTGTTCCCCTCAACTGTTCATGGAAGGCGAGTGTCGGTCTGTCTGTCGACCCTGTCTTCTGTTCCCCTCAACTGTTCATGGAAGGCGAGTGTCGGTCTGTCTGTCGACCCTGTCTTCTGTTCCCCTCAACTGTTCATGGAAGGCGAGTGTCGGTCTGTCTGTCGACCCTGTCTTCTGTTCCCTCAACTGTTCATGGAAGGCGAGTGTCGGTCTGTCTGTCGACCCTGTCTTCTGTTCCCCTCAACTGTTCATGGAAGGCGAGTGTCGGTCTGTCTGTCGACCCTGTCTTCTGTTCCCCTCAACTGTTCATGGAAGGCGAGTGTCGGTCTGTCTGTCGACCCTGTCTTCTGTTCCCCTCAACTGTTCATGGAAGGCGAGTGTCGGTCTGTCTGTCGACCCTGTCTTCTGTTCCCCTCAACTGTTCACGGAAGGCGAGTGTCGGTCTGTCTGTCGACCCTGTCTTCTGTTCCCCTCAACTGTTCATGGAAGGCGAGTGTCGGTCTGTCTGTCGACCCTGTCTTCTGTTCCCCTCAACTGTTCACGGAAGGCGAGTGTCGGTCTGTCTGTCGACCCTGTCTTCTGTTCCCCTCAACTGTTCATGGAAGGCGAGTGTCGGTCTGTCTGTCGACCCTGTCTTCTGTTCCCCTCAACTGTTCACGGAAGGCGAGTGTCGGTCTGTCTGTCGACCCTGTCTTCTGTTCCCCTCAACTGTTCACGGAAGGCGAGTGTCGGTCTGTCTGTCGACCCTGTCTTCTGTTCCCCTCAACTGTTCACGGAAGGCGAGTGTCGGTCTGTCTGTCGACCCTGTCTTCTGTTCCCCTCAACTGTTCACGGAAGGCGAGTGTCGGTCTGTCTGTCGACCCTGTCTTCTGTTCCCCTCAACTGTTCACGGAAGGCGAGTGTCGGTCTGTCTGTCGACCCTGTCTTCTGTTCCCCTCAACTGTTCACGGAAGGCGAGTGTCGGTCTGTCTGTCGACCCTGTCTTCTGTTCCCCTCAACTGTTCATGGAAGGCGAGTGTCGGTCTGTCTGTCGACCCTGTCTTCTGTTCCCCTCAACTGTTCATGGAAGGCGAGTGTCGGTCTGTCTGTCGACCCTGTCTTCTGTTCCCCTCAACTGTTCACGGAAGGCGAGTGTCGGTCTGTCTGTCGACCCTGTCTTCTGTTCCCCTCAACTGTTCATGGAAGGCGAGTGTCGGTCTGTCTGTCGACCCTGTCTTCTGTTCCCCTCAACTGTTCATGGAAGGCGAGTGTCGGTCTGTCTGTCGACCCTGTCTTCTGTTCCCCTCAACTGTTCATGGAAGGCGAGTGTCGGTCTGTCTGTCGACCCTGTCTTCTGTTCCCCTCAACTGTTCATGGAAGGCGAGTGTCGGTCTGTCTGTCGACCCTGTCTTCTGTTCCCCTCAACTGTTCATGGAAGGCGAGTGTCGGTCTGTCTGTCGACCCTGTCTTCTGTTCCCCTCAACTGTTCATGGAAGGCGAGTGTCGGTCTGTCTGTCGACCCTGTCTTCTGTTCCCCTCAACTGTTCATGGAAGGCGAGTGTCGGTCTGTCTGTCGACCCTGTCTTCTGTTCCCCTCAACTGTTCATGGAAGGCGAGTGTCGGTCTGTCTGTCGACCCTGTCTTCTGTTCCCCTCAACTGTTCATGGAAGGCGAGTGTCGGTCTGTCTGTCGACCCTGTCTTCTGTTCCCCTCAACTGTTCACGGAAGGCGAGTGTCGGTCTGTCTGTCGACCCTGTCTTCTGTTCCCCTCAACTGTTCACGGAAGGCGAGTGTCGGTCTGTCTGTCGACCCTGTCTTCTGTTCCCCTCAACTGTTCACGGAAGGCGAGTGTCGGTCTGTCTGTCGACCCTGTCTTCTGTTCCCCTCAACTGTTCACGGAAGGCGAGTGTCGGTCTGTCTGTCGACCCTGTCTTCTGTTCCCCTCAACTGTTCACGGAAGGCGAGTGTCGGTCTGTCTGTCGACCCTGTCTTCTGTTCCCCTCAACTGTTCACGGAAGGCGAGTGTCGGTCTGTCTGTCGACCCTGTCTTCTGTTCCCCTCAACTGTTCACGGAAGGCGAGTGTCGGTCTGTCTGTCGACCCTGTCTTCTGTTCCCCTCAACTGTTCACGGAAGGCGAGTGTCGGTCTGTCTGTCGACCCTGTCTTCTGTTCCCCTCAACTGTTCACGGAAGGCGAGTGTCGGTCTGTCTGTCGACCCTGTCTTCTGTTCCCCTCAACTGTTCACGGAAGGCGAGTGTCCGTCTGTCTGTCGACCCTGTCTTCTGTTCCCCTCAACTGTTCACGGAAGGCGAGTGTCGGTCTGTCTGTCGACCCTGTCTTCTGTTCCCCTCAACTGTTCACGGAAGGCGAGTGTCGGTCTGTCTGTCGACCCTGTCTTCTGTTCCCCTCAACTGTTCATGGAAGGCGAGTGTCGGTCTGTCTGTCGACCCTGTCTTCTGTTCCCCTCAACTGTTCATGGAAGGCGAGTGTCGGTCTGTCTGTCGACCCTGTCTTCTGTTCCCCTCAACTGTTCACGGAAGGCGAGTGTCGGTCTGTCTGTCGACCCTGTCTTCTGTTCCCCTCAACTGTTCATGGAAGGCGAGTGTCGGTCTGTCTGTCGACCCTGTCTTCTGTTCCCCTCAACTGTTCATGGAAGGCGAGTGTCGGTCTGTCTGTCGACCCTGTCTTCTGTTCCCCTCAACTGTTCATGGAAGGCGAGTGTCGGTCTGTCTGTCGACCCTGTCTTCTGTTCCCCTCAACTGTTCATGGAAGGCGAGTGTCGGTCTGTCTGTCGACCCTGTCTTCTGTTCCCCTCAACTGTTCATGGAAGGCGAGTGTCGGTCTGTCTGTCGACCCTGTCTTCTGTTCCCCTCAACTGTTCATGGAAGGCGAGTGTCGGTCTGTCTGTCGACCCTGTCTTCTGTTCCCCTCAACTGTTCACGGAAGGCGAGTGTCGGTCTGTCTGTCGACCCTGTCTTCTGTTCCCCTCAACTGTTCATGGAAGGCGAGTGTCGGTCTGTCTGTCGACCCTGTCTTCTGTTCCCCTCAACTGTTCATGGAAGGCGAGTGTCGGTCTGTCTGTCGACCCTGTCTTCTGTTCCCCTCAACTGTTCACGGAAGACGAGTGTCGGTCTGTCTGTCGACCCTGTCTTCTGTTCCCCTCAACTGTTCACGGAAGGCGAGTGTCGGTCTGTCTGTCGACCCTGTCTTCTGTTCCCCTCAACTGTTCACGGAAGGCGAGTGTCGGTCTGTCTGTCGACCCTGTCTTCTGTTCCCCTCAACTGTTCACGGAAGGCGAGTGTCGGTCTGTCTGTCGACCCTGTCTTCTGTTCCCCTCAACTGTTCACGGAAGGCGAGTGTCGGTCTGTCTGTCGACCCTGTCTTCTGTTCCCCTCAACTGTTCACGGAAGGCGAGTGTCGGTCTGTCTGTCGACCCTGTCTTCTGTTCCCTTCAACTGTTCATGGAAGGCGAGTGTCGGAGCCCGTTTGATCTTTGTCGCCCTCTTTCGTGAACTCTTTGTGTCCTTCTCTTTACTGCGATTAGATTCACACATTCACATGCTGAGTGACAGTCAGTACACTTCCTCATTAGTTTGGAGTTTGGAATTTGTTTAAGAAGGCTTCATACATAGCACTGGGAAAATTCCATATGACATCCACCCAAATATGCCAGCGATTCTCTGGTAGACTTCCTTAGCCTGCGCAAAACCGTATGTGATGGCAAGATCTTAATTTAAACCAAAAATATCATTAGTTTTCTGGTTAGTGTTGAAGATGTCTGTTAAATCATTTGATTAGAGCGTCCTATTGGTAATGCAGCGTTTGTGGCATCACCTTGCATGCGGGCCACTTTTTTGAGAGGGGGGGTATGTTTTTTTTCTGAAAGGTAAAAAACTTTGTAAGCATTCAGGAGATATCTGTAAACTTATAGTATAATCTATGCTTACTTTGGATCCTTTTCAGCCACACAACATTTGTAATGTTAGTTCATGTGGAACTGTTCCAAGCGCAGAGATGCCTTCTTGGTAAAACCCGAAACATCTACAGCATCACATTTACATTGCTTGATGTCGGATTCCTTTTGTAGGGTTGCTGTCAGTGTCAGGACTCGCATGGACACAAGAACATACAGAGGATCAGTGCATGTAGCAGCTTCAGTTTGGAGCTGAGACTAATATTTCAGGATAGCTTTAACTCTTTGACTTCCGCACCCTGTATACCAATTGCAAAACGTAACCTTTTGACTCCCCATCCTATCCACCAGCTTTCAGCAGGAAGCTGTTGGAAAGGGTAAGGGAACTAAAAGGGTTAAATTTTCGCTTTGCTAGCATGATTGACAGTGCAGGATGCTGGTGGGTAGAGTGCTGGAGTCAAAGGGTTAAATGTGTCAGTTCAATATATGAAGGCGATTTAACTGTATGGGTTTCAAAGACATTGGGAACTTCAAGGTCATTGCTATGAAAGATAATTACGTATGAGAACAAGACAAGTGGCAACCTGCAGTGTTATCCCTTGCGTTGGTGTGTGTGAGTTTTTCCAAAAAAGGATTTTCTTGGTGTCTTGGTGCGTCATGACCATTCTTCTAGGACTTAATTTGATGGTTCCAGCGACAAAACCCAACAGAAAAAGGCATCATGCCTCTGTCTGTCTGTCTGTCTGTCTGTCTCTCTCTCTCTCTCTCTCTCTCTGTCTCTGTCCCTGTCTCTGTCTCTCTGTCTCTCTCTCTGTCTGTCTGTCTCTCTCTCTCTCTCTTCCTCCACTCCCCCGGTCTTTTGCGTGTTGTTTTGCATTAGGCCCATGCTAAACTGTTTTTGTTGATGCTAATGTACGTTATGTCTATGCATAGTGTAGATCCTACTTTGGCGAATGCAGAGTTTTATAAAGTGTTTATCTGATTCTACTTTAAGCTGAACAATCTTGATGTTCTGCCAAGTGTTGGATTGTTATGGCTTTTTGATACTGTTGATGTTTTGTTTGCAGAACCTCTGTGGACAAGGACTGGGTGTGCATGTAGAAAACGCGTTTACTTATGCAACTGACTTCATACATAACAGTGTCTTTTTTCCCCATCAAAAATGGGTCGTGTTACTGTTCCCTCCCAACCTCGTCCTTTCTCTCTGTCTTTGTCTCTTTCTCTCTGTCTTTGCTGTGTCTTTCTTTCTTTTTCTGTTCCCCTCCCCTTCCCCCCCCCTCTCTCTCTCTCTCTCTGTCTCTTTCTCTTTATCTCTCTTTCTGTCTGTCTTTCTGTCTCTGTCTGTCTGTCTGTCTGTCTGTCTGTCTGTCTGTCTCTCTCTCTCTCTCTCTCTCTCTCTCTCTCTCTCGCACTGTTTTATCAGGTGCATATTTCGCGTTACACAAGTCTTACGTGCTGTGAGGGCAGCGTGGTGCATTGGCAAAAATGGGGTGAGTTATGTGCAGTTGGTGCAGAAGTACTTTGGTGTGTACTCAGATCCCGTCTGTCTTTGTCTGTCTGTCTGTGTGCTTGCGTGTTTGTCTGTCTGTCTGTCTGTCTTTCAGATATATACAACTGCACACACGACCGGACACACTTACACACGAATTCACCCAAAACTCATCTCTCTCTATCTCTCTGTCTCTGTCTGTCTCTGTCCCTCTCTATCTGTCTCTCTCTTTCTCTTTGTCTGTCTGTCTCTCTCTTTCTCTTTTTCTCTCTCTCTTTCTCTTTCTCTTTCTATCTCTCTTTCTGTCTGTCTGTCTGTCTCTTTCTTTAGCGCATCTCTCTCTTGCTCTCTCTCTCTCTTGCTCTTTTTCACTCTCTCTTGCTCTCTCTCTCTCTCTCTCTCTCTCTCTCTCTCTCTCTCTCTCAAAAAAAAAAAAAAAAAAAAAAAAAAGAAACAGAAAGAAAAAGGATCATTGAGATAATTTGATTTCGAAAATAAGTATTATTTGAAACAGATTGACTGGGTGCAAAATGGGAGAATATCAATAATCATAATAACAAGGATAGTTATAGTAATTGTGATGATAATAAAAACTGATTGAAATAATACTAGCAATAACAGTGATGTAATTATAATGTTCAGTTATTATTATTGGTATTATTATTTGTTCAGCGCCTCGTTTCATATTTGCAGAGGCGATTTTTCGGTAATTTTCGCCAGTTTTCATACATGTTTCAGTGTCCTTATGTGTTGTGTACATTTCGCAATGATTGCAGCCATGATATATATGGCTCTGCGCACTGGGCCGAGTTTTAGACATGATGTTAATAGTAATGAGCTTCTACGAGACCAAATCACTTACAACCATGAATGCCAGAAGCAGAGACACGAGTAAAGATATACATGGCAACCCCAACCGCTACAATGAAACTGTAAGACATACTACACACACACACACACACGCACACGCACACACACACGCACACACACACACACACACACACACACACACACACACACACACACACACACACACACACACACACCACACACCGTCTAATATCACTCATAGTGAACAGACGTTAAATTAAAGAACGAACACACACACACACACAATTATAATAAACCGACTACTTCCACATTTCAATCGGCCATGCAACAACGATGGGAGAAATAAAGAATGTCAGTATGGTCTGACCATCTTGTTCACTTTTCCTTTGCTCCTTGTTTTTTCACCCCCTACTGTTTGAATGTAGCTTCCCAATATCTCGGTGATTTCACGGCGTTTGCCAGAACGACTGTCTCTCTGGCTGTGTGAAGGGCAGGAGTGGGAGTTTTGGTACATGTGCTCTTGTTGAAAGAGGAGAGAGTGTGTTTGTACAGGGGCAAGTGCAAGATAGGTGGGGGTGGGGAGGTTTGTTAATGTGCAGGCTTGTATGTGCGCACGTGCATACCTCTCTCTCTGTCTCTCTCTCTCTCTTTCTCTCTCTCTCTCTCTCTATCTATCTATCTATCTGTCTGTCTGTCTATCTATCTATCTATCTATCTGTCTCTCTCTCTCTCTCTCTCTCTCTCTCTCTCTCTCGCTCTGTATCTATCTATCTATCTATTTATCCATCTCTCTCCTCTCTCTCTCTCTCTCTCTCTCTCTCTCTCTCTCTCTTTCTCTCTGTATGTGTGTGTGTGTGTTTTTCAGAGCGAGGGGTTTTCATGTGCTGTGCGTGTCTCTGATCAGGGATGACTGCATGTAAGGATTTGCGTGTATTAGAAGGGGTCGGGGGAGGGGAGGTTGTGTGTGTTGGTATGCGTGCGTAGGAGCTGTCATATTTTGTGTGCTTTGGTAATGGGTAGCTCTGTTACACACACTGAGAGAGAGAGAGAGAGAGAGAGAGAGAGGAGAGAGAGAGGGACAAAACACACAAACAGGCTCACGGACTGTATGTAACAGTCATTCGTCACACACATGTACACACGCGCGTACACACACACACACACGCACGCACAGGCAGACGAGCACGCAGGCAGCCAAACAGGATGGACGGGAGACAAATTGTTTCAGTGACATTTCGCTAACAATTGTGTCGTATAAGAGAGAGAGGGGAAGAGAGAGAGAGAGAGAGTGTGTGTGTGTGTGTGTGTGTGTGTGTGTGTGTGTGTGTGTGTGTGTGTGTGTGTGTGTGTGTGTGTGGTGTGGAAAGCGTGTGAGAGAGCGAGTGTGTGTGCATATGCGTGTCCGTGCCTGAGTGTGTGTCTCCCCCCCCCCCCCACCCTCGTTCTCTCTCTTTCTCTGTATATTCGTCTATATCATATGCAGGGTGATGCTACCTATTGTTTTAATGTGCCATCTGGCTTGTAGGTCAGTTTTACTGTCTAATGCAATTCTCCATTGTCCAGTTGGCATCCACAAACAGCAGGTCCTTGTAAGCACCTGTGACACACCTTTCCAAATAGCCGTCACATGATTTGGAGACATTGTTGGGCCTCCCTTGTGGAGGACCTGAAGATGGATCAATAGTCTGTGGACAGAGTTCAGATCTTTTCTGTCCTCTATTTCTCAGAAAGATTCTGTTTCAAAAGATCTGCAAACTGGTAAACATGCACGTCGCTGCCTTGAAACAGTAGGGTTGGCTCAACTGTCCATGTTTTATCATATTATATAACAGTTTGGTTGGTTTGGTCATTTTTCTTGCACACACTAACGGATGGACGTGTACTCGAATTAACCTCAGTAACAGAAACGGTTGGCTGTAAATGATCCAGAAAAATTGCTGGTTCACAATGACTGCAAACAGCTAGTAGTACAGATAGCATTTTGTTTTGTTTGGCTAAGCCAGCCAGGTGAAAAAGAAAGTCACGTTGCAGGCAGTACGTCAGCTGACTGCAGTTCAAGTTTACCGTTAAGGTAAAGAAGATGTAGGCCAACTGGCAGACCCGGTGGTTCATGTTTTATTAACCGACTTTTCGCTAAGCTGCTGGATCTGATGAAGTGCACGCCTCATTGACTTAATAAAATTATGGGAGTGTGCAAATCCATAACCTGATCATCGCATATTCACAGGGTCTTTTCCTTGGCCGTGATAGTGTTGGAGTCAGAATGTTCTCTTTTCCGAGCTGAGTACTTTGTTTTTACCACTGGCCATGGAAAGGCTGTTGATGCAACAGATAGTTTCAGTTTCAGTTTCAGTTTCTCAAGACGACTTGTGCGCACTCGGAACGAATGCCATATGCACTAACGTCACAGGTGCCATGTGTATGGTGATCATGGCATAAGCCTTAAGCCTGCAAATAAACCCAAGAGCTGGCCAGGTCCTGAGGCCTTACCTAGATGCAGTCAATAGCTATAGCATAGTTTGCCTATATCTTTAGGTCCACATTGTAATCCAGTTCTGGGAGAGAAAGGTGATATCTAGATTCAGGCAGATTTGGATGGAGCACTTGTAGAAATGTTTTGAGTGCAACCAAAGAGAATACTGCCTACGCTCTTCGGTAAGTACCAAACCCCAGTCATTTGTTTATGTTCAGATTGTCAGAAAGTTTTATTTGGTGTGTGTGTGTGGTGTGTGTGTGTGTGTGGTGTGTGTGTGTGTGTGTGTGTGTGTGTGTGTGTGTGGTGTGTGTGGTGTGTGTGTGTGTAGAGGGGGTATGATGCGATCGTGTTCAATGCGTGGGTTATCAGCAGAATGTTGTCTTTAATGTGCATGTTGCTTTCTTATGTTTAGTTTCTAACAGACAATATACATCCAGCAGAAGTAATGAAGTCCACTTTGTGCCATATTTTACGTAAGTTTTTTTTCATTCAAAAATAGTACTGCCTTGCATGAAGTATGCATTGCAGTCAGTACGATGTACAATCCATTTTGCATATGACATAATTGTTTCACTGTTTCAGTGGACTCAGGATCCGATATCTCGATAGTCCCAGCCCGCACCATTAAACGCTGGCCTGTTGGCTGCCCATCTTAATGTTTCCATCATTCCGGTGGTGTCGGCTTAGTGTTTCACAGCTCTCCCCCTTTCCTCTCAGTTCAAGACCTTGCCAGCGCATAGGGTATTGCGCAGGCTCAGAAAGTGTGCCAGATAATAGCTGGTAGATTTAGGGGGAGCGCATATGGAATCCTCCGAATGCGATGAACCCATCGTGAACAAAGTCAAAACTCCAAACTGAAGTGTCCTCGTAGAATAGTGCAGGTTCAGCAAGACGTTCAGATGTTTAAGTGCTATATGAAGACAAATCATATCAACACAGTTCTGGGTAGTGATTGCTTTTGCCCCTTGTCACAAATAGTATGAGTAAAATTGCTACATGATACAACACAAAGTAGATGTCCATGTTATCCTTTCAGTCTGTTAAACTTTTCACAATCGCGCCCTGTCCACCTACGTCAAAAACTTGACCCTTTGACTCGTTCACTCTATCCACCAGCTTCCTGCAGAGAGCTGGTGGATAGGGTAAACGAGTCAAAGGGTCGTTTTTGCTTTGCTAGCGTGGGTTGACAATGCAGGATGCTGGTGGCAGGGTGCGGGAGTCGGAGGGTTCAGTGTCTCCGTGGTTTTGAGAAAACTGTTGATTCAGACTTTAAATCGTTTTATACCAGTTTTGGTAGTGCATGTTACAATACGATACCCACGGGCACGCATGCGTGCAGATACACCGACACACACACTGACACACACACATACATATACACACACATACCACCACCACCCCCCCCCCCACACACACACACACACACACACACCACATATACACATACATATCACCCACACACACACACACACATACACACACACATACTACACACAAATCTTCCCCCCCCCAAACACACACACACACACACACTTACACAGAATGAAGCGTCTAACTAGTCCTCCATATCACACACAAGCGCACGTAGATCTTAAACCTAGACTTCATACACACACAACCTAGTGGCATATGCTGTCATTCAGCCCCCACCCTTCTCCGTCCATCACCCTTCGCTTCATCTGTCATGTCCACCCTGTACACACACAAACGCACACACATGCCACGTACGCCGCGCGCACACAACACGCATACACACACTCTCGAACAAATACATGTGTAATAACCACAGATGTGCCCCCCAGAAGACACATATCTACGTCTGTCAGTCTCTGTGTGTGTGTGTCTCTCTCTGTCTGTCTCTGTCTCTGTCTCTCTCTCTCTCTTTGTCTCTCTCTCTCTGTCTCCCTCTCTCTCTCTCTTCTCTCCTCTCTCTCTCTCTCTCTCTGTACTTGTCCGTTTGTTTCTCTATCTGCTTCTCTATCTCTATTTCTATCTATCTCTCTCTGTCTCTCTGTCTCTTCTCTCTCTCTCTCTCTCTCTCTCTTTCTCTCTCTCTTTCTCTCTCTCTTCTCTCTCTCTCTCCCTTCCTCTCTCTCCTCTTTCTCCTCTCTCTCTTTCTCTTTCTCTCTCTCTCTCTCTCTCTCTCTCTCTCTCTCCTCTCTCTCTCCCTCTCTCTCTCCTCTCTCCTCTCTCTCCTCTCTTGCTCTCTCCCTCCCTCTCTCTCTCTCTCTCTCTCTCTCTCTCTCTTAAACTGATGTAATCGACGTGCGTAGTAGTCCAGTGGGTAAACGTTTGATTTCCATTTAGAATGTCCAGGGTTCGTTCCTGTGTGGATACCTCTGCCCATGGGTACACATTTCCCATCTGCCAGGTCAACATGCGTACTGATCTGCCAGTGCCAAATCCCCTTCCTGTGTATCAGTCAGTCTGCAGCATCACTCCTTGGAATGTTGGCTGCCTGCACTGCTCTCCGGGTCTCTGTCCTCTACATCTGTCTTTCCTGAACCTGGTTGATAATCTGTGGACTGTTACGATGTCCATTCCTTGATCTTTCTTAGATAATCTGTTCGTGGTCTTCCCCTTATCCCTGTACTTTCCACTCATGTTTAGTTCTGTCTATCGTGTTGTCTTTCCCGCTGTTTGTGAGGTATATCATCCGTTCTTCTTATTTATTTATTTACTTTATGTACATGTTCCTTTTTTGAAGGTAAGATACACAGATACACATGCCATTTACATGTAACCAAAATTACTCCAGTGATAGGCTAATAAAATACCATATGAAATATAACGGTAAAACATAGTCTAGGTAGGGCCTCAGGACCTATAGCTGGTAGGGCCTCAGACCTGCCAGCTCATAGGTTTATGTGCAGGCCTAAGGCTTGTGCCATGATCACCATACACATGGCACCTGTGACGTTAGTGCACATAGAATTCGTTCCGAGTGCGGAGACGTCATCTTGAGAAATTGAAACTGAAACTTCGCTGTGCCAATTCCGGCGTTGATGTTGGATTTGATCAATCCTAAATTATGAACTGGCGGACTTCTTCCACTTTATCTTGACATATGTAGATGAATTTGGCTGGACCCTGGCCAGTGTGTAAAAGTTTCATTTTCTTGGCATTCAGTTTAAGGTTCTTCTCTTCCCCGATCTTATTCAGGACGTTTTTCATAGATGATGCCTCCTGGTGATCGTTTGCACAGTGTTGTGTTGTCAGCGTACCTGAAGTTTGAGATTTTTCTGCCACCCATATTTATGCCATATTCTTCTTATGTTGGAATGCCTCATAACCTGTTCCGTATATGTACTGAACAAATGTGGTGACAGGATACATCCCTGGCGCACACTTTTCTTGATGTTAAATGGCTCGGCGTGTTTGTTGCCTCATCTGATTTTGGTATTCTGATCTTCGTAAAGAGATTTACGAGGGCAGTAAAGTTTGTCGGAAAACCCATTGTCTGAAGGGTAGTAAACAGGTTTTGATGGCTGACAATGTCGAAGGCCTCACTGTAGTCAATGAAAATGATGTATCCCTCCTTCTGAGTCACTGATTTTTTTACACGAGTACCTGTAAGGTGCAAAGCATGTCTCCGGTTCCTCTTCCTGGTCTAAATCCCGTTTGTTTCGTGTGTATACACATAGAGAATATCAAATATGCACG
>JAPXFY010000022.1:32119946-32134946 GCA_030674185.1 Monoplex corrugatus | reverse complement strand
CCTATTTACACTATCAGTGTGTACGTTACACCTACTTACACTATCAGTGTGTATGTTACATCTATTTACGCTATCAGTGTGTTAGTTACACCTACTTACACTATCAGTGTGTACGTTACACCTACTTACGCTATCAGTGTGTATGTTACACCTACTTACGTTATCAGTGTGTATGTTACACCTACTTACGCTATCAGTGTGTACATTGACCTACTTACGCTATCAGTGTGTATGTTACACCTACTTACGCTATCAGTGTGTATGTTACACCTACTTACGCTATCAGTGTTATACGTTACACCTACTTACGCTATCAGAGTGTATGTTACACCTACTTACGCTATCAGTGTGTACGTTACACCTACTTACGCTATCAGTGTGTATGTTACACCTACTTACGCTATCAGTGTGTACGTTACACCTACTTACGCTATCAGTGTGTACGTTACACCTACTTACGCTATCAGTGTGTACGTTACACCTACTTACGCTATCAGTGTGTACGTTACACCTACTTACGCTATCAGTGTATACGTTACACCTACTTACGCTATCAGAGTGTATGTTACACCTACTTACGCTATCAGTGTGTACGTTACACCTATTTACGCTATCAGTGTGTACGTTACACCTACTTACGCTATCAGTGTGTATATTACACCTACTTACGCTATCAGTGTGTACATTACACCTACTTACGCTATCAGTGTGTATGTTACACCTACTTACGCTATCAGTGTGTACGTTACACCTACTTTAAACTATCAGTGTGTACGTTACACCTACTTTAAACTATCAGTGTGTACGTTACACCTACTTACGCTATCAGTGTGTACGTTACAGTTGGAGATATTTTCCCCACGAGCATGCTCGTTCCCGACTTACCGATGGGGAGAGGACGGTCTCTGGCATCACAGATCGACAGTGCCGGTGTGTCTGGCTCTAGCTCTGTGGAACGAGAAAGACGTCATTCTGAAGGAGAGGACTCTTTGGGCTTACCGGACATCGGTGAGGGTCCTAGGTGTTTACAGTGTGTGTGGTTGTGTGTCTGTCTGTGTGTGTGTTTGTGTGTATGTGTGTGTCTGTGTGTTGTGTTTGTATCTGCGTGTGTGTTCTGTGTGTGTGTTTGCATATGTGTGGTGTCTGTGTGTGAGTGTCTGTGTGTGTGTCTGTGTGAGTGTGTGTGTATGTCTGTGTGAGTGTGTGTGTGTGTGTGTGTGTGTGTGTGTGTGTGTGTGTGTGTGGTGTGTGTGTGTGTGTGTGTGTGTGTGTGTGTGTGTGTGTGGTTCAGCGTGCCTGTGTCTGTGTGTGTGAGTGCGCGCGCGTGTGTGTGAAAAGTGTATATTTCATGTAGTGTGTGTTTTATGCATACTATGTGTGTGTATGTGAACGTAGGTGTATCTATATTTGCATGTGTCTGTTAAAAATGGTTTAAAACTATTTTTTAGACTATAGAAGAACGAACCGACAAGGATGTAATCGGACCATTCTATGCAAGAATCAGAACAAAATTGAGACAACTGAAATGTGGTTTCTAAGAAGAATGTTGAGAGTTCCATGGACAGCAAAGAAAACAAACGAGACAGTCTTGATGGAGGCAGACACAAGAAGATAATTGATAAGGAAGATTAGGAAAAGACAGGCAACATTTATAGGCCATTTTATGAGGAAAGGGAATTAGAACACCTGGTTACAACAGGAAAGCTGGAGGGAAAGAGAATACCAGCTAGACCCAAGAAGAAAATATTGGATGGACTTGCAGGGTGGCTGAAGACAGTGAGGGTGGGACATGTACTTGCAGCCACGGGGGATAGATTCGTGTGGCGGGCCATGATCACCAGTGCCATGCTTTAAGGTACTTGAAGATGATGATGATATGGTTGCATGACAGGGGTATGTGTAATGGACAATAATTATTAAGCTCATAACCAAAAAATTAAATGCGATCACCGCAGCCTAACGCTTCGCCAACATATGGGATGTGTGCACAGATTTACGCGATTTCCCAATGATTACTGTTTTTTTCCCCATTTCTCGCCATTTGGAGGAAATGCAGAAATGTTCTTGAGCAAAATGAGCTGCTTTCATAATGATTGAATATTTGGTTACATGAACTGAACAGTGATGATGATGATATTGTATCAGCAAGTAAGACATGTGTTTTAAGTGGATGGCCTATTAGGTCAGTTGGTTACAGGCCCTTGTTGATAATATTGAGGTCGTGGGTCACTGAAGGTTCAAGGATGGATAGTAGCTTGGAACCCATGAAAATTAATCAACAGGCCCTTCAGACTTCACCAGTGCTTAGGGTTTATGCACAGGCTTCTGGCTTTTGCCATGTACATTTTGGATCATCATCCATTACATGACACCGGTAATGTTAGTGCATATGGAATTTTTCTAATAGTGCGTATGGAATTTTCCAATTAGTGCATACGGAACTTTCTGATTAGTGCGTATGGAATTTTCCAATTAGTGCATATGGGATGTTCCAGCTAGTGCATATAGCATTTTCCAGTTGGTGCATATGGAATTTTCCAGTTAGTGTATGTGGAATTTCCCAGTTAGAGTATATGGAATTTTCCAATTAATGCATATGGAAATTTCCGAATAGTGCATATGAAATTTTCCAATCAGTGTGTGTGGAATTTTCCAGTTAGTGCATATGGAATTTTTCAATTAGTGCATATGGAATTTTCGATTTAGTATACATAGAATTTTCCGATTAGTGCATGTGGAATTTTGAAATTAGTGCATATGGAATTTTCCAAGTGCAGTGACGCTGTCTTATGGAAAGTAAAACTGAAAGTGGACTGTGTGATCAGGGCAACCATGGGGAAGATGTCAAAGAGCTGTACTATTACCTGGATAGCACGCCAACCCACTCGTACATGCGTGCCCTGTACAAGTACCCCCAGGTGGCCTACCCCTATGAGGATCTGGTAGAGGAGAATGCCCAACGAACTGTCTTTGACGATGAATACGAACTGCTGGACACAGGTAAATGGGAAAGTTAACATTTCACTCTTGCGGTTTAAAAACGCAAATTTGAAATGTAGCTCTGTTGATGGAGACTGCGTTTTAAGATTATGGGGCTTTGCGTGCATCTTCTTCTTAGTCCATAGAAAAACTCGGTAAGGTCAAGATTTACCTGTTGTCTAGCATTGCGAAGGAATGCTAATCCGCTCCCCCTCTTCTTTATGTCTCTGTCTGTCTGTCTGTCTGTCTGTCTGTTTCTCTCTCTCTCTGTGTCTCCCCCCCCCCTCTCTCTCTCTCTCTCTCTCTCTCTCTCTCTCTCTCTCTCTCTCTCTCTCTCTCTCTCTGTCGGTCTCTCTCAGTCTTTCTCTGTCTCTGTCTTTAATTGTCTATCTGTCTGCCTCTCTCTCTGTCTGCCTGTTTGCCTGTCTGTCTGTCTGTCTCTGTCTCTCTCTGTCTGTCTGTTTCTCTCTCTTTCTCTCTTTCTCTCTCTCTCTCTCTGTCTCTCTGTCTGTCTGTCTCTCTCTCTCTCTCTGTCTGTCTGTCTGTCTGTCTCTCTCTCTCTCTCTCTCTCTCTCTCTCTCTCTCTATCTCTCTCTCTCTCTTCTTTCTTTCTGCTGCTCATCTCCCATCTCTGAAGAGTGACAGATATCCCTTTACAAGCGAGGTAGAGTGGGATGGTGTGTTCACGCCACAGCACAACTCTTGTCAATCATCCATTTGGCAGCTACACTTGTCTGTGATAACCTGAGTTTTCAGGCGCCAGTGTTGTAACCACTCTGCGATGTCTTAGGAATGACAGTAACCATTCTGAATAATAGTGATTTCTTATCATGCCATCAAAGGTGCATATCGGAGATGGTTGTAACATGTAGGCCGTGGAAAGGGAATAAATGACTCTTCATTTGAATTTTAATCATTTTCTTCCAAGTAAAACATACAGATTTCAGATTATCATTTCAAATATTTGTGGTTTTATTCTCTTTGTCTTGTGTGTGTGTGTGTGTGTGTGTGTGTGTGTGTGTGTGTGTGTGTGTGTGTGTGTGTGTGTGTGTGTGTGTGTGTGTGTGTGTGTGTGTAGGTTTTGTTTTGTTTTGTTTGTTTTTGTTGTTTTCATTGTTGTCGTTTTCATTGTTGTCGTTTTCATTGTTGTTTGTTGTTGTTGTTTTTGTTGTTGTTTTTTGTCTCTCTTTTAACGTTTTCCAACTTCCTCCGTGTGTAACAGATATTTGTTGTGGTGAAAGTGGGGATTCGAGGTGTGTTAGTGAAATCTGATGGGTGTGTGGTGAGGTTTGACCAGATTAAATCTTGACATACTAGGTGTGTGGTGAGATTTGACCAGATTAAATCTTGACATACTAGGTGTGTGGTGAGATTTGACCAGATTAAATCTTGACATACTAGGTGTGTGGTGAGATTTGACCAGATTAAATCTTGACATACTAGGTGTATGGTGAGATTTGACCAGATTAAATCTTGCGTACATAGGAATATAATATAAAAATGTGACCTCAAAATGTTACAGGAGTGTTCAAAAACGACTGTTACTGGGATGTGACAGCGGAGTACGCCAAAGGCACACCCAACGACATTCTGGCAGTTTACACCCTGAGCAATCGCGGCCCCAATGCTGCCCGTCTGCACGTGCTTCCCACCCTGTGGTTACGTAACGTATGGAGCTGGGGCAGTGAATGTGACGTGAGTCGGTTCAGTTCAGTTCAAAACCACATTTTTGTCCGTAGTGAGAAATTCGATATAGCAGTCTACGATTAAGAGGATTAGAATAATGCATGCCAAGCATAAGTATATCATTTTAGGTGGAGTGTATATATGTGTCAAAATTGAGGCAACTGAAATGTGGTTTCTAGGAAGAATGTTGAGAGTTCCATGGACAGCAAAGGAAACAAACGAGACAGCCTTGATGGAGGCAGACACAAGAAGATCATTAATGAAGAAGTTTGGGAAAAGACAAGCAACATTTATAGGACGTTTTATGAGGCAGGAGAAATTAGAGCACTTACTCACAACAGAAAAGCTGGAGGGAAAGAGAACTCCAGGTAGACCCAGGGAGAAAATATTGGACGGACTTGCAGGGTGGCTAAGAACAGAGAGGGTGGGAGGTATACTTGCAGCGATAAGGGATAGATTCGTATGGAGGGCCATAATGGCCAACGCCATGCGGCAGGGCACATGATGATGATGTGTGTTTTATATGTAGACGTTCTGTTGCTCTGTGTGTGTGTGTTGTGTGTGTGTGTGTGTGTGTGTGTGTGTGTGTGTGTGTGTGTGTGTGTGTGTGTGTGTGTGTGTGTGTGTGTGTTTGTGTGTCCCAGTCTGTGCCACTCATCTGTGGAAAAGCAGGAGCAACAACACCAACAGCAAGCAAAATGATACTGAAATGAATAAATGAATAAAATGAGGAACGCTAAAAAAGACTTATGCATAAAAGTTTACATGTTGTGCATGTGTACATAAACAAATGAATTAACAGATTGTGTGTCACCTGTTGACATAGAGCTAGAAGTCTTCAGATTGTGCATCACAGACCTAGAGGTTTTCAGATTATGCGTCACCTGTTGACACAGAGCTAGAGGTTTTCAGATTATGCGTCACCTGTTGACACAGAGCTAGAGGTTTTCAGACTGTGCGTCACCTGTTGACATAGACCTAGAGGTTTTCAGACTGTGCGTCACCTGTTGACACAGAGCTAGAGGTCTTCAGACTGTGCGTCACCTGTTGACACAGAGCTAGAGGTCTTCAGATTATGCGTCACCTGTTGACATAGAGCTAGAGGTCTTCAGACTCTGCGTCACCTGTTGACATAGAGCTAGAGGTTTTCAGATTATGCGTCACCTGTTGACACAGAGCTAGAGGTTTTCAGATTATGCGTCACCTGTTGACACAGACCTAGAGGTTTTCAGATTATGCGTCACCTGTTGACATAGAGCTAGAGGTCTTCAGACTGTGCGTCACCTGTTGACATAGAGCTAGAAGTCTTCAGACTGTGCGTCACCTGTTGACATAGAGCTAGAAGTCTTCAGACTGTGCGTCACCTGTTGACATAGAGCTAGAAGTCTTCAGACTGTGCGTCACCTGTTGACATAGAGCTAGAAGTCTTCAGACTGTGCGTCACCTGTTGACATAGAGCTAGAGGTCTTCAGACTGTGCGTCACCTGTTGACATAGAGCTAGAAGTCTTCAGACTGTGCGTCACCTGTTGACATAGAGCTAGAGGTCTTCAGACTGTGCGTCACCTGTTGACACAGAGCTAGAGGTCTTCAGACTGTGCGTCACCTGTTGACATAGAGCTAGAAGTCTTCAGATTGTGCGTCACCTGTTGACATAGAGCTAGAAGTCTTCAGACTGTGCGTCACCTGTTGACATAGAGCTAGAGGTCTTCAGACTGTGCGTCACCTGTTGACATAGAGCTAGAGGTCTTCAGACTGTGCGTCACCTGTTGACATAGAGCTAGAGGTCTTCAGACTGTGCGTCACCTGTTGACATAGAGCTAGAGGTCTTCAGACTGTGCGTCACCTGTTGACATAGAGCTAGAGGTCTTCAGACTGTGCGTCACCTGTTGACACAGAGCTAGAGGTCTTCAGACTGTGCGTCACCTGTTGACACAGAGCTAGAGGTCTTCAGACTGTGCGTCACCTGTTGACATAGAGCTAGAGGTTTTCAGACTGTGCGTCACCTGTTGACATAGAGCTAGAGGTTTTCAGACTGTGCGTCACCTGTTGACACAGACCTAGAGGTCTTCAGACTGTGCGTCACCTGTTGACACAGACCTAGAGGTCTTCAGACTGTGCGTCACCTGTTGACACAGACCTAGAGGTCTTCAGACTGTGCGTCACCTGTTGACACAGACCTAGAGGTCTTCAGACTGTGCGTCACCTGTTGACATAGAGCTAGAGGTCTTCAGACTGTGCGTCACCTGTTGACATAGAGCTAGAGGTCTTCAGACTGTGCGTCACCTGTTGACATAGAGCTAGAGTCTTCAGACTGTGCGTCACCTGTTGACACAGAGCTAGAGGTCTTCAGACTGTGCGTCACCTGTTGACATAGAGCTAGAGGTCTTCAGATTATGCGTCACCTGTTGACACAGAGCTAGAGGTCTTCAGATTATGCGTCACCTGTTGACATAGAGCTAGAGGTCTTCAGACTGTGCGTCACCTGTTGACACAGAGCTAGAGGTCTTCAGACTGTGCGTCACCTGTTGACACAGAGCTAGAGGTCTTCAGACTGTGCGTCACCTGTTGACATAGAGCTAGAGGTCTTCAGACTGTGCGTCACCTGTTGACATAGAGCTAGAGGTCTTCAGACTGTGCGTCACCTGTTGACATAGAGCTAGAGGTCTTCAGACTGTGCGTCACCTGTTGACATAGAGCTAGAGGTCTTCAGACTGTGCGTCACCTGTTGACATAGAGCTAGAGGTCTTCAGACTGTGCGTCACCTGTTGACATAGAGCTAGAAGTCTTCAGACTGTGCGTCACCTGTTGACATAGAGCTAGAAGTCTTCAGACTGTGCGTCACCTGTTGACATAGAGCTAGAGGTCTTCAGATTATGCGTCACCTGTTGACATAGAGCTAGAGGTCTTCAGATTATGCGTCACCTGTTGACATAGAGCTAGAGGTCTTCAGATTATGCGTCACCTGTTGACATAGAGCTAGAGGTCTTCAGATTATGCGTCACCTGTTGACATAGAGCTAGAGGTCTTCAGATTATGCGTCACCTGTTGACATAGAGCTAGAGGTCTTCAGATTATGCGTCACCTGTTGACATAGAGCTAGAGGTCTTCAGATTATGCGTCACCTGTTGACATAGAGCTAGAGGTCTTCAGATTATGCGTCACCTGTTGACATAGAGCTAGAGGTCTTCAGATTATGCGTCACCTGTTGACACAGAGCTAGAGGTCTTCAGACTGTGCGTCACCTGTTGACACAGAGCTAGAGGTCTTCAGACTGTGCGTCACCTGTTGACACAGAGCTAGAGGTCTTCAGACTGTGCGTCACCTGTTGACACAGAGCTAGAGGTCTTCAGACTGTGCGTCACCTGTTGACACAGAGCTAGAGGTCTTCAGACTGTGCGTCACCTGTTGACACAGAGCTAGAGGTCTTCAGACTGTGCGTCACCTGTTGACATAGAGCTAGAAGTCTTCAGACTGTGCGTCACCTGTTGACATAGAGCTAGAGGTCTTCAGACTGTGCGTCACCTGTTGACATAGAGCTAGAGGTCTTCAGACTGTGCGTCACCTGTTGACATAGAGCTAGAGGTCTTCAGACTGTGCGTCACCTGTTGACATAGAGCTAGAGGTCTTCAGACTGTGCGTCACCTGTTGACATAGAGCTAGAGGTCTTCAGACTGTGCGTCACCTGTTGACATAGAGCTAGAGGTCTTCAGACTGTGCGTCACCTGTTGACACAGAGCTAGAGGTCTTCAGACTGTGCGTCACCTGTTGACACAGAGCTAGAGGTCTTCAGACTGTGCGTCACCTGTTGACACAGAGCTAGAGGTCTTCAGACTGTGCGTCACCTGTTGACACAGAGCTAGAGGTCTTCAGACTGTGCGTCACCTGTTGACACAGAGCTAGAGGTCTTCAGACTGTGCGTCACCTGTTGACACAGAGCTAGAGGTCTTCAGACTGTGCGTCACCTGTTGACACAGAGCTAGAAGTCTTCAGACTGTGCGTCACCTGTTGACACAGAGCTAGAAGTCTTCAGACTGTGCGTCACCTGTTGACACAGAGCTAGAGGTCTTCAGACTGTGCGTCACCTGTTGACATAGAGCTAGAGGTCTTCAGACTGTGCGTCACCTGTTGACATAGAGCTAGAGGTCTTCAGACTGTGCGTCACCTGTTGACACAGAGCTAGAGGTCTTCAGACTGTGCGTCACCTGTTGACACAGAGCTAGAGGTCTTCAGACTGTGCGTCACCTGTTGACACAGAGCTAGAGGTTTTCAGACTGTGCGTCACCTGTTGACATAGAGCTAGAGGTCTTCAGACTGTGCGTCACCTGTTGACACAGAGCTAGAGGTCTTCAGATTGCGAGTCACCTGTTGACATAGAGCTAGAAGTCTATGTTCCATTCTGACTGCATGGGCTCACGTGTAGTATGAGACAGTCTTTGTATGTTGTGTCCAGTCTATCCAGCTGTTAAAGGGTGCCTGGTCTCATTCAGGATTGGGGATGATCAAGCAGCGAGGTAGAGGAGTGGAGCCCGCCTGAGAATAGTGAGATCTCCATAAAGTCGTGGACTCACGATCTGATACCTCGAGTTCAATCCAAACCCGCTACACCTAAAGCTGGCCTGTTCACTACCTGTCTTCATTTCTGTATCGTTCCGGTGATATGGTATTAATATTTGATAGGTCCCTTCTCCCTCACCCTCCCCATTTCAAGACCTTCCCAGTGCCTAGGGGGTATTGCGTGGGCTCAGGGAATCTGCCAGATAATTGCTGGCAAATCGGTGGAGCGCATATGGAATTGTCCGAGTGCGATGAATCCGTCTTGAAAAAAAAACCTCCAAATTCTGAATTGTACCACCTCACTGTCCTACGACCCGCTTTACGGTTTTTGTATATATACATATATGTGTGTGTGTGTGTGTGTGTGTGTGTGTGTGTGTGTGTGTGTGTGTGTGTGTGTGTGTGTGTGTGTGTGTGTGTGTGTGTGTAGCCGATATTTTTTCGCCAGAGAGACCCAATAGAGTTCAATCTTCAAATGAACATTCAGGGATTTTTCTGCTTCATTTCTTGTTCTACATTTTATGTATGTATGTTCTATTGAAGGCATTGCATTGTATATCTTTTCTCTCCTAGACTACTATGAGATACCTTGCCTTTTTTACCTTGCCTTGTTTGCCTTGACCTTGACCTACTGTGTGTGTGTGTGTGTGTGTGTGTGTGTGTGTGTGTGTGTGTGTGTGTGTGTGTGTGTGTGTGAAGGCGTACCTGGAGGAAAAGCCTCAACTGAGCCAGGTGTGCCCGGGCAAGGTGTTGGTCAGTCACAGCGTGCTGGGCAACATGGTGATGGAGGTGGACGTGGGGCCAGAGGGGGACCTGCCCACCCTCCTCTTCACAGAAAACGACACCAACCACGAACTGCTGTACGAGGGCGTCAACGCCACGCCTTACGTCAAGGACGCTTTCCACAGATACGTTGTGGACGGTGTGTAACTCGCTGTGGCAGACGACAGAGTAAAGGGGGAGGTCATCAATGAAAGAAGGTGGCTGGCAATGGGCCTTGGCTTCCGGTTTGACTTTAGAATTTTGATTCTGGAGCTCAAAAAAAATCCCACAACTTAGTGTGTATAGCCTCCAGTCCATCCAGCTGTTTTAGGGCCTGCCTGACCTTATTTAAGGTTAGGGAAAGTAAAGTAGAAGGAAAAAGCAGATGGAAAATTTGAAGTCTCCTTCAGCTCACTCTTCCGTGACCTGAGGATTATGGAACTATTTCACTTGTTGTCAGTGGAGGGAAAAATTTTATTGTGGTAAAATGATGTCATTGAGTGTGTTGTAGTAGAGTTAAAGAAAGTAGAACAAACCAGTCTTGGTGGTGTAGTGGTTAGCTCAACGGACTACCGACTGGAAGGTTGTGCGTTCAAATCTTCATCAGTCCCTTCAAAAACCATTGTGGAATTTTCGGCTCTGACTGGCTCCAGCCCAGAGTTGGGCGTGCTGTGGGCTCATTGGGAAGACTGGACCACACATTCATTTCACAGATGCGTAATTGAGGGTGTTGCTCAAATCAGCACCTCAACTGTCTTTATCTCTCGGGCCTGGGTGACGCCAGGATATATTATGATAGTAAGCGTAGAGTACAGCCCTGTCACGCAGTCTCAATCCTAGATGGAACTCCATGGCATCATGAATATCATCCTCATTGACATCATCATCGTATTGTGAAATGTTCGAGCTTCTGTAGCCATTAAGGTGGCGTAGAAACGGCTGGAGGGAGGGGGGAAGAAAGTAGAACAGCAGTGTCAGTGCTACAGTTTATATTATTGTTATTGTTGTTTAAAGCCCAGCCGACTGCGTAGAGCCATATCAAGGCTATGAACACTTCAAAACATACAAATCTTCAACAGGAAAAAAAAAAGAAAAGAAAATTAAGTACACATATCAATGCATTCGCGCACATAATCTAAAGACATGCCCCTGGCGTTGACCACTCCGTCCAATTTATCGCACAGGGGATTTAAAAAACACACCTGAATACAATTTTAAGCACATATAAGGACACCAAAACATATAAAAATTACCATAAACTACTTAAAATTGCTCCGCATATCTCACCTCCCTAGAGCCAAAAATGCACTTACCATATGTACCCAATTATCAATCCTAAGAGAAAGTACGTAAGACTTTTATCGAACACATATAGGTGAATGGACCGGCAAGGCAGAAAATGATAGGAAGAAATAACAGAAAGCAAAGGAGGAAGAAGGAAGCAAAGAGAGTAACAGAAAAGAGGAAATTTCTAGCACAGGAGTTCCAGAAGGTGGGGGTACTGATGTGCTGCAAAAACTACACTTCAGTCAAAGCTTTCAAGGGCACAATGAACCAGATGAGAGTTGTCAACAGTTTCAGTTCTTCAATGGGTTGAGTGGCTGACCCAGACGTATTATTTATTATAAGGGTAGTCAGCAAGTTGAGGTCTTCAAACAATTAAGTGTCTTGCATCATAAGGTCACCAGTACCCAGGTCACTGGTGAATTAGGTGTTTTGCTTTACAAGGGTAATTAGCAGTCTGAAGCGAAGGGTAATTACCAGTTTGAAGTACAGGGTAATCAGCAGTCTGAAGTACAGAGTAATCAGTAGTCTGAAGTAAACAATCAACAGTCTGCAGTAAAGGATAGACAACAGTCTGCAGTAAAGGATAGACAACAGTCTGCAGTAAAGGATAGACAACAGTCTGCAGTAAAGGGATAGACAACAGTCTGCAGTAAAGGGTAATCAACAGTCTGCAGTAAAGGATAGACAACAGTCTGCAGTAAAGGTAGACAACAGTCTGCAGTAAAGGTAACAACAGTCTGAGTAAAGGATAGACAACAGTCTGCAGTAAAGGGTAATCAACAGTCTGAGTAAGGTAACACAGTCTGAGTAAAGGGTAATCAACAGTCTGAAGTAAAGGTAACAACAGTCTGAAGTAAAGGATAGACAACAGTCTGCAGTAAAGGGTAATCAACAGTCTGCAGTAAAGGATAGACAACAGTCTGCAGTAAAGGAATCAACAGTCTGAGTAAAGGTAGACAACAGTCTGCAGTAAAGGATAGACAACAGTCTAGGAACAGTTAAAGGAGTAACACAGTCTGCAGTAAGAACAAGTCAAGTAAAGGATAGACAACAGTCTGAGTAAAGGATAGACAACAGTCTGAAGTAAAGGTATAGACAACAGTCTGCAGTAAAGGGTAATCAACAGTCTGCAGTAAAGGTAATCAACAGTCTGCAGTAAAGGATAGACAACAGTCTGAAGTAAAGGATAGCAACAGTCTGAGTAAAGGATAGACAACAGTCGTGCAGTAATAAGGATAGACAACAGTCTGCAGTAAAGGATAATCAACAGTCTGAAGTAAAGGATAGACAACAGTCTGCAGTAAAGGATAGACAACAGTCTGCAGTAAAGGGAACAGTTGAGTAAGGGTAACAACAGTCTGAAGTAAAGGATAGACAACAGTCTGCAGTAAAGGATAGACAACAGTCTGAGTAAAGGGTAATCAACAGTCTGCAGTAAAGGATAACAACAGTCTGCAGTAAAGGATAATCAACAGTCTGAAGTAAAGGATAGACAACAGTCTGAAGTAAAGGATAACAACAGTCTGCAGTAAAGGGATAGACAACAGTCTGAAGTAAAGGATAGACAACAGTCTGCAGTAAAGGGTAACAACAGTCTGAAGTAAAGGATAGACAACAGTCTGAAGTAAAGGTAACAACAGTCTGCAGTAAAGGGTAACAACAGTCTGAAGTAAAGGATAGACAACAGTCTGCAGTAAAGGTAGACAACAGTCTGAAGTAAAGGATAGACAACAGTCTGCAGTAAAGGGTAGATCAACAGTCTGAAGTAAAGGATAGACAACAGTCTGCAGTAAAGGATAGACAACAGTCTGAAGTAAAGGATAGACAACAGTCTGAAGTAAAGGATAGACAACAGTCTGCAGTAAAGGATAGACAACAGTCTGAAGTAAAGGATAGACAACAGTCTGCAGTAAAGGATAGACAACAGTCTGCAGTAAAGGATAGACAACAGTCTGAAGTAAAGGATAGACAACAGTCTGCAGTAAAGGATAGACAACAGTCTGCAGTAAAGGATAGACAACAGTCTGCAGTAAAGGATAGACAACAGTCTGAAGTAAAGGATAGACAACAGTCTGAAGTAAAGGATAGACAACAGTCTGCAGTAAAGGGTAACAACAGTCTGAAGTAAAGGATAGACAACAGTCTGAAGTAAAGGATAGACAACAGTCTGCAGTAAAGGTAACAACAGTCTGAAGTAAAGGATAGACAACAGTCTGAAGTAAAGGTAGACAACAGTCTGCAGTAAAGGGTAAACAACAGTCTGAAGTAAAGGATAGACAACAGTCTGAAGTAAAGGATAGACAAACAGTCTGCAGTAAAGGTAAACAACAGTCTGAAGTAAAGGATAAGACAACAGTCTGAAGTAAAGGATAGACAACAGTCTGCAGTAAAGGATAGACAACAGTCTGCAGTAAAGGGTAACAAACAGTCTGAGTAAAGGATAGACAACAGTCTGCAGTAAAGGGTAAATCAACAGTCTGAAGTAAAGGATAGACAACAGTCTGAAGTAAAGGATAGACAACAGTCTGCAGTAAAGGGTAATCAACAGTCTGAAGTAAAGGATAGACAACAGTCTGCAGTAAAGGGTAACAACAGTCTGAAGTAAAGGATAGACAACAGTCTGAAGTAAAGGATAGACACACAGTCTGCAGTAAAGGATAGACAACAGTCTGAAGTAAAGGATTAGACAACAGTCTGCAGTAAAGGTAACAACAGTCTGAAGTAAAGGATAGACAACAGTCTGCAGTAAAGGATAACACAGTCTGAAGTAAAGGTAGACAACAGTCTGCAGTAAAGGATAGACAACAGTCTGCAGTAAAGGGTAATCACAGTCTGAAGTAAAGGATAGACAACAGTCTGAAGTAAAGGTAGACAACAGTCTGAAGTAAAGGGTAATCAACAGTCTGAAGTAAAGGGTAATCAACAGTCTGAAGTAAAGGGTAATCAACAGTCTGAAGTAAAGGATAGACAACAGTCTGAAGTAAAGGGTAATCAACAGTCTGAAGTAAAGGATAGACAACAGTCTGAAGTAAAGGATAGACAACAGTCTGAAGTAAAGGGTAGACAACAGTCTGAGTAAAGGTAATAACAACAGTCTGAAGTAAAGGGTAACAACAGTCTGAAGTAAAGGATAGACAAACAGTCTGAAGTAAAGGATAGACAACAGTCTGAAGTAAAGGGTAGACAACAGTCTGAAGTAAAGGGTAACAACAGTCTGAAGTAAAGGTAATCAACAGTCTGAAGTAAAGGATAGACAACAGTCTGAAGTAAAGGGTAATCAACAGTCTGAAGTAAAGGATAGACAACAGTCTGCAAATAAAGGATAGACAACAGTCTGAAGTAAAGGATAGACAACAGTCTGAAGTAAAGGATAGACAACAGTCTGCAGTAAAGGGTAATCACAGTCTGCAAGTAAAGGATAGACAACAGTCTGAAGTAAAGGATAGACAACAGTCTGCAGTAAAGGGATAGACAACAGTCTGAAGTAAAGGATAGACAACAGTCCTAGTCGCTGAGTAAAGGATAGACAACAGTCTGCAGTAAAGGATAGACAACAGTCTGCAGTAAAGGGGGTAATCACAGTCTGAAGTAAAGGTAGACAACAGTCTGCAGTAAAGGGTAATCAACAGTCTGAAGTAAAGGGTAATCAGCAGTCTGATAGTAAAGGAGTAACAACAGTCTGAAGTAAAGGGATAGACAACAGTCTGAAGTAAAGGGTAATCAGCAGTCTG
>JAPXFY010000022.1:31987446-32109946 GCA_030674185.1 Monoplex corrugatus | reverse complement strand
CCACTTGAACAATTCCATATTGCTCCACCCAAATCTGCCAGCAATATCAAGTAGACAGAGTCTTGAAATGGGAGGGGAAGTATCACTTTAAAAAACAAGATACAAATATGGATATTTGAATTTGAAAAGAAAACGGTGTAAAGGCGTAGGTTTTATTTTCTAAATGATTATCAACCCAAAGTATCAACAAAATAGAAGTGAAGAAATTTGTAATCATTCTTCTTTTCCATCAGATTCCAGCCTATGAGTTTGCATTTTCGGATGTCAACCCACCAGTACACGCCTACGCCGTACTGAAGGTGTACAAGGCTTCAGGCACCAAGGATCACCGTGATATCCTGTTCCTTGCCAAATGTTTCCACAAACTGGTCCTCAACTTTACCTGGTGAGTAGCTGACACCCACACCTGTCACCAGGCCACGTTGGCTTAGTGGGACAGTTCCTGCCTTCCATTTGGACTGCGTAGGTTTGAGTCTGACTCAGGGACACTTGGGCGTGTAACCTTCAGTCCATCAGATTTGAAATCCAAAACAAGTGTGACTGCCCGCGTTCAAGCAAACAGGAACCAGAAAAAACACGAAAAATGAATAAGAACGCGTTTTTAATACAACAAGATAAGACAGGCGCAAATTTTGTATTAAATACGCGTTATTATTCTTTTTTCGTGCTTTTTCTGGTTCCATCAGGTTTGAGTCTGACTCTGAAACACTTTTGTGTGCGACCTCCTGTCCATATCTGTGAATGAGTACCTGACCTTGTCAGGGTGGGAGAAGATAAAACAGCTGTGGAGAAGAGATGGGCACCGCTATCATGATACTGTGAAAAAAAATTGAGGTCTTAGTAACCACTTCAGTCCTTCTGAGTCAATGGATGACATTTACCGTTTTGACCGTCATCGGTGATCGACTTTGTGAACCAGTACATCAGTTGTGAACAGTTCATGACTACTGGTTCTTCATGACCTGCTAGTTGGGCACAATCGGTATAGAAGAAAAAAGACCACACATGTTTGATAGTATGAACACTTTTACATCTTTATTCTTAGTTCTTGGTCTCAGGTGATTGAAAGTGAAATAATGAAAAATAAAAGGGTTGGTAATTGACATATATTCATGTTTGTGTGATATTTTATATGACATCGACTTGTGTAATCTTTCGTCGTTTACTTATATCATCTGTTACATGCAACAAACACACCATAATAAAATATAAGTGATGGGAACAATCTGTTGCCGTCATCCTGGAGGGCAAGTAAAGGCCGCCGAGGGGAAAAGGGATGATTCACACGATACATGGTTGTAATGTATTGACCATGTCGAGAACAAAGTTGATTCAGATTAACACTAGCACAGGGGTACCATAAGCACGATATGTCTCAAACCGTTACAGCCATCATTATCATCATTGTCATTTCTCTTCTTTTTTCCATCCGCTGTCTACATGACCAGTCCACACTTAGTGATGGACATGGCCGTTCTTTTCCAGTTCCTGCCGGCTGCCATGGAACTTGACAGTTTGAGTAGTTGTGGGAGAATCCTGTTGAAGCACAAGACCTGTTGCTGCTCCACTCTGGAGGGACCTCAATGGGCGTGTGCCATTTTTGTCTGATGTAAATGACGGTGTTGATATTTGCATTATACTATATGTTATCGTGGTTTCATTAAAAAAAAAAAAAAAGAATTGGAATGGCAAAGCAAAAAATGGTCGAACTCAACAACATCTGGAAAGACAAAGGCATACCAAATAGCCTGAAAGTTAGACTTTTAAAATGTTTGATCTGGCCAGTCATAGTCATGGTTGCAAAGCCTGGACTCAGAGAAAAACTGGTTGTAGAAGAATTGAGGCAGCAGAGGTTATGTTTTTATCGGAGACTGTTACGTGTCAACTGGACAGATAGAACCCATGAATGTGTCCTGGAAGAACTTGATACCACCAGAAAACTACTAGCAGACATCAACAAGAGAAGACTAGAATACATTGGCAGTGTGTCACTCAACAAGAACATGGACTCATGGCAACCATTTTTCGAGGAAAATCAGTGGCAAAAAGGATAGAAAGGCAGACCTCCAACCTCATACATCGAGAACATAACCAACATCAGTGGCCTAAATATTCCAGAAATTGTCCACACAAGTCAAGACAGAGCAGTCTGGAGGGAGACGATGGTGTCTAAGTGTGCAGTGGCCAACACCGAACCTTGTGACGCTGACAGGTGAGACCATGGTTTGATAGAAGACGCCTGCAGGCTTGTTACTTCTGATTTCAGCCCTCAAGGTAATCTTTGGGGTTACGCGGCCTTTATCTCATGGCCAAAAGTGCTGGAGCTAGGGTTTTAGGCGATCCTTATCCGCCAGATGGCTTTGTTATGGGACATCATCATCATCATCATGTGCCCTGCCGCATGGCGTCGGTGGTCATGGCCCTCCACACGAATCTATCCCCTGTCGCAGCAAGTACATCTCCCACCCTCTCTGTCTCCAGCCATCCTGCAAGTCCGTCCAACATTTTCTCCCTGGGTCTACCTGGTGTTCTCTTTCCCTCCGGCTTTCCTCATACAATGGCCTATAAATGTTGCTCGTCTTTTCCTAATCTTCTTTATTAATGATCTTCTTGTGTCTGCCTCCTTGAAGGCTGTCTCTTTTGATTTCTTTGCTGTCCATGGAACTCTTAACATTCTTCTTACAAACCACATTTTAGTTGCCTCAATTTTGTTTGGACTGGGACATATTGGATATTTTTTAGGTGTGGCCGTACCAAGTGCCACACCGCCCTGTCCTGACAGAAATCATCACCGCGTGGACGGTACTGCTTATTATTCCTTGCAAATTGGCTGATGTTATAATTATCTCCGTATCTGAAACAATCTGCCAACTACGTGCTGTAGTGTTGGGGCGGTCACTCCACTGTCAAGGTGGAGGTAGGGTAGCCTACCTTATATCATCATCATAATCATCATCGTCATCGATGTGGTCATCATCATCATCATCATCATCATCATCGCTCGAGTTCATTCTCAGCCAGCAACATAAAAACTGGTCTATTCTAAGTGTTGCAGTTGTTCTGATGGTGTTAGCTTAGTGTTTCATGGGTTCTGCTCCTTACCCCTCCACAACAACCGTCCATCCTCATACAGTTATCATCGTCTTCATCATTGTCATCGTCATCGTATCTTTTTTGTGCTCTTCCTGGCTATTTGCTGATGTCATTTCGTTCGTACCTAAATAAAAATGTGATCTTGTTGTTCACATTCTTCTTCTTTCTGTCATCATGATCACCTGACTGTCACGAAGATCATCAATGATTATGATTGTCAGGAAGATCATCAACGATTATGATTGTGCAGGTGGGTGAACCGGAAAGATCCTGATGGGAAGAACATCTTTGAAGGTGGTTTCCTGGGGCTGGACAACATCGGGGTGTTTGACCGCTCCAAACCCCTGCCCATTGGTGGACGTCTGGAACAGGTACAAGGAGACATCTTTTGTAGTGGTAATATTCGAGTGCTGTTAGCATATTTGAGTTTGGATAACCCTTTTAGCATATTTGAGTTTGGATGCCCTTTTAGCATATTTGAGTTTGGATGCCCTTTTAGCAATATTTGGAGTTTTTGGATGCCATTCACTCAACACCATTTCACATCCTTTGTCCCTTTTAGTTCCAGAATTCGTGCAACTCTCGTTTCATTTTTTTCAACCTCTCCCCTGCTAATGCCAGTACTTCACTGTATCTGGTATAGCTATATGGACTCTGGTTACAAAGGCTGGTCTGCATTTAATGTTGTCAAGTGCTTGCTGAGGCCTACTGCTGAAATCGTTTTGGCTGAAAGTTTTTTTTTTCTACAGTTATTTTGAAGAAATGGTTTTGCTGATTTTTTAGGGAAAAAAGTGGTAGTCTGTGTTAAAGAAATCAGAGCATGAGCAGAAACTTGTATGATATCTTCTGAGCTGTAAGAATTATAAACACAAAAGAGATTTTCTTTGGATTATATAAAGTATTACATCACAAGTTGTACTGTAGTAATGAACAGTTTGATTGGAAAATGTCTGTTTGAGCTGAATATGAATAAACATGTGCTACACACAACACACGCACACACACACACACACACACACACACACACACACACACACACACACACACACACACACACACACACACACACAACACCAACACAACACATCACAACACAACACAACACAACACAACACAACACAACACAACACAACACAACACAACACAACACACACACACGTCTAATATCACTTATAGTGAAAAGCCGTTAAATCAAACAGCAAACACACACACACACACACACACACACACACACACACACACACACACACACACACACACACACAGATATAGATATAATATATATAATATATATATATATATATATATGTATGCACATACGCACACACACACATATGCTTGCATGCATGCGGGTGCTCATACACACATAAACGAGCACCTTGTAAATTTAGCAACACATACCCACACCAGATTACCTTCCTTGTTGAAATGTTTGAAAAAGTCATGTTTCAATGATTATCATACACAGGCCGATGCCACCGCCTGGATGGCGTGTTTCTGTGTCATTATGCTGGAGATGAGCCTCATTCTGGCTCGACGTGACCCCATTTACGAGGACATGGCCAGCAAATTCTTTGAGCACTTTGTCTTCATTCTGGATGCCATGAACAGTGTGGCAGGTAAATAAACACTTACCTTCATAATTGGGGAAAGATGAGTGTATTTAAATTGGATTTAAAAGCAGAAAGGGTAGGTGTTAGGCGAAGGCAGAGTGGAAGTCTATTCCAGGCTTCTTTTTATGACATTCTGAGAAAGTTCAACATATCTGATATTTTACGTGCACATTATTGAAAGTTTTAATTATACTGGCTTTTAATACACATCATTGAAAATGTTTAATGATAGTCACTTTCAGTGCACATTGTTGATTTTTTAATTATACTGGCTTCACATGTTTATCATCGAACAATTTTAATAGTACTGACTTCAAATTAATAACACTGACTTTGCATGTACATCACTGAACAATTTAGTAGTAATACTGACGTTTTATGTAAATCATTGAACAATTTTTCTGCTTTCAATGAAGGGTCTTTTCTTTCATAATTAAGGAATTGTATGATAGTATTTCAGTTGATACACCATTCCCACAATATCATATACATATATGTATATCATGACACTGAGTAGCAATCTCTGGTGTTCTCAAATAGTTCATTTTTGCAATCTGTCAACATGAAATCTTGTTTCCTCCTACCTATATCAACCATCACAATCCCCATATATTCCCCAAAAATATGCAGTACATCCAAGAGCATCTCGAATTGTATTCTTGCACTTTCACAGCATGAAACACATTCTTACCAACAAATGCCAATCAATTAATATCAGGAAGAGAATTCTTGAATGTTGTATAGAACCGACACTGTTATACGGTTGTGAGGCGTGGACAGTCAACACGCAAAGCCAGAACAAGATTGAGGCAGCCGAAATATGGTTTCTAAGACGAATGTTGAGAGTTCCATGGACAGCAAAGAAAACAAACGAGACAGTCTCGATGGAGGCAGAGACACAAGAAGATCATTGACAAAGAAGATTAGGAAAAGACAAGCAACATTTACAGGCCATTTTATGAAGAAAGGGGAGTTAGAGCACCTGGTCACAACAGGAAAGCTGGAGGGAAAGAGAACACCAGGTAGACCCAGGGAGAAAATATTGGATGGACTTACAGGTTGGCTGAGGACAGAGAGGGTGGAAGATGAATTTGCAGCGACAAGGGATAGATGCATATGTAAGGCCTTTCCCCTATCCCCCTTTCCACCACCACCACCACCACCATCCCATGCAAACATACAATGTAGAAATATTTAACATACCACGTCATGTGTACATCAGGCACAGGACTGTGGAATGATGTAGACGGGTTCTATTACGACCACGTTCGAGGCAGCAACTTCAGCATGCCTCTTGCCATCCGCTCCATGGTGGGAATGGTACCTCTCTTCTCCAGTCTAGTGCTGCACGAGAGAGAACTCAAGCGGCACCCTGGCTTCTTCAAGAGAACCAAGTGGTTTCTGGAACACAAAAAGTCTCTTGCTTCCAAGGTGAGTCGGAGTAATTGTAGGCATGCGTGTATGTCTGTGTGTGTGTGTGTGTGTGTGTGTGTGTGTGTGTGTGTGTGTGTGTGTGTGTGTGTGTGTGTTGTGTGTGTGTGTGTGTGTGTGTGTGTATGTGTGTGTGTGCGTGTGTGTGTGCGTGTGTGTGTGTGTGCGCGCACGATACAGCTGTCACAAGCTTGAGATTCAATTGGATAGATGCAAAGGAGTAGATGGAACAGAATATGTAAGTGTTGTAATGACAGTGCTTTGGGCAATGAGTTCACTTTATTTTCGAACGTCCTAAATTCCATGATGACCATTTAAAGTTTATTCCACAAAAATAGTTCAGTGTTTCGTTTGTGCAACTTCATCTCTGGAAGGAAACACTATCAATGAAAATTAGCAAAATTTATCAGTTGTTCTAAAATAACATGATTAGATCTATATTCTGAACAATTGGGTAAGACAGTTTCAGACTTTTTTCGTTGAACTGTGATAAATTCTTTCTGTTTAATGTGTTCTGCTGATTCCATTGGATTTTTGTGTATTTGCCTTTATCCTCTATGCCTCAATTGTGGATTAAGAATCTATTGAACATTGCATCGAAAAAATTGAAAAGTATTTGTCGTTTTGTGCATGTGAGTGTGTGTGTGTGTGTGTGTGTGTGCGCGCGTGCGTGCGTGCGAACGCGCTTGTGTGTGTGTATGAGAGAGAGACACACAGACAGAGACTTACTGGGATTTTTTCTGTAAGAACAATTTGTTCTTGCAGATAAGAGTTCAGGCATTATGAAGGAGAGACAAGTAGACAAACTTTGCTCCCTTGTTTTTTTGACACTTTGACAAAAGGGACCACGAAAAGTCGTATTGACTCTGTGTAACTCTGTAACAGTGGTTGGTAGTAGATCTATTCAGCGTCCAGTCTAAAATAACCAAAAGTTGTGATGTTTGTATGTACATCATTCCACAGTCCTGTGCCTGATATACACATGATGTGGTATGTTAAGCATTTATACATTGTATGTTTGTATGGGGGAGGGGGTTTGAAAGGGGACAGAAGAAGAGGTTACAGTGAGAGTGTAAGAATACAATTATATACTCTTGTATGTCTGGTTGTGATCTTTGTGTGTAACATCCGAAGCGGTGTATGCCATGCAGATTCTGCAAAGAACATCAGACGACAATGGAAATGGAGAAGACACGCTGCTTCTGACTGTCGTGACCAGAGAACAGCTAGTTCGAATCCTTCATCATGTTCTGGACGAGAAGGAGTTTTTGTCACCCTATGGGGTTCGTTCTTTGTCCAAGGTATGTGGCTGTGGTTGTTTATTTTGTTGGTCTTTTTTTAGGGAAGCATTGATTGATTGGTTCAGTTTTTATGTCGACACCCACCTCAGGTGATATGGCCAACGGGGATAACCATCCCAGGGAAGTAGGGGAAGGGGAACTTATCTAATCCTATACTGACACCATCAGACCAACAATAATGTTAAGATGGGACAGTTAGAAGGCCAGTTTTAATGTAGCGCACCCCGGGATTCGAACCCACTACCATTAGCATGTGAATCCGACGCTCAGCCCAGCTACTGAGGCCCGCATTATGGAGGGGGCATTTCTGGGTAGTTCAGTTGTACTGCTTTGTAAGGGCCATTTTGTATTTCAGTCTTGCTGCAAAATTAAAATCTAATTGAATTGGTAACATATTTCTCTGTTCGCTCAGGTTTCTTGCTGTTTTCTCGATATAGTATACAAAACGTAGTTGTCGGTCTTGTTTAAGAGAATGATTTTAAGAATAAAAGTAGTGTTGTCGCTTTTGGAAAAAGCCTCCCTTTTTTTTCTTTTTATTGTTTTTGTGGCCAGAAGAGAGGTCAGGGTAGTCTTTCTTTTTTGTTTAATACGCCAGTTGACCCAATGTGTGACAAGGTAAAATCAAATGAAATATGTAAACGGAGTGAGAATTATGATTCTGAGTGGATGATGATGATGACTTTGTGGTGGATAATTAACATGGCAAAATATGTGTGTGTGTGTGTGTGTGTGTGTGTGTGTGTGTGTGTGTGTGTGTGTCTGTGTTGTGTCTGTATGTGTGTGTGTGTTTTGTGTGTGTATGTGTGTCTGTATGTGTGTGTGTGTGTGTTTTTTATGTGTGTGTATGTGTATTTGTGTGTGTGTGTGTGTGTGTTTGTGTGTGTGTGTGTATATATATATATATGTGTGGTGTATGTGTGGTGTGTTTGTGTGTGTGTTGTGTATGTATATGTGTGTGTTTGTGTGTGGTTTGTGTCTATGTGTGTGTATGTGTGTGTGTGTGTTTGTGTGTGTGTGTGTGTGTTGTGTGTGTGTGTATGTATATGTGTGTGTTTGTGTGTGCATTTGTGTCTATGTGTGTGTATGTGTGTGTTTGTGTGTGTGTGTGTGTGTGTGTGTGTGTGTGTGTGTGTGTGTGTGTGTGTGTGTGTGTGTGTGTGTGTAAAAACAGCACCATGCCAAAAGCCCATTCAAGTTTGAGGTGGGTCAGGAGACGTACTGTGTGGACTACCAGCCAGCTGAATCACGCTCCAAGCTGTTTGGGGGAAACAGCAACTGGCGAGGACCCATTTGGCTCCCTAGTGAGTGACTCACTACACACCACTTTGGTTAGAGAAAGGTAAAGGGTTGTCCCATAACACAGAGGTCCTAGGGCAAAGAAGCGATGAAGACCAAAACTTTTCCTGGTATCCATTTGTAGCTTCGTGGACTGGAAGCCATGTGCATAAAGTTTTGTTTTAAATTGAATGAGACTTGAGCAGTCAGATTTGAAGGTAAGAAACTCTACTCTTATGCCAGCCAGGCTTCCCCATGTTTGTTGGAGTCTACACAGATTCTGTGGGTTGATAACTTTCACGGGTAATGTAACAGCAGAGGAACTTAGGTGCCTACAATATAGTGGAAAACCAACAAACACATAGTAGAACATTTATGCCAGAAAGCTGAATTTATGAAATAAAAAAAAAATTTGAAATCGGTAAATAAAAGAAATTTAGTGAAGCTGACTATCCATAATAAAACAGTTTAGTCTTTTTTGAGAAACTCAAATTTGTTTCAAAAGTGGGTGCCTGCCGTGTATGACATGCAAACATGAATGTCACCACTGCCTCCAATTCCCTTTTGAATTCACTGAAATATGAACATGATCCAGATCTCTTAAAGAGCTCAAGTAAGGGCTGGTTATATAGTCCTGAAACGTGAGCAGTTATTGTGGAGAGAGGGCAGCGCCCATGTCTTCTCTGTCAATTACTTTACTTGTCCTGTTTCAAGAGGGACTTTGGACTTTATTCAAGAGGGACTCATTGCACTCGGACAATTCCTTATGCGCTCCATCCAGTCTACTGTCTACTGTCTGTTGGCAGACTCCTCAAAGCTTTACAAAATCCTGTGTGCTGGCATGGTCTTGAAATGGAAGAAGGGGGGTGGGGTGGAGAACAGGACTTACGAAACACTAAGCTGACACCACCAGAATGATTACAGCATTAAGATGGGCAGCGCACAGGTCAGGTTTGGTTGTGTGGGAAGGGACTGAACTCAAGGCAATAGATGTTGAGTCCGTGACTCTAACAAGAGCAAAGCAATTCACTATAAGCTGTGGCCTGCATGAGGCTTGAACCCACAATCACAACCTCTGCGTTATGAGCACGAGACTCAAACTGACTTAGTTAAAGGGCAACTGGAGGCCATTAAGCCTACCTACTTAGTTAAAGGGCCACTTTAGAGCCAAGTAGGCCTACATACTTAAAGGGCCAATAGACAGCCAAGTAGGCCTACCTACTTAGTTAAATGGACCACTGGAGGGCAAGTAGGCCTATCTACTTAGTTAAAGGCCACTGGAGGGCATATAGGCCTACTACTTAGTTAAAAGGCCACTGGAGGGCCATGTAGGCCTACCTACTTAAAGGGCCACTGGAGGGCCAGGTAGGCCTACCTACTTAAAGGGCCAATAAACAGCCAAGTAGGCTACCTACTTAGTTAAATGGGCCACTGGAGGGCCAGTAGGCCTACCTACTTAAAGGGCCACTGGAGGGCCAGGTAGGCCTACCTACTTAAAGAGCCACAGGAGGGCCAGGTAGGCCTACCTACTTAAAGGGCACTGGAGGGCAGTAGGCCTACTACTAAAGGGCCAGGTAGGCTACCTACTTTAAATGGGCCACGGAGGGCCAGGTAGGCCTACCTACTTAAAGGGCCACTGGAGGGCCAGGTAGGCCTATCTACTTAAAGGGCCACTGAAGGGCCAGGTGGGTTTACATCCTTAGAATCAAGGGAAGTGGTTGGGGTGGTTGTCAAGCAAGACACAAATTGGTCTCGACCTTTGCCAGACTTCAGTCATTGGAATCAGTGTGTAAAGTGGGAGATGATACTCATTACCAAGAAGATTGGATGAAAGTTCAGGGGACTTGATAGGATGAAAGTGTAATGAGATGAGAAATGATAATCCGTACCAAGAGAATTTGATTGGGTGATGGCTTAGTAAAGATGGCGATGGTGATCAGTATAAAGCAGACTTACAAGTAGAGCAAGCAAGTGTTACAGATAAAGGTAATCTTAATAATTCTTTGTTCTTTAATGAAGCAAACTGCAACTCCCTTTGTCATGTTTGATGTGTAGGAGAGAACATTTATTTCAAGTGACATGAAAGAAATAATGTTCGGTTCGAAAAATGTCTGCAATGTGATCAGTAGTCGAAGTTTTTAACATTGATGAAACAGGTGTGATAGCAAGTGCTTAGGACGCTGGACTTTCAGTCAGAATGTCTGGATATAATGCTTGATGTGTAATGAGTGATTTGTCTGATCTCTTGGGTCAGTAAATGTGCAGACCTGCTAGTGTTTGAACCTCCTTCCTGTACAGCGCACAGAACATCAAATATACCTAAAGATCCTGTAAGCCATGTCCTTATCCAGTGGCTCATGGAAACGCAAAAATATCCAGCATACACACTCATGAAAAATGGAGCATGGACATTACGCAAAAACACAATGTCTGCATTGTGTGGTCCAAACATGTGTACAAGCATTGAAAGAAATATTGTTGGAAACAGGAGATGGGCGAGTGGAAGGGGAGAGAAACAAACCTGATCATGCATATTGTTTGTGCAGTGAACTACCTGCTGATTGAAAACCTGCAGAGATTTGATTTCTTCTACCAAGACACGCTGAAGGTGGAGTGTCCCACAGGGTCAGGCAAGTTCATGAGACTGCGGGATGTAGCCAGCAACCTGTCCCAACGACTGTCCAGGCTGTTTCTGCCTGATCCCTTTGGCAACCGAGCTTGTCATGGTATGTAGAGTCAGGATGTAGTGTTGGTGTGCTTTTTTACTGCATTGATTTTGTCTGTGTTTTGTTTTGGTTTTTACGTGTTGTTCCATCTTTTGAATCACTTTAATGGTGTTGTTTCTATGTTGCTCATTCTTAATATACAACCAAACAATTGTTGGTTTAGTCAAACATGCTACAAAAGCCATGGGCGCCAGCAGTGTCAAGCCGCTGTGAAGCCGTCCACAAGATGAGACGCTGCACTGGTGACAGGTCACTTCACAGGAGTTTAAACAGTGCCTGTCTGATTCAGCATATTCAGTATTTTAACATATTGTCTGAAAGGCCCCCTACTAACAATAGCGATTGTACAGTGTGAAGCCAGACCAAATGAGAGACTCTTTGATATTTGATTTTTGTTGTTGTGACCTACATTCTTCTTTGTCCAGTGTTTTACCGTTTTGTATTCATTTCTTGTCACACTTTCTGTTCCATGTGAATTTAGGCTGCTTACCTTAGCTGGGGGAAGTGTTAGTCCACAGTGTAGTGCCATCGTTTCTTTTTCTGTGTGTTTTTGTTGATCTAAAAGATAAAGATAGAGGTTTTGTAACATTGAAAATTCAAATTAAAGGCTGATGGCTTTTACACTGCTTCCTCCTGTGTACATTAACAGACTGAACTGCAGTAAGTACACAAGGACATAAATGTACTGTGTGGTTTTCATTTGCTGAGAAGCATGTAAACTGGTGATAGCAGCGCACATACAGCAAATCCATATTTGAACAGCACAGAACAGCTGCTATTCAACAAAAGACAGATGTACTGAAGTAGAAGAGAGGGCCACAAGATGTACTGAAGTAGAACACGGGGCCACAGGATGTGTTGAAGTAGAACACGGGGCCAAGGATGTACTGAAGTAGAACAGAGGGCCACAAGATGTACTGAAGTAGAACACACGGCCACACGATGTGCTGAATTAGAACACAGGGCCACAAGACATACTGAAGTAGAATACAGGGCCACAAGATGTACTGAAGTAGAACACAAGGTCACAAGATGTGCTGAAGTAGAACACAGGCCACAAGAGAGTGCCTGATGAAGTAGAACACAGGGCCACAAGATGTATTGAAGTAGAACACAGGGCTACAGGATGTATTGAAGTAGAACACAGGGCCACAGGATGTGCTGCAGTAGAACACAGGGCCACAAGATGTATTAAAGTAGAACACAGGGCCACAGGATGTAGTAAAGTAGAACACAGGGCCACAGGATGTATTGAAGTAGAACAGGATGTGCTGAAGTTGAGCACAGGGCCACAAGATGTATTAAATTAGAATATAGGGCCACAGGATGTGCTGCAGTAGAACACAGGGTCACAGGATGTATTGAAGTAGAACACAGGGCCACAAGATGTACTGAAGTAGAATACAGGGCCATAGGATGTATTGAAGTAGAACACAGGGCCACGAGATGTATTAAAGTAGAATACAGGGCCACATGATGTACTGCAGTAGAACACAGGGCCACAAGATGTATTGAAAGAGAATACAGGGCCACAGGATGTATTAAAGTAGAATACAGGGCCACAGGATGTATTGAAGTAGAATACAGGGCCAAGGATGTATTGAAGTAGAATACAGGGCACAACAGGATGTATTGAAGTAGAACACAGGGCCACAAGATGTACTGAAGTAGAACACAGGAGCCACAGGATGTGCTGCAGTAGAACACAGGGCCACAGGATGTGCTGAAGTAGAACACAGGAACAGGATGTGCTGCAGTAGAACACAGGGCCACAAGATGTATTAAAGTAGAACACAGGATGTATTGAAGTAGAATACAGGGCCACAAGATGTATTGAAGTAGAACACAGGGCCACAGGATGTGCTTGCAGTAGAACACAGGGCCACAAGATGTATTAAAGTAGAATACAGGGCCACAGGATTACTGAAGTAGAACACAGGGCCACAAGATGTACTGAAGTAGAACATGGGGCCACAGGATGTACTGAAGTAGAACACAGGGCCACAGGATGTACTGAAGTATAACACAGGGCCACAAGATGTACTGAAGTAGAACACAGGGCCACAAGATGTACTGAAGTAGAACACACGGCCACAGATGTGCTGCAGTAGAACACAGGGCCACAAGATGTATTAAAGTAGAACACAGGGCCACAGGATGTAGTAAAGTAGTACACAAGGCCACAAATATGTATTGAAGTAGAACACAGAGCCACAAGATGTATTAAAGTAGAACACAGGGCCACAGGATGTATTGAAGTAGAACACAGGGCCACAGGATGTGCTGCAGTAGAACACAGGCCACAAGATGTATTAAAGTAGAACACAGGGCCACAGGATGTAGTAAAGTAGAACACAGGGCCACAAGATGTACTGAGTAGAACACAGGGCACAAGGAAGTAGCGGTACGTGATGGTAGAACACAGGGCCACAGGATGTAGCTAAGTAGAACACAGGGCCACAGGATGTATTGAAGTAGAACACAGGGCCACAGAATGTGCTGTAGTAGAACACAGGATGTATTAAAGTAGAACACAAGATGTAGTAAAGTAGAACACAGGGCCACAAGATGTACTGAAGTAGAACACAGGGCCTCAAGATGTACTGAGGTAGAACACAGGGTCACAGGATGTAGTAAAGTAGAACACAGGGAATGTATTGAAGTAGAACACAGGACCACAAGATGTACTGAAGTAGAACACAAGGCCACAGGATGTACTAAAGTAGAACACAAGACTGCAGGATGTACTGAAGTAGAACACGGGGCCACAGAATGTACTGAAGTAGAACACAAGGCCACAGAATGTACTAAAGTAGAACACAAGACTGCAGGATGTACTGAAGTAGAACACAGGGCCGTAGGACTCCTTATGCACTGCCTGCAAATATTTACCTCCGGGATGGTCTTGTATCCCTCCTGAAGAGCTTACCAGTTGATAAGGACCAGTCTGCCTACTCCCAGCAGACTGATGAGAGATATTTGATCAAGCACGTCCAAAAAGATATATATCGACATTTACTTTTCCATTTCAGGAAAAGAGGAGCGCTACTCCAAAGACCCCAACTTCAGTGATCTACTGTTGTTCTACGAATACTTTGATGGAGAAACAGGACGCGGCTGTGGTGCCAGGTATCTTATACCAGTATTTTTGTATTGAGCGTAGTTTTCTCCTAATTTTCACTTTATTGACAATTTTTAAAGCTTATACGTTTTTAGATTTCCATAAATTTTTTATTGTTGTTATGAAACGTTCATAATGATTGACAGAGAATGCATATTTGTAAGAAGAAAAAGATAAAAAGCTGCTTCATAATGTCAAGATAATAGGGGACTAGGCTTCAACTTTTCTCAAGGCCAACATTATGACAATGATGCCAATCTTCTTTATGTTTAAGTTTTTCTGTGCTTCATGCAGAGCAGTCAGGTACCTGAAAAAACAGGAAAATCAGAACACATTCAATACAACTAGACAAGACAGGCCCAAATTTTCGGCCAACTGTCCTTTGTCAAGCATAAATGTAAAATCACAAACACAGAAAGTCTTTTTCTCCCACTGGACAAAGCAGCAGGGAAGTTTTAGTCTTTTTCTCCTTATTTTTATATCTGGTGTTTGTGATCTTTTACTCTTGAGACAAAGGCCAGTTGGCTGAAAATTTGTGCCTGTCTTGTGAAGTTTATTAAATACACATTCTGATTCTCTTTTCATGGGTGTTTTTGGTTCCTGTTTGCTTAAATGCAGACAGTCACACTTGTTTTGGAAGTCAGGTCCCTGTTCACAGTTGTGTGGTTAAAGGCTGTCTGCACACTTTTCTTGAACCAGACCAATGCAAATTGAAATGAGAAAAGTCTGCTTCCTTGCTAACATTGTCTCATGGAATACAATAGAAGTTGGTAATGGGAGACATTTTGGATATATGATGTGAAGCACAGGAGTTACGATTTGCCATTTCTGCATCTTCTTTAGCAGGCCTATATGAATTATGAATAAATTATGAATTGCATGTGTAGCCATTCTGCCAATTTAGCGGTGAAGGAAACGCAGCATGTGAATATCAAATGGAATACAGTGTGACCATCATCTTGTGTGCAGTCATCAAACTGGATGGACAGCCCTGATAATTAATCTAATGAGGAGTGCACATCATCGCAAATCTTTGTCGGGTGACAGCACAAGCTCCCTCTGTGGTGGATCTCATGGCCTCTCATGAACTCTGATGAACTTTGTTGTCAGCCATCTTCTGACATCACCAGATATTTCTTCTGAAACAAGGACAATTTTTCTGCAGTTAACAAACAAAGATGAAGTCATCATATTGCACGCTTACCATTTCTTTTCCTTCATAAAGAAATGAGGAAAGTCCAGACTGACTGGATATGAGGCTGTGTGAATGAATACTGCATCTGAAAGAGCTCTCCTTCTGACATGATTTTTTTTTTTTATAGCAAATTTGTTAATCTAGACCCAGTATAATGAAAGCTTGCAGATGCATATGTTTATTTGGATGGAGATGACTCCGTTTGAGGTCTGAAGTGAAGATATCCTGAATGCTATAAGTATTTTTGCAGCTGTATTTTCAAATGATCAAACTTAAAGAATCTACATGAATTTTGTGTGTTTGGGTGTTGGATAACAAGAATAACAAAAAGACCTAGCACTGTGCAGTTACACAGTTTATGAATTAAAGAAATCAGTTGATGCTTGAAAGAAAATAACATCAACAAACGTTTGACTGGGGTATCATTGCTATCAGTGACCCTCTTCCTCAAATTTTTTTAAAATGAAGGATATTAATGTAACTTGATGATCTTGTTGGTTTCAAATCAGTGTGCATAGTGCAAGTGTGTCCTTACAGTTGTCACCAGTATAGGGGGGCATACTTTTTGGGTTCTGTGTGTGATATATTTATGGACATAATGAAGTTCTGAACACTCAAGCTTGGACTCATTTACTTATCATGAGCCCCAAATAGGGCTGTAATTTGTCTAAGATATAATTTGATATTAAGGGAAAATATGAGATCAGCAGTAATATGTCCTCATGGACACTGCCAATTTGTACATTGTATAAAATACTTTATTTCACTGGGTATTCAAGGACAATATATTCTGTGGTGCTGCCAACACCACTATATTCACTGGTTGAATTCTTCACTATAAAAAACCAGCAACAGCACTTTACATACTCTTGCTGATGTATGACTAGACTGCATTCATATCTGAATGTCCCGTAATACCGCAAGAAAGAGCCTATATAAAAATGTTAAGCTAGAGGCCAGATCTGTTTTGCCTTGCTAGGCTGTACTTTGTGGTGGGTCAGGTTTATTCTTACAGTTCGTAGACCTACGATTTGTTGTTGTTGTAATATTGCAAGAGCTTATAATTGCTGTTTGGTAGAGTTGAGGAGTTAAGCTTTAAACGATATGGGCCACTATTTTAATGAAATGACACTACTGGAGGTGTAAGGCATTTAGTCAAGTTGATGGCATCAAAGTGGCTTGTATAGGATAGAATTACTGATGGTGAGATATATTTCACCACAATAGAATTTTTGTTTTCAGAAGTTTTAAGGTATATCCATGAGATGTTAACACCTTGCTGGTGCGTGGATTTATGGCATTTGCTGTAATCATTTTGGAAACTTTTTTCCAGCTCATGGCATCTGCAGTCTTTATGCATAAGGAATGTTTAGATTTTGAGTGCCCTGTCTCACAACGAATGACACTTATGCACTGCTGAGTATGTGTATTACAAGGACTATAGAGCATTGTTTCCAACGTTCTCCATGGGGGGGGGGGGGGGGGGGGGGGGGGGGGGGGTAGGGTTAGCACAGAAATACTTCATTAATTATTTTTTGAAAAGATGCTTGCAAGTCCATAACTCAAGGAACTGGCCTACACCTGTTTCTCTTTTATGTTTACCCTTTGTCGCTTGATGTTCTACATTATGTAGCCTGATGTTTATTTTAAACATAAACCAGAAACACAGGAAAATGGTCAGAACATGACAGGCACAGATTTTCAGCCAACTGTCCTTTGTCAGGCATACGCAAAAGACAACAAAGAAACAACGTAACTAGATTGAGGACAAAAACAACAGATCAAATAACTTCGAGACAGCAGCGTCTGTTTGATGAGCCGGAGAAAGTAAGGTTTTTAAGAATGTTTCCGTCAAAACTGATGTAACTACAATACAGGACAAAATTATGACAAGCACCTTCATCTGATATTAACCAGGTGCAAATGTTTTTGATAAAAAGTGTGTAGTTTCATTCATTCTGGAATGATTTTGTTTGAATCACACAATGCAGATGACTGGAGTCTTGAGACTGACACAAAAATATGCATGTGTACACATATTTCCAAAGTTAAAAAAAAAATCGATTCAATATTGAAATTCATTGAATTCTAGTCTTGTATTTTTAATGAATAATAGTGCAGTACACTGCCATAAGATCACAGTTAGCAGATTTGACACAAAGATACTCACTCATGTGATCTTAGTGAACTCATATGTACAGATTGGATAATGATTTTTTTCTTTTGTTCCACATTTTCAGCAGAGAGGAATCATTATTCTTCTCATCAGCAACTAGCCCCACACTAGCCTTGTATATGTATGTTAACTATCAGTCAGTGAAAGCAAGTATCTCAATGATGTTATTCTTCTCATCAGCAACTAGCCCCAAACTATCTGTCAGTGAAAGCAAGTATCTGAATGATATAACCATCTGTTTTACACATGTCATTTTTTTGCTGTTTAATGGTTAAGATGTCTGGCTTAGGACAAGTTTCATTTGTACTTCATTCTTGTTTTAGGGTTTGTCTTACTACACAGTTCATTCTAAGTGTTACTTGCTGATACTTAATTCTTTTGCGTCTCCATTTTGCAGTCTTCCTTTCTAAAACATGAGATTTAGCTGTATGTTACATTTCGTACTATTATTTGGACATCATACAGTATACCTTTTTTCACTTGTATTAAACAGCTTTTAGTTTTTATCAGCCCTGGGAAGAAATCTTCAGCTTAGTGTTGTCCAGAATGTTTCATTATTTAAAATGTATAAAAACACAAAAGTAGATCAGGTGCACTGGGCTGAAGCTTAAAATTTGTCAAAAATGCAAGTGTTGTTGGCTAGTGTGTCATTTTTCCAAAGTACAGTGCACATTTTAATTATGTGCATTTTGCATGGACATTGCCATGCAGATATTACCTAAGTGTTAAAATTGTTTTAAATATTAAACAATGAAGATTAGATAGTTGAAACAATTCACCCATTAACTAGTTAAAAATAAGAAAAAATGGTTCAACGTTTGTCTTTAGAGAAATTATTTTATTCAAGAAGTATATGTTTCAATCTTGAAAGGTGTTTTTACATTTTCCAATTCAACTGTCTGACATCATCTACCTCCAGCCTTGATGCTTTAAAGTGACCAATCCAGTATTGCCCGATTCATTTGCCCAGCATTAATGTAAGTCTTTTTATGCACATACAGCACACATGACATGAAGCTGTTTCCATGTGTCGTGAACTTCAATGTGTGAATCTCATGCTTTCAGCACTATTCTATGTTTTCCATTACTTTTTACCCCTTGCCAGTTTTCTATGTGAAATTTAAGTTGTTGCCATTATGGACTACATATTACTGGTTTCTTCTGCTTTATGTACTGTAGAAATTTTGTTCCGAATTTAGTCAGGGACAACTCTTTTCCTACCAATATTCTGTGGGGTTTTTGCAAAGCACCAAGTGCATGCTACATTTAAGACCTCATATTTTAATTGCACTTTAATTAAGAAGAGGGGGAGGGACAACTATTTAAAATCCAAGAATGATATCTGAGGCCTGTTGTATCTTGAACAGGTTACAAATGTGAAAATTAACAGATTTTGTACTCTATTTACTGAAGCATTTATATGCATGCAGTCTATTGGGGGACAGGGGGAATGGAGTGTATATCACCCTGTCCCTTTTTGAACTCTCCAGCAATGTGTCTGAATTTGGAGCTGATGTAGTATTTTTGATCTTTTGTTGTTATTGTACCAGTGTTCACATACGAAATGGGTTTTCTCTTACCTACTATATCCAAACTATGACTAGAGTAATGCATGTTGATATTATCTCCATTCCAGTCCCCATCCCTTCCTTTGTATTGTAATGTTCACAACATGATATCACTTTTGTAATGTGAATAATTATAGTTGCCTTTAAGAATTTGTCATACTGTGCTGTGTAGATATTTTCTAGTTGAATCAAGAACTGTTAGGAAACTGATATCAAGATGAATGATGTGACGACCATCACGATTATAGACAAATTTTAAGAACACCACATGTTGCAAGTTTAATAAAACTGTTAATGGCAAGAGATTAGATGTAATTTATTTATTTGGGAACATGCAAGTGCCCAAACTCTTTTCAATGGCACCCAAGAGAATGGAATGTCCTTTGTAAATACAGAACATCCAAAGTTCAAGTTATTCACTGAAACACCTGCAGTGTACTCTATGCCAGATAGTGCATTTTACCATACTTTCAATCAAGATGTGTACACAGTCATTACAACTGATGCAAAATTAGTGACATGTCTTAAGAATAATTTGAAGTGGTTTTCTTTTTGTTTCTCTTTATGATTCAGAAAAGGGAAGACTCTTGGTATAGACTGTTGATGACTAATTCTGTTAGGGAGATTAGTACCTATGACTTGCTTGATCAAGTACTAAGTGGCTTCAGATATACAGAAAGGATTATAAATTTTGTGCTGACCAACGTCTTTCAAAAGTACGTTTTTTACCAAATAAATTGGGAATATATAGATGTACATCTCTAATAAATCATATTTAACTTGAAAATTTTGTGTGGAAATTTGTTGACTTTTTAATCTGAAAAAAAAAAACAAAAAAAAACACACACACACACACACGCACGCCTGAAAGTCTTTTTTTTGTTTTTGTTTACTCTGAGAGTGTGCTTCAAGTGAAATGTATTGATCATTTATGCAACTCTTGGTTGATGGCTTGCATCACCTGATATTGCTGTGAATGCTTAGCAATGACAAGGACAGTTCACATCCAACAAATCCTGTTCAAAAGATGGATTAACTTACATGATTTCCCCCAAACATCTAATTTTTCATTTATAAGTGACTGTGGAATTCACAGTGGAAAAATGTTTTTATAGACTGGGTCATGAAATACACGAAGACTCCCTCAAAATTTCCCCTTCACAATGTGTAGATTTTGGAGACCCAGCTGAGAACAAGGCTCATTTGCAAACAATCTAAAACTAGCAAAAGCAAAATCTGCACTGACAATTGCCAAGCGGTGTCTCTCTGAGGCATTCACTCCAACGGTGAAGTCTTCAATTCCTGCACCCTGTCTACCAGCAGCATCTATTGTCAACCATGCTAGCAAAGCAAAAACTTAATCCTTTGACTCTCTCACCCTATCCACCAGCTTCCTGCAGGAAGCTGGTAGATAGGTGAGGGAGTCAAAGGGTTATGTTTTTGCAGCTGGTGGATAGGGTGTGGGACACAAAGGGTTAAGATGCCGGGATATGAATTGTCACCATTCTACCAAAAAATCATCAACATATAGTGCACTGCAAAGGCTAGGAGATAGAAGTCTGTGAGCACACAAACATGACACTATCAGTTTTCACCGTTTACTCTGGTCTGCCAGTACATGACCAAATACACAAAGACCAAAATGACAATTCAGTGATGAATTAGTCCTGTGGTGTTGCTCAATACCTCGCCTTTGCTAGGAAAAACAGACGTCACATAACAGGATAAAGAGTTTTCTCCCAAATGAATTTGCCAAAGACCCATCTCTGTCTAAAAAATCAACACTGAAACAACAGTTAAAAAAAAAACAACTCTTCAAACATTCATAATTACAATAAAGTATCACATCCCCTCATTATATCCATAAAAGGTGTAAAACATTAAAAAGCAAAACCAAACTATAATTTAAGGCTCAACATAGTGTCTGGAATTTTACAGGGATGAGTTGATGATTTTGTTTCATGCTCCTATATGCATTTCGTTGTCAGGTGGCACCTGCCTTTTGGTGATGTATCAAAACCAAATCAAACCAAACTGAACCAAAATCTTCACAAAATGACAGCAAGGTCTTCAAATTAACAAAATACAAAATGAGCTGATGCTGAACAGCTTGGCTGTTGATACCACAAAATCAGATTCTTCACATATAAATGTTTATCACATGCAAAATACCATCAGTGAATCTGTCTTAGTCTGCTATCTTTTTTCAAATCAACACAAAATGCAACCAAAAATGTTTACTGAATACAACACACACAAGTTATGACGAATAAATGTAACTCTCCAACCATGCAACAACTGTTACAAAAACATTATACTATTAAGTATGAGAGAAGAAGAGAGAAAACAACCTGGGGAAGGGGGGGAGGGCTTTCACAAAGAACAAACAGGACACACATACATAAGTATGGTATATGAGAGGAAGATAGAAGGGTGTGGGTTGGGGGCAACCTTTCACAAAGGACAAATAGGCCACACACAGACAAGTACAATGAAACGGGAAAGTAGTGGTAGAGGTGAGGGACTGTAGGGAAAGACACTTTTCACAAAGGAGAAACGAGAACACATTACAACAAACCAGAGTATACTGAGAGAGGAAGAGAGAAATGTAATGAGTGAGTGTGTGTGTGTGTGGGGGGGGGGGGGGGAGGAGTTAACCGTTCTCAAGGACAAAGAGGCCACATAGACAAGTATACTGAGAGAGGAAGAGAAAAGTGTAGTGGTGGTGGGGGAACAAAGGACAGACATATCACACATAAAATGAGAAAGTTAGTGGAAGGAAAACAGGATAGACAGGGTACACATACATACAGACATACACACACATACAGGCAGACAATTTTAGTCTATTACAATTAGACACCTCACTGTTTGGCATCAAATGCATAGTTCACTGTACAATTACATACAAGGATCTAGTCTCCAGAATTCAAATGTTTGTTCAGTTTCATTCTGGATTTTTTTCTGCTTGAGATGGACAAAAGAGCAGACAGCTGTGAAGATAGATCACACCTCTTTTTTGAAAAAAACAACAACTATGAATCAAATACACAATACACGTCCTTTGCACAAAGACTCTCATCATCAGCAAATTTAAGTCAACAGCAAATTTTAGTCAAAGCGTACCTTCTCCCCTACACTGATACATAACACACACATATACCACATCTCACAAGAGCTAAGCCAAAACGGTTTAGTGAGGCCTGTCCTCTTCAAAACACTATCTACAGCAACAGTTAGGGTATCCTGCCAAACGTCATGCAACTACCAAACTTCTATAACTAGCAAATAAAGTCATTCCTTCTGGCAGTCATCTTTAGACCAGATGTCCTTACAAGAGCTCTGACATTGATATTCTTATTCCATCTGGTCTATATAACACTGGGGAGCGACACACACACACACACATAAACACACAGAGGCAGAGGGACAAACTGATTGTTTCTTTTCAAACAAGAATCTGTAGCACAATGTTATACAGTGGAGTCCATTAATAACGACAACTGTAATAACGAGAACACTGTAGTAACGAGACATTTTTCAATCCCCGTTTTTTATCCTTCTTAATCTTTAAGAATAAACCATTGGGTTTAACGAGAGTTAGTGGATAATCATCTCGGTAATAACGAGAGATTTTCTATCCTTCCTGGTCACAAAAGTTCTCGCCACTCGCCCCACCCCGTCGTCAAGTTCCCGGTAGGGCACATCTCGTGGTGGCCGGTAACAAAGAAAAACAACGAAAGGCGCGTCCTTGTGCGGTGTGTAATCAAGGGACACTATCGATTAATTATGAACACATCGACGGCGCCGGTGCCAAGATTATTTCCCTTTGTTTCCCTTGGTAAATTCGTCATTTGGGAATAACGAGAACTCGGCAATAGCGAGAAAATGTGCCTGGGCCGTCCGCTCTCGCTATAACAGAGTTTCACTGTATTTCTAATCTTATAAAAATCAAAGTACAGTTAAGTTCACAAGCCCCAATCAATTTCAACCTGGAGTTTGTTCACATACAAAATGGACAGAAGGATAAAGACAGACAGAAATAACACTCATTCACTTGTTATGACAGCCCATTCAACCAGGTCCCCGTTTTAGGGTTTAAGGGCACTGAAACCAGACAACCCTGGTTCTCATCAAAATCTAATCTCTTCATACCACACCTTAGAATACTAAACATATAATATTCATTCAATTAACCCTTTGAATCTAGCACCCTGTCCAGCAGCATCCTGCATTGTCAACCATGCTAACAAAGCAAAAACAACCCTTTGACTCTCTCACCATATCTGCCAGCTTCCTGAAAAGGTTAAATTTTTGCAGTTGGTGGACGGGGTGCAAGAGTCAAAGGGTTAAACATTAAACAAAAACATATCACAATCAACTGATCAAACATTCAGTCACACCATAAACTCTAAGTTTCTACTATGTTGTAGTAGTACACCACACCCACAATAGTGTGACTGCTATGCATACCATAAAATTATTCCCCGATAACCCGCTTGGGGAGAAGAAATCGCATTCTTCTCAAGGAAAGAGCTTGAGTTTTATTACAGTAACGCAGTCCTTTTATAATGCAAGGATCCCACCTCCCTCTGTTACAAGCCCTGGTCAATTTTACTCTGGATCTTGTCCACCATGGCCTGAAGTTGTGGGTCATACAGCATGTCCAATGCAGCTTGGCACTTCTCCAGGGCTTCTGGGTATTGTTTCTGTCGGTACAGTTGTCTGCACACAAACCAACAGTGAAAGTACCTACACTGAACTGTACGCTGACCACAACATACTCAAGTTTTATTTAGTTGTGTGTGTGTGTGTGTGTGTGTGTGTGTGTGTGTGTGTGTGTGTGTGTGTGTGTGTGTGTGTGTGTGTGTGTGTGTGTGTGTGTGTGTGTGTGTGTGCCTGTGTGTGTGTGTGCATGTGTGTGTATGTGTGCATGTGCCATGCGCACTTTCAACTCCTCAGAAAGAGACAGAGAGAGAAAGAGGAAGAGAGAAAAGAGAGAGAGAGATGATTTGCTTCAATTCCCCAGTATTTCAAGCCTTGTAGAAGTTATACTATTTTGAATGGTCAACCATAAGCATTCTGGGCAGGTGTATGGCATTCCATCCCCCTTCTCTTACATGAAGTGAAATGCTCTGAACTGTTATGACATAAGAAAGCAGCAGGAACCTTAAAGCTTGGGAGTGGGGGGGGGGGGGGGGTCCATCACAGAAGGAGAAAAGGAGGAAATGAGCTGTACTTTCAGTTCTGATCTGCACAATTCTTGTTTTGCAATAGCAAAGATTCAGCTCAGTTTTACAAACCCATGCTGTAAAATGTTTGTTCAATCAACTTTAAGGTGGAATAGGAATTGTTTTGATATATGTTTATTAACTAACTCTGTGCGTAAAACAAACTGTAAAGTACTTTACATATAACATATGGCATAGTGTTTCTTAGCACTCTATTTTTACCACCATCTGGGTACAGCCACACAAAAAGGACATGACTGCAAAGCGTAAATATTATTTAACTGAGGTACAAGTGCATTTTTTTTTGTTTCAGCATTGTCTAGTGCACAAACACTGATGAGGAAAATACGCAATTTCATGTTGAAAACACAATGATGTGCATGCCTGTACATAATGAATGGTCCTACCCAATAAAAGGCAGCTCCTCAACTTATTCAAGCCTGTACCTTGCTCACAATCAGGCATAATGTTTTGCTGTCAGTTTTCATGCTTGTTTGATAAACAGGCCGCCTGTGATCGTGTTTGTTTACCATGTAACTACAATCATACATCTAACAAGATATCTGAGCAAGTAAAAGATGACCTTGACACATTTTGGCAGCCTTACAAAAAATGGAGGTTCAGCACTCAACTAAAGACTTATTCCATGCTGGGAGGTAGTATGCCTTCATAAAACTTCCAATAAGGCAATGCACTTGTTAGGGTAATGAAAATGTGGATCCACTGGTCACATACTTTCCCTCTTTCAGCAGTTCTTTGAGAAGTTCAAAGTCAACTTCCTCTTCTTCTTCCTCCTTGATCTCCTCATCTTCAGCCTCTTCTTCAATGTCCTCTTCCTCTTCTTCACCTGAAACAAAACAAACTCATTACTTTAGAGAAACAGCAGTGACTGAATGAAAGCGGGGTATGCGTACAGCAACCACATGGTGTACTGCAACCTTACATGACCATTAGAAGAGATGACAAGAACTACAACTAGTACTTTGTCTTGTGACAAACAGAAAGTTTCCCTTTGTAACAGAATACTAACCACAACTAGGAACAACTTCCTTTACTCCACCTTCACTTCAAACGATTCAACTAAAGCTACAAATACTCACCACCACCAACACCCTTCAAATTTATACACAGGCTAGGCTCACTGTGTGTGTGTGTGTGTGTGTGTGTGTGTGTGTTTTGGGTGTGGGAGGGGGAGGGGAAGAGTTTTCCAATCATACTGACATCCTCACATACTGAATGACCATAAACAATCTAAACCAAAATAATAATGCAAACCATACTTTTGATCACTTCCCAAATAAGAACAAGAACCTCAAGCTACAGCTGGTCAGAGCCTTTCTACAATTTCAGTTTTAGTTTCTCTCAGCAGGGAATAAATTCCATGGGTTACTGATGCCCCAGACATGATATGATGGATAAAATCCAAATGACTGCAGTGTAAACCTACACACTAGTCCTACACACTGGCAAGGTGAATCTTGGTCACGTTTAGCATATGGAATCTATACCAATTGTTGTATGGGAGAGCAAACTCCACAGTGCAAAAGCACTATTGCAAAAACTAGTTTTCCAATCAAAGCACAGCTACATTTCTTCCAGTCAAAGCATAAACTGAGTATAAAACTGCCACACTCCGTTTTCAATGTCTACATTTGAATACCATGCCAACATAAATGTCAGAAATCTTCCTGTCCTACCAACCATCCAAAGCACTTGAGGCTCAAGGAACTTCTCTCTTGACCATACCTCAGTTCCAACTATTTGCAGAAACGGCTTGTTTTACATCAAACCTTCATTTTCGTCTTCTCTCTGATTTTCAACTTCTTCCTCCTCCGCTCTTTTCCCTTGCTGTATCCTGCACACAGACCTGCTTTACTAAAACAAAAACGTGCAGTCATCTAAACTTTCCCCATTCTTGCCTTCGCAAAAACATCGTCCTGAAAGAACATTATGATTTCATTTTAGTCCTCTTTTCTCACTGGACGAAGCAGCTCGGAAGTTTTAGTCTTTTTCTTCTAATTTTTGTATTTGGTGTGTGATCTTACATTCACACGTGACAAAGGCCAGCTGGCCGAAAATTTCCGTCTCTCTTGTCTGGTTGTATTAAATACGCATTCTGATTCTATTTTCGTGTTCTCTGGTTCCTGTTTGCTTGAACACGGGCAGCCACACTTAATTTGGATTGAGAAGCAAGGGCTAGAAAAACTATGGACAGACTTCAAAGCGAAACATAGCGCCCTTAGCAAAGCAGAATCAGCGAGGAGGAGAAGGAGCAAAAAGAAGACCCAAGCTCGCTTCTTCAAAGACCCCTTCCAATCCGCCAAGAATCTGTTTAAGCAGCCCAAATCCTGGACGCTCATAGTGGACAAAGAAGCTCTGGAACAACATCTAAGGAAAACATATTCCGACCTTCAGAGCAAGGCATCGCTTGAAATCCAGGGTCTGGTTTGGCTGGAATGCCAGATAAAATGATTAATAACAAGCCACCAACACTGGATGAAGTAAAGAAAGTGGTTGAGAAAATCAAAGTCAAATCATCACCTGGGCCAAGCAGAATACCTTACCTGTTGTACAAGAAGTGTCCCAGTGTCCTCAACTGGCTCCCCAAATTGATAAGATCAGCATGGAAAAACATGAAGAACAGCACCCAATGGCTGACAGCTGACGGAGTATACATTCAAAAAGAATTGAACTCAAGTGATATCAACCAATTAAGACCACTATCACTTCTGAACATTGAAGGGAAAATCCTCTTCTCCATCACAGCAGCAATGTTGACCAAACACCTAATGGGAAACGAGTACCTGGATTTATCAGTCCCCAAGTCCTAGGACTGTCTGGCTGTGTAATCCAAAGAGCTAAAACAGAGGACCTCGACGTGGTGTGGGTCAGTCTGGAAAATTTGTATGGATCGGTCCCGCACAAGACGGTTCAACGATTCTCATTATGTACCATGTCCCAAAGAACATCCACAAAACGCTAAGAACTATTTTCCTGGCTTCTCAATGCAGTTCTCCACAAAGGAATATGCCACAGATATACAGATCAGTTTGGAAGTATGCATAGCCATGGACTGTGCAATTTCTCCAATACTGTTTGTGTTAGCAATGGAGGTCATCTTGGAAGCAGCACTGAGCAGTGAGGACTTCAGGCCTTGCTGACCTCAGAAATGGATGCATAATGTCCCCTCTAAAAGCCTTCATGGACAACACGACAATGCTTTCCACAAAAGAAGAGGATACATGCAAGATCCTGAAGCAGTTGGAAAAAGTTGTCGCCTCATCTAAGTTGAATTTCAAACCGAAAGAGTCACAGAGCGTTTCATGCGGGAAAAATAACGTTTACTGTCGCCAATCAGTCTGTCACAACCGGATCAACTGATGTAATAAGATAATAAAAAGAACGGATCAGATTCACTATGGTAAGGCAATGTTGCAAACAAGCAAAACAGGAAAGGACGATTTTTCACGTGAGGAAAAATATAAAATGAGGAAGCTGGTGGAAAGGGTGGGGGAAACAAACGGTTAAGTTTTTGCTTTGCTAGCATGGTTGACAATGCAGGACGCTGGTGGAATTAAAGGGTTAAGTCAAAGGGGTCTAGTCAGAAGCAGGTTTCTGACACTCATTTTTGCTTGAAAACAGATTTTAATGATTTTTCTTATATGTACAGAAAACAATCTAAGGGAATTAAACCTGTTCCTCAGACCACAGTTTTGCAGCAGTTCTTTCCTTTTACTGATATTCTGTCGTTTTATATCATTTTTATTCGCGTTTCAATTGACACACCATGACCAAGCACCCAGAATCATACGCATTTCAACACAGCGACTCACTGGCCAAATTTTACAGTATAGTGAGGATCTGTGGCTATTTTCATGTTTTGCAACAGAAAAATTGAATACATGTGGTACTGAACCTATGCAGAAGAATAGAATATGATACAGAACTGAACTGCAGTGTGCCAGGAAAAAATCTTTTGGTTTTTGTTGTTGTTGTTTTTTTGGCCTGTGCATACGTTCTTGGATTACCTCTAGCTAAAAAAAAAAAGAAAAGAAAAAAGGCGGTGGGAAACATTGACATAAAGTGGAACTATTTAAAAATTTAATTACTCTTATTTTCCAGTGGTGTTGTTTCATGTTTGTGCTGTTTGTGATTATTTCTCATAATTTTTTACTCTTTGATCAAAACTGTATGACATGAAGGAAAAGTTGCATCCCTTTGTGTCTCCATTGAGTTAATATTGCAATCTCTATGTCGTGTAAAACTAGTCAACCACACATGCTTACAGTGGAGTGTTAGGAAAATGACAGTCAAGTGTTAATGAAAACAAACATACCTTGCTTGTCCATATTCATACTGTCATCATAGATCTCAACACTTGTATGTTTCTTGTGGGTAGCATCCTCCTCTTCTTCTGCATCAGAATTTTCTTCTTCTATTTCCTCACATCTGTCCTTGTTTTTGTCATCAAACAGCTCACCCTCGTCTTCAGACTGGTACTCATTCTCTTTGTCATTATCATCGTCCTCACTGTTGTCAACCTCTTCGCTGTGGAAGCTGGCTTTAGATAAAGACGGGTCGAGGTTTTCTTTGTTCTCATCATCTTCCATTTCATCCTCGGAACTCTCAATGACAGCTACACGACGACATACGCTGCGCCGTCGTTTGTTTTTTACCTTCACTGGCTCTTCATCTTCAGACATGCTGTTCTGTTCTTCTGTGTCAGATGTGGCACTGTCCTTGCTGGAAGCTGAAGCAGGACTTTCTGTGTCATCTTCTACAAAACTTTCCTGGATTTCAACCAACTCATCCTCTGCCAGGAAAGAGGAAATTTCATCAGACACCTCACTTTCTGAAGGTTTCTTTGCTCCTTTTGTTGAATACAGTGTATCAATGCTGTGTGTATCATCTTCTGGTATTTCTGGTGATTCGGCTACAAGAACGGAGGTGGCAAAAGCTTTACTGAGCTTTTCCTCTGGAGATTCAGCCACTCTGCGGCGCTTCTGACGCATCATCATGAGGGGGGTGTAGGCGGTAGGAGAGATGATTAGCTCCTCCTCCACAACATGCTGCTGGGGTCTGCTTTTTGGTGTTGTACAGAGTTCAGACTGAGACTTCTGCACAGAAGGTTCTGGTGAAAGAGGCACAGCTGGAGATGGTGAAGGTGGCTTTCCAGAGGGTGATTGTGGCACCTCATCTTTCTGCACAGGTTCCTGTTTCAACTCTGTCTGGGTGGGATGGTCACCACGTTCATCTGCAGGCTCTGCTTTGATCTCTTTCTTCCTCTTCTGAATCTTTGGTAGGTTCTGTATAACAAAATAACAGAATATGTTACACTGAGAGCAAAAAACTGAACAAGAGACCACAGAACTGAATCATACCAAAACCTTAAGTGATATGAAGTTCATCATTTACCGAATCATTTGATAAAACTGCACATAAAGTTCTGCAATGTATGAAAACTGTATCATTAAATATTTTCTTATCCCTTTAGAGACAAATGCACACATACCCAAATCAAACAGGTCACTGACAATTCCATTTCCCTGTGCTTCTGTGCATGTTTCACAGAACTGTGATCAGTACATTTCATCTCTATGTTAAGAAAATCTGCAGTAAGATTCAAAGGCAGGCTAGCTATGAGACTAAATATGATTGAAATTAATCAATTAACAACTAGATCTTTGTACTGAATCTTTTTTGTTGTTGCTGGTTTTATTTTAAACATCTTGTTATAATTCATGAAGAAAAATATACTGAGTCTCTGAGACAGGAATGAGATTTCACTCACTCAAAAAAAATGAAAATTTTCAAAACAGGGAGAAAAGAGGAAGACCAAAGGACAATAAGGCCAGGCTTCAGAATAGGCCTGTTTTCACTCCTGATCTGGCCTGAGTCTTGTGCACTTATTTCGATCTTCGTGTCAGAAGCAAACCTGAAGCAGTTTCAGTGAGCCATATGCAACCACTTCACCAGCCCCTACACAGAATGCGTAATCTCTGATCTTTTTTATTTGGGGGGTTGTGGAATGGTGGAGAACAAAAGTATTGTGGAATTTGACTGAAGGATGGCAGAAGTTTACCATCTATTAAGAGGTCAGAAGCAGAGATTTTCAATGGTATAAACATGAATGGACTTCTACATGACAATCTACTTTCTATTTTGTACATGTATTGTGGTATGACAATCTACTTTTTTGGTACATGTACATGGTACATTTATAAACATACTGAGACTGACATATATACACTTTAAATAATATATATATATATTATGTGCAGCTTTAAGGCTTGTGCCATGATCACCATCACGTGGCACCTGTGACGTAAGTGCATATGGAATTCATTCTGAGTGCGGAGACATCTTGAGAAACTGAAACTGCCAGCAACAGGGCATGTTGACGACAGTACACATAAGGCATATGATCAGATACAAACATGCGAATGCAATGGGCAAAAATGTAGCTCAAATGTACCCAATTAGTTTTCTTAACAAACTAAAAGCAACACGGTGTACACGCTGATGTGCACAAGCATGTATCTTGACTTTACTCACCATCATGTCATCACTGGTGAACTCCTTCTTCTTGTCCTTTTCCTCCGTTTCTGAAAAAGACGACGGACTTGATAAGGATGGGAATGTCCTTGCTGTCGCACTGGAATCATCGTCCACTGTAAGGTCGATAGGGTCAGAGAGTGAAGAGCCGCCTGAAATGCTACTAATGTCGGACCTGTTCTCCAGCCTCACGCCAGGATTGACGACTGGTTTGGTTGGATGAACCATGATCACCTGGGGCGCCTTTCCTGTAAGGAAGGAGGACAATTTTCAACTAGTCCAGACCACAACAATTAAAACAAGTGGAAAATATGTCTCTCTGTAGAACATTCGCTCATTGTTAGTCACTTCTCTGCTGATCATCCATTTCTAGTCTATACAGGTATTTGTGAATTTATACGTAGCTTAAAACGAACCAAAGATCCCTCCTCCCCCAAGAAAAAGTCACTGTAGCAAACTGAACAATGAGCGCTTCTTTCCTTTCTGGAAGATATCAAATACTGATACGTCTCATGGTATGCATGACAAAATACATGATGATGACAATAAACTTTCCTGTCGAACCAATGATTAAGTACACATACTGGTCTTAAGCACATGGTGCGGGTCTTCATGGCGGACAGAAGACCAATCCAAGGGACACGCTCTTCTGCATGGGAAGGAATCTTGCAGCCCTTCCAGGCTCTGTATGTTAGTTGCCAACAGCACCCAGTGTTCCCCAGCAATGTCTTCCTAGTTGGTGGTTTTGATGCCACAGTTTCCTGGTCACATGAGCATCTTTGGGATGCAGTTATCTTCACTATAGAGATGTCCAGTTCTAGATGGGTCATCATCATCATAATCAGGTGCCTTGTCGCATGGCATTGGCGATTATGGACTTCCATCTGTCTCTATCACTTGTTGCCTCAAGCATCTCTTCCACCCTCTTTGTCCCCAGCCACTCTGCAAGTCCGTCTAGTATCTTCTCCCTGGGTCTACCCGGTGCTCTGTTTCCCTCCAGCTTTCCTGTTGTGACCAGGTGCTCCAATTCCCCTTTCCTCATAAAATGGCCTATAAATGTTGCCTGTCTTTTCCTAATCTTCCTTATGAATGATCTACTTGTGTCTGCCTCCTTATAAATGATCTACTTGTGTCTGTCTCGTTTTTCTTTGCTGTCCATGGAACTCTCAACAATCTTCTTAGAAACCACATCTCGGCTGTCTCAATCTTGTTCTGGCTTTGTTTGTTGACTGTCCATGCTTTGCAGCTGTACAACAGTATTGGAGAATGCTTGTCATCTTCTTGAATGCTGTTTTGGCCAATTCTGCCGGCTATTTCTGATGTGCATCTGCCATCTGGTGAAATAATCGTTCCCAGGTATTTAAACTTATCAACCTGTCTCAAGGTTGTGCCATTTGCTGTTATTTTGCATGAGGGGATTTCATGTTTTTTACTGATCACCATGACTTCAGTCTTCCTGCTGTTTAGTTCCAACCCCTTACCTTTGCCTTCTACTTCTAGATATTCACAAGATTTTGTAGGTCCCTTCATTTTTTGCAATTAGCATGGTGTCATCTGTGTATCGAATGTTGTTTATCATTTTTTCTCCAACCTTTAATCCAGAGTCTTCCTCTAGGTTTTTCATGATGTTTTCGCTGTAAAGTGAAAACAGATCTTGTGAGAAAACACAACCCTGTCCGACTCCTCTTTCGATGTTTTGGAAAGAGCTTATATTGTTTTTTATTCTCATTGCAGCTGTTTGTTCCCAATACATATTTCTGATTATTCGTAGATCTTTTCCATCAATAGATGGGTAAACACTCAATACTGGACAAACCATCTTTCTTCAGAACTTGATGGTTGGACACTCAAATCTTGCCATGTGATGTTGCAAATATTACACTCAAATTTGCCATATGATGTTGCAAATATTACACTCAAATCTTGCCACATAATGTTGCAGATATTACACTCAAATCTTGCCACATGATGTTGCAGATATTACACTCAAATCTTGCATCATGATGTTGCAGATATTACACTCAAATCTTGCATCATGATGTTGCAGATAATGTACTCAATCTTGCCACATGATGTTGCAGATATTACACTCAAATTTTGTCAAATGATGTTGCAGACATTACACTCAATCTTACCATTTGAGACTACAGATATTGTGCTGACATCTTTGGTAGAGAATCCATTCCAACTGTCGAATATTTCATCAGCAGGTAACCAGTCTCACAGCAGTAGAGAAAATGCTCAGGACTACTGATCTTTGTGGCAAGCCTGATGCTCAAGTCCCTTCCGATATACACAGTGTCAACACTGCATCAAAAGATCCATTGCTGTTTACTGTACTGTCCAAGTAGCAGAATTTGTCTAGTCTTGATTCTGATTGATGATGACAATTAGATATGCTAAGCACCAGGGATCTAAGATGGCCTTTCTTAGGCTAACTATATCACCTAACCTCACCTCTCTCCCTCGCTGGGATGTCACAAGTCTTCTCCAGGTCACATGATTGAGACATCCGTGGATGACCTCCTGGATCCCCAGACCACAGACTTCAATGATGTTAAAACAGGTGCGCAGTAGTCCCTCTCTTCTCCTCGCCTCAACTTTCCCCAGTAGGACCCTTAATATCAAATCTGTTTTGGTGTTTCTGATCGCATGGCCTACATAGTTCAGCTTTCTTTTTTTTAAATTTTTAATCTCCGTTAGCAGTTGGTGTTTAACCTTCAGTTCCTTTAACACACTACAGTTTGTTCTGTATAACCATTTGAATCTGAGAAGTCGTCTATAGAGCCACATTTCTGCTAACTATATAGCCAAAGCATTTGTAGGCTGCATCAAACAGGTCAATGATACTGGACGTCCTCTTATGAGTGGTCTGTGTTCAGTCATCTGATAAGGAATATTCCCCTGTCATGTGCGCAGTGGTGCATGCATATGTTTTTTGTATCGTGTGCATGGGGTGATGTATGCATGAGTTGTTTTTTTTATGTTGCATGCGAAAGGGAATTTTGTGTGCATGTAGTTTTGAAAACAGTTCACCCAAGTTGGGAACTTGGGATGGACTGGGTTTGTTGTCAGTCTCCAAAATGCCGCCTTGAGCTCCAGGTGTTAAAAGAAAAAAAGAAAAGAAGGCGAAAAAGAAAGAAGAGAGAGGTGGAGCAGAAGAAGCAGAAAGAAAAGAAGCAGAAAAGAAGAAGACGGACAAGGAGAGAAAGGGGAAGAAGGAGAAGGAAAAGAACAAGAAGAAAGCGAAAAAGAAGTAGTAAAGAAAAAGAAGGCGAAACAAAAAAAAAAGAAGAAAGAAAGAAGTAGAAAAAGGAGAAGAAGAAGAAGGAGAAGAGGAATGAGAAGAAGAAGAAGAGAAAGAAAATGAATTAGAAGGAGAACACAAAAAAAAAAGAAAGAAAGAAAGAAGTAGAAAAAGGAGAAGAAAAAGAAGAAGAAGAGGAAGGAGAAGAAGAAGGTGAAAAAGGAGAAGAAGAAGAAGAGAAAGAAAATTAATTAGAAGGAGAAAAAGAAGAAGAAAAATAAAAGAAGAAAAATAAAAAGAAGATGAAAAAGAAGGATAAGGAGAAGAAGAGGAACGAGAAGAATAAGGAGAAGGTGAAGGAGAAAAAGAAGGAGACGAGGAATACGAGACAAAGGAGGAGGAAACGAAGGAGACGAGGAATAAGGAGACGAAGAAAAAGGAGGCGAAGAAGGAGACGAAGAAGAAGGAGACGAAGAGGAAGGAGACGAGGAAGAAGGAGAAGGAAAAGAAAGAGGAGCAGGGGACAAGGAAGGAGACGAAGAGGGAGGAGAAAACAAAGGAGGAGAGAGAGTTAATATGAAGGTGCGTGGGTGTAAATGTTGTATGTTGTATGAGTGATGTGTGAAAGTTTGTAGTAATAAATGTAAAAAAAAATCATATTGCAATTTGTTTAGTGCCACTGGTTGGAAGGAGTGCGTGAGGTTGCGTGACGGACGAATGCTTTTTGCATATGTTGATTGCGTGAGCATGTGTACAAAAGTATGACATCCCCCCAGATGGCTTTCAGTACTGAGATCTTGCTTTAATTCTGCGCAATTCACCATTTGTGTGAACTGAATGTATAAATCCCAATCAAAGAATACTGAGGAAATATACTGCTTGTTACTGTTAGCTTCTTTTAGAAGTTGGACTCTCAGAAAAAAACTGATTGCAAAAGAACTAAGGCAGCACAAATGCAGTTTTATCGCAGACAATTACGTGTCAAAAGGATGGATAGAAGAACCAGTGAAAGTGTCCTGGAAGAACTTGATACCACCAGAAAATCGCTAGCAGACATCAACATGAGGAGACTAAAATACACTGGCCATGTGTCATGTAGCAAGAACACAGACCTAATAGCAGCCATCTTTCAAGGAAAAACAGTGGCACAAAGGAAGAAAGGTAGACCTCCAATCTCATACACTGAGAACTTAACCAATATCAGTGGCCTAAATATTCAAGAAATTGTCCACTAAAGTCAAGACAGAGCCGTTTGGAGGCAAGTGGCTGTGTCACGGAGTGCAGCGGCCAACACTGAACCTGGTGACACCACAGGTGACAGGTGTTCCACAATCTTGAATGTAATCTTCGTCCTCTTTGCTATAGTCCACTCAGGTATCATCATCTGCCTGTCTGCTCTCTTTGCTTGAATTGATGAGAGCTGTGCTGCCAAACTGTGTTCCACTTACATGCATCCTGTATGCATCACCCAAACCACAGAGGCTTTTAACTCACACAGCAGCATAAGCTGCCATATATACATGTATATTTACTGTGTAAACAAGCTCAGATAAGAACATATTGAAAGTGTGCATTGGAATCAAATTGCCAAGAATGTGGAACTGTTGGCATTTTTATTTTTCTGAATGAGGGATGCAATAACCTGATGGTTAGGATCATCAGATTTCCAAGTGGAAGGTCTAGGTGTGACTACCTGGGTACCATCCATGGGTTAAGGGTGGACATTTTTCTGATCTCTGTATTCAACATATGTGCAGATCTACTTGTGGCTGAAACTCCTCCTATGTGCAGAACATCAAGCAAGCCCTGTCAGTGCTCGGTGGTTTAGAAAAACACCCAGCAAGCATGCCCACTGAAAATGGAGTGTGAAGCAACGCAACACGAGCACAGCATGAGCAAAACAATTGCTTACACACGCAAAAATACGGAAAGCTTAAAAAAAAAAAAATGCAGTGAACAAGCACAGAACACAGAGTACTGTCAAAAGATATGTCTGTCATCCATGTAGTTATCACTCCTCTCCTGTTCTCCCATTCCCAGTTTGCATGTGCTTTGTACCCTGGAGTATTGGTCAGTATGAGTGAATACTTTGGTGAATGATGAAGAGTGTGCACTTTCATTCAATTTTTTTTTATCAACACTTGGTGATTTATGAATGCAATTATTATCAAACTGCCTTGTGTATCAATGCTGATGCAATGTCATGAATAGTTCTCATTATTTCTATCATTTTCTTTCTGTTTTCTACACTTTAGTTTAATTAATAACCCTTTGACTCCCGCACCCTGTCGACCAGCATTCTGCACTTCCAACTATGCAAGCAAAGCAAAAATGTAACCCTTTGATTCCCTCACCGTATCCACCAGCTTCCTGCAGGAAGCTGGTGGATAGGTTAGGGAATCAAAGGGTTAAGTTTTTGCAGTTGGTAGATATGGTGCGGGAGTCAAAGGGTTAAACATGTCTCAAAACACAAAATAAACACTATGTTTACCAGAACCATTCCCAGCAGGTCGATTCAGCATGGGTCGAGTGGTGTCTGAAGGTGTAGGCTGGAAAACATTGACCCCTCCACCAGGGCGGTTAAGCATGAGGCGGGGATTGTCAGCAGGACCAGGTTGGAACACGGGAACGTTACTCATGAGATGACGGTGCTGGGGGAGATCATAGACAGAGGTGATAGGGAAACCCGACTTCATGCGCTGCTCCATAGTGCCTGGTACACTGGACTCCCGCTCTATGATCTCCTTGGCTTTCTGCACCTAACAACGCAACATCCAACACCTCTTCTTAATCGATTTGATCAGTTTTGTGTAAGAAAGTAACCTTTCCAAAATAATTTGATATTCTGCATCTCCTGGTAAGTGAAGGAAAAACTGAGAAGGACAAATGTTGGTTTGAAATAGAAAAAAGGCAACCACTCTTGTCAAGTTGAAGCTAATTTTTAAACTCTGTGAACCTACTTGTCCCTAAATTTTCTTGAAATTTGGTATGTTTTAGTATCTCTGTTGATATCTGTGTGCTATTACATATATGCCTTTCATGTGCATGTATTTATCACTCCCATCTCAATGCTAATGCAATGTTGTGAATATTTCTCAGCGTCTTTTCAACGACAGAATGTGTGCAGATGTATTCACATACATTTAAGTCTACAGGAAATTGGGTATGTCATCATTTAAGATGCACACTAAGAAATATAATCATGAAAATAGTTATGCAATGGTACTGGAACTGATATTCGATTTTGTGTTCCCAGATCCTCAAGCAGAATTAAGTACTCCTCAGAAAATATGGTTTTTGTTTGTCTAGAAAGGTAAGCATGACAGAATCAACAGAAAGCTGAATCAAAAAAGCATACAGAGGGTTTAACACACTAGATATAAAGATTTTTTTTTCAGCCTTGAAACTGTCTTAACTGAAAATTTCAACTACAGCCTTGAAACTGTCTTAACTGAAAATTTCAACTACAGCCTTGAAACTGTCTTAACTGAAAATTTCAACTACAGCCTTGAAACTGTCTTAACTGAAAATTTCAACTACAGATTACAAGTTAAAAATATTTCTGGTGAACCTTACCCTTTTTTTTTTAAATGAAATAGGACAATATGGCTCTAGCTGTAAGATACATAAAGCAGATGATAACTTATTCTGGAATAACATCTTTAAAACACAATGTCTGAAGAAAGATAAAATATTAACATCACAGATTTATTTTCAGAACCATTTCTATCATCTCTATTCAATGAAAAAAAACAACCCACTAAGACTGATATAGTATATAGTAAATTCGCTGGCTGGATTGAAAGTTGGAGGGGGGGGGGGGGGAATTTACTATGTTGCACAATTTTTAAAAGATAACGTACAATTTATGACAAATAATGACTTAACAGAAAACAACACATATGAATTTTCTTTTCTATAATGGATGCAGAGTATCTATTAAGAAATACATACAAGAATCAAAACTGAACATAATAAATGCTTATGCACTAGAAACAATTTATTCCATACCAAAAGGAACACAGTTATACTATGACATATTACAACAGATAATACTCTCCAGTTCTTTTACGTTGTTAGAGAAATTGGGGACATTTTTAGAGAAATTGGGAACTTCTTAGAGAAATTGGGAACAAACGTGTCATGGAAAACGTATTTATGAAAATTTGTAACATACAATACAAACTGAAATAGATTTAACTACATATTGCGCATAGAATTCTGGGAACAAAGATAATTCTAAAGGAAATGGGACTTGTAAGTAACTTTTACTGTGACTTCTGTTCAGAAATGGCAGACAACACTGGTCACACATTTTGGAAGTGTTTACATGTCAAAAGATTCTGGAGGAAAAATAGAAGTATTGCTGGTCAAAATGTGTGACTTGTGGAAATATCAGTTTCCTGAAAACATGATCTTGTTCAGTACTGATGAAAATACACGCACAGAATCAATTCTTCGATTCAATAATCCTTCTATAAAAACTGAATATTTGTAAAAGCAAAACTTCAACAACAAAAACCTACCAAACAGCATTTCTTTGACAAGAATCTCACCACAACACACCATATACAAGAATATAATGCAAAAATGAAGTGGAACTTGGACACTTTTAGAGAAAAAATGACTGATATGGCAGTCATTTTTTCTCTAAAAGTGTCCAAGTTCCACTTCATTTTTGCATTATATTCCTAGTTTCAACGAAGTTTGACACGACTCCTCGTTATGACACATACACATGTTTTCTCTATGACTTAAATATTCATAACTGTAATACTTGCATTTATATGCTGCCTTACCTATGGATCTGGTCGCTCACAAAAACACATTCTCTCATACACACTCAGTACTAGACCTACTCCCAATCATACAATGGACACTGGAACAGGCTACAAAATATAAGAAAAATTCTGGACCAGGAAATGTTTTATAGAGATAAAATCTGAGGTGGGATCTGAAAGACGAAAGAGAGTAGAATGCATATTATTTGGTAGGGAATTCAAGAGCTGGGGGCCATAAACACAGAAGGAATGAAAACCATGAGCTTTAAGTTCAAAGCGTTTTGCTGAAGAATTCATGAGTCAGATGAAGAACAGAAAGAATGAAGGGATGTTACAAAGTAATCAGATCAACAAGATAAGCACAAGCAGTGCCAGTGACAGTCAATACATTTGTTCACAAAGACATTACTTTCTTTGCACACAGACCCTCTCTGAAGATGTTTTGCATGTGTTTAGAACTTCAGTTTGATACAAATGATTATGCGTGCGTGGCTGATACTTCTTGTCTTCATTTTGTATCTTCTTGAAAATAAAATTTTTTTAAAAATCTGAGAGAAAGCTGAAAGGTCTTCATTTTGTATCTTGTTGAAAATAAAATAAAAAGAAATTTGAGAGAAAGCTGAAAGGAACTGGAATTTGTTCGAAGATTCATGAAGTGGACTGGGACTGAACTGAGCGTATCAGATCTGTGATCCACAACTTTATCAACTGAGCCAGCCACTCTGCATCAGAACTAAGCAGACAGTGGACTACAGACAATAAATACCCTGTGCATGATGTAATCTTGATGCTGGGCTAGTCACAGGAGGTCTGTTTTCATCTGGTACTATGTCTTCCTCTGTTTCATGGGCTGGGCTTTCCTGGCTGAACATCAGGTCATGGTCACTGATCCCAAAGATATCTGCACAAAATCACAGCTCATTCAGACATTGACCATTTTTTGGAATCATCATAACCAAATAAAGGTGTGCAAGCACGCACGCACTCTCACACACACACACACACACTCTCTCTCTTCGTCAAAGAGGAAGATAGCCACCCTGACCAGAACTGGGTAGCGCGACAGGGATGCGAGCAGCAGTGGCACCTGGTGGTGGATGTCTTCTGATTTTTTCCCCCACCCATTCAAGTATTTTGCAGTTAGTATAGTCTCTCACAATTGCCAAGTTTATGCACTTGCAAGATATTGGTAAGTATGTTTATTAAAAGGGGATTTGAATTAAAATCCCCTGGCTAATATTGAACATTTTATGCTGCCTTGTGGCATATTTTGAGTAACTGAACTTGAAAATGGGCAGTTCCATTGAAAACTTTACCTCTCAAGGCTCCTTGATGGTTGAATGCAGGGTGCAATTTTGGTGAAGATCTATTCAGAAAAACCTATGAGGACTCAGTGCTGATGTATGTTTGACAGCTTTAGTCAATGTAAGTGTGGCAGGCGGAAGTGGCAACAACAATGATAAAACAAAACAAATGCATGGTCTTGCCCTCAACTACAGGTTGGGTGAGAAGGGGATGGGAAGGGGGTATGTCAAGGGGAATAAAGAGGAATGCACTCTCATCATTCATAGTGTAAGGCATTTTCATGCATTGTGTAAGACACATCTTGCTTCAGTTTTTATACAGACTGTGAAGTCTTCTTCTTCCAATCCACTAAACCCTGGATGTTAAGACAAGTACATGTGTGAACATGTGCATCAGTAATTTTCTATCTTTGGTGATCTTTTGTGTATTTTGTGGTGTGGCCTAGTGTTTAACTCTGACGACGGGCTACTTCGATCAAAGTAACAGCTGAGCTCTCACTGAGGACGGGCTACTTCAATCATAGTAACAGTCTAGGGTATATAACTCCCTCTACTTTTGTTATGCTAATGATTTAGTAGTTGGCAGTTGCTTCCCTTGTGGAGGGAACTTCTGTTGAACGCTTCAGCTACGTTTTGCCTGTTTCTTTGTCTAAAATCAATCAATAAGTTTACTTGCACCCGGTTCTCAGTGATTTCACTGTGGCAGCCCTAGGCCAGCAGGAGAGCTCAGCTGTGGCAAGTGGTGATTGCAGTCTTTCAGTCGAGATGATAAACTGTGTCCCATGTGCTGTACACTATACATGTTCAGCGCATATTAAAAATTTCACAGCGACAAAGGAATCATCCCTTGCAAAATTTTTCAGAAGACTCCACCTTCAAAGATAAACAGAAATACACACACACATAGAAAAAAGACAGAAAAAGAAAATGAAAAAAAAAAGGTGGTGCTGCATTGTGCTCTTCCCAGGTAGAGCAGTCTGAATTTCACAAAGCAAATCCACTGTAACAAAAAAGAAACGGTTATTGCCCAGCTGACTGTGTAGGGCCATATTTGGGCTATAACTGCCTCAAAACATGCAAAACTTCAACAGGATAAAAAAAAGAAAAGAAAATTAAGTACACATACAGCACTGAGCTTTAACGCTTGCCAACTCGCCAATGGCCCCTAAAAATGGAGTCTGGCAAACTCGATTTACGGTACCATTCGCCCGGTTGGCGACCTGAAAATTACTGCCAGTGGTAGAGATTCCGTACCTGTACACAGACTCTTTACACGCGCTGTAAAACAAAACACACGCCTCCCGCCTGATCCGACACACGTACAACGCTTCAGCTTCCCGTGCCATCTTTTGTCACTGCTAGAGTCAGCACCGGGCTTTCCCGATGACTCATGAGTCACGCGAGACTTGCCGTAGATAGATCTATTTTCACTGTTCTTTTGGCAATCATGCACCGTTTTTTAATCGGTGTCTCTGAGCCTCCAGCAAAGAAAAAAAAATCAGAAGAAGAAATAAAGAGGCAGAAGAAGGAATATGAAGAAGAGAAGAGAGATCGAAAGTGGGTGCCTGGATGGAAGAGGACAGACACAGGGGAGGAGAGAGCATGGCTTGTGTACGATGCCGATAAGGAGGAGATGCACTGTGTTGTTGTTGAAAGTTATCTTGTTTATTAGCTGCAATAGTTATACAATTTAAAATAGGACCGCATTTTCAATCAAAGGGTCTGGCAACCTGAAAATTTTCTGGCAACCTCAACTTCCCAGGTTAGGAGCCCGGCTGGCTCCTTAGCCTGGCTTGCTAAATCTCAGCCCTGCACATATCAATGCATTTGCGCACATAATCTAAGGACGTGCCACTGGCATTGACCACTCCATCCAATTTATCACATGGGGGATTTAAACTATACACCTGAATACAAATTTAAGCATACCTATGGACACCAAAACATATACAAAAACAGGCATAAATTACCTAAAATTGCTTCCGCATATCTCACCTCCCTAGAGCCAAAATTGCACTTAATATATGTACCCAATTATCAATCGTAAGAAAAAGTACGTAAGATTTTATGGAACACATACAGGTGAATGGACCAGCAAGGCAGAAAATGATAGTAAGCAAAGGAACAAGATAGAAACAAAGAGACAGAAAAGAGGAAATATCTAGCACAGAATTTCAAGAAGGTGGGGATATTATCTACACTGAGAGCCCCCGGCATCCCCATGGGAAAGAATAAATAAATAAATAAATGAATAAAATATAAATTAATAAATCAAATGGCCCAATATTCAAGACTCAATGCACTAAATATACACCTAAACTTCAAGGCTAAATACACATACAAGCAAACAGGCCTATGTTTCAACAATCATTATATGAAATACAGGCCTACCTTTCAAGACTGAACACAAAGAAAACCCTACTCTTGAAGACTCCGTAATGATACAAGAGGCAGAACAGAAATAACACTGACCTAAGGTGTGAAGAAATGCGATGTGGTCATCAAGTTCTGGGTCTCTGCGACGATCAAGGCCATGCAGCTCTTCCAGTTGACGCTGTGTGTTGGAGCATCGCGGTTCTTCTAGCTGAAACAACTCCTTCAGTTCTTGCTTGGTGAAATAGCTGAAAACATACAATTTCCAATATCTCTCAATCTATCTATCTACTGACAGGTAGATAAGACACAGATGGATAGATAAATAAATAATCCTAAACGATACTATTATCTTTACGGCAGTCCTTCTTTGTACTGGCTAAATACAATCACTAACTCACCCCTTCACTCTACCTACATATATGATCAGTTGAACACCAAAGACTCAATGCCTGCAAGAATACTAAAGAATCCAAAATAATGTACTGTCACCTCTTTGTACTGTCACTTTTTTGTAATCAATCATCTGCAATAAAACCACTGCTGGTTCATGACATTTAGTTTAACCCTATTCACCCCCCCACCCCCGGAAAAAAAAAAAGCCAGCTATCAATGACTTTTTCTCAAAGGTGGTAAATTTTGGTGACTATACTGTATCATTTCACCGTGCTTTTTCCAGGCTGTTCTCTCACGGGCAAATATCTTTTTGTTTACTACAACAATGTGTTTTGGTCTCCTTTTACTTGCCATAATTTAATAGACTATAACTAGTGCATACAATTTTCGCAAAATGATGACTGTATCCTGAAAAATAATGAGGTCTTTTCTGTGATAAGAAACCTCCATCTGAGAAACAGACTCTGGTCTGGACTTTCACTTCCTAAGCAGCCATTCTGACCTTTACCACAACACCGAGCAAAGTTCTTTCTTTCATGAGTACTGTAAATACATGACACCTAAAACCACCAAAAAATCTGAATACAGAAATAAGCGCACAGCTTCTACCCTTTTACCGGTAAGGATCTTTAGTGCTGCCTGTGGTCTGCCGGGTGATGGAGTCCTTGAAAATCTGCCTGCGGTAGATCTTCTCCTCCACTGTCCCACACGTGATGAGCCGATAGATGACAACGTTTCGCGTCTGGCCAATGCGAAAGGCACGATCCACAGCTTGTGCATCAGTAGCAGGATTCCAGCTGGGATCATCTGACAAAGTGTGTGACAACAAAGAATCTACAAGAATGTGTCTACTGGATGAAATGTACCGGGCAATTATCTTTTTAACTTAATAAAGCTGGTAATAAGTGCCTGAAAACAATGAAAACAGGTGAACGATCTGACAGTCTGTCCACATTTTCACATGCAGTATTTCCACAGAGGATTCAAAGCAAACATACAAAACATTTTTTCTTAAGTATATTAAAAAAAAGAGGAGGGGGGTTATTTTCAAAAGTAACACAGGGGCATAAAACTTTGTTTTCACATTTAGAAAAGTTAAAAAAAGAAAAATGTACAAAAATGTTTTTCAATTCATTTAAACAATCCTTAACTCACTCGCTTCCACTGTCCGTATATGCGGACATCGTACGACGAAGCGTTCGCGACCAAGGTCCGCATATAAGGATTCGGATTATGAAAATTCACGCTGTCCGAGTGACGTATCGGGTACGGAACTCAAGAACTGAGATGATTCCTTAGTTATCCCTTACCAACTTTTCATTCACTTGCACCGCGTGTGATGCGTGAATCACTCGCTAGCCAATGAGAACAAAGAGCACCGTTGGTCAGCTCTGCTCCATGATTGGCAAGATGGCGTTGCGATGAAGTGTTCGACACAGTAGGGCTGGTGATTTATTAGTTAGCGTTGAAGACGCACAGGAATTGATCCAGACTGAAGGGTCAGACATGGATTCCGACATCAGCGATTCTTCTGATGAGGATTTCGACTCCTACAGTGTGGAGACAGACATGGATTCCGACAGTGAAGTGGGCGCTGATTGTGGCGAGGAAGCAGACGAAACTGTGCCAGCACATGGGCCTCAGCAACAAGCGTCTGATTCTGACACTGACACTGAAATCGGCGAAGAAGTTGACGATTTTAGGGTTGTGTTTACTGATGACTGGACTGACAATTTAGATTTCTCTCCTCTCAATCATCCTTTCACAGTGTCACTTGCCATGAGCTTTTTCACTCCAGGAAAGACTACAGCCAGTGATACGTCACCAGTGTTTTGTGTACAGTGAACTCTTTTTTTGTGTGTATTTTCACTTTTTTTTGGTATTTCATGTTCTCTATCACCTGCTTGTGATTCAATATTATATCTCCTGTGTCTTCAGTGACTCCAGTTGTGCTAAAATATGATGTAGAACATTTCTTAGCTGAAAAGGGACATTTGGAATATAAATTTCTGATAGCTGCGAAAGTGCAAAAAAAAAAGACAAAACTTGGATACACCCTTTTACCACCAAGATGATGAGTAAATTACTTTACTTTTTGTTCAAGTATACACTAATATGCATTGCATGCACTCACTAAATTTCAAGTGTCTGTCTGGTCATGTATAATTTTTTTCCTAACCTATACAAACCCTGGGTATTCAGGGATCAGCAAGGGGAAAAACTCATGGCATGCAGTGAGTTAATTATTAGAAATAACATAAACAACAGAGCATGCTCCATCATAATGTTAGTCAGTTATAATATGCAGGTCTTGGAGTGATAAGTTAATGAACGACAAAAGATATGTTACAAAGTGATGATTAAAAAACTACTTACAAATGATGACTCTGTCAGCAGCTGTTAGAGTCAGGCCCACTCCACCAACCTAGGATACACACAAAACATGTCTAATTATACAATACCTCATTTAGAAAGAAGGAAAAAAAAAAAAAACTCAAAAACAAGAGAGGTAATTGAACAAAGTTACCTTGCCTTGTGTGATGTGTTTGTGTGTTCATATTCAAGAAGCATCACAAGGATTCATAAGTCAATGATCATGTGCGTGCGTGCGTGCGTGCGTGCGTGTGTGTGTGTTTGAGTGCGAGTGAGCGTGATTACTTACCTGCGTGGTGAGCAGAAAGACAGAGTAGGAGGAATTCCTCTGGAACTTCTGAACCAGTTCATCTCTCTCCGTCACACTTTTCACTGTACCATCTAGACGCATCACTTTGTGGCCCTTCACAAAAAAACATGTCTTTCAATGACAATACAACGATTTTTTGGTTAGCTCACCTGCCATGGTTAATGCGAACACAGACACTACAGAAACATGTTGCAAAATGAAACTGTATTTTTTGTGTATAAGCATCACAAAAATCAAACTTGGAAGCCACAAAAAGGTTAACAATTTCTGATCATTCCCAATAAAACTTTTCCTCCAATGTCTATGCAAGCACTGTGTCCATACTGCTGATTTACAGAACTATTTAAGGATGTTTTTTCTATGAGATGGATCCTCCCAACTCCATGCCATTTCTGAACAATTTGCCAGTCTGATAACAAGCAATTCAAGGTATTCGATAATTGAATGCTTCTGAGATAATAAGCAGCAATTACGACTTTCTTTAATTTTATTGTTATTATTGTTTAAAGCCCAGCCAACTGCGAAGAGCCATATCAGGGCTATAACCGTTTCAATTTTCAAAACATACAATAATTCAACAGGAAAAAAAAGAAAAAGAAAATTAAGTACACATATCAATGCATTCACACACATAATCTAAGGAGATGCTCCTGCTGTTGACTACTCTGTCCAATTTATTGCACATCGGGATTTAAAAAAAACACCTGAATACAAATTTAAACATAACTAAAGACACTAAAACATATACAAAAATAGGCCTAAATTACCTAAAATTGCATCCACATACTCACCTCCCAAGAGCCAAAAATGCACTTAATACATGTACCCAATTCTCAATCCTAAGACAAAGTATGCAAGACTTTATCAAACACATACAGGTGAATGGACCAGCAAGGAACAAAATGATACAAAGGAATGACAGAAAGCAAAGGAGGAAGAAAGAAACAAAGAGAGCGACAGAAAAAGAGGAAATTTCCAGCACAGAATTTCCAGAAGGTAGGTATACCATTTATGCTGAAAGAGCCCCCCGGCATCCCCAAGGGCGTAATTACGACTTAATCTCAATTATCACTGATCTCCATTACTATCAAATAAACACAAATCCCCTACCCTCCTTTCCAAAAAGACACTAGTACTGTTTGACCACCTTGCTGTTTTCCTTCCTTTGATTTTTGCCTTCTTTAACCCTTTGACTCTCACATCCTATCCACCAAAAACTTAATTCTGACTTACTCACCCTATCCACCAGGTGCCTGCAGGGTGTGGGAGTCAAATGGTTTTAAGTTTTTGCTTCACTAGCATAGTTGACAATGCAGGATGCTGGCGGACAGGGTGTTGGAGTCAAAGGGTTAAACAAAGACTACAAAGAAATAAACCGAGAAATTCAACAAAAACAGAAAACTAGGTTCACCTTGCCCTTCAGGACTTTCTGGATGATGTCCAGCATCTTGCGTGATTGTGAGAAGACAAGGGCACGATGTCCCTCCTCATGAAACTGATCCACAAGGGAGATAAGCACACCCATTTTGCCAGCTTCTTCCACCAGAACAAAGTCCTCGATGGCCTCGATCTTGGTCACAGCACTCTCCAGAGAGCTGGGCAGTTCCAGGTCATCCGATGTCATGCTGGTGACAGACACCATCAGCAATAAACTGACATTCTGATTCGCAAACCTTTATTCTGACCATGTAATTAATCGTCCTTGTTTAATGTTTAAACAGTGTATAAACAGAAGGCAAGGTCTCTCTAACATGCACACACGTGTACACACAAACATACAATTATAAATTATAATGTTCTTCTAACTGAAGTTTCAACTTAAAAGACTTGTTCAGACATCAATATTGGTAAAATCAGGTTATTTTGAACACAAAACTTAAGAACTGCTATCACTTGTGAACAAGACTTTTGTATGTAGGAAAAATACCAGTGTTCTGTAAATCAAGTAAAGACTGGCATAACTCAACATAAAGCGTCAATATCTGACAACAAACCCTAAGCAAAACACATCCAGACACACAGAGACAGACACACACACACCACTCTGTCACACTTCATTTATTTGGTAAGGATTTATGTCAGCACCCACCTCAGAAAATATGGCAGACGGGATAAATATCCCAGGGAAATGGGGGAAGGGAAGAATCAACTCATAGGAGCAATCTAGGTATCTCCACAAACTGAAGAACTAATAGGACACTTTCATTTTTGTACGTATAGATGTAAATGTGTAGTTGTCCCTCAGCCTGTGACAAAAATGCTTTAGCATGATTTTTTCAGCTGTTTCTACATGAATCCTTACCAAATTTGAGTCAAAGATGTGGACTATTGAGGACTTGCGAATGCAAAGGTCTGGAAGTTATAGTGACAAGGTCAAGGTCATATGGACCAATTAAAAAGTGCCTAAAATCAGCACTCCTTGAGGAAGGTGAGTGAATGGCACTTTCCCAAGAACTTCTCACAGTATTTGAATTCCGCTTTTATTGTTGTGACTGTTTTTCATTGTCCTTGCTTCACATCAATTTCTGCTTCATCTGATAGTTCTCCAAAGGCACTGTGACCTTAAGAAGTATAAAATCTGTATTTTCTGGTAGGGAGCAAACAAATTGTTTTTCAAAAATTTGTTCTCAACTGCTTCTGATTCAACAAATTTGATTTTTTGCAGTCATTGTACATGAATAAGCAATTAAAGCAATATTAACAGAAATCATCAACTTCCAGCTGTGAATAAGTACCTGATCCTCTCCTGGGCTGGGAAAGTTAAAACAGTAAGGGAGAAATGGCACAGCCTTCATAATGCTGGCCCTGAGAAAAATAGAAGTCTGTACCACTTCAAAAGCCCACTGGCCTCAGGGCAAAGGGACAACCCTTTGTTTTTACAAAGTGCATAACCGAGTGAAGAAGAAACTCACTCCTGTCCATGCAGACCCAACTGGTGGCAGGCACGGATAGACAGGAGACGTGGATGATCACAAATCTTCTTCAACACTGTCAGGGCCACCAGTGGTGACTTACTGGACATCAGCAACTGCAGCATGCAACACATACACATACAGTAAAACCAGTGATGAAAGCATGCTCTTGGGACAACCCAACAATTCCTACAAGGCAGAAACCCTCTCACAACTGGGACCATAATTATAGAGATATCCTGCACAGAATGACAAAGACAACAGAAACGTCAAATAAAGTCTAGTTTATTTATTTAAAAGTTCATCTGTACCAGTATTTTATTGTGACACACTACTATAAAGGTTAATGGTTAATAAGATTTCTCTTCTTTTAAAAAAATGATTCATAATATAGCGTTCACGTCTTTGCAGCACAAAAACGTTACATGTACATTCACATTTCTGGATTAGACAAACTCTGAAACCCAATTAACCTTACATGAGCAGAGATTTGCTATGTTAATTTAAGAAAATTCAACTGATCAAACAACAAATGGCTGCAGACTGTCTGTTCATGACAAGGAATATAGTAAATTGCTGGCAAGCTGGTGGATAAAAGAGAGGGAGCGAAAGGGCAGCTTTTAATCATGAGCGTGACAGCCTAATAAAAGAATCACTATTCCAGCAGGACTGAGTGTTTCACCTCTTTTACACTGGCTAGTTCCAGGAAGTCACGATAGATGCTAAGCTGCATTTCCGACAGGTACAGCCACACCACAAAGTCATTTTTGAAGGTCATTGTTGGCATCCTGAAAATAAACACGCACTTAACTTCAGTTCATCTGGTAAAAATGTACAGCTACATTATGCCTTAACTGATATTCTCAAAACACAACATACACAGTGTAAAATTGAATGTTTACTTTCAAAATATTTCACAACAATAGACTTAAAGGTGCTCCAACTTTTTCAAAATTTATGTAAAAGATGTAAACGTATCACAATAAAAAAAAAAAAGAATTATTTGGGAAAAGACCACAGCACTCATAGGTTCTCAGTAAATGTATCAACAGCTGGCTCCTTTTTGCATAGACAAAAATGTAACCTTCCTGCACTCACTTGCACATACGAATTTCAGCTTGAGCAACCACTGCTGCATTTTTCTTAGTCCTCTCAAATTTGGTAATGTATCAAAGAACTGGGACAAATAGGTGAAGACCTTCAACTTACTTGATCGACTTCAGATGAGATTTTCCTGAGCCACTTGTTTTCTTTTCATTCTCCTTCACTTCTGCCTTTGTTCGCCTCATAAAGTAAGGGTCAATGATTTTCTTCAGGCTCTCTGCCATTTCAATACCCAAACGTTTTTCTCCTGATGTTGCATCACGTTCCCTTGCCTGAAATAGTTTTTTCGTGAATGTTAGGTGTAATTTTGTCTTTGTTCACCTTCATGGCAGATAAATATTCATATGACATTCTATTATCGCTATACTTCACATGCATTCAAGTCATGCTGAGTACATACCCTGATGATTGGATTTTCAAACTCCATCTTGAACGTCCTCAGAGTCCCTAGCAGAGACCCCTGGTGTACATAATCAAACAGTGTCCATAACTCCTGTAAGCAAAAATGCAAACATGTCATCTCTCTGCAAATTGAAGAAATCAAGGTCTCTCTTATTTGACATGAATTACAGACTCAAAAACATGAATGCAACTCTTAAAATCCTAAGGAGAAAAGTGACAACTGCCATAAGTTTCTCAGATCTTAAACTACAGAGAAAAGTCCCAGAACATTCATTCAGAAAAACACAAAAACAGCAAATAATCATAAAGAACCAACAAATCCGCTGGGGGAGGGAGGATCATGACTATTGTCTTTGTCACTGGGGCAATTTTCCTATGCAGGTTGGGGGAGAGTAAAGAGGTGGTTGGAGAAAGTGGATTCTCTTTCCTGACTATGCAGATTGTACAAGTTTGCTTGTTTATGGCAAGGATAAAGATATTACCTGACAACTTTGCATGATGTTAATTGTTATACAATTACTCCACAATCACATGTCAGTATACATGACAGTTGTTAGCATCAAGCATGACACAGATTTAATACAGATTGAAACTGACACTTAAATTTATATGTGGCTGATTAAATTTATGTGTGGCTGATGACAATGACGCCACAACTCAATTTGAGGTTGATGACACAAAAGATATTCAATCTACTGGTGAATTCTCATTCTTCATCTGCAACCTTCAGTTTCTTGAATAGTTGGTTATTTCTTACCAGGCTTTATTCTTTACTCTTGACATGTGGTCATATGTGTTTAGCACTTAGAAAGTTTAAATATGTTTTAAGTGATTAAGGCTGAAAAGAAATTCAAGAGACAGAAAATTCATTAGAAGAAGACAGAGACAACTTCTGTACACTTTGTTTCACAATCTTGACAGAATCATGTACAAGTCTACATTCTCACCTTGAGGTTGTTCTGGATGGGAGTGCCAGTGAGGATGAGCCTGTGCTTGGCAGGCACAGCATGAACAGCTTTGGTGGTTTTGCTAGGATTCTTTATCTTGTGCCCTTCATCCAGAACAACGTAGTCCTGAAAACAAGTGTTCAAACATTATGTGGAAAGTTTCTTGGTAAGAAACTATCATATTTTGATGCATCTTAAGCGTTTTGTGTCTCAAGATCCATCTTTAAACAGGTGATATATGCTCGCACATATTGTTCAAGTCTCCTTACACACTCCTACCCCTCTCCCCCCCCCCCTCACCTTTCAACACCTCTACCTCTCTCACAATGATTGCAAGAAAGACTCACCCACACAAAATCTCTGCCATCATGCTCACAGAACTGCTCCCAGCTGGTAAGAACCATGCCGTATGTTGTCAGCAACACACACCACCTCGACGCTGGACACGATTCAAACCTCGCTCCCTCTCTCGTTTGCTGGTTCCATGGAAGGCATATACTGCGATACCAGGAGCCCTAAAACAGACTTTATGTTCGATGATACAAATTTAAGACTGATAGTTTCATATACAGAGATATGACACTGAACATGCAGGTTTATACATATTTCTCATCATCCACTCAAACGAAGATTCACTTCAAAAAAATTAATCAGTGTAACCAAGTGGATCAGACGGCAGAAAAAAGATCAACAGCAAAGCAGTAAGACCAAAAACAAGCTCCTATCAAACAAAAACAAAACAAAAAATGGTCAAGTTATTCTACAATCTCTCTTTTTATAAAAGAATTGATAAGAATAAAATACATATATTCATTTTCAACACATCTCTCAAGGCAAAAACTAAAACAGCACAGCTATTAAGATTAAAATAACACCAGTATCATATTATTTAAACATCAATACAGTTTGTCATATTCATACCTTTGAAAAAATATGGAACACCAAAAAAAGGAAAAACATAGGAGAAAGGCGGACATGTGCAACAAACTCTTCTGTTCATGATTTTAGGCAGTAATTCAATCACTGAGACCAAACTACTGGTCATAATGCTCAAAGTTTTTAAATGAAACATGTCTGTTTTTACATGCAAGTGATGCAACAATTAAAACAATGCACTCCTAGAATTTCACGGATGAAAATTTTGACAAAGTATAAGAATAATTGAAGTTTTGTGAGCACTTTACCTAAAATCTTTTAGTATATTCCCTTCCTTTTCATGAATTTTTCAAATGATTCTTATTCAAACTTAACTTCACAGCCCATTTATAACAGTCATGTGTTTCAAAACTGCTGTACACTGAAAACACCTCTGGATCAAATCTCTTACACATTTATCAGTGAAAAACTTAACTATCCAAATTGTTAAGACTTAGACTGTGTGACAGGGCAGTAATCTATGCTGTATTTTACATCATATGTTGGCATCAATATGGCTTGAGTGATACATGTAGTATTGGTCAGAGAACATGAGTAGCACCCTCAACACATGCTGTCGAAAAGGATGGCATTGAGTGTTGTAAAGCAACTTAAGGAGAAAAAAAAAAACAGGAAAAAGGAAAATTTGTGGAGGCCAGGAGGCTGCTAAAAACTAATGGACACATTTTTTTCCATCATATTCTTTCAAAAACATGTTTTTCACAATAGATTACTGACTGAAAACAGGACAATTACCAAAACGAAGAAAACTGACATGCATGCACTCAACTGTATGGTTTTAGTCTTCCCACTTTGAAATCTGGACTGGAGCTGAATATCCTACACGAATTTGGACTCATGGGATTTGACCCCACAACCTTCTAGTCGTCAATCCTTTGAGGTAATTATTATGCTACCGTGACCTGTGAATGCAGCTGATTTCTTTACTTTTGGTTTCATTACCAAATATGATTGCAACCTGACCACCGGCAGGAAATCTACGGCCTACAGAATATCATTTTACTATTTTATTTGATAACTTTGTAATTTTTTCTTAAGGTCACAACCTGCTTAGTGAACAAATCACCTGATGTTTTTATGTCAACCAACTTGTCTACATTATATTTTCAAGTCTGTCTGTGTTTGAAGATTACCTTGAGCATGGGATAAGTTCATTAAACATTTGAGAAAGCGTTTTCTGATATACATGTAAGAACAAAAGTTGTCTGGGACAGTATTACCTAACTTTTCCCTTCAACGTGTACCTATCAATATTTTCAAATTAGGTAGCAAGTGGAAAACACTCAAAGCCACATTTTCTATGAAAAAAAAATGGTTCAAAAGGCATGTGGGAGGCTAGATTTCATATGCTACAGTTATTATTATTGTTGTTTAATTTAAAGCTCTGACGACTGCAGAGAGCCATATCAGGGCAATAACTGTCTCAAAATGTATACCATACCTCACTGGAGAAAAACAAAGAACACCTGGCAAAGACAATTAAGTACACATATCAATGTATTCATGCACATAATCTAAGGCTATGCCCCTGTCATTGACCACTCCATCGAATTTATCATCAGGGAATTTAAAAAATCAAACCTGAATGCAAATATAAGCATAACTAAGGACACTAAAACATATATAAAAGCAGGCCTAAATTACCCAAAACTGTTTCTGCACATCATATTTCCTTAAAGCCACAAATGCACTTAACACATGTATCCAATTATCAATCCTAGAGAAATGATTTAAGGCTTTACAGAACACATACAGCGAATGGACCAGCAAAGCAGAAAATGTTAGGAAGAAATGACAAAAAGTAAAGGAGTAAGGTAGAAACAAAGAGAATGACAGAAAAGAGGACATTTCTAGCACCAGGAAGTACTGGAGCAAGGTAGAAACAAAGAGAATGACAGAAAAGAGGACATTTCTAGCACCAGGAAGTATAGGAGCAAGGTAGAAACAAAGAGAATGACAGAAAAGAGGACATTTCTAGCACCAGGAAGTACTGGAGCAAGGTAGAAACAAAGAGAATGACAGAAAGAGGACATTTCTAGCACCAGGAAGTATAGGAGCAAGGTAGAAACAAAGAGAATGACAGAAAAGAGGACATTTCTAGCACCAGGAAGTATAGGAGCAAGGTAGAAACAAAGAGAATGACAGAAAAGAGGACATTTCTAGCACCAGGAAGTATAGGAGCAAGGTAGAAACAAAGAGAATGACAGAAAAGAGGAAATTTCTAGCACATGACAATATGCAAAAACAACGAGCTTGAGGAATTAGAGTCAATAACCATAAATCCAAAATTCAATACTGCAGCACATATGTACTACAGTTAGGTTTGTTTTAATACTAAACATGGTTTAAAAAGAGAAACAACAGTAAAGACTTTCCAAACAGCGCTTTGAAAATTACTTCTGTTGCAATGAAGATTATACTGGAGGTACTAAACTCACACAAAAGAGCTTACAAAGTGGGAACAAAAATTCATTACCATTTATTGAACTCTTTTTCCCAAGTGACCATGACACTCACTGGAAGGATGATCATGATAGTGCGCACCTTGTCCATGTCAAACAGACCTGACAAAAAGGCAATCACCTGTATTGTCTTCCCCAGGCTGAAACAGACAAGAACAGTACACCTCAGCAAGTGAAAAGTGCAACTTTTGCTTTTTACAGGTTGTCAGTATTAGTCCATTCGGTGAAAAACAAACAAACAATACCACTACCAGGATGAAATGTCCACACAAGACCGACAGCTACTGCACCAAACCAGAAAAAAAAAATCGTAATATCTGGGGGATGGGGGTGTGTGTCTAATGCAGTAATGTCCCAACTTATCTTTCATGTTTATCTTGAGCATATAATCCACTAAAAGTTCATATTGTGCATCTCTGTTCAGAACTTAAACATGAAGGATGAAAAATAATATACGATATGACAAACTTTGAACAAACTGTTTTCTCTATGAAATGCAGGCTGCACTCTCTGGGCAGGGGAACCGTACTATTAACAGCAAGATACAACTCACTCTTTTTTTTTTCTTTTCTACTTTAAAAACTTTTCTCTTCAAACAATACTCTTACTAGTTTTGGTCTCAACCCTATCTCCTCTGTACCTACTGTTCATATTATCTTCGTATGGCTAGTTCTTTGAGATAATGTTATTTTATCAACTTATTTATGTCAATTTAAGTGTTAATGTGCTTTCAACAGCATGAGTCCCCGTGTAGGTGTTCATGTCTGTGTGTATGTGTGTGTGTGCCTATGTACATGCGTTCGAACCTTCATATTTCTGTTTGTGTGTGTGTGTGTGTGTGTGTGTGTGTGTGTGTGTGTGTGTGTGTGTGTGTGTGTGTGTGTGTGTGTGTGTGTGTGTGTGTGTGTGTGTGTGTGTGTGTGTGTGTGTGTGTGCCTCTCTGTGTGTATGCCTATGCATTCATGAAGAAGAATGTTCTCATATCAGGTGGTCTGGTTTTTCTTTCTTTCTTGTTTTATGTCATACCAGATTTATATCACTGAATTGCTTGATTTTATTTTGGTTTTTGGTTTATGTGTTTATGAATAACAATTTCTGTTCAATGCAAAATGCTTAGGAGTTTGCTTTCTAGGATCTTGTGCTATACAAATCTGCATCATAATTATTACTAATACTATTGTTTATTTATCAAGAGTGAATTTACTAGGGAATTTTGCCTGGGACAACCTCTCTGTTGCTATGGATCTTTTACGTACATATGGCCTTGATTTATTGTTTAATCCTAAAGACTAGCTGCATGCAGAGCGTTACTCAAAGTCTGGTTGAGATGGAGAAAAATCTGTGTCCAACCATGACCTGAAGCCTGGACTTTTGGTTCTTCTTGTTCACATGGCAGGTGCTATATTCACTGGGCCACCACTCCAAGTATAGGATGTTGCAGTAACTATTAACACAATGAAACCAGTTGCTGTGGTGTAGTGTCTAGCGCAACGGACTATCGACTGGAAGGTTGTGCTTTCGAATCCCCATCATTCCCTTCAAAAACAATTGTGGGATTTTTCAGCTCTAACCGGCTCCTACCCAGAGCTGGGCATGCCATGGGCTCACTGGGAAGACTGGGACCACACAGTCGAGTCTCATCCACTTCACGGATGCATTATTGAAGGTGTTGCTCAAATCTTATGATCAGTACCACAGGTGTCTGTATCTCTCGGGCCTGGTTGACACCAGGATATTTTATGATAGTAAGCGTAGAGTACAGCCCTGTCACGCAGTCTCAATCCTAGATGGAACTCCATAGAATTATGAATATCACTCTCATCGACATCATTATCATCGCATTGTAAAAACTATTCCAGCTTCTGTGACCATAAAAGAGGCGTAGAAAATAGGATGAAAAAAAAACAAAACAAAAAACGGTGAGCACAAAGGTAACTTCCCTGAGTGCAAGCAATAATTCCTTTAAAAAAAAAACTCACACAATGAGAAACAAATTAATCTTATTATTAGTCCTAGGTGCTCACAACTTCACACACAGAGCAAAACACAAAACATATATATACACATACCATTACCAACAGGCAAGAACTGAGATCAACAAAAATGGAATGGTACTCAAACTCAAAATGGAAAACAAACACACACACACACACACACACACACACACACACACACACACACACACACACACACACACACACACACACACACACACACACACACACAACAACAACAACAACAAACACACACACAATTGTATACATAAAGCCCAGCCAACTGCGCAGAGCCATATCAGGGCTATGACCATCTCAGAAAGTATACCATATCTCATGGGAGAAAGAAAACAAAATAACTGGAAAAGAAAATAATGTACAAATGTCAATGCATTTGCACAACTTCTACACATCAAATTTCCTTAGAGCCAAATACACACATAATATGTGCACCCAGTTATAACTCCAAATAGAAAGTATGTAAAGCCTTATCAAACATATACAGGTGAAAGGACCAGCAAGACAGAAAAGGACAGGACAAAATGACAGAAAGCAAAGAGTGAGGGAGAAACAAGGAGAATAACAGAAAAGAGGACATTTCTAATACACGTTTTCCTGAAGGTGGGGATACTATTTATATTGAAAGAATCATCGGCATCCCCATCACACACACACACACACACACACACACACACACACACACACACACACACACACACACACACACACACACGTTATGTATAAACATAATTATGTGTGTGCAGACACATACACATAGATTCATACATAAAAAGATAAATGTAAAAATGTAAAAACAAGGGCATCTAAAATTAAAACCTAAACATATAGCATAAAACTATAATCAATAACACATCTTTTCCAATATGAGGAGTGTTCTGAGCTTACGGTTTTTGTGCTTTGTATCTGCTTCTATGCTAGCTGAATGGGTAGCGCAAACTGTGTTAGATTTGAGAAGTTCTACAACATGGGATATAATTCCTACGTGACTCTCAAGAGTTATGTTCTTTGATTAACATCTTTTCCAAGTTCAAAATATTCAGGGAGGCAGGCTATACAATGTCGACAGTATTATAAGTGAACACTTACCCCATGTCATCCCCAAGAATGCCTCCCTTGTTCTTTTTGTGCAGTCCCCACATCCACAAGACCCCAAGCTTCTGATGATTGTACAGCTTAGCGTTCAAATCCTTATGCAGATAGAACCCTGAGTTCAATCCAAGCTGAATCATGCCCCCTTCAGTCTCCTCCTCTTCTTCCTCCTCCTCATCTTGACCGCCATAATTTTTTAGGTATTCCTGTCCACAGTAGATTGAAATGATAAATTTGTCAATTATAGTATCACAGGACTATTTAAAACAAATGTACTAATATTGATAAAACAAAATACTGACCTTACAATTAAACAACAAACCAAATAAAATAAAACTGACAGACAGACACATACACAGGTAGCTCAGTTTATTGCTTTTCTTCTCGTTATTTACAAAACTTTGTATGATAATAATTTTAAACAGGTTAAAGCCAAAAGTAGAGGAAGAGCTATCCGACTGTCAGGCAGGCTATAGGAAAAACAGGGGAACAATAGATATGCTGTTTGTACTCCAGATATTGATAGAAAAGATTAGAAACACAGACCAAGAGATGTTCATCGTTTTCATTGACTACAGCAAAGCATTTGATAGCGTGATTCACCAAAGTCTTTTCCACTTCATGATCAAAATGGGTTTTCCAAGACATCTGGTTTCCCTCATAGCTTCATTATATAATGATCAAAAAGCAACAATCAGATGGAATAATCAAAACTGCAAATTTTTTAACATCACTAAAGGGGTAAGGCAAGGTTGCATCCTGTCTCCACATCTCTTCAGCATATACACTGAACATATCATGAGAGAAGCAGACATAGAAGACATGGGAGTAAATATTGGTGGTAGAAACCTGTCAAATTTACGCTACGCAGATGACACAGGATTACTGGCAGACAACATTACAGGCTCTAGGAGGATCCTGTACAGGGTAGACCAGGTTGGAAAGGCAGCTGGGCTGGACTTAAATTCAAAGAAGACAAAGGTTATGCATGTTGCAGGCAAATATAACACTAGACAGGACCAGATCATGCTAAACCAAGTCCCTCTAGAAAATGTCAAGGACTTTAGATATTTAGGTTCAGTCAAGACACACGATGGAACATGCTCAAAAGACATAAAGATGAGAATTGGAATGGCCAAGAACAGTATGGTTCAATTGAACAATATTTGGAAAGACCACAGCATAACAGCAGACCTTAAGATAAAACTCTTAAAATGTCTTGTCTGGCCAGTGATGTTATACGGCTGCGAGGCATGGACAATGAAGAAAGAGGATGAAAGACGAGTGGAAGCAGCAGAGCTGTGGTTTTACCGAAGACTGCTGAGGGTCAAATGGACAGATAGGCGCTCAAATGAAAGCATACTGAATGAGTTGGGTACTACACGCAAGCTTCTAGTACTCATACAACGGAGGAAACTGAAATATGTTGGACACGCAATCCGTAATGAGAGAACAGACTTGATGTCCACTGTCCTCCAAGGTAAAGTGGAAGGAAAGAGAAACAGAGGACGGCCACCTGCATCACTTGCTAGAAACATCACAAACATCAGTGGCAAGAAACTCCAGGAGGTGGTCAGACTTAGCCAAGATCGAGAGTGCTGGAGGCAACTTGTGAGGACATCATGTGCAGCGGCCAACACTGTTCCCGGTGACGCTGACAGGTGAGACAGGTGGTATGATAAAATCTGCAGTTTGTTATTAAATGCATTCAGACTTCAGATTATTGCAAAAATTGGTAAGACAAAATCTGCAGTTTGTTATTAAATGCATTCAGACTTCAGATTATTGCAAAAATTGGTAAGACAAAATCTGCTGTATGTTATTAAATGCATTCAGACTTCAGATTATTGCAAAAATTGGTAAGACAAAATCTGCTGTATGTTATTAAATGCATTCAGACTTCAGATTATTGCAAAAATTGGTAAGACAAAATCTGCTGTATGTTATTAAATGCATTCAGACTTCAGATTATTGCAAAAATTGGTAAGACAAAATCTGCTGTATGTTATTAAATGCATTCAGACTTCAGATTATTGCAAAAATTGGTAAGACAAAATCTGCAGTTTGTTATTAAATGCACTCAGACTTCAGATTATTGCAAAAACTGGTAAGACAAAATCTGCTGTATGTTATTAAATGCATTCAGACTTCAGATTATTGCAAAAATTGGTAATATAAAATCTGTTGTTTGTTATTAAATGCATTCAAACTTCAGATTTTTTTCTCAGAACATAGGCCTACTTATATATGTAAATATAAATGAAAACAAACTTTCTATTTTTCAATCATGACACCTAACTAACAAGATCAATCAGTAGAATACTCACCTCCATTTTGGCAATCCTTTTAGCCAATTTTTCATGATGATGGATTTTGATGGCTTCTCTGTTCAGTTCCAGGGCCTGTTGCACTTTGCCTTCCTGGGCCAAGTGTTTGGCTCTCTTCACCAGCTTGTTGAAGCGTACCTGGGCATCCTTGCAATCTTTCTCTGTCTGCTTCTGGACATGCTCAGGCTCCGACAGTTGTTTGGGCATGTCTCCAGCACCTGACTGTGGGGACAATGGCCCTCTGATCCGAGGGGAACATGAAGGAATTCCTGGAATGTGAATCTTGCTGGTTAGACCACATCATTCATCTCCTTTCCCCCCTCCCCCCAATGAAGATGGATAGAACCCAGTCGAAAAGCAACTATTTGTGAGAAATCCACCATTGACATTTCTTCAACCTACTCACAAAGATCACAATACATCATTCTTGTGCTGTTCTCCAATTGATTTGCACATTACACTTTTACAAGACACCAGGAGTAATACATACATAAGCACTGATATTACAGTACACAAACACATCAGAATGTACACTCATAAACGCACACAGATGATTACATAAACTGATATATCAGTTTCTCACACATACATATCAGATTAAACATAACTACATATATGTCAACACATACTAACAGCATCTAGCCATACATGCATTTTTCGTACCTATGGCATGATAAACACAGACAAAGGTGATGACACAAGTCACAAGATAAGAAGTTAGAAATGATAGTCTATATTGGTGGAGTAAAAATGATTATACTGATATCCATGTTTGTGAACTTCACAATCCTGTAGAGCAATTAGACATGGGCTCTGAATACACCGTAAAGAAAACATTTAAACAGATCCCTGAGGAGAACCTTGTGGTGTGAGAAGGCAAGGAACTGACACTGAGACATACTATTGCATTAAATTACAATGATGGATTGGAAACACCGATAAGAAACATTCATTTCTGAGCAGTGCCCTGAATATATATCCAAATGTAAGCACTAGCCTCTTTAGCAAAATGGAACAAGCAAGTGTATGAAATGCTGTACTGAGGTCAAGAAGAGCAACAAGACGCTTGTTTCTATCTGCTTTTGTAAGTAAATCATCCTAGAGACTCAGATCAGCAGTTTATTATTTTCTTTTCATTCTTTTCTTTTCTTTCCTTGTTTTTGTTTGTTTGTTTGGGTTTTTTTTTTTATTGCTTTTAGTTTAACATGTCCTTGATTGGTCTTTCTTTTTTATCCATTGTTGTTGAAGACATGAAGTGGCAGTATAATATTAATAATCATAAAAGATTACAACAACTACAAAACGAAACAAAACACACACTTAAAACTTTAACACCAGTTTTACACAAATTTCTTAAACAGATCAAGATCTTTCATAGCTATCCATATTTTTATTTGCGCATTCCTTTCTTTGCAGCTTATTTACAAAGCATGGTGTTTTTCATGTGAATATATATCTGAATGTTCTGATGAGTGGTATCTACAACTACAAGATTTTTTCAAACTTTTGCTTGAATTTTGTGTTTGAAAGTTGTATTTCATTTTCACACCCCTTTATGAGGGGTCAGTCTAAATCAGCAAATGAATACAAATCATTTGCATCCAAATCTGAAACTTTAACTACAGTTTAAGAAGGCTGATTTATGCTGGCAAAATGGAATGGTTCCAGAACAGTTCCTAAGCGTACCGAGCCGTTTACACACAGTTTTATCTGGTTGAACTGCTCCAGATCTGGAACGGTTCAGGACCACCTCGTGATGTGGTCTAGAACAGTTCCAGAGGGCTCGGTGCTGTGTTGGTAACCTTACTGCACCCTGGTGTTTATTGCATGGGTTGATCGCCAATATTTTTTGTTGTCTTCCCACCGTTTTGCAGCCTCTCTATTCCTTTCCTCACACTGGAAGGAGCAGCAGGGAAGTTTCAGTCTTTTCCTCCTAATTTTTGTAACTGGTGTTTATTTGTTTGTGGTCTTACGTTTGATAAAGGCCAGTTGGCTGAAAATTTGCGCCTGTCTTGTCTTGTTGTATTAAATATGAGTTCTTATTTTTTTCATGTTTTTTTCTGGTTCCTGTTTGCTTGAACACAGGCAGTCACACTTGTTTTGGATTTCGTATAACTATCTATTGTAGCAATTGCTGTAAACTGGATCGGAATTATATTACATAAAATTATTAATTCGAATTTGGGCAGAGGCAACCCAAAAGAAACTGTCTGGCTGTATAAGAAATCTTTAGTATTTGACAAAATATCTCAAAATCGAAAGGAGCAGCATGACATATGACAGAAAGGCACTGCAATGCTGCTCTCATAATAATAATATTAATAATAATAAAGCTACAACTTGTACAAGCAGTACAAAACCACAACGCTGTTGTGCTTCCTGGGCAATGACATGTTTGTTCCTGAAATAGATGTTTACTGCACTGCATTCCAGTTTCCACACAAGTTTTCTCATGAGATCGGTACACTTTCTGAACACTTGTATCATGCAAGTGTAAACAGGACGAAACAGTTCAGAATCTGAGAATGGTTCAGATCTGAAAAGGTCCAAGAACGTTTCACAAACTGGTCTAGTGTAAATCCCCTTAGGCTTAGAGACATATGTATTTTCCAACTGAAGAAGCTACCAGTACCAGCTATATAACTTATAAGCCAGTTTTCAAACTTGCTATTGCTTGAATACTGTTTTCATTTTTCCATTAAGCCTGCCATGACTAACAGAATCTATACTGACTATAGTAACAATAGTTTAGTAAGTAGGCCAACTGATCATCTGATATAATTATAGACCTGTTTTCAAATTCTGCATTATGTACGAAGGGTGATGAGACAGACACAGAGAGAGAGAGAGAGAGAGAGAGAGAGAGAGAGAGAGAGAGAGAGAGAGAGAGAGAGAGAGAGAGAGAGAGAGAGTAAATCTAGTAGATTTACAGGCCAACTGGCCCAGTCAACTAGAACGTTTTAAACATCTTAACATGAAGTTTTTAATTTTATGCAGCAGACGAAATCGAGCATTGCCTTTCAAAGGGGTCCTGTTTTCTTCACACACACTCATATTGGCAAGTTGGCTGCTGGCTGCTTCAATGTCAGCATCTTCGTGACCTGGGTTGTTTGTCTGCATGTTGTCTTCAGAAAACAGTGGTATTCAATAACATAGACACACTAGCAAGCAATCTTGAAAGAACCGCCAGACACTTCCCGTTTTCCTTCGTTAATCTCGTTTCAAATGCAATAACTCTTTACAAGCAGGAAAACAAGAAAGTTGTCGTCCTTAGATGCGGACATCAATCTGAAACCAAGCGTTGTCGAAAAGGTTTTTCTGTCACAGTTGATCCACAGCGACAATGACTGAAACAGCAGATTCTTTGCTGGCCTTAGGAGGTTCTCTGACTGGGATTCTCGCTGCTGCAATGTATGTACTTTACAGAAACAGAAACAATGCGGCAACTGAGATCAAGGTAAAGTCAGATGAATTTACTGTCTGGTAAACCTACTTTCACTTTAGTTTCAGTTTAACTTGAAACTTCACTCTTCTTGTGAGTGTCTTTTTCTTTCTGATTGTGTGTGTGTACAAGATAAAGTTTCATACGCTTATCACGACATACTCATTTCTATGCACTCGTTTGTATTAGTTAATTTAGTAGGCTATGGTAGTATGGACTAATCTACTGTGTAGTGCTCTCTCTAGACAGTAGTTGTGAGTAGGCGATCGGCGATCGCGCTCTCCTTTGGTCTACTTAGTATGATACTATGTGCTAAATAATTAGGCTATACATAGACCTACAGTTGAAAGTGAAATCTTATTTCATTTTTATTTCATGTAATTGCCCCCCTTCAAACCCCACCTCCCCCGTCTCTTGCTCTTCCTCACACATACCTTTCTGACTTTCATATATATTTTATGTTGGTTTTTGCATAAAATTTAACCCTTTGACTCCCGCATTCTATATACTATTGCCAAAACTTAACCCTTTGACGCCCTCACACTATCCACCAGCTTCCTGCAGGAAGCAGGTGGATAGGGTGAGGGCGTCAAACTGTTAGGTTTTTGCTTTGCTAGCAAGGTTGACAATGCTGGATGTTGGCGGATAGGGTGTGGTAGTCAAAGGGTTAATAATAATATGCACATACAGTATACATATGCTCACCACCCATCAAAAACATACACATACCCCAATCACACACACACTCACACACACACACACACACACACACACACACACACACACACACACACACACACACACACACACTTGAAATTAGATGACCAGTTGAAGTTTTGTTTAAATCCACTTAGAGTTAGACATTCAGTTTCAATCACTTCCTTCAAATTTGCTGTGAAGACTCATCATTTTCAACTGTTATCGGTGTGTTTTTGAGTCAGTGTGTGTGTGTGTGAGAGCATGTGTGTGTCACTGTATGCTGGTGTGAGTGGTTTGCATGTATATATGTGTGCATGAGCATTTGAGTTTGTATGTCTGTGCTCTGTGTATGTCTGAGAGAGTGTATGCACATATGTGTCTGTTGTTTAAGGTATGGAGAACAAAATTATTCATTCTTTTGTACTTGTTGTAAAGTTGTCTTTTTCCTTTTTGTTTTTTGGTTGTTGATTTTATTATACCTGTTGTACGTTCAATTCCACGATATCATATAATTCATTTATATCCTTTCCTGCCGCAGTATAATACTTAATAGCGTTTTGGTATTGCTGTATGTCATAGCAGAATTTTGCTTTCTTTCTAAGGTTCTTTTAATCAGTTCACTGCTCGTTGGTTTTCATGTAATATAATAATTTGATTTTTGTTGACAGCAACAGAATTGCATTGCTCTCTGTCATTTTCTGTTTCATTTTCGCCAGGTTGGAAGCTCACTTTGTCTTCGTCATCCATAGTGTCTGACAAAAAAGGGCGGTGTTGGTTGTTGTCCATCTCCTCTTGTCAGAACTGTTGCCCTTTGATCCTCCAAAGTCTTCATCACCTGTGTCTTGATCATTTAGATTTCTAAACTTTCAGAACACTGTAACACTTGGAAACATGTCTGCATGTTGAAGTCTGATGCTGTTCCGGTCTCTTGAATTTGATTAGTTGTCTCCAACGTTTGCTGAAATTGTACAATTAATAGTAGAAAATCTTGAAATAATAAGATGAATAAAACAGTGCTGTGACATCCTTATAAGAGGCTGCGCCAGTTTACAGTATTCTTTCCTTTTAACTAACAAATTTGGCTGATGAAAATACCTAGACAGGTGTTGCTTTGGATCCTGTCACACTGTGGTTTGCCAAAAAATGAAGAGGCAGACAAAATAGCAAAGCTGGGAGCTTAACATGAAAGAAGAAAAAGATATCAGTATCAGCCTCATCATCATCATCAGGTGCCCTGCCACATGGCGTTGGTGATCATGGACCTCCATCTGTCTCTATCTCTTGTTGCCCCTAGCATCTCCCCCACCCTCCTCGTCCCCAGCCACTCTGCAAGTCTGTCCAGCATTTTCTCCCTGGGTCTACCTGGTGCTCTCCCTCCAGCTTTCCCGTTGTGACCAGGTGCTCCAAATCCCTCTTCCTCATAAAATGGGCTATAAATGTTACCTGTCTTTTCCTAATCTTCCTTATGAGTGATCTACTTGTGTCTGCCTCCATCAAGACTGTCTCGTTTGTTTTCTTTGCTGTCCATGGAACTCTCAACATTCTTCTTAGAAACCACATCTCAGCTGCCTCAGTCTTGTTCTGGCTTTGCTTGCTGACTGTCCATGCCTCACATCCATATAACAGTATTGGTTCTATATAACATTCAAGGACTCTCTTCCTGATGTTAATTGATAGGCATTTGTTGGTAAGAATGCTTGTCATCTTCTTGAATGCTGTTTTGGCTTGGCTGATTCTGCCGGCTATTTTCGATGTGCATCTGCCGTCTGATGAAATGACCGTTCCCAGGTATTTGAACTTATTAACCTGTGTCAAGGTTGTGCCATTTGCTGTTATTTTGCGTGAGGGGATTTCATGTTTTTTACTGATCACCATGACTTTAGTCTTCCTGCTGTTTAGTTCCAACCCCGTACCTTTGCTTTCTATTTCTAGTATATTCACAAGGTTTTGTAGGTCCCTTTCATTTTCTGCACTTAGCATGGTGTCATCTGCATATCGAATGTTGATTATCATTTTCCCTCCAACCTTTAATCCAGGGTCTTCTAGGTTTCTCATGATGTTTTCGCTGTAAAGTGAAAACAGATCTGGTGACAAAACACAACCCTGTCTGACTCCTCTTTTGATGTTTTGGAAAGAGCTTATATTGTTTTCTATTCTCATTGCAGCTGATTGTTCCCAGTGCATATTCCTGATTATTCGTAGATCTTTTCCATCAACATTGAGTCTCTCCAGTTGGTTGATCAATTCTTCATGTCGTACCCGATCAAAAGCCTTGGTATAGTCAACAAAGCATAAATACAAATCCTTATTCATCTCAATTGACCTGTCTATGATAGTTCTTAGGATGTATATGGCATTAATAGTTCCCTTCCCTTCCACAAATCCACACTGTTCTTCTGCTATTTCTCTTTTGATTCTATTCCTTGTCCTCATCATGATTATTCTTAACAGGATTTTTGTTACATGACTCATCAAACTGATTGTGCAATGGAGTTCGCATACTATATATAGCCCCTGTCTTCTTTGGAAGTGCAATGAAAATTGATTTTGACATATCTTTGGGGATTTTTCCAGTGTTGTAAATTTCATTTAGGAGGACTGTTATTTTTTCTATGCCAAATTCCTCCAGGGCTTCAATCATCTCTGTAGTAATGTTGTCTGGTCCTGGGGCTTTTCCTGGTTTCATCTTTTTCAGTGCTGCTCTAACTTCATCTTTCATTATGGGTGGTCCTTCAAAGTTCTTTTTTATAATGTGTTCTTCGTTTCGTATCAGCCTCACAGAGATGAAAACCATGATAAAGTTTCTGTTCTTGTGTTAAGAGCACCCCAGCTACATGACAGTTACTACCAGCTGTCCTGACAGGAGTAAGTCATTATCCTCTGCCTGTTGACTTGGCCACAACAAATTGAAACACTACATGGACAAGCGCTTCCAACTTGTACCATCCCCCCATTGCCCATGTGGAAAAGTTGACCAGACATCCTCTAGGACTGGGAGAGCCACCAGTTCTGCGTGAGAAAATCTGGTCGACACCCCTGAGCCTGTGGGAGAAGCTGTATGGGCCTTTGGATGTACTGCAGAAGATTATCTGTTTCATACTTGTGACTAAACTCCAAATATGACAGTAAATGAAAAGAAGTAATTGTGTACAGTTTATTAAGAAATTATGGTGATGTGTTGCTATGTAAAGTACAGTGAGAATACCTTTGATGTGGACCATCTGCACATCACAAATGAAGCTGTTATTGTCATAGCATTGTTACTGAGACATAATAATTCACTTAGTTTGTGTCTTGCTGTAATTGGTTATAGAAGCAGTAGGTTGATTGTTTAGTCCTATGTTTTACCTATTTTTTACAAGCATATTAATGATGTCTGACAAAAAATTGTATGTTTTACTTTCAGAACGTTGAGATGGTAAAACTTGGTGATGAGCTGAGAAAAAGACTCGGGGGGATCAATAGCCAGTGCTTGTCTTACGCGGCTGTGCAGGGACTTGTGACAGACGAAGGAAAAACCTTTACGACTGAGAACAGTTCTGTGAAAGGTGTCATCCTTCAGACATCTCTCGTTGAGCATAAATCAAAGAGATCACAAGGAGTATGGTAAGAAAGTTAGGATGCAATATGTTTGTCAAATATGAAATGTGTGCATTGATCCAATGGTTGTACTTTTTCTGATGATAGTGATAATTGTTTTCCATTTTTTCTTTGTTCAGAACTAAAAGTTTATGGTTTTGTATCAAGGTATGATGATTACGCAACATGTCAAATGATTTAGACGGGGTTTATTTAATTTAGCCTTTGGAGACTTTTTCTGAAAACATGAAAAAGTTCAAATGACTTTATGTTATTATGCATTTATTGTAGTGAAGTCTGGAAGACTTCTTGTGCATCTGTTTATAATGAGGATATAAAGCAAATTTGGACCACAGGTCTGGCCCATTGGGAAGTTGTATGTGTTTGAGTATTCAGTAGGAATAACATGAATAAAAACAAAATATACCAGTCATGTAAATGAGGTAAGTCTCCTTGTGTGTGTGTGTGTGTGTGTGTGTGTGTGTGTGTGGTGTGTCGTGTGTGTGTGTGTGTGTGTGTGTGTGTGTGTGGGGTGTGTGTGTGTGTTCATTTATCAGTTTACTTAAGAACACAGTAACCCTTTCACTCCCTTATCTTGTTAACCGGGAATTCTCAGTTTTATCTACTGTAAATAGATCTTCACAGAATTTAGAACTGAGAAATCAGAATTCATGTGTAAGTTTTCACTGTCATTTTTGGCCCAGTGACAGGATAATTTTATGTAAACTTAAAATCTAGAGTAGCAGGTATCATGAAAAGTTACCTTGCAGAATCTGGGATAAATTGGTCTCATATTAGGCCTTTGTTATAGTAATAGTGGTTTTTGTTGAGTGCTTTGGCCAGCAGTTATAAGATTAAGGCAGTTCATATGTAACATCACTGTTGAATAGAGGTGCACTCTTGTGATTTGTAGAGTATTCATTGTAATGATTTTTCCCCTTGAATTTGAAATGTACTTTTCAGTGGCCTGAACCTCAAATTTTTTTCCATGAAATTTAGCATCTTGTTTCCTTGAATTGTCTCTTCCCTTCTTTTCCCCTTTCCCAACCCCCAACCCCCCCCCCCCCCCATCCTTACTCTGCTTCCTCCTCACTACACATAAGGGAAGCCCTTGTAGTGTCATAGTGTCTTTGTATTCAGGCAATTTCTCTTTTGAAAATTGTAGTAACTGTCGCAGTTATCACATACTCTGTGTCAGTGTGTGTGTGTGTGTGTGTATGTGTGTGTGTGTGTGTGTGTGTGTGTGTGTGTGTGTGTGTGTGTGTGTGTGTGTGTGCGCGTGCGCGTGTACGTTGTGTGGTGTGTGTGTGTGTGTGTGTGTGTGTGTGTGTGTGTGTGTGTGTGTGTGTAGTTTTTCTTTGTTGATATGTTTTTGAGACAGACCAACAGGTACATGCTATGTATACTGCAGACATTGAGACCCCTGGCCTGATTTCTTGATGCAAAGAACAAAATAGAATATAATTTTAGTAAATGCTGAACACTACATAGAATCATGTGCGTTCATTATAAATAATTTTCTATAGTGCCATTCTTCAAACTCATTTGGACTCAGTGCACAGTATACATGATCAGACTTAACTGTAGCACAGAGAACACCAGCTTTTAGTTAAGCTGACAATTCCACTATCTTGTTGCATAGTCTGTATGTTTGGTGGGCTCACATTCTGGGAATTTTCATATTTCCTGCATTTTCTGCATTTGCATTCACACAAAGAGGGCTTGGACAGTAGTTGGCCTGCATGCATGTTGACTGGGAGATTGGAAAAATCTCTACTTAGTACTCACCAGGCAGAGGTATCCTTCTATAGGCTGTTTTGTTTGTCCATCTGTCTTTCTTCTAGTATTCTATCTGAGATATCATTTCTTGACTTTTCTGTGTATGGAGATGTTATTTTTTGTGTACTACACTTTCTATACTTAATTTTTAAGGAATGTTTGTATTTGTGAATATGTTTGTATTTGTGAATGAAATATAACAATTGTCAAATCTGTTAAAACAGGTCAGATGTAAAAAATGTTTTGATGGAAAACCTGGAATGTGCTTGCTTCACTCTCTCAGACGTAGACAGTCCTGGTGATAAAATTATAGTTATGGATGCCACAGAGGCAGATAATCTCTTGGATGAGCTTGAAGTGACACACCATGAATTTATGCCAAGCAACACTTCTACTTTGGAGTCTAGCATCGATCGAATTTTTGGGGAAGTGAGTATGACATTGAGTGTTTGGAACATTCCATCGAAGATGTTTGATAATAAACCTTAGAGGTACCCTCAGAGGTATGTTGAGCATGCTGACCACTTTGCCACATAAGACTTTATAATTATTTTGAGTAGCAAATTCTATGATCAAAGAGATTTGTTTATTATTTTTCACTTTTTTTCCAGATTGAGAAAGGAAAGGTTGGTTGATTGTTATTACGTTTTGTCGTGATTTCTGTTTTCATCCTTTTACAGGAGTTACAAGATAATTTATTTGTTAATTTTCCTGAATGGTATCACTTGATCATTGTATGGATGTCATGTGTCTGATGGAAAATTTAGACAACTGACATAGCTTTACTTTCATGTTTCATATGAAAGTTGTATAGCATAATCAGTTACACACTCATACATACTTAAACACAGTTATTTGTGCAAATATCATCTTGTCCCTTCAAAAGTCACTTATTTATCAGAAATGGAAAAATGGACAAAGAAATTGAAACCAGAATCCAAACACCTATTGCTGTGAGCTATTTCACCCCTTCTAAAGCACTCTGGCATCCCTGCAGAAACAAAGTCTAGAACAATTATCAGAACAATTATTGTACACATATTGACTTAACAGTGCCACACCTGGACTTTAAACAAAGTGGTTGAGAGAAAGATCACAACCTGTGAGAGGAGACATATTACGAGGGCAGCGAACAGAACCAGAAGAGCCATGACTTCTTCATAGAAATGTTGAAATCCAAGAGATGGTTAGAACAACATCTGTCAATCATTACATTGAACGACATTGATCAAGTGTTTTGGGCATCTGACCAGGATGCTTGTCAATCAGCCAACCCTTCAGGCTTACAACACTAGATACTAGAAGTAGAACTTCAGGAGCAGTGGAAGATCATTTTACAGCACTGGATAGAAGGAGTGGGTAGACACACTTGCCTCCACGTCTCTGACTACGCCAGGCTTTCAGTCTTGTTGCTAATTGCAAGCTTCACTCCCCAAGCCCTCCAGTACAAAAGTGGATAGACAAAAGTAAAAACAAAATAATTCATGCAATGGCTTGACATATCTATGTATATGATGCTACTCAGTCACATACATGTTAAGTTGTACAGTTTACCTATATTTCCTATTTTTTAATTGCTTTCCAAACAAAACACTATGCAAAGTCAGAAAATTGTGTCAAAAATATGTTCACAACATGTTCATACAGCAATGGCAAGCTGGTATTGTGAATTCGCAGACGGTAAGCTATTGTATTGAATTATTGTCCGATTCTCATTCTTTCCAAAGGAACTATCACTCAAGAATTGGCCTGTTCATCCACAATGGATGCTGTTTCATGTCCAACTTAACTGGGCAGATCTGTTGTCTAATCAGACAGACAGAGCCATCAGTGAATAGATAAAGAACATCAGTAAACTACAGTTTACAAATAATCAAAAACCAAAATAAAATAAAAAAATTGTGTTTTTCTCTGTACTCTGGTTTTTCGTCTGATGACAATATATGAAACTGTCACTCTAAAATCACATTGCAGATATTGTGAAATATAACAATAATGATAATGATAATAATGATAATGATAATGATAATAAAAAGTACCGGCTTCTCTCATGGGAAATTCAGTCCTGGTTAAATTGGTTAGGCTTGTTTCTTTTTCAGTATGAAACAATATCATTGTCTTTATTTTTCATCGCATTTTTCATATGCAATTTGCTGATTTATTTACCAAATTATGTGTTGTAGGTCAGCCGAGGCTATGAAAAATCTGAAAAGATGCTGGCTGTTGGGACAAGCTTGATGGGCATAGGTGAGATTATTCTGGAAGATGGGAAATTAAAGCTCAGACCGCCACAAACCGAGGGCTTGAGGTACTACCTTACTACAATGTCTAAAAGCCAGCTGGTCAAGCTCTTCCAGGCGCAGGCCACAAGTCTCAAGGTCTTGTCCATCATTTTCGGGCTTGTTGCCTCTGGCATGGTTGGGTTTGCTTTGTGGAGGATGACCAAAAGATACTTGGAACGGCGAAGAGTGCAGAAAGAGTTTGAGGCGATTCGCCAGATGAGATTGCGCCGTCTTGCACAAGCAAGAGATAACAGCAGTGCACCAACAGAAGAAAGTTGTGTGGTGTGTTTGGACAATCCTCGTGAGGTGGTCATCTTGAATTGTGGTCATATCGCCATCTGTTCAACGTGCGCCCAGGAGCTACAGTCAGCAAGGTGTCCTGTTTGTCGTGAACCAATTGAGAGATTCCTACCTGTCTACAGACCTTGAAGGACTAGCTTTCACTAAGAATGTACAGAGAGTCTGAAAATGGATGATAAGTGTGCTGTATATCTTAATTTTTTACATGATTTTATAGTATGTGTATGTACACACCTTGCAGGATACATTTTTCTGTTTTTAATTTTCATCATAAATTCTATCTCATCAATCTGTTGAAGTTAGCGATCTTTTCTGAAAACATTCCTCATTGGAACAGTCACTTTATTATTTCCTAGACCAGTGATGTGACTTATTTCAGAAGAAAAAAAGAATGAATGAAAGATTGGTACAATCTCTCACTTATGGTTGTGGATTCAGAAAAGAGTGTGACTTCATGAGAAAGAGAAAAGATTGATAGATCAACCTCACTTTATAATTGTATGCATATCTTTGTTCTATGAGTTTTTAATTTCTATCTAAACCTTCATCCTTTGTTTAAAAAGCAAGCCAATAAACAGACAAAGAAATGGTCATTTGAAGCTGTGTTAAGTAAGTAGTATGGATATGTATGTTCCAGACTTTGCATGAAGAAAGAGGCTGATAAGAAACAATATCAGAAACAAGTAGGCAGTATAAAATTGATTTGGACAGGAGCAGTAATGTAAAATACTGTAAGTATATAATCCTAAGTAGGATTGAATTCTGAGAATTGGATTAGACTTGGATGAATGCTATCCCAAGTCTTAACAATAATGAAGTGCACTGGGTGCTTACAATTCTACAATGCCATAATAAATAAAATATGAGACACACATTCATTATTTTTACCCGTTTACATCATGCACACACTCTCAGTGACGTCCATATGTAACATACTACAAGAACACTCAAACAAGATAGGATGGGAACAGTATGAACAAAATTCATTCTTTCTTATTAAAAAAAGTCACGATAAGAAAAGTTTTAGCATAGTTTGCTTCAGTACATGAGTTCGTCTTACAGGGTATGTGGAATGCATCTATATAAGTGGCAGCAAAGTCCATAATTTGTCAGGGTGTTTTTTTGTTTGTTTGTTTGTGTGTGTTGTTTTTTTTTGTGTGTGTGTGTGTGTGTTTTTTTGTTTTTTTTGTACAGCTCATTTTCTTTTGTAAGAATAAACAATTAAACACACATTATCATCATCATCATCATCAGGTGCCCTGCCGCATGGCGTTGGCGACCATGGACTTCCAACCATCTCTATCTCTCGTTGCCCCCAGCATCTCCTCCACCCTCTTCATCCCCAGCCACTCTGCAAGTCCGTCCAGCATTCTCTCCCTGGGTCTACCTGGTGCTCTCCTTCCCTCCAGCTTTCCTGTTGTGACCAGGTGCTCCAAATCCCCCTTCCTCATAAAATGGCCTATAAATGTTGCTTGTCTTTTCCTAATCTTCCTTATGAGTGATCTATTTGTGTCTGCCTCCATCAAGACTGTCTCGTTTGTTTTCTTTGCTGTCCATGGAACTCTCAACATTCTTCTGAGAAACCACATCTCGGCTGCCTCGATCCTGCTCTGGCTTTGCTGCTGACTGTCCACGCCTCGCATCCGTACAACAGTATTGGTTCTATATAACATTCAAGGACTCTCTTTCTGATGTTAATTGATAGGCATTTGTTGGTAAGAATGCTTGTCATCTTCTTGAATGCTGTTTTGGCTTGGCCGATTCTGCCAGCTATTTTCCGATGTGCTTCCGCCGTCTGATGAAATGACCGTTCCCAGGTATTTGAACTTATTAACCTGTGTCAAGGTTGTGCCATTTGTTTTTATTTTGCATGAGGGGATTTCATGTTTTTTACTGATCACCATGACTTCAGTCTTCCTGCTGTTTAGTTCCAACCCCGTACCTTTGCTTTCTGTTTCTAATATATTCACAAGGTTTTGTAGGTCCCTTTCATTTTCTGCAATTAGCACGGTGTCATCTGCGTACCGAATGTTGTTTATCATTTTCCCTCCAACCTTTAATCCAGGGTCTTCTTCTAGGTTTCTCATGATGTTTTTGCTATATAGTGAAAACAGATCTGGTGACAAAACACAACCCTGTCTGACTCCTCTTTTGATGTTTTGTAAAGAGCTTATATTGTTTTCTATTCTCATTGCAGCTGTTTGTTCCCAGTACATATTCCTGATTATTTGTAGATCTTTTCCATCAACATTGAGTCTCTCCAGTTGGTTGATCAATTCTTCATGTATCGTACCCGATCAAAAGCCTTGGTATAGTCAACAAAGCATAAATACAAATCCTTATTCATCTCAATTGATCTGTCTATGATAGTTCTTAGGATGTATATGGCATTAATAGTTCCTTTCCCCTCCACAAATCCACACTGTTCTTCTGCTATTTCTCTTTTGATTCTATTCCTTGTCCTCATCATGATTATTCTTACCAGGATTTTTGTTACATGACTCATCAAACTGATTGTGCAATGGAGTTCGCATTCTATAGCCCCTGTCTTCTTTGGAAGTGCAATGAAAATTGATTTTGACATATCTTTGGGGATTTTTCCAGTGTCATAAATTTCATTTAGGAGGACTGTTATTTTTTCTATGCCAAATTCCTCCAAGGCTTCAATCATCTCTGTAGTAATGTTGTCTGGTCCTGGGGCTTTTCCTGGGTTTCATCTTTTTCAGTGCTGCTCTAACTTCATCTTTCATTATGGGTGGTCCTTCAAAGTTCTTTTTTATAATGTGTTCTTCGTTTCTGTCATCCTCAAAAAGGTCTTTAATGTACTCTCCCCATCTGTCTACTATTTTGTCTTTCGATTTTAAGCAACCAGTTGATGTACATGTATTTTTCCTGTGGACAATTTCTTCAATTCGTCTGTACATACCCTGAGGATCCATTTTGTGTCGTTCTTCTATCTCTTTGCATTTTGTGTTCAGCCATGCTTCCTTAGCTTCATTGCACCTATACCTGATTTCTTTGTTTATCTTCCTGTATATCTCCTCGTTTCTCTTTGCCTTCCTCCTTTCCTCCTTTCCTCCATCAGGCCCAAAATTTCATTAGTCATCCAACTCTTTTTTGCTTTTCTATTTGCCTTAGGGATTTCTTCACAAGCTTCATTTATAGAACTTCTCAACTTTGTCCATTGTTCCTCACATTATAGAAAATAATATTTTTTGTGTGAGAATGAATTTCTTTCACTTTGTCCACGAAATGTGATGATGCTTACTGATGTGATTATATAACCTGTGTAGGCTACATGTTCACTTTAGCAAATCACCATTTTGTTATATTGTTGCTACCTCCATCTTTCTGCTGTTTTTAAGAAATGTGATGCTAATTCTCTGCTTATATGTCATTTCAGAGAACAAAAGCCAGACAGCCATAATGGACGTTCAAAATCTGTTGTTTAAATTACGCTTTTACTGTGATTTTAATTTATGGTTATACTTGTCATTCATTTTTATTAAGTTTTGTTAAAAGCTTGTCTTCTTGACAGATATGCATGTAGTAAAGTTCACAAGGCTTTGACATTACCAAACATCCATAATAGTTGTTCAAAGTTTGTTAAATAGATTACACTTTTACTACGATTTCAGATTATGGTTTATACACATCATTCATTATTGTTAAGTTTCCTTGAAGCTCTTCTTGACAACATACATGTAAAGTTCACAAGGCCTTTGTGTTTCAACAGCATATCAGATTTGAGACAGAACTCATATTCACACAAAGAATGAGGGATTACATATTGTACACTGTATATATTTAATGAATTTACATTCAGAACAAATAGTACAAGGGCCCATTATTGTGCACTGTCTCTGGATTGTAGAACTACAACCAAGAATTAGAATTATCTTTAATTTGCACATTTCTTCAAAGTACTCTCCTTTGCAAGCCGCACATAGTCAAAAGGCAATTCAGTAATTCAAATACAAGTTGATACTCAAACAGAGAGAAGGCGTTGCATAAGGATGGGCCCTTGTTAACCTGTACATTGTTTTACATGTTCGCACATGATAAAATGTACATGTGTGCATGTGTTCATGTATGTCTGTGTAGTGTGTATATGTGTTAGTGTGTTTGAGTGAGTGAATTTGCTTGTGTGTGTGTGTGTGTGTGTGTGTGTTTTGTTGTTGTTGTTGTTGTTGTTGTGTGTGTGTTGAACATGAATACGGTGATGGGTGTTTATTATGGAACAAAACATGTCTTAGTTGTGTTTATATGCATGTTTTTGTTTTGATTTTACTGTATTAACCTTTTGACTCCTGCAACCTATCCACCAGCATCCTGCATTGTCAGCCATGTTAGCTAAACAAAAACTTAACCCTTTGATTCCCTCATCCTGTCCACCAGCTTCCTGCAGGAAGCTGGTGGACAGGATAATGGAGTTAAAGGGTTGGACAGGGTACAGGAATCAAAGGATTATGTACCACTACCAGTGTAGTTAGCATTATAAGGAGTGAAGTAGCTTTGAATAGTACTTACATCATTTTATTTTGCGCTAGACTGGAACACGATTAATTCATTTATATTAAATGCATGGCTTTTGCTATCTTTCATCATGAAAATTATTGTTATATATGAGCTTACTTTTTTTCAAAGTGAAACAGAACAAAAGATATTCAGATACATTATTATGATATATAAATACAATATTATCATGTGTACTGGCTGCCTCTGTCCAAGCAACAAACCAGCATATAAACTATAATCATGAATTCATGCATGTCCAAGTAACAAACCAGCATATAATCATGAATTCATGTGTGAAGCCCATGACAAGTAGTCTGGTTCTGGGGGAGTTCTGTTTCATTGCTACTATTGGTACCAGGCTTTTTTAGTACCAGGCTTTTTGGTATCAGGTTTTTTAGTACCAAGATTTTTAGATCAGCTTAATCACCTGTGGGGATGCTGGGGGCTCTTTCAGTATAAATAGTATCCCCACCTTCTGGAAATTCTGTGCTAGAAATTTCCTCTTTTCTGTCACTATCTTTGTTTCTGCTTTGTTCCTTTCCTTTCTGTCATTTCTTCCCATCATTTTCTTGCCTTGCTGGTCCATTCGTCTGTATGTGTTTGATAAAGTCTTGCATACTTTTTGTTAGGGTTGATAATTGGGTACATATATTAAGTGCATCTTTGGCTGTAGGGAGATTAGATATGCAGAAGCAATTTCGGGTAATTGAAGCCTGTTTTTAGATATGTTTTGGTGTCCTTAGGTATACTTAATTTTGTATTCAGGTATGTTTTTTACATTCCCTGTGCGATAAATTGGATGGAGTGGACATGCCAGGGGCATGTCCTTAGATTATGTGCGTGAATGTATTGATATATGTACTTAATTTTCTTTTCTTTTTTTGTCTGTTGAAGTTTTGTATGTTTTGTAAAGGTTGTAGCCCTGATATGGCTCTACACAGTCAGCTGGGCTTCAAATAACAATAACAATAAGATCAGCATGATATCTAACTACATGTATGCCCAGTGTTTGCTTGGTCTGCTACTGTTTGAAAATGGAAGAAATTTTGACATGAGTTTGTCAGACATATCCCTGAGTCCAACAACATAATGTCTTTCAGTGCTGGAGTTTTGACTTGCTGCAGAAAGAATCTTTGGGCCAAAGAATTCTATGGCTGAAGTAAGGTGTTCTGTAAGTTCTTCCTTTTGGTCATTGGTTAGATTGTCTGGTTCCGTTGTTCTTTTCAGATCTTGTGCCCCCAACCAGCTTGACATATAGATGAATGTCATCCAGCCAGTTGTGTATTTGAGGGTCTTGTATCTTGGATACATCTGGAGGATGTGGTCTTCTTTCTGGCTGTCTAAGCCATATACACTCAGTGGTGAGGAGACTAACTTCAGTTTTGTTGCCATGTTGTTGGTTAGTCTATTGTGCTTAGAGAAGAGTCTCAAAAGAATGACATGTTACTTTCTGTTTAAAGGCCTAACATCCGATCCAATGGATCGGGACGCATGCGCATTGAGTGTAGGCGTGGCTTTTCTAAATAAGGCAGTGCACGTCGTCAGCTGTAAACAAAAGCTGTATGCTAGAAGCAGCTTTTCTTCTGCCTCACCCCCACCCCGCACTCACCAGCCCAGTGAAGTTTCTCTGGTACTACCAACCCCTGACCCAAGGCACTATCCCCGTATATTTACATGTACTGACACGTAAGTTTTTAGCAGTCCTCACAACACGCACTACTATTACCCCAGTCCCACATAGCCATCTGGTTATGAGGTTGTGTGTTTCTGCTGTAAACTGTCTGGCCATGACCCTCTCTCCAGCTGCCCTTCTCCTTTGCCCCCACACAGTCCAATCTCGACCCCCGTCTGTGTGTATGTGTGTGTGTATGTGTGTGTGTGTGTGTGTTGTGTGTGTTGTGTGTGTGTGTTTTGCTTTGTTGCTTGATTTAACGTCTTTTCACTATAAGTGATATTAGTGTGTGTGTTGTGTGTGTGTGTGTGTGTGTGTGTGTGTGTGTGTGTGTGTGTGTGTGTGTGTGTGTGTGTGAAGTAAAGCAATGAAAAAAATTAGTTGCTTCTGGTGTCCTCTCGTTTCTGCTACTATGCTTGTGATGTTCATCGATTGATTAATTGTATTTTCCATTTCATATATACGTTGAACAACTCGTGATGCTAACTCAAAGCGGCAAACTACTTGAAATTTTGATGATTAATTATCCTGCAAAATTCTAAGAGAAATGGGGGGAGACAGTACACGGGGAAGGCAGGGTTTCCTGGTCAGACTCGGTTACCACGCGATATAGGAGGCCCCACAGGGGGGTACATTCCACTGAGAAAGACTAGAAAAGAAGAAAGTATTAGACTCACTTGACACTAAACGCATTGTTTATCCCCTGCACAGCCTCTCACGGCGGGAAAGAAAAACAAACCACAGGAAATGAAGCTGCAAGGTCGCCGTCTGTCTTCTGCCCCAGTTAGGCCTATGTTACCGCGCTCATTCTTTCTTGCAGAGAATGTAGATGTGTGCTTATTTTGTGTTGTATTAAATGAAATAAATCGTTGTAGTTCTCACAGTGTTGGATATAAACATAGAAGAGAAAGAACTAGTTGGACAAATGTGGGGTAATCGTGACTGGAATGGCAGCGTGCACGTGATATAGTACTATATCATGTGACATTGTGTTGCACTGACACTAGTGACTATGTTGATGACAGCAGGTCTGTGTCACTGACATATCTTGACACATCATCATAGTTACGCCCGATGCTTCTAGACCCACTTCATGTCGTCCTTTTATCCTATTGGGCTTTTTCACATTTGGCAGGTGTAGGATTTTACAGGGCAGTATGTACATTAGGCCTACAGACGTTCTCATATCTGGTACCATTGAGTTTCAGTGTTGATATCAGTAGATATACAGAGAGAGGGCAAGCCAGACAGAACAGCTGCCTTTTGTTTTGGAGCCCTGATGCTTTACAGTAGCCTAAATCCTCAGCAGTGGACTGGCAGTGGATATGCTCATGTTTTAATACTCAGGCTCTAGGCTATATCCAATTTATTTATCAAAGAAATCAGTGTATGGTGTTGTTTGACAAAAGTGTAGTAGTGGTAGTGCTGAGTTTGTGAAATCATGTCAGACTGTGTGTGCTGTTGCTGGTGTGAAATTTGAACCCCCCAGCCCTATCGATAAACCAGTCTTCGGTAAAGGCTGTTATCACCAGAGGTCAGTGTTGCTTTTATTTACTGCTCAGATGTGTGTGTGTGTGTGTGTTCAGGCAGCATGACTGTTTTGCTTTGCAATTTCCTTCCACGTGCTTTTCTATTTTCGGTGGATGTGCCAATCAAGTTACCATAGCTCCGCCCCAATTCCTTCGATTCGGATTTTATTTTCCAAATAAAAGCACACAACCACACTTTTTGTTACAAAGATTATAACTAACTAAAAGCAATGTTTGATAATTAAGTCTGTGCCAAAAATGAGCGATGTAGATTCCCTCTAGTTCGAGTAATCTGCGTTTAATTGAGAGCAGACAGCGTGTGTTACCTCGCCGACGGTTTGAATTCAAGTGACTTCGCTGCAGCCTCCCGCCTTATATACTCCTGTTGTGTCTTTAAGCAGGTAGTAATAGTCCTTCCCCATTCTCGGTATCCATAGTCAATAGTCAGCCAAATGAATTTGTGATTCCAGATTGAAGAATACAAGGTATCTTGTTTGCAATGCCTGGGGTGGAGTCTCCATTTTTCAGTGTAATTTTTCATGTACAGATCACACACTTTTGTTGATACTGACTGAACAATGAAACTGTTGCTTACTGGTGGGTTTATTACATCAGAGAGAAATACTACTTACACATATTGGCCAGTAACAATTTGTTTTTATCCAAAAGTAGTGAATGGCTTTATATGATATAAGCATCCCATTTTTTGTCAAAACAGTATATCATTGCTTAAGATTGTTAAAGATTTTAAATATCTTGGTTCTGTAAAAACTGATGATAGAACTTGCTCTAAAGACATCAAAATAAGAATTGGAATCGCACAGCAAAAAAATGGTCCAACTCAACAATATCTGGAAAGACAGAGGCATACCAAATGGCCTGGAAATCAGACTTTTAAAGTGTTTGATCTGGCCAATCATGATTTATGGCTGCGAATTCTGAACTCTCAAAAAAAACTGATTGCAGAAGAATTGAGGCAACAGAGATGTGGTTTTATTGCAGACTCATCATCATCATCATTCTCCTGCCCGTGATGGGCGTAGAGGAGAGATGAGAGACACTCTTGAAGCCAGCCGTCGCCAACCGGTCCTGTCCTCCGCCTGTCGCACCAGCGTGGGGCCATCCAACCTGGTCCATTCTTTGATGTTGTCCATCCAGCATTTGGCTTGTCGTCCCCTTCGTCTGCCGCCTCCCAGTGTACCCTGGAGGACCGTTTTGGGCAGTGAGTTGTGGCGTGTGACATGCCCGAACCACGACAGCTTCCTGTTCTTGACTGTTGCCAGGAGGGGTTCTTGTGGGCCTGCGAGTGTTGTTATTTGGTTCCACACAAAGTCGTTTGTCTTCCGATCTTGCCAAGAGATCCCGAGCAAGCGCCTGAAGCATTTAGTTTCAAACGTCTGGATTCTCTTGGTGGTCTCTGCTGTCATGGTCCAGCTCTCGCATCCATACAGCAGGATGGGGAGCACCAGGGACTTGTACAGCTTCATCTTCGATGGAAAGCCGATCTCTCTGCTCTTCCAGATCTTGTTTAGCTTTACCATTGCTGCTGTTGCGATCGCTAGTCTGGTCTTGATTTCTGTTGTAGAGCGACCGTCTTTGGTGAGAGTGGCGCCAAGGTATTTGAAAGTGTCCACTTCTTCAAGCTGTTGCCCGTTCATGTAGATTTCAGCATGGGTGTTGGTTGTGCTGTTGACCAGGACTTTGCTTTTTTCTGTGCTCACTTCCATTCCGTGTGCACCTGCACTTTCTTCCAGTCTCATGGTCAGGTCTTGTAGTTCTTCGTTGCTGCCTCCCATCAGGTCGATGTCATCTGCGAACCTCAGGTTGTTGATGGTTCTTCCTCCGATGGAGACAGTGGAGTGGAAGTCATGGAGGGCTTCACGCATGATGTTCTCCAGGAAGAGATTGAACAGCACGGGAGAGAGTAGGCAGCCTTGACGGACTCCAACTGTGGTCTTGAAGTAGTCCCCTATCTGGTTGTTGAGGAGAACTGCGCTGCTGGCAGTGTTATACAGCGCCTGGATGGTTTGGACGAGACCTTCCTCTATGCCAAACTTTCTTAGCACCTGCCACAAACCCTTATGCCACACCCTGTCGAATGCTTTTTTAAAGTCTATGAAGTTGTGGAACAGGTCTCTCTGATGCTGCAGATGTTTCTCCATCATTATCCGGCAGGTGAAGATCTGTTCTACTGTGCTTCTGCCCGCCCTAAATCCAGCTTGTTCTTCCGCAAGGTGTTCTTCCGCTTCTTTCTTCAGTCGATTCAATATGACTCTGAGCATGATCTTGCTGGTGTGGCTAATGAGACTTATTGTTCTGTAGTTCTGGCATTGGCGCATATTTCCCTTTTTGGGCAGGTGATATGTGATTGAGTCCTTCTGTGGGCCCTGTTTTGTCTCCCAATCTTCTGACAAATCGATGTTACTTCGAGGTGACCAAATCATTCCCTCCATCGTTTGAGCAGCTCTGTGGGATACTGCTGCTCCAGGTGATTTCCTTGCTGGTTAGGCGTGCGAATGGCTTCTTCACTGTTCTTCTCATGACTGGTAGCGGGGTAGAGATTCCTCAATGGTGTTGAGTCCCCATGAAACAAACTGTCAACTGGCTGTATTGGTAGTGTATAGTTTTGGCAGTACTGCGTCATCTGTTCAAACAGCGGAGCTTTTGTCAGAGCTCGCCTGAGGTATCCTCGATGACTGACGATCTTTTGCTGCGTCTTTGTAAGTGGTTTTTCAGTGTGGTGAAGGCATGTTTTCTTTTCCATTTTTTCATGCCTTTCTCGATGTTCTCACACGGTTGTGATCCATTGTTCTTTGGCTTCAATCATTTTCTTCTTTACAAGTGTGTTTTACGATACTGTGCTGTTCTTCAGGGCTGGATGTTTTTCGTCTTCTGATTGATCTTTCTGTTGTCGAGAGGTCAAGGATGTCATTTGAGATCCATGCTTGTGATTTCTTTCTGTCCCCAGTATCTCTGACATGTTTACGCGGACTGCTACCAATAGTTCTTTGTTGAGTCGTAGCTCGCTGTCGGAAGTTGGTGCCGCGAACCCCCCGAGCTGTGCCTGGAATGCCTCTTCATCTCTGGATCTTTTAGCTATATTCCAGATCAAACTGAGCGTGGCTGCGCAGCTGGTATTTTTTTCAATTTGATCTTCATTTGTGAAGCAGCCGAGGTCTGTCGCTGCCCATATCAGCTCCGAGGTATGTCCTGCGTCTGTTGCTTATTAAGCTTTATTTGAAGCGTGCGCGATGTTTGGACAAAGTCGATCTGGTTGTGAGTCTTTTCGTTCGGCGCCATGCCAGTTGTTCTTCTTGACAGTTTGTGGTGTGGTACGAGTGTTGGCAATGGTTCTCGTGGGCTGGAGTATTTCAGACTACTACATGTCAATGTGGAAGTAGAAGAACTATTGAAATGTCCTGGTGTAACTTGATACCCTGGAAACTACTAGCAGCAGCTCACCAAGAGAAATCTAAACAATGCATATGGCCAGACAGACTCATGGCATACCATCTTTCAAGGAAAAACAAAGGCAAAAACGGAAGAAAGGCAGACTACAAATCTCATACATTCGCGAACATAACCAAATCTAGTGGTGCCTAAAATAATAAACAAGAAGTTCATCCACAAAAGTCAGGACAGAGCGGCTGTGGAGGGATGTGGTTAGTGTGTCAAAGAGGCGGTGTGTCTGGGGATCGATACTGAACCCAGTGACGCCAACAGGTGAGACAGGTGAGACATCATTGACACAAAGAGTGTATACCTGCGCATGCATGCGCTTGTGGCTGTGTGTGTGTTTGTTTTTATACCCTGCTTAATCTTGTAATTATTAGAAAGTGGAATTTAATAAAGTGGGTTGCAGTTTTCTTCTTTCTGTTTCTTTTCTTTTTAATTTTTTCTTTTTCACTTTTGTCTGTGAGTGTGAATCTGTCTTGTGTCTGTGTATATGCTTACATGTCTGTGTTTGTGTCACTAATGGAAAACTGAAACTGATCATCTCTTTCCACTAGTCAACAGACAAAAGTCCCATCTGCAACACCATGCAGCCTCCCTCTTTTTTCTTCTTCTTTTATACGATCATCAGAACTAAGGAGATTTCCTCTGTGCTCAATTTTTTTGGTCCCATTTTCCACACCACTTTAATGGCCACAGAAGCTGGTACAGATTTTGCAATGTAATGATGATGATGATGATGAAGATAATAATCATGGTGCTATGGAGTTCCACCTAGAATTGTATCATGTGACAGGGCTGTACTCTGCGCTTATTATCATAATATATCCTGGCATCAACCAGGCCCGAGAGATACACCCACTTGTGGTGTTGGTCAGACAATTTGAGCAACACCCTCACTGTTTCATCCTTTGAAGTGGATGAGACTCAACTGTGTAGTCCTAGTCTTCCCAATGAGTCCATAGCATGCTCAACTCTGGGTAGGAGCCAGACGGAGCCAAAAAATCCTACAATGATTTCAGCACCCACCCATCCCCCTTCAATCTCTTTGCCACACAGAAATGGAAACTGAACTTTCTCTCTGTTTCTCTGTCTCTGGCTGGTCATCTGTCTGTCTCTTTTTGTCTCTCGCACACAGATATACACACACACGCATGCACGCACACATGCACACACATGCCATATACATACATGCACACACAAGACTAATGCACTTGTTTGCAGCGCCTATGGTCATGACCTGTTCACACACACTACATCACTCCAAAATAAGATAGGTCTATGCTGTATTGCGGGACATGTCTTCCCAGTCTGTGGTATTGACGGCACAACTGATGAAGTTGGCCTACAGAGTGCCCTTGTACTGCTTTAGTGGTCTTCCCTGGTCATTGAATCCTAGCTTCAGCTTTCCATATAGAATCTTCTTGGGATATGATTGTCTTCCATACAGACTTAGTTCCTGTCCAGCAAAGCTGGCATTTGATGAGTAGAAACTTTATTCTGGGCAAGCCGCACTTCTTCAAAACCTGAAGTTGCACATTCAATCTTGCCACATGAAGTTGCAGGTCTTGCTGAGAGATCAGACATCTTTGTTATGACCGTTTCAGATGGTGAGTGTGCTGTCAGCAAGTAATCCAGGTCTCACAGCAGTATAGCAAGGTGTTTAAGACTACTGCTTCTGTACACAGCAATCTTTGGGGCAAGCCTGATGCTATTGTCTTGCCACAACCTGTTGGTCAACCTTCCAAAAGCACAGCTAACCTTGGAAAGGCAGAGCACCGTCCCAGTATTGAGATTATTTACTTCTCTCTGTACAACCCAAGTAGTAGAATTTGACTACAGTCTTGATCTGGTTGTTGGTGACGATCAGATGTGGTAAAGTAGCCTACCTGAAGCATTAGGTGGTGGTGGTGGTGGTGATTGGTTTAATGTCTATTTACTTAAGTGATTTTAGACCAAAACAAAAACAAAAACAAATCAATAAACAAAACAACAACAATAATAATAATAAAAAGAAGAAGAATAAATAGATAAATAAATAGATAAATAAAGAATAAATGAAAAAATAAATATGTAAAAAAAAAGCGATGTGGGGAAGGGGAGTAGAAACAGGAAGGCAAATGCAGGTGTTTATGTGTAGTCGGCCTTGGTTTAAAAAAAAAAAAGAAGAAGTTCAAGTTTAAATTCATATTACTTATAGCCCACTCGAGCATCAAAAACATATTCGGGCTAAAACCATGTGAAAAACAAGTAAGAAGCAAGGACAGGCAAATGTCGGAGGGAAGCGTAAACATGACAAATGAAGTAGCATACTACAACAAATATTTACAATAAACTAGCTAACTGTAACTATGAACAGGAAGATGAACAAATTATGAATATTGAACTGTTGGACTTTTAGACAGGCTGACGAAAAATTCGTATGTTAATAATGATGATTCAAATATGGTGGAAATTGTGTGAATAGAAAGTACCAGAATATGTCGCTTTATACTAATGCAAGAAAGTAAATGACTGGTCGTTATTTTCTGTCCACAAAGACAGACAATATTTCTGGTGTACTTTGTTTTGAATGCATTGAGTTTCCACCTATAAATAAGTTTACAGTAAACTGTTTACTTATTTTGCTGATTATAAAATTCATGCTATTAGTATTGTACTTTTTCTGATTATCTTGAAACAGTTTCCAAACATGGGCGCCCACGAAGTTACAAGATTCATTCAAGGAGAGAGAAAGCTTTATGTTGTTTGATTCTGGTGAACCCTTAACTCCTCGTTTGGTAGCCCTGTCAACCACATCGTTATGATGAAACGAACAATGAGATGGTATCCAACAGAAATTAAGATCAATGCCTCTTAAGGATAAGAAATTAATTAAATGGCTAATTTCTATTAAGTGGTGTTGGCTGACATATGGCCTCTGTTTTGCTGATTGTGTTTGTATGGCCAAGCATTTACAGGTGGAGCAAATTGATCTGCGATGGGCTGGATGTCCTCACGTGAGTGTACATCCAGTGTACAGTTGTTTGCGAAGAGAAATTACTACACGATGGCTTTGAGCAGTCTGGTTTTGGCTTGGGGTCTCCACAGGTTGAAGAGTTTTTCATCTGAGCAGAACTTGACGCACACACCACTGTCAGTCTCTGAATACATCAATCAGCATTGCTGTAAAGAAGATAGAAAATTCTGCCTGGGAAGAGTTTAAATGCCTCCCCATTCTTTTGCACTGGCCAGCATGCTGTTGTGGAAGAAAGCAATTAGCAAGACAAAATTTTGAGGGCAACTAAACTTTCGAGTGCGTATCTCCCATGGGCCCTTCAGATTAATGATGTCAAATGCTTTGGTCAGATCCACAAACATCATGTGAGCTCAACACACATATGAACATGCACACGCACGCACGCACGCACGCACGCACACACACACACACACACACACACACACACACACGTGTGCACACCTAAGCACACAGATCCAAAAACAGTGCTTGCAACTTGTTGAGTGTAGCACTACACATGAGTGCACGTAATGATAATGACAGGTTTAAAGGAACCAGAAAAAAAAAAAAAAAAATGCAAAAAAGAATCAGAAGACATATTTAATACAAGACAAGGCAGGAGCAAATTTTCGGCCAACCGGCCTTTGTCAAGCGTAAGGCCACAAAACAAACAAACACCAAATACAAATATTAAGAGAAAAAGACTGAAACTTCGTTGCTGCTTCGTCCAATGTGAGGAAAGGATTAAGCTAACGAAAATTTGCACCTGTCTTGTGTGATTGTATTAAACACGCGTTTTGATTCTTTTTTCGTGTTTTTACTCTGGTTCCTGTTTGCTTGAACGCGGACAATCACACTTGTTTTGGACAGGTTAAAAGTAGGCATTCTTCTTCTTCTTCTTGTTTAGTGTCCACAATAATAATAATATTTATTTGTATAGCGCATATTCCATATAAAAACATGCTCACCAGCGCTTTACATTTCGCAAGAAAGGCAAAAGGTGATAAAAAATGTTCACAATTACATACACAATAAGATAACAACAAACATTAAAGCTATACAAGTAAGAAGACACATAAGAAACCACAGAATATTAAAATGTAAACACTGACTTATGTAATGAAGAAAGATTAACAGATTTTTCATATGAATAAAGAGGCATACTGTGTTTATATATTGCTGCGTGTGTGTGCTTGCGTACGTGTGTGTGTACATGTGTGTGTGCGTGCGTGTGCGTTGCTGTGCGCGTGTGTTTGTAAGAATGTGTGTGTGTGTGAGAGAGAGAGAGAGAGTGTGTGTGTGTGCGTGTGCTATGTTTGCATGCGTGTGTGTGTGTTTATGCATGCAATAGTTGTACATAAAATTATAATCAATATTTTGAATGAAGATAAAAACAGAAAAATTCTAATCCATATACAGGAAAAACATTACAACTTCAGTATTACAGCATTAATACCTTGACAATCAAAATTCCTCACAAATTATGAACTATTTGCATATCATACATTACAATTTACATACAAACAAAGATTTGAAAAAGTTTCTTAAAGTATTTCAGTCTCTTTCCCACTCAATTTCTCCCCTATCCCTTCCTCAGCTGTACACATACAGTGATACACACACATGCTCACTCAAGCACACACACACACACACACACACACACACACACACACACACACACATACACACATGCACGCACACACACACCTTGCTCTATAGGCCCTTATACAAAATACTGTTATACAGGCAGGAGAGATTAGTCTGATGACAGACTTGCAAACTAAGGCTCTTCAGGTTAGATGCGTTTGAAAGAGGTGGGTTTTCAGGTGCCGTTTGAAGGTTGAGAAACACTTAGTTTTTCTGAGAGACAGTGGTAGAGAGTTCCATACATTTGGGCCAAAGACAGAGAAAGATTTTTTACCAAAGGTGTCTAGAGAGAAGCGAGGAACAGTCAACAGTGAGGTGTCAGAAGAGCGGAGCGTTCGAGAAGGTTTGTAACCCTGCAGGAGGTTGGCAAGATAGGATGGCATGTTCTCGTGATAGATACACTGAAAGCAGAGACAGGCAACTTTATATTGAATCCTAGCCTTTACCGGGAGCCAATGAAGTGTTCTAAGCAGAGATTTTGCACTCTCACGCCTGGGCTTGCGGAGAACAAGGCGAGCCGCGTGGTTCTGTATGCGCTGAAGTTTAGATAGTTGATTGTCATGGAGACCTGCGAATAGAGAGTTACAATAGTCCAGTCTAGATAGTATGAAAGAGACAGCAAGCTTGTTGGTAGCATCAGTGGAAAGGAAGGAGCGAATCTTACCAATTCTGCGTAGCTGATAGTACAGAGTACGGCACAACTGTTTGACATGGGCTTCCATAGACAGTGTTTCATCCAGATAGAAGCCAAGGTTTCTAACAGTTTGTGAGAAAGATACATCACAACCAGAGATAGACATGGGGGCATGAGTAACCTGATTGACCTTTGACTTAGTACCAGTAACAATAAGCTCAGTTTTATCATCATTCATCTTCAGCTTGTTTTCACTCATCCACTTGGAGACATCCTCTATACAATCTCTCAGACTGCACGCAAGAGCGTCAAAATCAAAATCAACAATCAGCACGTTGATTATTCTGACACTATCACATGGGGGGGGGGGGGGGGGGGGAGGAGAGGGGGTACGCACAACAACAACAACAACAAAAAACAAAAAAAAATACTTCTACTACTACTGGTGGAGTATGCGAGCTCCCGACGTGAACACGCCTGGAGACGCGGCTCCAATCACAGCTTCAGTCAAAGATTCATTCCACTCAGGGATGGTTCGCGGGAGGAAGGAATACATTCTGTAATCCCGTGAACACTGATAGCTTATCATGATGAGAACAATAATTAATAATCATGTAAACATAATGAAAAATGTCTCAGAATAATAGTGCTATGAAAATATTATTGTTATTGTTGTTGTTGTGCTACAAAAGCCTCAATAACGCAGCCCCCGATTACCTGTCAAGCCTACTTGAGATCTATGTTCCCTCACGTACCCTCGCTCTGCCTCTGATCCTCTGACTCTTCGCTTTCCACGCACTAAGCTCAATACCTATGGTCCACGAGCCTTCTCTGTTTCTGGTCCACTCTCCTGGAACAAACTTCCTCTCTCAGTCCGTCAGCAACCTACTTTTGTCTCCTTCAAGTCCGCTCTCAAAACTCACCTTTTCTCTCCTGCATAAAATCCTAACCTCACTCAACCCTCCCCTCTGCAGCCTGTCTCCGCTCGGAGGGAATCACATGGTTATAATATATAATTGTATGCTATGCTCTCTATAATTTTCCATTGCTTTTATTCTTGCTTTTATTGCTTTTATTCTTTCTCCCCATTTATAGCCATGCGTGTGTGTGTGTGTGTGTGTGTGTGTGTGTGTGTGTGTGTGTGTGTGTGTGTGTGTGTCTGTATGTGTGCGTGCGTGTGTGTGCGAGCGTGCGTGCCTGCGTGTGCGTCTGCTTCAGCGCTTAGATTTGATTTTATCAAGATTTTGCGCTATATAAATATTGTAATTATTATTAATTATTATTATTATTATTGTTGTTGTTGTGTGTGTGTGTGTGTGTGTGTGTGTGTGTGTGTGTGTGTGTGTGTGTGTGTCGTGTGCGCGTGCGTTCTCCCAGGAGCTATAATTGCAGCCATCTCTCTTGATTAATCATGAACACTACCAGTTGTACATACAAACTATCGAAACTCAGTTCAATTGTTCTCAAACGATAAGTATTCTCAAAGTGCTAAATTGCCATATGGTTCTTGTAGTTAACTTCAACCCAGATTGGCGCCATTATTGAAAGCTGAAAGTACCCTAACTCTTAATTTGACTTAAAATCAGTGATCGACTCGTGTGACTATGGTAAATTGAGTTTGCGTTATAGCTTATTTCTCAATCTGTAATCATAGACAGAATCGGTTGCTGGACACAGTGGATAGCAGATATGAAACTGAAAGATGTCTTGGAAGGGAACAGTCTGAAATCGATGGGTGATGCCTTGATTATCAGAGGGAAGTTCCAAGCGGCGTGTATCGTACCTTCAGGGAGCCCTTAATGTCTGATTCTATTGAGGAATTTGGGTTTGCTTTTCGACATTCAAATTTTTACTGCTTAAGAACACCCCCATGTGCAACTGCCATTCATTGAATTTGAGCCCTTAATGCCTGATTCTATTGGGAAATTTGGGTTTGCTTTTTGACATTCAAATTTTTACTGCTTAAGAACACCCCCATCCTGCAACTGCCATTCATTGAATTTGAATGATCCAAAAATGAATTTGAGTAGACCACACCATCGGCCTATGCTATGGCCTGTCACCATAATCACAGCATCAACCATTGCTTGTTAACATTAGTTCTCACAGATTTCTGCCTCTGTCAGTTGAAGCTTCACAATGTAAAAAAAACCCCAGTGCCTGCAAAGCTTTAATTGATAGAGACAAATCTGTGAAAGGCCTGACCTGCATGTAGGACACATATCATTCTCACAACTACTTCAAGCACAGATGCAAATCAGTCATGATTAAATGCAAAAGATCAATAGTAAAATGTTATAGCACAGAAGGACCATCTGCTTTGAAAATAATGTTTCAGCTCAATTTCTAATAATATTTACAATGAGGTGAAAAATGTCAAAATAATAGCAAAACAGGCTTTTTTTTATATTTCACCATAAACAATTGTTTAATAGGTGGAAAGAGTATAAGAGCCATTTTTGTAAACAAAAATATAATTTGAACCAATGCAACACACTTGATTTCATCTGCACATCCACACACACTCCATTTTATTTTTAACTCTCGCTTGGATCTGGATCATAATAATATCTTTGTTCTCTGGTAACTGCATTCTACTAGTAGTTTGGACAGAATAAAAGGCCCCCCATCTATCTCCTTAATCTCATGTGTGGCTTCAAGTACCTCGCCTCGATACACCACCTCAGCTGGTAGGCTAAACGACATAAGGCAATACTGGGTGGACTAACTTCAAGAAGTCAGCAGCTAGGGTGGAGGGGTTCTCAGGCATTCAACAGCCGCATATTAGTGACTGAGATAATCCATAACTTGGGTCAAGAATCATAAGCCTAAATGGCTGAATTTACCCTAGCTCAGGATCCTCTCTGTGTGTGTGTGTGTGTGTGTGTGTGTGTGTGTGTGTGTGTGTGTGTGTGTGTGTGTGACACAGAAAGGATGACAACTTGGATCAAGGTCACACACCCAACAGAATGAGTGAACCATAACGTCCTCTGTGTTTGTGTGTGTGTGTGCATGCGTGTGTGTATGTGTGTGTGTGCTCTGTTTGTGTGTGTGTGTGTGTGTGTGTGCAGAGATTAATTGTGTAGGTAAGAGAGAGGATGACAACTTCGGTCATGGGTCATACTCTTACAGAATGAATGTGATCTAGCTCAGAATCTTACGTGGGTGTGTGCATGTAAACATACGCCTTGTTTGTATACTTTATTGAAAGTTTAGTAATATTCTGTTCCTGTAAAATACAGTGAGTATTCTTTTGACATGGACTGTTTGTGCAACAAATGAAATTATTAATAGTAGTAATAGTAGTAGTGCTGTTATCATTTCTTGTCACAGTATTTATCTTATGAAACTCAGGCTGCTCTCCCCTTTGAGAGTGCATCACTGCAGTGCAGTGCCACTCATTTTCTTTTCCCTGTCTGTGACTTCAGAAAGGCAAGAAGGCTTATTGGCCTTCAAGGGGAGGGACATAGGAAATCAACCTCTCTCTCCAATGTTTTATACCAGGGCAGCCGGGCAAATGCTCTACTTCTCACGATTGTTAGCTGCCATAGGATCTCTGGGATAGGTGAAGGTGTCGAAGTACACCATTTCCCACTGTGCATGCATGTTTGCGTGTGTCTGAAGGAGGAAACATACATCTATCATGTGTACATCTTTCTGACACTTTGTGTAGTGTGCGTGTGTGTGTATACATGTATGCGTGCAATTGTGATTGTGTAGATTCAAATAAGAGCCTTTCATTTGTCAGTCTATTGCATTGACCACTTCACCACAGCAGCTGTTACTTGGTAATTTTGTGAGTGTTAACAGACAAATCAATTTACATCCATATTTCAAAATCCTGTCTTAAGGACAGATAAGTTGTATACTGTCAGCTCTTTCAGGTCTCATAGCTCTGTATTTAATCATGTACTGATTATTGATTTGCAGAATTTTGTATTCTTTTACTACTTTTAGTTAATGATATACCAATAAATTGGATTCAGGGGGGATGATTGTTGTGATTTTTGGGTAATCGGTTGATATTTTATCTTCTGCATTTTTTTTTAATGTCAGGTGATGTTATTCTATGATTTTCTTCTGCTGTTTGACAGCTACTCTGCTGTTTAGTGTTTATGAACTTTTTGTCTTGATGTTGCATAATAGTCCAAGAAAAAGGGACTCAGTTTTGAAGAGAAGAGGACAAGAATGATTGATCTCTTATATGAGAAGGTAAGGTTTTGTGAAAGTTAATGACATATTTGCACACATATGCACACATACATGCACATGCATACACACACACACATACACAAACACACACACACACACACACACACACACACACACACACACACACACACACACACACACACACACACACACCACACACACACACACACCTGACAATCATATTTATAAATTATACCCACTATGACACAAACATAAGCACAGTTGCATACATACACACGTGACACAGACATATGCACACACACACACACACACACACACACACACACATAGCCACAGTGATACACACACAACACACACACACACCACAACACACACACACACACACACACACACACACATACATAGCCACAGTGATACACACACACACATAGCCACAGTGATACACACATACACACACACACACGTACATACGTAACCACAGTGATATAGACATGTACACACACACACACACACACACACACAACACACACGCACGCACGCATGCACACAAGAAAGCAAATGAACTTTACCTTGCCCAGTTTAGGTAATTCTTTGCTTTTTAGAACAAATAGCCAGAAGCTTTCAGAAATTGTATGCAATAAATTAATCTAAAATAATCTACATGGAGATTGGATGTTTAAAAACAATTCTATGCAATTGTTTGGAATCTTGCCGTGTGACCATTTCAGATTTGGAGCAAGTGTTATCCAGTAAATTATTTTTATTTTTTATTTGCTTGCTATGTCATCTTCTGAAAATTTTGCATTGCTGCCATATTGTTACCAGTTTACCGCCATGCTGCTCATTTTGGATTTCCAACTCCTGGGTGATTCTGCTGGATTTCCAACTCCAATTTATTCCACTGCGGTCCCATTGTTGGGAGTCCACAAAACCCATATCAGAATGTCATGAGACCACTCACCAGAAGAGACTACACTGCCCTGGGTCTCTTGATGGAGCCCAGAAGTTCCCCTTGTGATCCAGCGCATTTTGGACTTCAAACATTTTGCATTCCCCCAGCTGTCAACATTATTCATTCAGTCAAAAAATCAGTTTGGCTTGAGTGTTGTTTTTGGTGAGGAAACTGCCACCACGCCCTTCCATTTACTCCGTCATGTAGTGAAGCCTTGACTTGAGGTTTGCTTAGGAAAAGTGGCAGCAGAAGAAACAGAAACTGAGGTCTCCATGAGTGCAGGGCATAAAGATTCAAAATTTTTTTCAGCATTGCCATTTTTCTCAGATGCATTATGTACATTGTTCTGCTCATACTGTGCAGACAGTATGTTTAACCCATTGACTCCTGCACCCTATCCACCAACTGCAAAATGTTAACCCTTTGACTCCCTCATCCTATCACTTAATCCTTTGACTCTCACCCTGCAGGAAGCTGGTGGATAGGGTGAGGGAGTCAAAGGGTTAAGTTTTGCTTTGCTAGCATGGCTGACAATGCAGGATGCTGGTGAATAGGGTGAGGGAGTCAGAGGGTTAAGCACAGTCTGCATGCTCTTGTTTTCCAAGGGTGTGCATGCTGTGTGTTTTCGTATTTGCAAAAGTCACAGTACACTGAAATGACTTAAGGTTCTTTGTCAAGCATATTTGAGATATTCTGCATGCTTTTGCACACAAAGATCACTAACAGGTCTGCAAAATGATGACCTGGGAGATGAGAATGTCCACTCTTTATCCACCAGGTGGGAGGTACCCAGTCCTTCTAATTTGAAATCTGAAAATCTTACCATTTATCATACCTGTAAAGATTAACAACATTTGGGCCAACTTGTAACAATGCTGAGTTGATTTTTGTGATTAGGGGCAATAGTAATGGTTTTTGCATTCCATTTTGACAAGATATGCCATGGTTGGACTCTACTGTAGTGATTTTTATTTTTTATCATAATTGTATCCCTATGTCAGACAGACCAGAGAAATGCAAATGTCTGCCATGTTGGTCGAGAAATTTGAGCAACATTCACAATAATGCCTTTGAACTGGATGACATTTGGCTGTTTGGTCCCAATCTTCCCATTGACACCAAAGCATATTTAACAACAACAACAACAACAAAATATTAAAAAAAATAGTAAAACACACACACCAGTTCTTAATGATTTGTACCAATGAGGATTTGAACTCACAATACTCCAGTCATTAGTCTATTGCATTAACTGCTGCATCAACAAAACTGGTCTCCAAATCACTTTTCTTGTTCTTGTCATTTGCTGTCACACTTTGTAGTTAATCTTGAGGATAAAATAGGTTGTCGTCTGTTGCTCATCCACAGATCTGTTCAACTTCTCTTGCGGGTTCAAGGCGTCAGCCAGATCTTCTTCAGTGACTAGTGGATCTTGCAGTTCTGGAGGATGAATTCTGCTGTCTGGTCAGCATCTCCATACGGATAGGGACACATGGGGTTGGAATGGGAAGTGGAAGTGTTTGTTCAAAACACATTTTATCTTGAATGTTACTTATCATCATTATTGTGAATTTCAATTCAATTTCTTTTTCAGAAAGACTTCTTCCAGCTCAAAGATTTGGAAAGAATGGCTCCAAAAGAAAAAGGCATCACATCTCAATCAGTGAAAGAGGTTGTCCAGAGCTTAGTGGATGATGCTTTGGTGGACACAGACAAAATCGGCACATCAATTTACTTCTGGGCTTTCCCTAGCAAAGCTAGCCAAAATGTAAGTAACAAATTTGACATTGTAGCTGAAACCTGTTTTCTTCAGTGTACTGTAATCATTCAGTTATAACATTTTTATTGTATATGAAAGCCTGTACCTTTTCATTTTAGGTGTATCAGTACTGTGGAATTATCCTATCAAAATCACTCAGAGTAGAAAACGGAACTGTACTTGCATTGTAAATTCTAGACTTTCCTCAGCTAAATCATGTCGTTATTTTATTTTATTATTTTTTTTATATTGGAAGATGCATGCCTGTACACACACTGTATATTTTCCTCTTGTATTCTTATGATAATACACATTGCATATTAAGTTGATGAGAATGGCAAATGATGTGTGATATTGGTAATCATATTGCATGGGACAGAGTGATAATATATGCCTTTGACCAAATACTATAAATTGTTAAATATATTCCTTTGACTGAATTCAGTTTTGAACCATTCATGTCTCATGAGCACAAATGTGCATGTAGGCACACATGCATTCACACTCAGGCATGCATGTGCAAACACATACATTCACACACCTCACTAGCATTCCCTTTTTCATCCTCACTTAACCTGATTCACAGAGAAAAGCATGACTGTAATACAATCTTCATGTCATTTTCAGGTACATATGTAAAGCCATTTTTAAAAATCTTGTCTCAAGTTTTAAATCAGAATTTTTCCTTCCAGAGAAAGGGAAGATAGAGGATCTGACCAAAAAACTAAAAGACCTGGAAAATAAAAAACATGAAGTCCAGAGTCAGTTGGCAAAGGCTAAAATAGGCAAAGATGACACAGTGAGTACGTTTACTGTAAGCACTTTTTAAATATGTGAACATGTATGGAGGTGTAGCTCTTTGTAATTTGTGTTTGTGTGTGTGTGTGCGTGCATGTGAGTGTGCATGTACCTGTCACTTGCAGAATTCAAGTGCGTGCAGACATAGGTATGCCAGTCACTTTGTGAATTTTGAGATGTAACTCCATGAAATTTATTATAGAAGAGCAAAATTGGAAAACAAGTTCACAACTGACAAAAATACAGATACATTCACTGATCTGTTCACTTTCCCCATAAACTTATTCCATGTCTCATTTTGAAAGCATATGAATGAATATCATCATTCTGAAAGGATATGAATATCACTTTGAAATGGTATGAACATCACAGATGCATACAATATTTACTGGGACACCTGTTTAAATGGTGCACTCATCATGTCTGTTCAGCCCATGTGCTCAGCAATTTAAAAGAATATATTGTGGGATTTTCTGCCTTGACCAGCTTACATATGTGTTGTGTGTGCTACAGGCTCATTGAAAAGTTGAATCTTAATCTGCTTCATGATGTCATAGAGGGTGGTGCTCAAAATTTCCTTTTCAACACTGCTGTTGTCTGTATTGCTTGGAACTTTATATTATCATCATCATTCGGTTATCATGAAGCCATCATAGTATCGTGAAAATTGTCCCAGAATCTGTGGTCGTCATGTCCTAGTCTTATAGTGACCTGTATCTGTTTCATCTGCTGTTTCCATGCCGTGTCAATTCAGTTGGGGTCTTTGGCGTCTGGTTCATGGGGAGCTGCTGTTGGAGGGCACTGGTGGTGGTTTCTTACCAGAGGATCTCTCACTTAATTTGGCTACTCAACTGATTGATTATCGTCATTAGTAGAGGTTTTGTAGGCAGTGTCCATAGTGATGGATCAGAACAGGCATTGTTCATTTTTTTCTAAGTGACCTTGCTGTAGTGCAGGGTCTCCTCTGGTGTGTTGCCTTATGGTGAATTGACACTGCTGGCTCCCATGAACTTCCTGGCACTTGGGCTTCATCTGAATGCCTGAAAAGTGCATTAACCCAGCTGCAGGATGCTTAACTCTTTGATGACATGGGAACAGTTGGTTGTGAGCAAGCCACCCTGCAAGTCCGTCCAGTATTTTCTCCTTGGGTCTACCTGTGTTCTCTTTCCCTCCAGCTTTCCTGTTGTGACCAGGTGCTCTAATTTCCCTTTACTCATAAAATGGCCTATAAATGTTGCTTGTCTTTTCCTAATCTTCCCTATCAGTGATCTTGTGTCTGCCTCCATCAAGACTGTCTCGTTTGTTTTCTTTGCTGTCCATGGAACTCTCAACATTCTTCTTAGAAACCACATTTCAGCTGCCTCAATCTTATGTCTGGCTTTGTTGTCTTTAAATTCTGTGAGAAGGATTTTTCTCAAGGGGATGAGTTTTGCCTGAAATGCACTCTTCACTTGTAAACAACATTGCTCTTCCTGTGCAACAGACTTAACCATCATGTCATTATATTTCTGTGTGGTAATCGAACTGATTTATTTCTAGAATAAAATTACAGCCTTTTCCTCCCAAGTTGTGTTTATTTAAAGTCAATCTCCTATGACATTTAACTGCTTTTTGTCCAGTTTTTAAGTGATGTTCATTTAAAAAGATGAATCAGTGTAGTTTTCATGAATGTTATGTATTCTTTTTTAGAAAAAAAGGCGATAATGGTGCATCTGGAAGGGTTACCTAGATCCAAAATAATGTGATGCCAGAGTTAAAATTTGCAGCAATTTTAATAAAAGTTATGTACAAAAAGAAAAACAAATAACTGCAAGTGGGATGAGAAAACATTTGCAGCAAATTTGATAAAATTGTGTGTAAGAAAAAGAAGAATTACTGCAAGTGAGATGAGAAAGTATGAGAAATGATCTCAGGAATGTTAGTGTGAATAGTACCTTGAAGTCCTGAGTGAGAACTGTACATTTCTTTTTCATGGTAGTAAAATGAGTATTTAACCCTTTGACTCTCTCAATCTGTTAAGCTAGTGAAAACAGGCTGATAGACTGACAGAGTTGGAGGGTTAACAAATTGGAACATCTGGGAATGGTCATGAACTTGAGCATGGAAACCTGTATTGACTGTGTTTACAGGAAGAGAGGTCAGCAATATTGTCAGAACTGAGCACAGCAGGCAGCACAGTGCAGCAGCTGGAAGCAGAGCTAGCCAGGTACCGGGAGAGTGACCCTGAAGTTCTGGAGCAGCAGAAGCGAGAAACTGCCACTGCCCTGGAAGGTGCCAACCGATGGACAGGTATGGGCTGCTGTATTTAGCAAACTTAAAGTAGAATCACTGCAGTTGGATGGTTCCAAAGATTGTCACCTCAGAATTTTTAAACTTACTGGTGGTAGCTCAGATTTCTTAAAGCAGACCAAGTTCCATGAAAACAAAGTGGGGAATCCCCCCCACCCCACTCCCATGTATCTCTTTGGTTAGTGTACTTACCATATGTTAAGGATTTCAAATATCTTGGCTCTGTAAAAACTGATGATTGGAACCTGCTCCAAAGACATCAAAATAAGAAATGGAATGGCAAAGCAAAAAATGGTCAACAACATCTGGAAAGACAGAGGCATACCAAATGGCCTGAAGGACTTTTAAAATGTTTGATCTGGCCAGTCATGATTTATGGTTGCGAAGCCTGGATTCTGAGAAAAATGATTGCAGAACAACTGAGGCAGCAGAGATGTGGTTTTATCGCAGACTACTACATGTCAATTGGACAGATAGAAGAAGAATTGAGGCAGCAGAGATGTTTTATTGCAGACTACTACGTGTCAAATGGACAGATAGAACTAATGAAAGTGTCGGAAGAATTTGATACCACCAGAAAACAACCAGCTGGCATCAACAAGAGAAAACTAAAATACATTGGCCATGTGTCACACAAGAAGAACACGGACCTCATGGCAACCATCTTTCAATACCAAAAAAAGTGGCAAAGAGAAGAAAAGCAGACCTCCAATCTCATACATCAAGAACAAAACCAACATCAGTACCATAATCAAGAAATTGTCCATAAAAGTCAAGACAGAGTGGCCTGGAGGGAGATGATGCCCTGGTGTGCAGCGGCCAACACTGAACCCAATGACGCTGACAGGTGAGACTGGTGGAGACTTAACCATATCAGATCAGTGCAAGCGAGGACCACTCAGTTGGCCAACTAGGCCAAATGTGTATAAAAGAATCTGAAAAAAAGCCACCAGAACCATTCCACTTTGCTTTACCATTCACTAGTTTGTGCATGTGCACAGTTTCAGTCAGCATTTGTCTATAGAGAGCCTATGATGTATATACAATATATACAATATTTTATAAGCGCAAAATCTTGATAAAATCAAATCTAAGCTTAGCAACAACAACACGCACCCACAGCACGCACGCACGCACGCACGCACGCACGCACACACACACACACCACACACACCACACACCACACGCAAACAAGCGCAACGCACACGCAACTACAACGGCTATAATGGGAAAAGAATAAAGCAATTGAAAAATTATAATGCATATATATACAATAATATACAATGTGATTCCCCTCCGAGCGATGACAGGCTGCAGAGGGGATTGAGTGAGGTCAGGATTTTATGCAGAGGAGAAAAGGTGAGTTTTGAGAGCGGACTTGAAGGAGACAAAAGTAGGTTGCTGACGGACTGAGAGAGGAAGTTTGTTCCAGGAAAGTGGACCAGAAACAGAGAAGGCTCGTGGACCATAGGTATTGAGCTTAGTGCGTGGAAAGCGAAAAGTCAGAGGATCGGAGGCAGAGCGGAGGGTACGTGAGGGAACATAGATCTCAAGTAGGCTTGACAGGTAATCGGGGCTGCGTTATTGAGGCTTTTGTAGCACATGGTGTCTAGTTTGTACTGTATGCGCTTTGATACAGGGAGCCAGTGAAGTTGTGCCAGGAGAGGAGATATGTGGTCAGCTTTTTTCTTTTTGAGTACAAGGCGTGCAGCATTGTTTTGAATGCGCTGCAGGATGTGAATGTTGGAGGCAGGAAGACCAGACAGGAGTGAATTGCAATAGTCAATGCGAGACATTATGAAGGAGAGAACGAGTTTTGCAGTTGTTTCGACAGAGAGATACTTCCTGATCAGGCTTATACGATGAAGGTGATAGTAGCAAGATCTGGCAGTTTGAGAAACAAAGTTGTTCATGGAGAGGGTAGAGTCAATGCAGACACCAAGGTTTTTAGCTGAATCAGAAATTGGGACTGATGTGTTACATAATGGGAGAGAAAGAGGAGGCAGCCGAGAAAGTTTCTGACGGGTGCCAATGAGGATAGCTTCTGTCTTGTCATCATTAAGCTGAAGTTTGTTGAACGTCATCCAGTTCTTAATGTCCAAGTAACACTCAGTGGTGCGAGTCAAGAGGCGCTGTATATTGTCTGGTGTGTCACTGTCTAGAAGTTGGGTGTCATCAGCATAGAAGTGGTGTTTTATAGAGTGGGAGTTGATGATGGTGGACAGGGGGGAGGTGTAAAGAGTGAAAAGAACAGGGCCAAGGACAGATCCTTGTGGAACACCACAGGTCAGGTATGCAGGTTGAGAGTAAGTGCCATTAATGAGAACAGTTTGTTTTCTGTTTGATAGATATGAAGTGAACCAGGAGAGAAGCAGTGTCAGAGATGCCAAAAAGTATTGATGAAGTCTAGAAGGCTGCAGACAGATCAAGGAGTGTGAGGAGAGAGACTTTGCCAGTATCAGTTGCAAGGAGGAGATTGTTGAGAATGTGTAGCAGGACAGTTTCAGTGCTATGGCACTGGCGGTAGGCTGACTGGAAAGGATTGAGGAGATTGTTGGCAGACAGATGAGAGTTCAGCTGGTTGAGGACAACTTTTTCGATGAGTTTTGACAAGAAAGAGAGATTAGAGATAGGCCGGTAATTTTTCAGTTCATTTGGGTCTAAATTGTATTTCTTGAGGAGAGGGTGAACAATAGCAGACTTGAAAGAATCTGGGACAGTTCCAGTTTGAAGAGAAGTGTTGATGATGTCAGTGATGAATGGGAGGAGGGTAGGGAGACAGAGTAGAGAGAACCTGGAATGTCATGCATGTAAATAAGTGCTTTCTTGTATGCTCACCACCACAGATATGAGATAGATACAGACATTAGAAAGAAAAGTATATGGTCACATAAACATGCAAATTCACATGCACATGCTTAGGTATATGCCTATGAACAAGATGCGTTGGCAGAATTTTTAAGTTGTTAACTGACCAATCTCTACCAAATTAAAACCACACGTCTGGCCCGGGAATGCATAATTTAAAATGGGCGTCATCTTTTGTATTTCCTTCACATTGCCTCTTCATGGTGCTTGTAAATTTTATGCTTTTCTTTTTTTTTTTTAATATTTTATTTATAGAATTTATATATGATACCTACAGGCAGTCCTTGAGCCTCCATCTCATTTCCTTTTTTCTGTGTGTAGCTGGGTGATGTAAATTAAAATGATGTTACTTGTTAGTAATATCTTGAAAAAAATCTTCAGAATAAATTATGACTGGTCAGATCAAACATTTTAAAAGTCAAACATTTTAATTTGAAAAGTCTGACTTTCAGGCCATTTGGTATGCCTCTGTCTCTCCAGATGTTGTTGAGTTGGACTTTTTTTTTGCTTTCCCAGTTCAATTCTTATTTTGATGTCTTTGGACCAGGTTCCATCATCAGTTTTTAACAGAGCCATGATATTTGAAATCCATAACATTTTCTAAAGGAGCTTTATTAATTAAGATGTCATGATTGTTTTCAGTGTCTTTGCCTTTGATATGTAGCACTTTCGTTTTCTTGGCGTTCAAGTTTACGCCGCTCCTACTCTAAGTAATTGAAATCTGAGAGTTTCACAGAGAACAAAGAAGGCCGAAGGACTCGGCTAGCTGGTAACTGTGCCAGAGATGACAACAGTACAGCTGGCGTCGAGGTCTGGCCACTTAAGTAGGTCACAGTTAAGTGGACAGAAATCACGGCATCTGAACAGCCATGAGATATTTTCATCTTCTTACATACATATTTCAAAAATTTATTCATTCGTCTTTCATGGGCCTTTGTTCCATGCCTTTAGTCTGTCCACTGGCCTTTTTCCATGCCTTGCCTCTCTCCCAGAAAAATTACACACCTTGTTTTTCATGTCTAAGTCTTTAAATGAAATCCTTCTTGCTGATATATTGTTATTCGTGTCTGGATATTTTTTTCATAATAGATGTATTTCGATTGTTGTTTATCCCTTCCCCCATGAGAATACCATTGAGTCTCTGAATAATGTTTATGTTGTTTTTTTTTAAATCATGCCCATGTAAACATGTGTTGTCTCAGTGTAGGAAGTTGTGATTATCTTTTTATTTTAGGTTTCTTCATTAAATACATTTCTCAGTCTGTGCACTTTTTTCTTTATAGTGGTCTGTTGGCTCAGCTGGTTCGAGAGCCATGCTGATAACCCAAGGATAGTTGGTTCCACCCTTAGGCAGGCCACAAGTTTTAATAAGTTTTATCCATATCTACGGCATAAAAGTTGGCCTGTTTGCAAGTCATCTTAATGCTCCAATCATTCATGCAGTGTCAGCCTGGTGTTCCGTTTTGAGTCTGCCAGATAATCACTGGCAGATTTGGGTGGAGTGAATTTTATGAGGAAAGTCGAATTAGAGAACCTGGTCACAACAGGAAAGCTGGAGGGAAAGAGAACACCAGGTAGACCCAGGGAGAAAATTTTGGATGGACTTGCAGGGTGGCTGAGGACAGAGGGTGGAAGATGTACTTCAGTGACAAGGGATAGATGCATATGGAGGGCCATGATCGCCAACGCACATGATGATGATGACGATGAATGTGAAGTCCCTGTCTGTGTTTCTTGAATGTAACTTTATATGTGTTTATGTTTCCAGATAATGTGTTTTCCATCAAATCCTGGGTGAAGAACAAGTTCTGCTTTGAGGAGAGTGTGCTTGACAAACAGTTTGACATTCCATCTGACTTTGACTACATTGAGTGAATGACTAAACTGCCGCTAACCATTTTGGGGCAGTGGGGACATTGTTATTAGCAGAATTACATTAGGTGAAAAACCTGCATGTGACTGTCCTTGCCTCATAGGAATGTTATTGTTGAGCATGTTGAAATATGTGTGTATATGATGTAAATAAATTGTGAGAGAATACGAGGGCCTGTGAAGATGATTGTGGATGCATGTGTACATAAAATGATAGTTCTACAAAAAACATCCCTTTTACACTTAAAATAGAATTTGAGTACTCCCTGCAGTCACTATGATATTTAAAATCAGACATCATTTTGAAGATTTGTAATGTTGGTATCGATATTGGTAGGGTCTCTGAGGAATTATAGTGACTCTAATAATAATAGTCATAAATAATAATAATAATAATAATAATATATTTTATTTATATAGCGCAAAATCTTGACAAAATCAAATCTAAGCGCTGAGCGTATACATGCATACATACCTACATACATATGAGCGTATACATGCATACATACATGCTTACATACTTACATACATAAATCTAAGCTGAGCGTATACATGCATACATACATACATACATAAATCTAAGCGTATACATACATACATACATACATACATACGTACGCACATGCATACATAATAATTACAACATTTATACAGCGCAAATCTCGACAAAATCAAATCCAAGCGCCGAAAAGACACACACGCACACACGCACGCACACACACACACGCACACACACACACACACACACACACACACACACACACACACACACACACACATGCATGGCCACAAATGGGGAGAAAAAAATAAAAGCAATAAAAGCAAGAATAAAACCAATGGAAAACCACAGAGAGCACATCATATACAATTATATATTAAAACAAAGTGATTCCCCTCCGAGCGGAGACAGGCTGCAGAGGGGGGTTGAGTGAGGTTAGGATTTTATGCAGAGGAGAAAAGGTGAGTTTTGAGAGCGGACTTGAAGGAGGCAAAAGTAGGTTGCTGACGGACTGAGAGAGGAAGTTTGTTCCAGGAGAGTGGACCAGAAACAGAGAAGGCTCGTGGACCATAGGTATTGAGCTTAGTGCGTGGAAAGCGAAAAGTCAGAGGATCGGAGGCAGAGCGGAGGGTACGTGAGGGAACATAGATCTCAAGTAGGCTTGACAGGTAATCGGGGGCTGCGTTATTGAGGCTTTTGTAGCACATGGTGTCTAGTTTGTACTGTATGCGCTTTGATACAGGGAGCCAGTGAAGTTGTGCCAGGAGAGGAGATATGTGGTCAGCTTTTTTCTTTTTGAGTACAAGGCGTACAGCATTGTTTTGAATGCGCTGTAGGATGTGAATGGTGGAGGCAGGAAGACCAGACAGGAGTGAATTGCAATAGTCAATGCGAGACATTATGAAGGAGAGAACGAGTTTTGCAGTTGTTTCGACAGAGAGATACTTCCTGATCAGACTTATACGATGGAGATGATAGTAGCAAGATCTGGCAGTTTGAGAAACAAAGTTGTTCATGGACAGGGTAGAGTCAATGCAGACACCAAGGTTTTTAGCTGAATCAGAAATTGGGACTGATGTGTTACATAATGGGAGAGAAAGAGGAGGCAGCTGGGAAAGTTTCTGACGGGTGCCAATGAGGATAGCTTCTGTCTTGTCGTCATTAAGCTGAAGTCTATTGTGTGTCATCCAGTTCTTAATGTCCGAGTAACACTCAGTGGTGCGAGTCAACAGGCGCTGTATATTATCAGGTGAGTCACTATCTTGAAGTTGGGTGTCATCAGCATAGAAGTGGTGTTTTATAGAGTGGGAGTTGATGATGGTGGACAGGGGGGAGGTATAAAGAGTGAAAAGAACAGGGCCAAGGACAGATCCTTGTGGAACACCACAGGTCAGGTATGCAGGTTGAGAGTAAGTGCCATTGATGAGAACAGTTTGTTTTCTGTTTGATAAATACGAAGTGAAAAACAGTCTATATAGTGCAGATGGTCCATATCAAAAGTATGCTCACTGCACTTTACTGCAAGAGAATGCAATTTAACTTTAAACATGTACCAACGACAACAGCAAAACACAAAATGAAATGAGCATGCATACATCCCCCCATACATATGCATGCACGCACGCATGAGAGAGAGAGAGAGAGAGGATGTGGACCTAGATTAAACTGAGCCTGTCTGTGACAGTTTATGGTTTTGAATCAAGCTGATACGTATTCAGGAGAGATGATTTTACAAGTGATTGGAAAGACGCTCCAATAGTAGCTAGTTATGAGGACTCCAAGGATAACACAAAAGTGATGCATTCAAAGTCTGTGGTATTTTAATGGCACACAAGATTTGCGTCTTGACATCCCTTTAATACACAATGTAAACCAAAGCCTAAAACGTGAACGGACCAAACACTGAACAAGGCATCAAGACATCCTAAAACTTTCATGTTATCCAAACGGGGTAACTTCTTTTCATGTTTAAATTATGACAGAACTAGTAACCAATTTCCACATAATTTGCATGTTGCTTGAAAATGATACACATCTAATTTCTTCAGGAGTGCACATACACTCCTGTTTTCAAACTGAGTATTTCCATGATTTTCTCTCTTTTATTGTTGTTGAAAGCCCAGCCGACTGCGCGGAGCCATATCAGGGCTATAACCGCTTCAAAACACACAAAACTTCAACAGGAAAAAAAATAAGAAAGAAAAAATTAAGTACACAAATCAATGCATTCACGCACTATAATCTAAGGACATGCCCCCGGTGTAGGACCATTCCTTCCAATTTATCGCACAGAGGAGATTTAAAAAACACACCTGAACACAAATATAAGCATACATAACGTCATAAGGACACCAAAACATATTACCTAAAATTGCTTCTGCATATCTCACCTCCTAAGAGCCCAAAATGCACTTAATACATGTACCCAATTATCAATCCGAAGAAAAAGCACATAAGACTTTATCGAAAAATTACAGGTGAATGGACCATTGAGGCAGAAAATACGTAGAAATGACAGAAAGCAAGGCAACATAGCAGAAACAAAGAGAGTGACAGAAAAGAGGAAATTTCTAGCACAGAATTTCCAGAAGGTGGGGATACTATATACTGAAAGAGCCCCTGGCAACCCAACGGGGGCATTTCCATGATTAAGTGGTTCTGAAAGAACATAAATCAACACCAGTTTTTACAACCAATCACTTTTCTGCTTTGGCGACTCACACATTCTTGGACACCAATAACACTTTTTGCTTGACACATGCATTCTTGTGCTTTGATTCCCCACACATATCTTGGCACCAAATTTACACAACTTTTTGCTTGACACATGCATTCTTGTGCTTGACACACACATTCTTGGCACCAATAACAAACACTTGAGTCAATTGATATTGATCTGTATTTTTCTTATCACATATATACTTCTCTCCTGTTACAAAAACACCACCACTTTTAATTACATGCACATCACATGCACACCTGACAACAATTTCCATAATGAAGCCACAACACAATTACATTTCTTACTTTCTTTTGTACTTTTTCCCTATGCTGTCCCGGAAGTGTCACACAACTGACAGTCTGCAACGTGAAGGGAAGCCCAGCACAAGGTAATGTAGATGTGGAGTGTATCTGCCATTCTAATTTATCCAGTATCTCTGTAGTCTTCCTCTTGCTCTGAAGCCCTAGCATCAGTGTTGCAATCTTGAAAGGGTGGCTATTTGATTGGCATCCTGGTCAGGTGGCCAAACCACTCGATTAGCTGTTGGACGATGTCATTTTGTCCTGTGCAAGTTTGGGGGCAGAATGAGTACACTGAGAAACTTTTGCAAATGGCAGCTGTATCATTCCCAAGATCGTTTATCAAACATACCATATTTACCAGGCTGAGCTTTATTTCATCAGCATTACTTTATAACTGTTGGTTTGCCAATAATCATAATCTAGATGGGAGCTGAAGGTAGGAACATAATCATGCTGTTTTGGATCTTGTAAGCAAGTCTAGCAAGAAAGCCAGCAATACATAATTAACATTAATTGTAAATAGGCATTTCCTGTCAGAACATTACAGATTAAAAACTGGTGTTGCCTGTGTGTCAAAGAAAAGCTAAAAAAGTTGATATATATCAAATTTTCAGGCTTTGTGGAAATGAAAAGTGTATAAATGAGGCCAAGCCCAAGAAAATTAACCATTACATGAAGTATTTTACCAGCTACAAATTGTACTTATACAAAATTTCATGGGCATTTTTGTCAAGCTTAGTTGCTTCCTGTATAGATGTTAAACACCATATTATACTAAAAAAAAAAAAAAAACCATAGCGGACCTACTCACCTGCTGTTCAAAATTCACACACCATGATAATCTTCCTGTATAGATAGAATTCACACACCATCTTCCTGTATAGATAGAATTTACACACCATGATATATCTTCCAGTACAGATGTTCACACACCATGGTATACTAAAAAATTACCAAAGGAGACTTAAGTCATTTGCTGTACAGTTCACACACCATGATATAGTAAACATTTGCTGGAGGAAACTTGCACAAATTAGTAGCTGATCTTCTTAATAATTATGTAGGAAGCACAAAAAAAGTGTATCTCTGGCACCAGCCCAGCTTCCACTGTCTTTTTTTTTTTCACAAAAATGTCTATGCCGAAGCATGTCCACAGAATAAGGAATGAACGCAATATCATTAATTTTCCAACTGTGTTTATCTTTGATAGGATGGAAAATGGGCTAGTTTCCATCTGTTTTCCTCTGCAACACTTTTTTTTCTAACTTTGTTGTGTGCCATTAAGGCCTATTTGTTATGATTTTCTCACGTGGTCAGCATTTAGCACCTACAAGTTTTCACCACAACACACACACACACACACACACACACAACACACACACAACACACATATTCCAGGTTAATTAACTCACACAAAATGAAATATGGAATTCGTTCCGAGCGCGGAGATGTCATCTTGAGAAACTGAAAAAAATGAAAACAATCCCAAAACAGTTAGTAGCTAACTGTCCCTTGTCTCCTTTCCAGCACAAGCTCAGAAATTTTACTGAAAGAATATTGCACCCCAAGTACATCAAAGATAAGCACAATGTGAAGTGAACAGTCCTTGATGTTAACCAGTTTTCATTGTCTAATATATATATATATATATATATATATATATATATATATATATAACACAACATATATACATACACACACACATCAATATATAATACTAAAAATAATATATATATATATATATATATATATATATATATATATATATAGTTTAAAGTGCCCTGAGGAAGGCTGAAAAGCTGAAAGCTTGGACTTGTATCGGAGTACTTGTTGTTCTCTCTTTTTTACCTGAATGATTATATATATATATATATATATATATATATATATATATATATATATATATATATATATACACACGTACACATACATACACACATATACATACACACACACACACACACACACATATATATATATATATATATATATATATATATATATATATATATATATATATATTTATGTGTGTGTGTTTGTAACACTATGTACACTGGTGCACCCGAAAACATGAATTCCAAGAAAAGATGAAATCAGCCAGTGGTTCAGCTCATTCTTAAAGCTGAACTCCTGCTGGGCAATGTAGTTCTTGTCCTGGTCTGAGAACCTCTTCACTTTTAAATCTTACATGATGGCACAGTCACACAGCACTATACACATTAATACTGAAGGCAGTCAAAGTACTATACATCTTACCACTCATAGTTCTGGTATCATCATTACACAGCCTGTCGATTCGATAAGAAAAGAAAAGAGAAATTCAGAATGAACTGACATGAATGTACTTTGAATCTGATTAAAAGAGAGCAGTACACATATTAACCCTCTGACTCCTGCACCCTGTCCACCAGCATCTTGCATTGTCAACCATGCTAGCAAAGCAAAAACTTAACCCTTTGGCTCCCTCACCCTATCCACCAGCTTCCTGCAGGAAGCTGGTGGATAGAGTAAGGGAGTCAAAGGCTTAACTTTTTGCAGACGGTGAATAGGGTGCAGGAGTCAAAGGGTTAAAACATAAGCTTTCTTGACCTTATTTGCCAGGAATAATGGAATAATCTTCTTTCTAATCTAAAAAGAAAATGAAACAAAAAAATCTTCAGAATAACTTGTGCCGTAATACAAACCATCCAAAATATGTAGAAACTGAAATATACTCCTTTTCTGTTGCATTTGTTTCAAGATTAGTAACTGTAATAATTCCAACTTTCCACATAAAACATGAAAGCCCAATCCACAAATAATCCACACATTTCATACAACAGACAGACATCAAATCACAGTTTTGTTACCCCAGGGAACAACGTCATACTTTCAGTATGACATGTTATCTCACAGAGTTCAAATTAGCATCACTGAAGGTCACAGGACCAGTGTACATATCTCAATAATTCAAACTTCATTCAATACAAAGTATATAATCTCAAATCACATCCCACATACAAGCAGGGCTTTCTTACACTCACATTTTCCCCCTGGCAGTCATGTCTTGCTGATATGAAATGTACTCCTCTATCCAAAACAAGTGTGACTGCCCACATTCAAGCAAACAGGAACCAGAAAAAAATGCGAAAAAAGAATAAGAATATATATCTAATGCACCAGACAAGACGGACACAAATTTTCAGCCAACTGGCGTCTGTCAAGCGTAAGATCACAAACAAACACCAAATACAAAAATTACGAGAAAAAGACTGAAACTTCCCTGCTGCTTCATCCAGTGTGAGAAAAGGACTAAACTGACCAAGTCTTGTCTGTGGTCATCATCTTGCCTGCGGATGTTGGAGGGGAACACTTGAATTTTGAATCTTGCGATGATTTAACATTTCTGTAAGTAAGGCTGTGTGCCATTTTAGTCCTTTTCTCACACTGGACGAAGCAGCAGGGAAGTTTAATTACAATAATAATTACAATATTTATATAGCGCAAAATCTTGATAAAATCAAATCTAAGCGCTGAAGCAGACACACACACAAGCACGCACGCACGCACACACATGCACGCACACACACACACACGCATGGCTATAAATGGGGAGAAAGAATAAAAGCAATAAAAGCAAGAATAAATGCAATGGAAAATTATAGAGACCAATTTTTGTATTTGGTGTTTGTGATCTTACGCTTGACAAAGGCAAGTTGGCTGAAAATTTGCGCTTGTCTTGTCTGGTTGTATTAAACATGCGTTCTGATTCCTTTTTCATGTTTTTTCTGGTACTCCTCTATTTCATTTTTTATTTATTAATTTACATCCTCGTTTTCTTGAAACTTTTTTTTCTCCACTAATGCACCACTGACCTTTCTTTCTACTCACATTACTATTACTCTTCCACAGCTTAAAATTCAGTGAGCTCAATAAAAGGAAATTTTCCATCTAAAATTACATTTAATCTAACATACTTACTGTGGCTCACTGATGCAATAAGCAACAGCGATTTGCCATTCCTGCCTTATAAACAATAAAGTCCGAAAGGGCCATAACTCTGAGACTACTTGTGTCTTGCACATGTGCATAGTCGTCCTCTTTTAGAGGAAACCAAGACCCTGACTGTAAAATTGAAGGAACCAGGAAGGCGGGGAGGAAGGGAGGGACTCTGCGTGAGCCACGGTAAGTATGTTAGATTAAACGTAATTTTAGAAGGAAAATTTCCTTTTAATTACACATACTGTACCGTGGCTCACTGATGCAGAATAGCACCACCCGGAAGGAGGGCTTACCTGGTTAATGCCTGGAGGAATGAGACGAGTCAGGGCGTGCGGCAGAGATGGGGAGTGGGGGGGGTGTTGAGCCACCACAGTGGAAGCGATACCCCTGGCCTTTTCATTTACACTCAATCATTATTACTGAGACAAACTTCAATGACAAGTTCATCCGACTAGAACTGAAACACTGCATTAAGAAACTAATAGCTGTCTGTCAAATACAGAACATTACATAATGAAAAAAAATAGCAATTTGTCAACTAGGTGTGACCAGCAGCAGGTAAATTTGTGTCTGTTTGCATATGAATATGGGTGAACACACATGTATGAGTGAATGAATGTGTGCGTGTTCATGTGTATGTGTGTGTGCGTGTGTGATATGACACTGACAAGCCTGCACACCAAATTTTCTTACTGTTTTGGAAAGGGCAAATAAAGAAATCTTGAATCTTAATTCCATTAAAAAAAATGCAAGTTCTATTTCATGAAGGAGGAAAACTAACAATGCAAACTTGTCTTGTACCTGCTCATGATGAATGCAAGCTGACAATGAGCAACAAAAACACACACACTATCTTCATATTCAGGAAGAAATGGAAACTAACATTAGAACAATCCTATCTTTCACTCTTTGTAAGACTTCAAGATAACTCGCAATAACAGCAAACTATGCAAACTTGTCTTGTATCTGCTCATGATGAATGCAAGCTGACAATGAGCAACAAAAACACACACTCTATCTTCATATTCAGGAAGAAATGGAAACTAACATTAGAACAATCCTATCTTTCACTCTTTGTAAGACTTCAAGATAACTCGCAATAACAGCAAACTATGCAAACTTGTCTTGTACCTGCTCATGATGAATGCAAGCTGACAATGAGCTACAAAAACACACACTCTATCCCCATATTCAGGAAAAATGAAACTGATATTAGAACAATCCAATCTTTCACTATCTTTGTGAAGACTTCAAGATAACTCACAATAACAGCAAACTTTCATCTCATTCAGGAAGAAGAGAATTTTGATGTTCCAGAATGTAACATTCATTCTACACAGGAAGAATGCTGATGTTCTGCACCATTGGAAAATACTTATTTCCACTTTAGGATGCTGACAATGTGGATCAAATCCTCCAGCCTGCGGTCCTTGAGCACTGGGATGTCAGTGTCTTTCCCCCAAACAGGGAAGACTGACTTTTCCTAAAGAGACACATTTTTCACCACCACTCAAGAAGAATCTGGAATACTGACAGTGTGCATCAACTTGTCAAGACGGCCATCCTTGTTGAGACAGAAGGCGCGGAAGTCAGCCAGCATCTTGTCCTGGAAGTCCTCGTAGCCTGTGTTGCCGGAGCGCCACCTCTTGGTTGACATGAAGTTCCAGGACCAGAGAAAGCCCACACGATGCGTCAGCTCACACTTCAGGTTGGACTGCTGGCGAGCAATGTAGTCTTTGTGCAGGTCTGATGATGACCTCTTGGCCATATGACTTGCTGTTGGAGAGGAAGAGTACTTTATGGGGTTCTTGAGGGTGAGGGTTGCTGGTGGAGGTGGAGCTGGGGAAGGCTTGAGTTCAGGGATGAGAACAAACATGCCCACCGTGCAGTGAACGTACTGGTGTTTGTAGTCTTCCACTTCAAAGTCAACACTAAAGGAGGATGAAGACGGTCGAGAAGTGTAGGTCTCTGGCTGTTTGACTGAGCAGGGCACAAACCCAAATCTGCAACATTATTTCAGTATACAAGTTTACAATGAACATGGCATTTTAGAAAATATTTTAATAGCACATAACTTCACTATATCTTACAAGTGTATAAGCTCATCTTATGTGAGAGACCACACTAATTGCAGAATACTTGACCGGAGGGTTGAGAAATCGGTGAAAAGACATCCATCACCAGATGCTGCTGTCAAGCCCACCCCTATGCTGATAATCGGTTCTGACCCATGTGATGATTGTTCTTTTTTGTCTCGATATACCAACGTGACAGGACAGCACTTTCTGCACTCCAGCAACACCTCCACTGTCCATGCCCAGCCAATAACAATAACAGGTATACTCATCCACCTTCCAGGTAGTGCCACTCTGCACTTGTAAGATACGTCAAAGTTATGTGCTACTAAATGAGTGATTTTTTTCAAATCCCCTTTTAATAAACATACTAACCAGATCTTACAATTAATACCCACCCACTTACCCTGCTCTTCTCTGCCTGGTGGTTGGCAACAGATATTGCTGTTTTAACCTACTTTGTCAAAGAGAGACAATCATCATTCCCGCTGGAACTGGGAATCAGGATAGAGGTGGGCTCGACAACAGCACCTGGTGGGGCATGTCTTTTTACTGATTTTGGAACCACCCAGTTGAGTATTTTGCAGTCAATATAGTCTCTCACATAAGCTGCACTTATAAGATAAGTATGTTTATTAAAAGGGGATCTAAGATACCCCCTTCCCCCTCCTCTGATAAAATCTACAATTTACTCTGCAAAGAGGAGAACGAACTCGCAAAGAGGAAAATGTTCATTGTATTGTTCATTCATTATTCTTTTTAATGCCTAATCCCATATAAGATGATGATGATGGCAGGCTCTCCATTGATCTGATGATGTAGTAGCTGCACTGGTCTTTTATCGTTTGGTATAAATCATCATGTGAAATACAACACTGACCTGGAGGCAAAAGTTCTGCCAAGGTCCTGCTTTCTTGGGTACTGCTTCCACTAGTCTCTATGCTGAACAGCAGCTGTGCTGTGTTGTTCAAATGTGATTAAGTCCTGCATGCACTGCTGTCATTTGCGGACAATGTTTTCCCTGATAGTGCTGTTGATGCCACAGCTGATGAGGCTGGTTGGCCTCCAGAGTCTCCTTATACTGCTATAGAGGTCTTCCATGGTCGCAGTACCCCACTTCAGCTCTCCATACAGAAGCATTTTTGGAATGCATTTGTCTTCCATACGGACATGCCCTGTCCAATGAAGCTGGCATTTGACAAGCAGAAAGTGTATACATGGCAAGCCACACTTCTCTTGCCAAGTGATGTTGCAAAACTTATGCAGACAGTTTTGGTGGAACTATTTCGGACTACTGAATGTGTCACTGGATGGTAATCCACAACTGAAAAATTACCGGCCTATCTCTAATCTCTCTTTCTTGTCAAAACTCCTTGAAAAAGTCGTCCTCAACCAGCTGAACTCTCACCTGTCTGCCAACAATCTCCTCAATCCTTTCCAGTCAGCCTACCGCCAGTGCCATAGCACTGAAACTGCCCTACTACACATTCTCAACAATCTCCTCCTTGCAACTGATACTGGCAAAGTCTCTCTCCTCACACTCCTTGATCTGTCTGCAGCCTTTGATACCATTCATCATGGTATTCTCCTTTCTAGACTTCATCATACTTTTGGCATCTCTGACATTGCTCTGTCTTGGTTCACTTCATACCTATCAAACAGAAAACAAACCGTTCTCATCAATGGCACTTACTCTCAACCTGCATACCTGACCTGTGGTGTTCCACAAGGATCTGTCCTTGGCCCTGTTCTTTTCACTCTTTACACCTCCCCCCTGTCCACCATCATCAACTCCCATTCTATAAAACACCACTTCTATGCTGATGACACCCAACTTCAAGACAGTGACTCACCTGATAATATACAGCGCCTGTTGACTCGCACCACTGAGTGTTACTCGGACATTAAGAACTGGATGACACACAATAGACCAGCTTAATGACGACAAAACAGAAGCTATCCTCATTGGCACCCGTCAGAAACTTTCTCAGCTGCCTCCTCTTTCTCTCCCATTATGTAACACATCAGTCCCAATTTCTGATTCAGCTAAAAACCTTGGTGTCTGCATTGACTCTACCCTCTCCATGAACAACTTTGTTTCTCAAACTGCCAGATCCTGCTACTATCATCTCCATCGTATAAAGCTGATCAGGAAGTATCTCTCTGTCGAAACAACTGCAAAACTCGTTCTCTCCTTCATAATGTCTCGCATTGACTATTGCAATTCACTCCTGTCTGGTCTTCCTGCCTCCACCATTCACATCCTACAGCGCATTCAAAACAATGCTGCACGCCTTGTACTCAAAAAGAAAAAAGCTGACCACATATCTCCTCTCCTGGCACAACTTCACTGGCTCCCTGTATCAAAGCGCATACAGTACAAACTAGACACCATGTGCTACAAAAGCCTCAATAACGCAGCCCCCGATTACCTGTCAAGCCTACTTGAGATCTATGTTCCCTCACGTACCCTCCGCTCTGCCTCTGATCCTCTGACTTTTCGCTTTCCACGCACTAAGCTCAATACCTATGGTCCACGAGCCTTCTCTGTTTCTGGTCCACTCTCCTGGAACAAACTTCCTCTCTCAGTCCGTCAGCAACCTACTTTTGTCTCCTTCAAGTCCGCTCTCAAAACTCACCTTTTCTCCTCCGCATAAAATCCTAACCTCACTCAACCCCCCCCTCTGCAGCCTGTCTCCGCTCGGAGGGAATCACATGGTTATAATATATAATTGTATGCTATGCTCTCTATAATTTTCCATTGCTTTTATTCTTGCTTTTATTGCTTTTATTCTTTCTCCCCATTTATAGCCATGCGTGTGTGTGGGTGTGTGTGTGTGTCTGTGTGTGCGTGCGTGTGTGTGCGTGCGTGCGTGCGTGCCTGCGTGTGTGTCTGCTTCATCGCTTAGATTTGATTTTATCAAGATTTTGCGCTATATAAATATTGTAATTATTATTAATTATTATTATTATCTCATGGCAGTACAGGAGGGTGTCCAAGACTACTGCTTTGTACACAGCAATCTTTGTGGGGAGTCTGATGCGATGGCCTTGCCGTAAAACTCTTGGTCAACCTTTCTAAGTCAGAATTACCCTTGCAGATGCATAGTCTATCTCAGTATCAAGACCCATTGTTGCTCACTTTACTGCCCAAACAGCAGAATCTGTCCACAGTCATGAGCTCTTGGATTTTGATGAAAATCATAGCTACTGAAGCGCCAGAAGCCTAAGATGATTTTGGTGCTGATCAAAGTTTGGATTCTGTTCAGGGTGGTGACAGTGGTTTTCAAGGTCTCCACTCCATAAAGTAATACAGGCTTCACAGTGATGCTGAAGATCCAGATCCTGATGTTGGTTGACAAATCAGCCCATCCCCAGATATTGTTCAGCTAAAGGAAAGCCTACCTTGCCTTGCCAGTTGCGGCTCTAATGCCAGCATTTGTCCTATCCTGTTTGTCAACAGTGCCGCCAGGGTAGGTGACGCTCTTCATCTTTTCTAGTGCCTTGCCTTCTAGACTGAAGGGTGTTGGGTTTGCACATTGAGGATCTTGCTCTTCTCCCTACAGATGGTGAGGCCCAGGTGAGTTGATGTTTTTGCAGTGATACTGGTCATACTGGTCTGTCCCTGCATCTGCTGCTGAGTGCGGTAGAGAAAGACCAGATTGTCGGTGAAGTTCAGGTGGTCCAGCTGCATCCAGAGCGTCCATCCTTGCAAAAACTTGCCTGCTGATCTCAAGCTGTTGATCAACAATGTTTTTATCCTGTTCAAAAAGGATTCTGCTGAACACCTTGTGTGGGATTGGCAGCAACATTATCCTTTTGTAGTTGGAACAAAAGCTTAGATGCCTTTTTTTTTGAGCCTGATGAGATTGCCTTCTTTCCACTGTAACAGAACTTGCTTCTCCTCCCAGATCTAGCTGAAAAGTGGGTACAGCATTTCCATGTTGGTCTCAATCTGAGTCTGTGTCAGCCTTCAGCGCCTTTGCTGGAATACTGTCTGGTCCTGCAGACTTCTTTCATTGTTGGGCCGGTGATGGTAATGTCCACGTTCTGCCCATATCACGGCTATAGTAAGACAAATTGGTTGTGATGAACAAAGAGAAAGGGACAATGAAGATGTAGCCAAACAAACCAGATCTTAGAAAAAGTACATAATTAATGTAGTGAAACTGAACAAAAAACACCTGAAGGTGCCTAATGGGACCCAGAGCACCAATGCTCCGCCACCCTCTGGAAACCACTTCCGAGCTCCGGAGGCCACGTGGCAGTCATCTCACCAAACAAAGGGGGTCTGTCCATGTGCTGCATGACCCACTCAGACCCAGCCATCAGCACCTTGTTTACAAAACAAATGGCAAGGTGGGGAGATGACAAACCCCAGGATATAGCCACATAACGTGCATCAACCAGGGCCAGCCCAGCCACAGGACCAAGACAGAATGGAAGAGCCCTCTCTGACCTCACTCTGGGCTCCCATCTCCACATTGGACAGTCTGCCTAGCTAACAACTTACACAGCCACCAGCTCTTCTCCCTTAACCTGCTTAGAACGATAAGCCACGATCGTGGCTTTACTGTCCAAACATGACGAGCCACAGTCATGGCTTCATTCGTATCTCCCGCTGAACACTGTCTGATCTATAAAGCGAATACAAATTGACCAATCAGAAGGCTTCTTTCACTTTGCCTCTGCCTTCTTCCTTTCACAAGGTCGCCACTTTGCTGTTCTTCGATTGATTTTTACAAGTTTTTACCCCAAAACGAGTGAGATCGGGACTGACCATGAGGTTGACAAGTTGGGACTCTTGTGGACAGAACTGTGGCCACGATTATGAGGTAAATATGGCTTTGGTTTTGGTTCTAAATGAACAAGAGAGGTTCGAGCACATGATGAAGGGTATTTTTTAGCACTTCAGTCACTGATGGAATGCTGGTTGTCGTTCAGTTTGGATTGTTTACATTGTACTTCTCATCATATGTGTGTGGAAGTGTTTTTTATTCTAACACTCTGTAATTTCACTTTCTCCTGTAAAAAGGCGTTTATTTTACTTTTATTGTGCAATTTAAGATTTCTCATGTCTTAAGACATGTATACTTTCTAGGAAATGTTTACACGAGACCAGCAGAAATTAAAAATAATTAGTACTTGTTGACAAGTTGGCTCCTGCAATTTTACACCATTGTTTTACAGTACATTTTCACTATGTATCATACCAAGAGGGTTAACCATTTGTCTCAACATTTAGCGATAGGAAGTTCCCAACACTGATTTACTACAACTACAGGGAGCGTGCAAATGGCCACAAGAGTGGCCAGGCATGATGTTCTACACACAGCCCATTTTGCCTTTTAGCAAGGCCTAACATACTCCCCAAAGATTCCCAAATTTGCCGTCTTTCCAAGTTGTCTGCACTGATTTACTACAACTACAGGGACGTGCAAATGGCCACAAGAGTGGCCAGGCATGATGTTCTACACACAGCCCATTTTGCCTTTTAGCAAGGCCTAACATACTCCCCAAAGATTCCCAAATTTGCCGTCTTTCCAAGTTGTCTGCGGTCATCAGAAACTATGATAATACTTACTATTTCATGGTATCTTAACAGCTAAGACCATGCTTCCCAAAATGGATTTATTCCCACTGTGCTTCTATTTCACAACCGTGTTTTATAATCAATTTTCCTGGACAGTTTTTACGTAAAATTAAAGTTCCACAGTACCTTTTTAGGATGGCATCCTGGACGATTAGCAGTCTCTCCTGCCTGGCGTCTTCTGAGCAGTCTATGCAAGACAAGCAGTCAATGTGTCAATGGCCTATATCATTACGTGGCATATAGAATAATAATGATAATAACAACAACAACAATAATAATAATGATAATGATGATGATGATGATGACAAAAACAACAACAACAACAATGATCATTGCAATAATTTTATTTCATACTTACAGACCATGTCAAGGATTGCTCCCGTCCACCTAACTGTAACTGGGTATCTGACCCTTTTCAGTTTCGTGAAAGTGGACTAACTGCATCAAGATAAAGCAAATGAGTGCTGCCCATACAATGTCAGCCCAGAGAAATGTTAAAATATTTACCGCCTCACTCCGCTGCTATGTCCTAAGGGTTATGGGACTAGTTTGTGTTCTTTTTCATATACACACACATTATATGCATAGTTGTAAACACACTCGCTCACAGGTATCCAGCCAACACAGAAGTAGAGCGCCAAGCTTTCAATCTGACAGCAAACACTTGGGTCTGACTTGAGAAAATCTCTGCATGTGCAGCCTCCAATTTACTCCGACTGTGACTGGGAATTTGACACTGTTCAGGTTGGGGAAGGTTGTTATTGTTATTGTTGTTTAAAGCCCAGCCGATTGCATAAAGCCATATCAGGGCCTATAACCGCCTCAAAACTTCAACAGGAAAAAAAAAGGAAAAGAAAATTAAATACACATATCAATGCATTCATGCATATAATCTAAGGACATGCCCCCAGCATTGACCATTTTGTCCAATTTATCGCACAGGGAATTTAAAAAACACACCTGAATACAAATTTAAGCATAACTGATGACACCAAAACATACATAAAAATGGGCACAAATTACCAAAAATCGTTTCTGCATATCTCACCTCCCTAGAGCCAAAAATGTGCTTCATACATGTACCCAATTATCGATCCTAAGAAAAAGTATGTAAGACTTTATCGAACACACACAGGTGAACGGACCAGCAAGGTAAAAAATGATAAGAAGAAATGACAGAAAGCAAGGGAACAAGGAAGAAACAAAGAGAGTGACAGAAAAGAGGAAATTTCCAGCACAGAATTTCCAGAAGGTAAGGATACTATTTATACTGAAAGAGCCCCTGGCATCCCTACAGAGGAGGTTGGGGAAGGTAAAGCAGTGAGTTAGTACAGTGGGCCACTAACCCTCATGTTGCCAATCCTGAGAAAAGTTGAGTCTCTACCATCTCACTCTCCTACCACTATGGGCTATGGGACAGCCTATGTCTTTTTCCATACACATACTTTTTGCAATGCATATAAAGTTACAAATATCCACAGCAATCACACACAAAATATTCAATACAAGTACAACAGAGCGCACCATGACGCAGCAGAAAACCATGAAAAGATTTGTTTTGAAAATTATTATCATTGTTACATAGCGCTGTTCACCAAACTCATTAAGACTTGCTGCGAATTACACATAATCAAACTTTTAACTGGAGAAAGGAGAACTCGCACAGTTAGGGCAAGCTGACCACATTCCATTATCTTGCTGCCCAGTCTGCATCTTTGGTGGAGGTGCATGCTGAATGTACTGGCCACTGACATGATTTACAGGACCTTTAACCCTTTGATTCCCGCACCCTGTCCACCAGCATCCTGCATTGTCAACCATGCTAAAAAAGCAAAAACTTAACCCTTTGACTTTCTCACCCTATCCACCAGCTTCCTGCAGGGTGCAGGAGTCAAAGGGTCAATGTGCATACTTGACATTCTGCATACGTATACGCTTGAAGGGGATTTACACATTGGCAGACTGTACAGACACTGACCTGGAGATCAGAAAAATCCCCACCCTTTATTCACCAGATGGAGGTGTCTAGGCGGATCGAACTCAGAACCTTCCAAATGGAAGTTCATTTACCCACTTGACTACCGTGCCTGTCAATTTCAATTTTCAATTTTTTCAGATGATGTCTCCGCAATCGGAGTGAATTCCATATGCACTATCGTCACAGGTACCATGTGATGGAGAAAATCCAGAATGATCATGGCACAAGCCTTAAGCCTGCATATAAACCCCAAAACTGGCCAGGTCCTGAGGTCATACCCAGATAGTTCCATAAACCTGGGGTCGTAGGAGAGTGAGGTGGCAGAGACCTTAACTTTTCCCAGGGCCAGCATCACAAGGGCAGCGCCCATCCCCCTCTTCCTCGCTTCAAATTCATATTCATACTCACTTTTTTTTTTACCAAGACTTCAGAAAAGCAAGAAGGCTCATTGGTCTTCAAGTGGTGGGACTTGGGAAATCAACCTATCTCTCCAATGTTTTATACCAAGGCAGCCAGGCAATGCCATGCTCTTCACGATTTTCAACTGCCATGGGATCTTTAGTGATTGCAGGCAGAAGGCACATGGTCCAACTCGTTTTTCGTTCCCTTCCAAAGGACTACATTCAGTTCAATTACCCGGTCAAACTGAGGAGAAAAGTCGAGGCCTTTATGAGGAGCAAACTCTGGAACCTCGAGTTTAGTTATTGGCAGGTGAACGTCTGAACCATTCTGCCACTCTTCTCCCTGTTGCCCGTCAAAATCATAAGAAATCATAAGCAGACAGATGAAACCAATCATATGAAACCATAAGCAGACAGATGAGAAAGACAACCATTACCACAGCAGTTAGTCTGGTATCACACATGAAAAAACACAACAACAAACAAAACAAAGAATGTACAACATGATGCTGACAAATGCCTTCACCTGCAAAAATGCCTTCCTCCAAGTTGACGGAGAGAGGGATGAAGATCGGGCCCCTCAGGGGATCCGAGTTGACACAGTTGGGTAAAGCAAAGGGGTCCCCCGGTACTGGGATCAGATGGAAACCACACACTGAAACCTTTCGTGCCCAACTGTAAATCTGTAATCACAACCGTATCATATATAAACACGATCATACAATGTAAATAGCAATTTCTATTCCTTTGCTTGCTCTTACACTTCAGTATCACTGAGTGATTTTTCTGAAGGCTGAGTAATGAGGATGAACTGCAAGAATGGAGTATCTCAAAAGGAACAAAGAAAGCAGATACACTATTGTAGCAGATAACCCTCAAAAGCTCTATCTACTGAAGGCTTAATGTCAATGCTTAAGTAACTACTTTGAGTTGTCAGCACATGACTGAAAAACATTATCCAATTAAAATCACAGACGTGAATCACAAAGCAAGAAATAATGATACACAATTTCCATAAAAACAGTGCAGAAAACAAGCCTCAAATTTACTGGACAGGACTAGATTCAATTTTTTAAAACTATAAAGTGTCAACTGCTGGTTGTTCATCAAGGGGAAACCAAGCTGCTGTAGTATGTTAGCACTCTTTTTCTCTATAAGTGTATATTTTTGTTTACCTACCTACCTATTCCCCTGTGCGGATGCCAGGGGCTCTTTCAGTATAAATAGTATCTCCACCTTCTGGAAATTCTGTGCCGGAAATTTCCTCTTTTCTGTCACTCTCTTTGTTTCTGCCTTGTTCCTTTGCTTTCTGTCATTTCTGTCTACCATTTTCTGCCTTGCTGGTCCATTCACCTGTATGTGTTTGACAAAGTCTTATGTTCTTTTCTTAGGATTGATAATTGGGTACATGTATAAGTGCATTTCTGGCTCTAGGGAGGTGAG
>JAPXFY010000022.1:31852446-31982446 GCA_030674185.1 Monoplex corrugatus | reverse complement strand
TTTTCACTCTCATCTCTACCTCCAACACTCACATGGTTCGCCCTCCTCCTTTTCGCTCTTATCGCTACCTCCAAAACATATGGTTCGCCCTCCTCCTTTTCGCTCTTATCTCTACCTCCAACACTCACATGGTTCGCCCACCTCCTTTTCGCTCTTATCGCTACCTCCAAAACACATGGTTCACCCTCCTCCTTTTCACTCTTGTCGCTACCTCCAACACTCACATGGCTCACCCTCCTTTTCAATCATGTATACACAGACACACACATGCATGAACACACACACACACACACACACACACACACACACACACATGTATGTATATACACACACACATGCACGCACACACACACGCATATGCACACACACACACACACACACACACACACACACACAAATGCACGCACAAGCCACCTCAGTGCCTACTCATACTATTTACATGGCAAATTTACTTCACATGTTGGCAACATAGGGGATGTGCAATCATGCATACAAAATGTTCCTATAGCTTTCTTATCCCTCCCTCCCACTCACCCCCATTTTCTTTAAGATGCACAGTAGAAAGGAGGCAAAGTATCAGAACACATGCATGCTGTGCACAGAGGATTAGGCATTAAAGTAACATATTTCAGTTTTCACATACATAATAACATATGTGTGTGAGATAAGAAGCAAACACTCAAAACTCCCAATACAATTACAAACTACTATACTGAAAATTGTTAGGTACCTGAATGGGTATAGAAAGCTGGTCTTGCAAGTTTAGAAGCATGCACATTACATAAACAAAAAAATTCTACAACAAGAAAAAGTTCAAGCATTGAAACTATGTCACATTAAAACAAAACAAAACAAAACACAAACAAAACAAAACAAACAAAACAAAACAAAAAAACAAACAAAACAAAACAAAAGCTGAGTAACGCAAGTCTGAAGGATAAAACATTTCGGCAAAACTCATCCCAATTTCATATTCATGAGCATTCTCTGATCTTGATTCAAAGTCTTTAATACTGTTTGAGTGTTAATATACAATGGCAGACAGATGTTTTCATCACTGTAAAAAGACATGACTACTGGAAGCTGCATTTTCAACAACTGAAGTTTCTGTTTCTTTCATAACATAAGAATCATCTGAAAACAATTTATTTTAGATTAAATGGCCATCTTCAGTCTTTTTCTCCTGCGTTATTTTTCCAGATGTCAGGTCAGAGCAAAGTCTCTGCTACAGTATGACAGTAGACTGTACGACCTGTGCCCGTCTCCGCTGCCTTGTGGGTTACCCCTTGGGTGGGGAAATGCTATGGGAGTAAACGCAGACAGAAAATCCTGCAGCCAGATACTGCATAAAGGGCACTGCCACAGAGCACTACTCATGATTTTGGCCATATGATGCGACTTGCCATCTACTGTTCAGCCGTCTATGTCTCCTATGAGAACAGCTGTCTTACCTCGGTTTACCCTGGACTTGTGGAGGCAGGTGGAGAGAGTTGCTGAATCTCTGTACAAACAACAGCAACTTACATATGCGCATGGCACCTTGCGCCAACCCTCCTCACAAACATGACAGACACTCAATGGCAGTGAAGATGATGAGTTCCGTGTTACTAACGGAGTCGAGCAAGGATGCGTTCTTGTTCCAACACTATTCAGCTTCCTTTTCAGCATGATGCTTCTCTCTGCCTTTAAAGATTCAGATCCAGGCATCCGAAACACATACAAGACAGATGGAAGTATCTTCAATATTCAACGCCTGAAGGCAAAGACGAAAGTCACTAAATCACTTGTCCGTGACCTGTATGTTGATGACTGTGGTATCATGCCCACTCAGAAGATGATCTTCAAAGACTTACAGATTCTCTGTCTGTTTTAACTTATGATGCCACCCATCAGAGAAGACCTCTTCACCACTTCTGGCTCACTATGGTGATGTACGATATGCTTCCTGATAACACCTGTTGGATACAGAGCCAGTTACTGAATATCATTTCAAGTATGAAGACTGCCACAACATCCTGCAATGACAATCTTCGTGGACCACTAGCACTGACAACAGACATGAACTACTGCTGTTGTGGTAGCAGCATATTTTTAGGACTGCAGTTATTTTCTCAAGACATGCAGATCACTGTACTCCTAGAATCCAGGACAAGATTCCTTCAGTAGAATGTCCAGCAGATTCTGTTGCTTCTTTCTATTCAGCTGCAATCCAGTATGAAGAAGGCAGGATCAATGGAATACGCATGTAATGAAAACTATCCGTTACATCCTGGGATCAGGTTTCTATTAACCAGTTCCATACACAATGAAGTCCATACTGATGTAAACCTTCTGACATACACACCAACATACATTACACCATCACACAACATTCCTTTCCAAAGGCTCACAAGATAATGTATTTGCGTCATCTTGTGTTCTTTTGCTGCAGCAACAGTTCGATAACAACAGGAGCGGTATTATAAAATTGAAGTTTCTAACATTATCCATGCAGCACACTATTCAGTTCATCACCCATGGTCAAGTGGAAAAGGGAGCATGGGGCTGAAGGGAAGAAAAATTGTCTCCTCTGGGGCCTCTCCTTATTAGTCACATCAACATCATCATCATGTGCCCTGCCACATGGCATTGGCGATCATGGTCCACCATATGTATCTATCCCTTGTTGCCGCAAGCACATCTTCCACCCTCTCAGTCCTCAGCCACCCTGCAAGTCCGTCCAATATTTTCTCCCTGGGTCAACCTGGTGCTCTCTTTCCCTCCAGCTTTCCTGTTGTGACCAGATGATCTAACTCCCCTTTCCTCATAAAATGGCCTATAAATGTGGGCTGTCTTTTCCTAATCCTCCTTATCAATGATCTTGTGTCTGCCTCCATCAAGACTGTCTAATTTGTTTTCTTTGCTGTCCATGGAACTCTCAACATTCTTCTTAGAAACCATATCTCAGCTGCCTCAATACTGTTCTGGCTTTGCATGTTGACTGTCCACACCTCACAACCATATAACATTATCAGTTCTATATACCATTCAAGAACTTTCTTCCTGATGTTTTTGATAAGCATTTGTTGGTGAGAATCCTTTTCATCTTCTTGAATGATGGCTTGGCCAGTTCTGCTGGCTATTTCTGATGTGCATCTGCTGTCTGGTGAGATGGTGAGATAATCACATTAGTCACATATCATTATAAACAAGCCCATTATTATAACTCGTTCTTGTTTGTTGCTGCTCTCCAAACTCATTTGGACTTGCTGCGTGTTACACATAATCAAACTTTTTAGTGGAGCACAGAGAACTCAAGCTGTTAAGTACATTCCACCATGACGCTGCACAGTCTGTATCTCTGGCTGGGTGTGTTCATGTTTTCATAAGCCAGCAACTGAAATGACTTGCAGGATCAACATGCATATCTGATATTCTGCATGCATGTACACACAAAGAGGGTTAAGGCACTGGAAGGTCTGCACACATGTTGATCTGACAGTTCAGAAAAATCTTCACCATTTACCCACCAGGCCAAAGTGTCTAATGGGATCCAACTCAGGACCTTCAATTTACCCACTTGACTAAGTTGTCTGTCATTCCAGCAAACATACTTTAAAATAACAAAAGACAGTACAAGCAGTCACTTCATCCCGATGCCCATCACCTCAAACAGTTACAATACACAACCCAAACTTAATGTTTCTGTATGAGGCATGCCAGTAAGTGTGTATGCCCTAGTCTGCCTTGCCTAAAATTATAAAGGTATGCCTTGCCTAAAGTCATAAAGATATACCGTGCCTAAAGTCATAAAGGTATGCTGTACCTAAAGTCATAAAGGTATGCCGTGCCTAAAGTCATAAAGGTATGCCATGCCTAAAGTCATAAAGGTATACCTTGCCTAAAGTCATAAAGGTATGCCTTGCCTAAAGTCATAAAGGTATGCCATGCTTAAAGTCATAAAGGTATGCCTTGCCTAAAGTCATAAAGGTATGCCATGCCTAAAATCATAAAGGTATGCCGTACCTAAAGTCATAAAGGTATGCCATGCCTAGAGTCATAAAGGTATGCCATGCCTAATGTCATAAAGGTATGCCTTGCCTAAAGTCATAAAGGTATGCCATGCCTAAAGTCATAAAGGTATGCCTTGCCTATAGTCATAAATTATGCCTTTCCTAAAGTCATAAAGGTATGCCTTGCCTAAAGTCATAAAGGTATGCCGTGCCTAAAGTCATAAAGGTATGCCGTGCCTAAAGTCATAAAGGTATGCCTTGCCTAAAGTCATAAAGGTATGCCATGTCTAAAGTCATAAAGGTATGCCTTGCCTAAGTCATAAAGGTATGCCTTCTCTAAAGTCATAAAGGTATGCCTTCTCTAAAGTCATAAAGGTATGCTGTGCCTAAAGTCATAAAGGTATGCCTTCTCTTAAAGTCATAAAGGTATGCCGTGCCTAAAGTCATAAAGTATGCCTTGCTTACAGTCATTAAGATATGCCGTGCCTAAAATCATAAAGGTATGCCTTGCCTAAAGTCATAAAGGTGTGTCTTGCCTAAAGTCATAAAGGTATGCCGTGCCTAAAGTTATAAAAGTATTCCGTGCCTAAAGTCATAAAAGTATGCCTTGCCTAAAGTCATAAAGGTATGCCTTGTCTAAAGTCATAAAGGTATGCCATGCCTAAAGTTATAAAGGTATGCCATGCCTAAAGTCATAAAGATATGCCATGCCAAAAGTCATAAAAATATGCCGTGCCTAAAGTCATAAAGGTATGCCTTGCCTAAAGTCATAAAGGTATGCCTTGCCTAAAGTCATAAAGGTATGCCATCCCTAATGTCATAAAGGTATGCCATGCCTAAAGTCATAAAGGTATGCCTTGCCTAAAGTCATAAAGGTATGCCTTGCCTAAAGTCATAAAGGTATGCCATGCCTAAAGTCATAAAGGTATGCCTTGCCTAAAGTCATAAAGGTATGCCTTGCCTAAAGTCATAAAGGTATGCTGTGCCTAAAGACATAAAGGTATGCCTTGCCTAAAGTCATAAAAATCTGAAGCTACAGTAACATGCTTCCTAGTTTTTACTGCGATTGCTATTCAGTTCTGAAAAGTCTATTTTCTTTGCAGATAATGAGCTCCTGATTTGTGGAGCCAGCTTCTTGTCTCACACTTGCTGCTTGACGTCAAAATGCGGGCTGCATTCCACCACAACAGAACCAAGTGAACAGGAACAAACAACAGGAATCATGCCAGGTTCGCGTTGTCTATGTTACAGCAAGCAAGAAAGGATATGACTAAAGAGTCTGAAGAAAGACGGACAAGCATATCATCCCATGTCAGAAATGTTAATAAGCAGCTGACTGATTAGTGACAACATTCATATCACATTCCTTAAAATAATCAAGTCTGATTCACTGAAAAATTCACTGAACATGTACAGAAACATTAACAGTGCTGATGAGAACATAATACTACTTTCTCATGTCTGGTGCAACCATTGTTCACCATCATACCACTTCTACACTCAAAAGTCCAACAAAACGCTGAAGCTTTCACAGATAGTAACTTGTCTGGCTGATACTGAATACTGTTACTCTATGATTAATCACAATATGAACAGTTTGCTTTAAAAAAAAAAAAACGAAAAAAAAACAACAACACTGGAGGATGCTATTCTGTCCTGTCAGTTGTGCAAAATAATGTGTAGAAGCAGCCAAAAAGAACAGAAACAAAAAGGCCCAAAAGTGTGGAGACTGCAAATTCATCTTTTCCAGATGTGGGGGTGGGGTGGGGTGGGTGAGGGAGACCCAAGGATCTTTCCTGTTTGGCTGGGCTGTGCACACTAACTTACAAAATGTGGTCAATTAACATGGTGCCAAATATTAGTGAAAAAACTCAATCAAATCAACATCCATACCATCCAACAAGCATAACCTCCAGTCAAAGCAAATATGATGTGCCCCCCCCAAAAAACAAATGCAGCTAAAGCTCTGCATACATAGAGGTGCCAAATATGCTCAGCTTCTTCTTATAGTCACAACTTGGACTTTCTGATAAAACTATCAACAAGATTTAAAATTAAATAATAATGAAAATTATCATAATATCAACAATAATAAAATGCACAATATGAACAGACTATGAAAAGGAACCATTAATTCAAATAATAAATAAATTTATACACATATGTGAATAAAAACAAAACCATCACTCAGTGATACATAAACAAAAACATTTGAACAAACAAACAAGAAATTAAATTAAACCATGCACGAAACCAAATCAAGTAATTGCAAAGCTTGCCTTGACACCGACAGTCAGGACTTTGGGTGGTTAAAAGACATATAGGGGCTTCCACTTTATGCACATAGGAGCAAATATTATAGTCCCAATAATGATGTATCGCTATTCTACGGTTACTGCTGCTGTTGTTACTACTGTACTAGAACTAATATTACTACTGCTCTTATTGCTGCTGCTGGGGCTACTGCTACTTCTACTCATACTACTACTTTTTGCTGTTACTATATAATACCATTACAGCTACAACCAAATACCCCCCCCAAAAAAACAACAACAAAACAACAACAACAACAACAACATTTCTTTTCATTTTTCAGCCTCTTTAAAACAAATTTATATGATAACATCAGAAATCAGTCTACATTCTCCAACCTGGTTATACAGAATTGAACATTTTGGGCCACTCTGATTGAAAGATAAAGCCATGTGTATTAACCGCTAGTTAATGCATTTCTGACGACCAAATGGACCCAAACTGTGTGCAAAATGACAGAAACTTGTGTTGACATTTTTGAGATACTCTACAAGTCAGTGTGAAGGGCCTTTTTTTTTAATAAAAGATCATTATATATATAATATATATATATATATATATATATATATATATATATATTTCAGAAAAGCTATGTTTATCATCATCATCATCACATGCCCTGCCACATGATGTTGGCAATCATAGCCCTCCATAAGAATCTATCCTTTGTTGCTGCAAGTGCATCTCCTACCCTTTGTCTTAATCCAGTTTGCAAATCCATCCATTTTCTCCCAGGATCTACCTGGTGCTCTTTTTCCCTCCAGTTTTCTTGTATTACTAGGTGCTCTAATTTCTCTTGCCTCATAAAATGTTCGAAAAATGTTGCTCGTCTTTTTCTGATCTTCTTCATTAATGTTCTTTTCATGTTCGCTTCTTTCAAGACTGTCTTGTCTGTTTTTCCTGTCCATGGAACTCCTAATAGTCTTCTTAGACATCACATTTCACCTTCCTCGATCTTGTTCTGACTTTGTGTGTTGAATGTCCATGCTTCACATCCATACAACACAAAGCAACGTTATCAAGATATAATAACAAACTTGACAGTCACTCTGTGAGTTGGGTTTATCAGACTGGAATAAAGTAATCTGTTTTCATACTGGAACAATTCTTTAAGTGGCCAGTCCTAGTTATGACAATACTCTCAGCCTATCATTCCAACATAAAATGGGACAACCATAAACAGCTATGTAGACCTGGCTGAAAATGCTTCAAGAATCTGGAGCTTATTCTACCTTTAAGACTGGAGGAATGTAATAATGTTCAGCCATAACAACCAGCAGGGGGTACAGGGCAGTGGGGAAGGGCACGGTGTCAACACTGTCTGCTGGTGCGGATTTCTGGATCCATCAATGCCAGTTCAAAAGAAGATCACCTGAACAAGTTAGCAATTATGACCAGCCCAACATCGCTTCAAATCTATGTTTCTTCTGACAGGTTAGTCACAAATTTCAGGTTCCATTTCCATATAGCCAGAACATTTTAACAGCACCGGATCTACAGATTTTCCAACAATATCCATAGGACTCCCTGTTGATCTGCACTAATGCCAGCTCTCATTCTGCTGACAGGAACACAAACGTTTACTGACTACAACCAGAATCCTTATCCATGTATTTAAACTGCTCTGATTTTTGAAAGTCAAAATAGAGCTGGGAAATCCCAAAAATGTACCCAAACCAAAAGGGACAAGCAAAGCAGAATATTTATCCAAAAAAAGATTATAAAAAGCAACTTCACACTTTCCCATAAGCATAACAATAACTTACACACGTTCCCATAAGCATAACAATCTAAAAACTCTCTAAAAAGCCCCATCAAAACAAAAGAAAAAAAGACAAGTCAACACGTTCGCTTGAAGACCCCCATCAAGATCAAGATCTCAAAGACAAGCCTTTCAGACAAGTTCACTCTATACACAGATGTTAACTACAGAGAAAACAGAAGAAAATGGGAGATGTGGGTGGTGAGATGAGATGTGATACCGTCACTTACCCTTCTTGGCGCACACGTTGATTTTGCCTGAAAAGCACCTGCACTTCAGTGTCATGTCACGCCTAAATAGCCATTGCAAAAAATACTGAGACAACAAAACGACACAACCATTGTTCTGTAAGCATTCTGAGTTGACAAAATGACAAACTCTTTTCTCCCATAAACCACTGAAAAAGTTGGACGTAATTAAAAGAAGTTACCTTTCTCCCATCTAACCACCCTACTCACCAATGCACAAAATAATGACAAAATAACACACCTATTCTTGCAACAGGCACTGCACAAAATGCCAAAACTGCACAAAATATTGAAAGAACAAAATGATATACCAGTTATCCTATTTTACTGTCCCATCTATTATTGCAAAACACTGAAACAACAAAATGGTATACAGAAAAAGATTTCCCATTTTACTAGTCCATGTGCCTCAGTACAAATACTACAAACGACAAAATGGGTGCTAATTTTCTTATCTTACAGTCGCATATACCACTAACAAGTACTGGAATGATGAACTGGTATTGCCATTCTTCCATAAATCAGTGCATAAAATAACAATACAACCAAAAGGCACATCCATTCTCCCAATGCACCATTTTAAAATACACGTCAAGAATTACTGACATGATGAAACGTTAAAATTTCTATCTTTAGTCTTTAATCTGTCAGTGAACAAAATAGCCTAACAGACAGGAGTGTGTTAAAGAGGGATTCATCGCACTGGACAACTCAATATGTGCTCCACCCAAATCTGCCAGTAACCAACCAGCAGACTCTTTGAACCTACACAAAACTGTGCAGTTGCAAGATCTTGAAATGCCAAGGGTGTAGGTAGTAACTGGACTTCAAAACACAAAGTAACACCATCAGTATGAACGTGAACGAAGCATTAAGATGGGCAGCACACAAGTGAGTTTTATGTTGCAAGCTGGGTCTGAGCAAGACATCAGATCTTGAGTCCATGCTTCTATCAACAGGGCCAGCCAGCCTGGTTGACAGTATATGATAATAATATAGCTATTCTCTTATTTCACACTATCATGGTGACGGCATATGATATAGCCATTCTCTAATTTCACACCATCATAAACTAATGTACAAAATACTTAAATGACAACAAAGTATACCCATTTAAATATGAGCCGTGACAGACCTGTAATCCAAACTATAGAGTCCCATACTCAACACTAAAATCTTGTTGAAAAAGCTCACAGAAGTACAATCTGACCTCATATCAGCCTTGCTCTGAAAGCAGAGCCAGAGAAAAGCACAGAAAAAAAAGGTGTGATGCAAGAATAACCTCTGATAATCTTATATGATTTCACACTGTTGTGCCAAATGAAACAGCTCTGATGAATAGGATGGAGAGAGCGGTGAAATGAGAGAAGAGGGAACAGAGAGAGAAAGAGTGAGAGACACACATACACACTACATAAGCACAAACGATGATACACACATCACCACTAAAAACCTACATATGGACAGACACTGCACTTTTGGTGCATCTGAATTTTGTACCAAACAACTTACAGTCATCAAAACTGAAGTATATAAACATCTAAACCCAGAACAAAACAAAATCATCTCTTTGAAAAAAAAGTATGGCTTTCTGATTTTCTCAAGTGCACATATTTATGTTGTCTTGCATGCACTAAATTTCACATTATTCTGACTTTCTGGATGCACATAAACACATTGTTTCGCCCACACTGTGCAGACATTGCTGCAGTCTGAATCCACCATCTCTGGTATGTGTGCATGGTGGCTGATTTCAAGTTTCCATAAACTATCAAACACTGACACGATTTACAGGATCTTTAACATGCTTAATTGATACTTTGCATGTGTATACACATGAAGACAGTTTAGGCACAGGCAGGTCTGCACACATATTGACCTGAGAATTCAGAAGAATCTCCACCCTTTATCTACCAGGTGGGACGCACTCAGGCAGGACAAAACTCCGACATTCATCCAATGTTAACCCACCTGACTATTGCGCCTGTTGTAAAATCACCTATGAATCCTAAACTCACAGAAAAAACAGACCAGTGTGAAGTCTAACTACTCCTGTCATGTTTTCTAAGTGTTTGCATCCCATTTTGCTGTGTTTCAGATTCTTCTGAGCATAATCACTTTGATTCAAACTTTGAGGAAGAAAATGAAGTGAAGTACCAAGATACATAGCCGGACCTAAATTTTACTAATCTGGGTTAAAATGTCTGTTTTCTGTCAAGTGAGAAGTGGACTGTTTCTGTCAAGTAGAAGTGAACTGTTTTCTGTCAAGTGAGAAGTGGAAGACTCTACACAGTAACTGTGCCCAGCACGTACCGACATTAGAATCTTGAGGTTTGGTCAGCATGTAAGATCTAAGATTAAGCCGTGGCACCTGCCATGGCTGTTTTGGATAACTCTGTCATTTGGAGTGTATTATGTACTGCATATGTAAGTGTTCTCATGCAAAAATATTTTTTCAAGCAGCTTAATACTCATCCTAATCCACAATGGGTGTCTTCCATCCACTGGTCGCAAAAAATTCCTATGCCCCCACACACTCATACAGGGAGACAGACAGAGAAAAAGTTGAAAATAAAAAACAACAGAGAGACAGACAAAGTTGAAAAAAAAAAAAAAAAAAAGTCTCAAAACATACTGAGCACTGTCCATTCAGTTTCCTTTCATACACATAAAATAACGATAGAAATTCTCCATTCACATAGCAAAATCAAACTGCAATTTGCTTCCGCTGGGTAAGAAGTGAGACTGAGGCTCAAACAGGGCACAGAGAGTGAAATCTGGAGACTAAGAACATCACCACACACTGACTTACAAAACAGCTATGTGAGGGACGCTAAGTGTCATTCCCTTACTGTGTCTTGGAGATACCTCCTACACACGCATGTACATGCACACTACAGGTATATACGCACACTCTCCATATACACACGCATCTATACACACAGATATGTGCACGCACACACTCTAGCCTCTCAGAAACTTCACAACATAACATTTCAATAATGGCCCCTTTTTGTTTTCTTTTTTCAATTTTTGAATCTCATTTTAATCATTTTTTTCTTAAAAATGCATGGAAACAAACAGTTACAGCCCTTCTTTACCCTTTACACATGACCATGGACAAAAATCAAATAAACAAATATGTATGAAAATAAACAAATAAAAGGGACATGACAGAAAAAAAAACAGGAGCACCACAAACAAGAACACTGAATCCACAACCAAGCAAAGGAAGCCACTCTCACCTGACTGCTGGCCCCACCCCTGCTTGCTCCAGCCAGTCTGATCCCGCCAGTCGTCTGTGACAGTGATGGGCAAAAAGGCTGAAGGTGACATCTCCACAGACCTGAGCGGTGAACTGTTGGGACTGGGGAGGAAAAATTTTCCCCCTGCTCCTGTTTCCCCCTCCCCTCCTTCCTCCATGGCTGAGGACGGCAGAATGGACACCTCCAGCCACTCATTTTGGAACAAGGTGTTGTAGGTGTAGCCTGGGATCACCACGTGGGGCTCTGATGATAAACCATACATGTTTTAGGAACGATTCTGTGTTTCATGAATGTGTGAGAGACAGCATATACCCATGGCAATAATGAATGTGATAGTATACATAATCTTTAAATGAACACCAGTATAATTCAGTTATGTACATATACATCTCCAGTTATGAACACATATCACTTATATCTAGTTATGAAAATAGGGGACAGTGCACTAATTTTCTTTTTTGTTTCTTTCTTTTTTACCCATCTTGTTACAACAATCAGCAAGCTGGCAAACAAGATGCCACTACTATTCCTGATCATCTACCATTCTTCATTGGTCCACAAGATTAAAATCACAGTTTAAATTCCTACTGGGCCAGATGGAAATCTATGTGAGAGTTTTTAGTTTCAGTTCTCTCTTTAAGTATGAACATACATTATTAGTTATCTTTCATTATGAACATATATCACTTATCTCTAATCCTGAACATATATCAGTTACCTGTCAGATTTCTAAAGAACGTATCAATAAGCTTTAAAAAAAAAAAGAAAAGAAAAGAAGCTGGTATGCCATCCAACAAAATAATTATCCAAAATAATCGAGGCAAAAACTGTAAGCCTACACAAATGTTATTGGAAAAAAAATGCTCTCTCTATCTCCACTTTCCACCAAGAATTATTTCCAAATAATGTGGGGTACAGTGCAATAAAGGAAATTTTCCTTCTAAAATTACGTTTAATCTAACATACTTACCGTGGCTCACAAATGCAATAAGCGGCAGCGGTTTGCCAATTCTGCCTCGTAACAATAAAGTCCGAAGGGACAGTAACTCTGAGAGTGTCTACGTCTTGCGCATGCGCAGGTGCTCTTCCTCTTTTCGAGGAGACCTTGACCTTGACCCTGACTGTGGCTAGAAGGAACCAGGAAGGCGGGGAGGTCGGGAGGGACTCTGCGTGAGCCACGGTAAGTATGTTAGATTAAACGTAATTTTAGAAGGAAAATTTCCTTTTAATTACACATACTATACCGTGGCTCACAAATGCAGAATAGCACTACCCGGATGGAGGGCTTACCTGGTTAACGCCTGGAGGAATGGCAGGAGTCAGGGCGTGTGGCTGAGATGGGGTGTTGGGCCACCACAGCGGAAGCGATACCCCTGGACCCATCTTCGCGCAGACGGGAGACGTCGCGCAGGTAGAACTGGATGAAAGTGCCCGGGGAACGCCAGTACGCGGCGTCTAGGACGTTTTGGATGCTGGCATTGTGGATGACTGCCAGCGAAGAAGCCCATGCTCTGATCTCATGGGGCCTTGGGGAGAAGACAGCTAGCTCGGCGCTCGACCTGGCATACGCAGCCTTGATGACTTCCCTCAGCCATCGAGAGATGGACGTGCGTCTAATGTCCTTTCTATAGTTTTCGTTGTAAGAGAGAAAAAGGTGGCGCCGCTGCTGGCGAGAAGATTTCGTCCGCTTTCTGTACGCTCGCAGTGCGCGAACCGGGCAGAGAGTGCGATCCTCATCGTCCGGAGCGAGGATAGACGTGAGGGGATGGATGTGGATGGCCGGCGAAGGAGAACCTGGAGACTGGTTCTTGGCCAAGAATTCCGGGAGTAGGCGGAGAGACATCGAGCCATCAGGTTCGAGAGCAACATCTCCGGGGAGACCACTAAGGGCGTGCACTTCGCTGCAGCGCCTCCCCGATGCGAGAGAGACGAGAAAGGCCGTCTTGAAAGAGAGGAACTTCAGGGAACACTCCCTGATGGGTTCGTAAGGGGGGAGTCTAAGGGATGAGAGGACGAGAAAGAGATCCCACGCCGGGGTTCGGCGGGGGTTCCTGGCTTCCTGGAGAGAAGCCCCTCTGACGAGATTCCGCAATAGAGGATCGTGCTCAAAGGACGGACCACCCAACTGACGGATGGTGGTGCAGATGGCCGCCCTGTGGACCTTCACTGAGGATGCGGAAAGCTTTTTCTCTGTGGACAGAAAGCCGAGGTAGTTGGCCAACTGCAAGCGAGAGGGTGAATGGGGTGACACCTCATTTGAGGTGCACCAAGAGACCCAGCCATTCCAGTGGGCATTGTACACCCCCTGTGTGCCCGGCCTGTGAGCTTGCTGCACAAGGCCGATTACGGCCGGGGACAGGCCTAATGAAGACATCGAGTCCCGCACAGCATCCAGGCGTGAAGGTTTAGAACGTCTGGATTGCCGTGCGGAATGCCTGACCTGGGTTGGAGGATGGAGCGGCTCGATACCGCGAGTTTTAGCGGCGGCACATGGGACAGGTGCAGAAGTTCTGGGTACCATGCCTGTGCTGGCCATTTGGGTGCGACAAGGATTAATGTCGCTGCATCCTCCCTGGCTTTCCTCAGCACTTTCCCCATAATGGGGAACGGGGGAAAGGCATAGCCGATGAGGTTCGACCATGGAATGGATAGGGCATCTACAGCCCAGGCCGCTGGGTCCGGAACTGGAGAGACGTACAAAGGGAGGCGGTGATTGAACCTGGTGGCAAAGAGGTCCACGTGTGGTTTGAACCATGCTGCCCATACTGGCTCCAGGACTGCATGGACCAGTGTCCATTCCGAGGGAAGAATCATGTGGGATCTGCTGAGAGAGTCCGCAAGTATGTTGATCTTCCCCGGGACATGCTTTGCTGAGAGCTGAATCGAGTGTTCCTCGCACCAGATGAGGAGCTGTTCCGCTCTCCGAGACAAGGAGTGGGAGCGGGCGCCCCCTTGCTTGTTGATGTAACAAGCTACTGTGGTGTTGTCCGTGTTGATGCGGACATGTTTTCCCTTCAGAAAGGGGAGAAACTCCCCGAGTGCCAGGCAAACTGCCTCCAGTTCCAACATGTTTATGTGGCAGGGCATGAGGTCGGTCGACCACCGACCTGCGGCTGTCAGCGTGCCGACATGGGCTCCCCACCCGGAGGTGGACGCGTCCGTGAACAAGTGCTCCTGAGGAGGGGGCAGTGTGATGGGGACTCCCTGGGCCAGGCGTGACTGGGAGCGCCATTTGGTCACTGCTGATATGAACCAAGGGCCCAGGTGGACCGGGAGGTCCCATGGCTGAAGCGACTGTGACCAACGCTTCCTGAAGCCGCGTTGGAATTGCCGCTTGAGAAGACGACCCAGTGGCACTAGGGGTGCCAGCGACTCCATAAGGCCCAGTAGGGAGGCCAGCTTCCTTGCTGGCGCTTGGAGTTGGGGGAGCAGTTGGGCTAAGAGGCCCTGAAGGCGCAGTAAGCGCTGGGGAGACGGGGTGACCCTCCACTTGGAGGTGTCGAAGGACATGCCCAGGAACTGGAATTGTTTGGAGGGAGTTAGGTCCGACTTCTACTCGTTGCAGACAAAGCCCAGGTTGTGACAGAGTTGCAGGACCTGGGATGCTTGTTGCGCACACTGTTCTTTGGAGGAGGCGAGTAGAAGCCAATCGTCTAGATAGGCCTTGAGGCGGATGCCCTTCTCCCGAACATGCATGCAGAGTTCCCTCGCCACCTTCGTGAAGAGCCAAGGGGCGGGTGCCAGACCGAAGGGCAGTGCCCTGAATTGGAAGATCCGGTTCCTCCAGACGAATCTGAGGTACTTCCTGTCCCTGGGGTGAATGAGGAGATGGAAGTATGCATCCTTGAGGTCGATGGATATCCCCCAGTCGCCCGGGTGCAAGGCCTCGCGGATGGACATAGGGGTCTCCATACGGAAATGGAGGACGCGGAGGAACCGGTTTAGGGAGGAGAGGTCCAGGACGGGCCTCCAGCCCCCCGAAGTTTTGGGGACCACAAAGATGCGTCCATAGAATCCCGGGGACGCAGCGAAGGAAACTTCCTCCGTAGCCCCCTTGGCTAACATCGAAAGAACCTCCTGATCCAGGGCCTGCGAGGCCGAGCGATCTTGAGGAAGTGCGAAAGCAGGGGGAGAGAGCGTGAGAGGAGCCTTCCTTGGGCCCCAAGGAAGGCGGAACCCCGACCTGATCACCCGCAGGGCCCACGGGCTGGCGGGCAGCCTCTCCCACGCGTCGATGTGTCTGGAGAGACTGCCCACAGGATCGCCCGTGGGGGGTGATGGCCTCAGGCCGGGGGTGAGTCATTGGGGGTTGGCCTTAGGCCGGGCCACCGGCCTGCCCGAATGCTGTTGCGGTCTCCTGTGCCCTTGGGGCCTGGGATCGGCCCGAAACTTGGTGTGGGTGGGCCTGTTTGGCGGGTAGGCCGCTGGAGCCGGGCGCTTCACGGCAGGGCGAGAGGGCCTCGAATGGAGGGCGAGGTCCCTTTTTATGTCCGCCTGGTGCTTCAGGACGGCCTGAACATGGTTCCCGAAGAGGGAGCCCGGCTGGACGGGCACCGCGCGCAAGGAGGCCCTTGCCGACGGTGAGGTGGCAACCGAGGATGCCGCGAGAATGGCATCCCGCCTCGCCATGACGGCGTTCAGATACGTGCGTGCTTGCGATTCGGCCACGGATCTGAGCCCCTGCGCCATGGCCTGGATAAAGGCCACGATGGTTGCCTGGTCAGGCGCCTGGCGGAGCGTGAAGGACTGCTGGTTGGGGTCCATTCATGATCACCTACCATTCTTCATTAGTCAACAAGACTGAAATCACAGTTTACATTCCCACTGGGCCAGATGAAAATCTATGTAAAAATTTTCAGTTTCAGACATTTTGTATTCTGCTGAGTGTGCTATGGGCTCAGTGGGAAGGCTGGTACCACCCACTGTCTGGATGCTAAGCCATGCTGCTTATTCTGATAAACACAGCAAGTGTCTCCAACCCCAGCCTCAACACACTCAATATGTGTACACACTCAGTGTATATGTATGCTTATGCACATATGTATACACAAATGTGTGCATGTGAGCATATACATGCATGAGAGAGTGTGAATGATAAACTGATCTTTGTTTGCACAGTATAGGTTGATACAAACAATTCTCTAAACTAACAATCAAAAGAATAAATTTTAAAAAAAGCGTGTGATTCACCTGACTTGGCCTTGGGGTAGGAGAAGTAGTAGAGGTAGAACCCAAAAATGAACTTGTGTTTGGGGTTGCCCGAGGCGTGCAAAATTAGTCCTTCATCCAACAGACCCTGTAAACATTGCAGTGAGTTTATTCCATTATTCATATTGCATCAAAACATATTGTAACTGTATCATGTATTCTACATCTGAAGCGAAATCATATTTGGTTTCATATCTGTGGTGGCCTAAAGCATGTAAGATAAGATTGTTAATTCTTTCATTACTGCCTAAGCAAACACTGCATTACTCTCAGAACTGACCTCGTATATAGCCAGAAACTAGCCATCCAAACAGCTGACAGAAAAACATTATGGGTGTCAGGTGACTGATTTCAAATGATCCTGTGTATGTGCCAGCTGGCAGCTATAGGTTGCTGAGCAATGGCTACTCTACTCTGCTTACATGTTGGGGATTGGTGGTTAAAGTAGTAAAAGGGGTTAACAGGCCTTATGCATACTGTAATGGGTAATGTTGCCTTATACTGCAGCATCATCACACTGTTTTGAACTGATATCAGTGCAGTGACTTAACCCTTTGACTCCTGCAGCTGTCCAACATCATCCTTCTTTGTCACATGCTGGAGAGCAAAAACTTAACCCTTGACTCCCTCACCCTACCACCAGCTTCCTGCAGAAGCTGGTGGATAGGGGAGGGAGTCAAAGGTTAATTTGCAGTTGGTAATAGGTGCAGTGGCAAGGTAAAGCCTGCAGCATTAGATATTCATCAAACTGGCCATGAGGCAATATACTGACTACTGCACTGCTTTGTACTGCATTGTGCTGCTTGCTCTATCATGCTATATTGTATTAACGAGGACAGATCTGCAAGGGGCATACACGATCAGATCACACTGTCCAACAGCTGTAAACTGCACTGTATTGTAAACAAAAATTTCTAAGTATGCAAGAAGAAAGCAGACTTTTTTGGTCCAAGAAATTCCACAGACATTTAACTCTGACTGCTTCTCATATATATTACACTGTACAATTTCACATGTGGAAACATCTCAGACATTAGGATTCTAGCTACTATCTTCATCCAACGCCCTCAAGACACTACTCTGTATAAATGTAATGTTGAATTATACTAAACTTTACTACTAAATTAATCTGCTGTTGTTTTGTACTCCGGTGCATTATGTTAAGCATTCATTATATTGTAATATATATGTCATGGCATTTAGTCTTATAGTGTATTGCATTATAATCACAATTGAATTCTACTAATACTACCAGTAAAACATACGGAAGCTGTTAACTGAAACAGCTGCTGTTCTCAACTTCATGTGTACATTTACCAATCAACAACTTGCTTCTGAGACTGTCACAATGTCCCTCCCCCTCCTTTATACACATGTACACATAAGCACCCAACTTTAATTCTTCATGGTGTGCGTCAAAGTGCTGGCACCTGTGATAAATTGTTGTAAACACACACACACACACACACACACACACACGTATGCATACGCACACACACGCACGCATGCACGTAGGCATGCACGCACGCACACACCTTCATGACCTTCATGGCATTAGCCAAGGAACTAGCACCAGTGATGTGTTGCTGTACCCACATGACTGCCTCAGCTGAGATGAAACAGTTGCCAGGTAGGCCTGTCTGACTCTGTATGAAGCTCAACCCAGCACTGCAATGTGAACATAACACTGGAGATAAGAAAATACTCAAAAAGAGAAAGAACCAGTCACTGTGGTGAAGTGACTGACTGGGAGATACGGGTTCGAACTCCCACTGGTCCATGACAATCAAAGTGGGTCTTTTCTGCTCTGAGTGGCTCCTACCCAGAACAGAGTGTGGAAACTCCCACTAGTCCAAGAAAATCAAAGTGGGATTTTTCTGCTCTGAGTGGCTCCTACCCACAGTAGTATGCTATTAACTTAACCGGGATCACAGAGTTAAGTATCTTCCACATTAAACATTTGTCACTGAGAATGTTGCTCCCTGGGAAAGGGTATCCCCAACTCAGTAGTGAAGCAACCATCCCTGACCCAGCTTTTTGGAGACGGCAGATAGCGGATGGCGTTCAGAAAAAGAGATTAGCTGATATACAAGCCAGGTCCGCCTGGATAAATAAGCAGTCTTGGATGGGTTACTATCAGGACAAGGTGAACTGATACCTGGCAATGCTGTACACTACATGTCCTAGGATGAAGCCATTGGGTGGATAAGGCCTGCACTCACAGGGTAGGTCTTTTGGCCATGAGTAAAGTGTGGGGCAACCTCCACAGAAAACCTAGAGGGCTGAAGTCAGAGGTACCTCGCCTGCATCATCATCATCATCATAATCATCATGTGCCCTGCCGCATGGCATTGGCGATTACGGCCCTCCATATGCATCTATCCCTTGTCGCTACAAGCCTGCAAGTCCGTCCAATATTTTCTCCCTGGGTCTACCTGGTGGTCTCTTTCCCTCCAGCGTTCCTGTTGTGACCAGGTGCTCTAATTCCCCTTTCCTCATAAAATGGCATATAACTGTTGCTTGTCTTTTCCTGATCTTCCTTATCAATGACCTTCTTGTGTCTGCCTCCTTCACGACTGTCTGGTTTGTTTTCTTTGCTGTCCATGGAACTCTCAACGTTCTTCTTAGAAACCACATCTCGGCTGCCTCGCCTGCAAGCACCTTCTAACAAACCATGGTACCATGCAAGAAAAATGGCCAATATGATACTTGGTGCTTGCCCTGTGAAGAAGATCCACCAGTCAAGTGCACAGACAGGCTCCATGCCTCAAAGGTGTTCATCCCAGTGACTGGAGGTCTCTCCATCCTCCTATAGAGCCTGGGGATGAGAAGGAAAAGCAACTAGCTGACAAAAAAAGTCATGACCAAAGAAAAAGAAAAACCTGGTGTTACCATCATGCACAGGAATGCTGTAGAAATCTCCAACAAGAAAGCCATACTAGAGCACATTCTGCATGAGAACAGCATCAACATATGCTGCATACAGAAAACAATGCAACAAGAGAAAGTCTTTAACTCTAAGACCATAACGTACCAGACTCATAGAAATAATCACCAAGGAAAGAAGAAAGAGGAGTAATGGCACTGGCTAGAAACAATCTGAATGCCAAGGAAGCCAAGAAAAACACAGAGGAAGCTGAATACATCCAGGTCAAAATCACTACCAGCAGTGGCAACCTTGACTTGGTCAACTATTACAGCCCCAGTGACAAGATGCTATTTCTCGACATGATCCAGGTTCCTGACAGTGGCTTTCTTATCACTGGAGACTTTATCCTCTTGTATTTCTATTCTAGAGAGCTAAACTGCCCCTAGATTTCGAACTTTTGCAAATTTTTCCCCCACAAATAGGGTTACTCTGTTTATGAGTACATTGTGAACATGTCTGATCAGCTACAAAGTTAGAAATTTGTCAGGTGTCGGTAAACATGCTTTACTTGGATATCAAAGTGAGTATGTCTCTCTAACCATTGCCTGTTGTGTCATCAACACCAAAGATGTCACCAAACATGAATAAATAAGTGACACATATAAACGCGAACAAGAGAAGAACACCTATATGTGACCACAACACATGCAGATGAGTAATGAATTAGAGCATGGCCTAGCTAAAGTGTCTAACAGCATTTCCATGTGATAGTACTCACAGTGGTCACCAAATGTAACCAGTACTCCTCAGGTATTTACACAGTTTGTTCAGGCAATTTTTTCACTATTTTTCTTTCCACAACAAAACTACATTCAATCAATGTTCACACTACAGTTTACTAATTATCAGTACAGAAACAAAAAGAAATAATATAAAGGCTTGGCATCAGCTGGCAGTGTATGATTTGGTCCGACCTGGAGATAAAATTTCTTTACTGTCAGCAGAACCAGCGCTGGGTGCCATGTTTGCTGGAATGTGACCAGTGGCGCTTCATCTTCTGTGTCGCTGTCCTCTCCTAAATCACAGTTTTCATCATCTTCCCCCTCACCAATCTCAATATCTGACTCGGCTACATCTTCTTTATGTTTTTCTAATTCATGAACAATAGTTCTTAATTCCTCCTCTGAATAATCTGGAGAATCATCTGTATCCTGAAAACCGTCTGCTACAAAGGGCATCGCCATTTTTTCACATGCTATGTGGCATGAATGAAAATACCCCTATCACTCTTTTACACGCTCGATCTTTAGTGAATGGATGTGTGCGTAGTTCTAATTTTACAAAGATCTCTCATTGGATGATAACTAGGTTGCCAGTGAAGGAAACATGCGGTCAGTACGTGATCAAAATAGCCTATGCACATGGCCAACTTTTACAGTCAGGTACGGTTGTGACGAAGTGCGAGGCAGCGCAGTCAGAATGGCTGGCTGCGGTCTACCGAAGCTAAAAAGGCTAAACAGCCAGTCCCTCAGTCAGGGATACGACAAACTTGACAAGAGAGGAAACAGAAGCTCGGCAAGGTGAGAAACATCTGATACTTGCCAATGACCCCATACACCAACCTGTCTTCTATTCTCGCCATCAGTACTCAACAACCATACCAGACCTGGCACTCTATACTCAGGACATACATAAATGCCACAGCACAAGAGAGGGACCACAACCAGAAGGAAGTAACTATCACAACTAGGAGGAAGTGAGTGTCACTATCACCCAGTCCTCTTCTTCATTTCCCAAAGTCCATCTGCTGACCACCCTCAACACATACGTGGAACTATAAAAAGGGGGTCTGTTGAGCATCCAAACTGACACATTACATCAACAACATGGTCCGACCTCACCAGGGACACAAAATAAGCTTAAACCAAACCTCACCAAGATGACAACATCAAGCTGCAGCAATGTAAAAAGCCCACTATCTCAAGACCAAACTGAAGCCCACCCACAAGAGCTCAAGAGATAAAACTTCACAACTATATATACATATATATATATATATATATATATCTATATATATATATATATATATATATATATATATATATATATATATAGAGAGAGAGAGAGAGAGAGAGAGAGAGAGAGAGGAGAGAGAGAGAGACCACCAGGCTGTGAAGACTGGTCAAGAAAAAGGAAGTCACACAAAAGAAGAAAGAAAGAAAAAATCACAAGGACGTTAACATTATCCCTACGTACGGCTGCTAGGCAGCTTTTCCCTGCTTATGGAAACAGCTGGCCGTGGCGATTCCCTGTCAACGTAAAGATTTGGGCATCTTTCTAATTTATTTTACATGCTGTTTTTGACCATGTTGGTATCATGTTTGATATGTTTGAAAAGGAAAATTTAACGACTTTTAAATGAACGTACTTTCAACACTCTTGGAGATTCCACAGCAAGACATAGTACGCATACATCAGGTAACTAAAACGAAAAAAAGAAAAACTTTCCAAGTTTGATGATCACTATTTAGTCGTAATATTTCAACATATTGACACCTAAACAGCGTTCACCTTATACAGTTACATCTAGGTAGAAAGAAACTCTAGGGAGAGCTAGACAACAGAAGGTCTTCAGAGAAGTAACCCCCTTTAGACAAGTGTTTCGGCCCTGAATTCCTTACACTCTCGGGGGGCCGGGCCACATCCAGGTCATGACTCCTGGATGCCCTTCTGCTGTTGTCTATTTTTTTTTTTTTTTTCCCACGCCGGGGATCGAACCTGGGCGATTCTGCGCTTCAGAACTGCGGTACGCGGTTTTACCAATGTGCTAACGGGGCACACATCATCTGTAGGGAATTTAATCCTTATGAAGTTCACTTTTTTGGTTCCTCCTTGCCCAGATCCAGCTTGAGCTCCTTTCTGCTGCCTCTGCCATCGCTTTAAGGGCTCTAGTCCTCTTCTTCCCAGAAATGGCGAGTTGTTTCATGAGATCATAAGCGGAGGTGCCCACAAACCCTCTTGCCCCGACCTCTATGGCGAAGATTTTGACCCGCAGACCTGCTTTCTTCAGGGTGCTGGCAAGACCGGCGTATTTTTCGGTCTTGTAGATATGTGCTTCTTCCATTCTGCTTTCGTATGGCACAGTGAGTTCTATCAGAATCACTTGTTTCAAGGAGTCAGAGTGGAGAGCGATGTCTGGTCTCATGCCTGTCTTGCTGATGACATCTGGGTAATTTCTCCACTCTGGGAGGTCTGCTGTACACTCCCAGTCGACTGCTCCATCCAGAAGACCCTTTGGCAATGTGCTGGTTGTCATAGCCCTTTCGGGCCAGACCTGTTTCCCTCCTGCTTTGTAGAACGTTGTCATAGCAATTGGTGCGTTTGGGGTCATGGTTTTTTCGCTAACCACATCTGTGATCACTTTCAGAACTTGTTTGTGCCTCCATGTATACCTTCCTTGGGCTAGCGCTACTTTGCAAGAGCTTAGGACATGTTCCACTGTTTGTTTCTTCTGACAGAGCGGACATGCTGGGTCGTCTGCTTTCCCCCATTTCACTAAGTTTGCATTCGAGGGGAGCAGGTCATATACAGATCTGAGGAGGAAGCTTATCCTTAGAGGAGCCATGTGCCACATATCGTTCCAGCTGAGACTTCTTTGGAGTGCACTGTCCCATGTTGTCCATTGCCCCTGTTGACCTTGCTGGACTGCCTTCTGCACTCTTTTGACATCTTCTTCTTCCTTCAACTCCTGTATGATCATGTCTCTTTTTTCCTTCCCTTTGGCTTTGGACCACCACTGCATTTTTGTTGCTCCCAGTCCCTGTCTGTTGGTTTGCGTGTGTCCAATTATTTCTTTGATGCTGAGGTTTCTCTTGGCATTGTTTACAGCCTCTTGGACTTTCCACTTTCTGCCAGTTCTCAGCTTTGGATGAACTGCTCTCACGATATTGTCCTCCGATTCCTCCAGCATGCTCAACAGTCTTGCTTTTCCAACTTTGTATTCCTCCACTATGGATTTCAGAGGTAGCTTCAGCATTGCTTGACGACAGTAGAATGCAACATCAGTGAGACCAGGTGGGACACCGAGCCATTTTCTTGTGTATTTGTTGATTTTGGCTTCCATTGCTTCGACTGTGCTGGTGCAAATGTCATAGATTAGCAGTGGCCACAGCAGCTTTGGTATCAGCATGAACTGTAGACACCAGACTTTGTATTTGCCTGGCAGTCCGCAGTTATCTATTTTCTTCAGGCCTTCTTCTGCTGTTTGCTTGGTTTCACATCCCCTTTGTGTGTCTTTCAGGGAGTCATCATACCATCTTCCGAGACTTTTTACTGGCTCTTCTGTGACAGTGGGGATGGCTTGGTTGGCTACCATGAATTTGACTGAATCTGCCACTTTTCCTTTTCGCAGTGAGAGACTTCGGGATTTCTTAGGTTTGAACCTCATTCTTGAAGAGGCCACCAGCTCATCCAGCTGCTTTATGATTTGGTGTGTCTCTTCCTCATCCGTGGACAAGACTGTTGTGTCATCCATGAAAGCTTTCAGAGGAGGCATCTGGTATCCATCTCCCAGATTCACTGGACCTGAACTCTTCATTGCAGCTTTCAAGATGACTTCCATTGCCAACACGAACAGTATGGGAGAGATTGCACAGCCCATTGTGTGTGTGTATTTCGCTGTCAGCAGCAATCCGTTTCAACGGAATTTGACAGAATTTGGCTTCCAATTAAAAACGAATCACAAAGCATCTTTCGATCAATTGCTCAGCACAAGTAAGTTCTCCACTACAGTCAGGTCTTATGCATATATGCAGTACATGTATGTACAACCAAAAGCTGTGGTTCTCATTTTCACACGCCACATGTTGATCTTGACAAACACACGCAATTGGAAAAGTTATCACGAAGTCAGAACTGTAATTCTTTGGTAGCACAGAACAGACAGAGCAAGCACAGGCGCACGAAAAAGTAATCCACACAATCTCTCTCTCTCTCTCTCCTTTTCTTTCATTTTTTACGTGCCTGTAGCAGACAAGATAGAGATGACAGGTTCGTGTTATCCAATAGATGGCAAACATCAGACCTGGACAGACACTTGAAGTGTTTATTCTGGTCACAGCCACAGACAGGATAATCAGGAAAGATGTTTCCTCCAAACTAAGTGTCCCAGCAAATTGAGACTGGGCTGATCTTTAGCACAACTAATCAAGTAGGCCGGACTTAGATACGGATCGCTTTAGTCCCAGGAATGCCATGAGCAAGCAAACACACCTTAGTATGATGAAACATCAACCAACTAACAGAGCTGTGAAGTGCCTCTTCAAACTGGCATGGATCACCATGCCTGTCCACTTTACTTGAAGTCACTGATCGAGAAACATCGACAGTACAGATCATTCGATGATAAAATAGGGATGATGTGACAAAGAGGGGGTGGCGGAGAGAGACAGACAGACAGACAAAGAGACAGAGAGGGCAGTGGGAGGTGGTGGGAGATGCAATCTCCATGAAATATATAATCTAGACCTAGTTTTATGCAGACATATGTGTGTATGTATTGTGTGTAGGCACATGTGTATGTTACAGGCGTGTAAATATACACATGTACACAGAGGCAGGGATATAAACCAAACTCTCGTGCAACAACACACACACACACACACACACACACACACACACACACACACAGAACATAATCATCGCGTCGTCCTCGTCATCATTTTCCAAAATATTATAAATGTCTATAGGGTAAACAGCACTCGGGGCAGGGAGATGTACAGAGTCAAACGCCTGTGTTGATACGAAATGTGCTCGACAAGACCAGGTCGGAATAACCCAGCGAGGGGTACTCTGTTTTAACCCTTTCGCTGCTATGCCCTTTTTTAGCTCCGAGAAAACTATTTGCCAGGCCATATTACATCACGGAGGGTAATAATTAAAAAAAAATTCTGACACAAAAACTACTCAATAAAAGTCCATAAAACTAATACTTTTCTGAAAGGTAACTGAATCCTCTATACACTGATCACAATTACACATCCATTCAACAGGACAGATGAAAGTTTATGTCCAATGAAACAGGATTTATTCTTTTTTACACTATTCTAGACATGATATCATATAAATATAAAAAAAGGGAAAAACGTGAATAATAAAACTGAATTATTGTCAGAAAGCAAAAGAATGATAATGAAAAATGTATTTCCTTACCTTCTGTCCAAGAAGAATTTTCACAATCACCAAATACATGTTCATATCTATACACACACACTTTGCGACTCGAAAGAGTTTTCAGTGTCACTGTTGTTTTTTCTTTCTTTTCTTTTTTTTTTTTTTTACAAATTTTGCAATAGCACATCACACAACACACAGATGAAAAATACATACACACACTGTGTCTACATAGGGCATCAGTCAGCAACTAGTAGTTTTTCTTGGTGTGGTACGCCACGAAGCAAGGCTGCACACAAAGAGTTGGGTTCGAAGGACAATGTCCACACACAAAGTTGGTTTCTTTCCTGTTGCCCCTCTTGATGCACACCTTGCACCTCCTGCCAGAGGAAAGCTTTCTGACAGTCTTCTCCAGGGTAGTAGAGAAGTTTGTCAAGCATCTCGTTGTTGAGGAAGAGCCGGTAGTAGTCCACAGGTCTGTCCCCATCAGGTTGAATCTTCAGGCCAGATTCCCCTGTGAACTGTGGAATATCTGGCTGGGTGTTGTTGGGTGGCACAAGGGGCTGGTCTAATACTGCACCTCTCCCTCTCTGCTGAGAAGCTCCCTGTCCCCTGCCTCTGGTCTCACAGTCTCTGGTACCACCTGTGGATATAAAAAAAAATCAGGTTCACATCCTTGTGCTTGGAAACAACACACACACTCACACACACACACACTCACACAACCACACACACACACACACACACACACACACACACACACCTCTCTCTCTCTCTCTCTCACACACACACAACTACATTGACACATGCACCACTGCAACACTAGTTCTCACTCAGTCTTGTTTCAAGCACACACACACCACACACACACACAACTACACACAACCATATACACACACAGCTAACACACACACACACACACACATAAGTACAGTGATGACACAAACACACTCAGTGCCACGCCCACACGCCCATTCAGCAAAGTCTTCTCTTTTGCAGTCACTGCTCCGTGATAACACTCCATTTATCAACACACTGACACAAGACAATAACAATGGGTCATACCTGTACTTCTGCCAACGGCCTGCCCTCGCGGTAGATGTGTGGTGGCTTGACCACGAGCAAGCTGCTCCGCCGTGTCAGTTCCGGTGTAAGCTGTAGCAGACGACGCTTGTACTGTGTCCAGTTTCACTCCCCCCCCCCCCCGTCTGAGCCATTGTTCTCCTGACTGGCCTTCACCCTCTTCAAAATCTGGGTCAGTTACAGCCTCCAACTCGGCTCTCTCTCCTCTTGCTGGACTATTCTAGTAATTGCGATGTTGACACACTCCCTCCGCTCCTCTGTAAAGTTGGTTCGACTCCAGTGAGCCATCTGACATAGCAGTTTCGTCATAACGACTAAATTCGTCGTCCTCTATCAATTGTAGAACTTTCTTATCATCAGTGGTAACAAAGTCACTGTAATCTTTTGCTGTTCGCTTTCGTTTCACCCGCTTCGGCCAGGTTGAGTTTCTTCGTCCGCCATGATGATCAGTGAGCTCGAAAGTTGCAGAGGGTGTGTTTAGGAAACAGCCCAGACTGACCCTTTTAATCTCATTGGATCTTTCGCTTTATAAATATTAATAGCAGACACACTAAGTTTTGTGACTGGAGTGAATTGGGAACCCCTGGTCTTAAAATAGAGCTTGGAAAAGTCTTACTATGACGCACACGGAATATCCCGTGACGGGGCCATCTTAGATAGGCCGGAACTTCACGGGTAATCCCGTGATGGGGCGGTCTAGTAGTTAAGTACAAAAAGTGTCTGTGAACCTAGTTTGAATTAATAAATGATGGCATTATGCTATGGTGGGATCATTCCACTGTAGTCGGAAATAAGTTTTGTCACTTAAAGGGCGAGGGTTTGACTACAAGAATTTTTCAAATGTATAGCGCACGTATAGGTGTGCGCCGTAGGGAACGGAGCAATCAATCAGCGCACGTATAGGTGCACTCCGTAGGCAACGGAGCAAGACACAGCGCACGTATAGGTGCGCTCCGTAGGGAAAGAGTTAACAACACAATGAAGAGAAACATCATCACTGCAAAACTGAAGAAGGCAATCAGGCAGCTCAAGAAGAAGAAGAAATCTCCAAGCCCAGACACTATAACTGACAAAATACCAAGCCCAGACACTATAGCTGACAAAATACTATTACACACTGGCAACATTGCCATAGACATATTCAACCAGAGATGAAGAAACAGACAGACGTCTCAGAGCTGGAAGGAAGCCAGGATAATTATCATTAATCATCATCAGTGTTTAAAGCCCAGCTGTCTGCTCAGAGCTGTATCAGGGCTATAACCACCTAAAAAAAAAGCACACATTCTATTAAGTACACAAATCACTGTATTCACACAAATAATTTAAGGATATGCTACTGGCACTGGCCATGCCACCCACTTCATCAACAGGATGGATTAAAACAAACAAACAAACAAACCTGCATAAAAATACATAAACATAACTAAAATAAAAACATACATAAAAGTGGCCAAAAGTATCTAAAACTGCCACTAAACAGATCACATTTCCTTATAGCTAAAAATACATGTACCCACTTATCAATCCTACAAAAATTGCAATAAGTGATGTGTCAGTTTTCTGGAAAATATCTCAGCATACACTACAGCCAAAACCATTAGCAGCAAAATGGTTGACTGGTCAATCTTATAAACCTGACATGTAAAACTGCTAAAATTCAAGAACCTGCCAGGATAATGAGACAACAGTTCTTTACAAACCAGAAAAACACAAAAACAGAATTAAAATGTGTATTAAACTCACTCCGTACGACGGAATGCTATAGCGTTTGTTACATAAGGCACAGTTTCGTATGATGGAACGTGATAGCGGTTTTGATAATTAAAAATTTTTCGACGCTTCCCTCGTGACGTGGCATGCCAACCGAAGCTACACTGGTCACTGCGAACGTGTCAAGGGTCAAGTGGAAAGTTACTTTGTGAGATTCCATAGCAACACACTCGTTGGGAAACGACTGACTTTGGCACCCTACACGACTGGTTGCACTCATGTCGAAAATGGCGTCCCAGGCCAGTACGAGTTGTGGAGCAAAGTAGATCGCGACGGCGACGTTTTACCGCTGCTGAAGTGACTTAAGTGCTTCAGACTGAAGGATTGGACATCGAGGAGTGTGATGAAGATGATGGTGAAAGTGTTTCAAGTAATGGAAGCTGCCAGCAAGAAGGTATTGACAGTGACCTGGTTTCAGACGACAGTGAAGTGGAAGAGGGAGGTGGGCGAACACGTCACGTGAGGACAGCGGTCAGTGGGCTATGTACAGTGAGTCACATGTCTGGACGAAGATTTCTTTGACTTTCTTATACATGACTGGCACATAGATTTTAGTTTTTCCCCCACTTTGCCTCTGTTCTCTGGCTCTTGTGGCCTGCATGTCCCAGCTGAGTGTCATGACCCACTGATTTCTTCAATCAGTTTCTGACAGAAGACTTTCTAAATTCTATTGTCATAAACAGATGTGCATAAGAGAACTGAGTGGCAACCAGAATGAGCACTTCTCATGCCCTCTGCCACCCATCCCCAGCGGCAGGAAGAACTATAGGAAGCGCCATGTGTGTAGTGCTGGCAGCAGGAGACACCCGGAGGTCCAACTGCGGCAAACCCCATCTGGTGTAAAAAGTGTGGGGTTGTCCTCTGTGACAAACTATGCCAGCCCAACAAGACCATCACCTGCTTTGAACTGTATCACTCAGTGCAGAACTACACTGTTATTAGGTAACAAGTGCATAGGGACTGAAGCATCCGGTGTGCTCCTTTTTTTTTCCAAATTCCCCAACAATTTGTAACATTTATTTATATAATGTCACTAATAATTTTTTTTTTACCCTGAGCAAAGTCTACTTTATTCATGTTATTTTGTGCATACAAAGACCTTCTCACCTTTGACTGTGTGTTCATAGAGCTGATCAGAGTGTGTGACTGTACGGTGATCCTGACCACAAAATTTGGGGTATTTTCAACATGGCACATGAAGAAGAAATATTGAAGGAAGAACTTCAATATTTTGGCATGAACTAACCCAGCATGTAAATATTCAGATCTGAAAGTTTCATTTTGTTCCTTTATGTTTTGTATTTTTTGTGATTTTTTTCCTAACCCTTCAAAATGGGCCGTCTGTGGGGAAAAGCAAGGGGAAAAACTCTCCGTCCCGAGTGAGTTAATGTAACAAAACAAGACAGGCACAAATACACATCTGCCCTTTTCTTCTGCCAGATGCCACGATTGAGAAGTTGTTGACAGTTTCTTGTTAAGTGTTGTGCATTTTTTCTTTATCTTTTGTACACGCTTGACAAAGGCCAGCAAAAATTTGCACCTGTCTTGTTTTGTTTTATCAAATACAAGTTTTGATTCTCTTTTTGTGTTTTTTTGGTGTGTTATTTGCTTGAACGCTGGCAGCCACTTCGATTCAGATAACAGTTATTTGTTAAGCAGTGCTACACTGTTTGCTGATAAAGACCTAAAAGAGCCTGATGTTTCAACATGTGATCTAAATCTCGCAAATAAAGAATGTGTTCAAAAGAGCTGGGTAGCTTCCTGTTCAAAGTTGTCATACTGTGAGTCAAAAATAGGTCAAGCCAATGTGGAATTTTTTAACAGTACAGTTCTCTGACCCAAATCTGATAAAAACACATTCATAAACAGCTGAGAACTCTTTGCTTTACATATTTTGTTCACACACACACACACACACACACACACACACACACACACACACACACACACACACACACACACACACACACACACACACACACTCTCTCTCTCTCTCAATGCACAACATAAAAGCTTAACCCCTTGACTCCCAAACCCTATCCACCAATTGCAAAAAGCTAACCTTTTGATTTCCTCACTCTATCCACCAGCTTCCTGCTAGAAGCTGGTGGACAAGGTGAAGGAATCAAAGGGTCAAGTTGTTGGTTTGCTAGCATGGTTGACAATGCAGGATGCTGGTGGACAGGGTGCAGGAGTCAAGGGGTTAAACAACACAAACATCACACCATAAAAACAAAAAACAAACAAACAAAAAGTAAAGAACACAAAATATCCCTGCATACAGACACAATACACACCACAAGCTGTTTCATTCTTACTTAGGGTCCAACATGGCATCGGCAATCTTGACGAATGGTGATTTAATAGTCAATTTTTCCTCTTTCTCCTTGCTGGAATCAAACATAATAAATATATGAGTACAAAATATAATGTAGTATACAAACATGTACAGAGAAATCTATTAGTGGCAACTGAAGTACATGGACTAGGCGTTGTTCTAGAATAATATAAACCCAAACAACTTCAGCATTTACTAAAAATAACATGATAACATGACTCATAATCGGCTTCTTTACATCTCAGGAGATGATAGTCTGCACCAGGAGGCGTTGTGGTCATGACGTGCACTTTCTGCTGTGGATGTGCAGGCCGATTCTTGAGTGGCAATCTCTGTCACGTCTGCCACATATAAATTGAGTCGCTGTTGTCTGGTTTCTGGAACGTTGCTTGCGAAGAGCCCTTTTCTCATCTGCGCTTTCTGCTCTCCTCCTCTCCGCATTCACAACGCCTTGCTGAACGGCTGTCCGCCACGCTGCCCTGTCTTCCGCCAGAGTCTCCCAAGAGCCTGGGTCGATACCTGAGCTTCTAAGGTCGCTTTTGCATGCGTCTACAAAGCGTAGCTGTGGGCGTCCTGGAGTTCACTTCCGGTTTGCCAGTTCGCCGTAGAGAACGTCTTTTGGTACGCGTCCATCCTCCATTCGACGCACATGGCCAAGCCAGCGTAGTCGGCGTTGGCTTAGAAGGGCAAAGATGGTCTCTAGGCCCGCACGACAGTCCCTCTGTGTTGGTTACCTTGTCTTGCCATTGGATGCCGAGGATGCGTCGCAAGCAGCGGAGATGGAAAATGTTGAGCCTCTTTTTTGGCTGGCGTATGTGGTCCAGGCTTCACTTGAGTAGAGAAGTGTGCTCAACACACAGGGATAACATGACTAAACCAAAGCTAACTACTAACACAACCAAACACACACACACACACACACACAAACACACCACACACACACACACACATACACAAACACACCACACACACAAAAACACACACACACAAAACCATGCTCCTTTATTTCTTTATGAAAGAAACATTCTTATTTGTTTATGCATCACGGCTGAACACTCTGTAGAACATCCATTTGACAGCTGGACTCAAGTTTTCAGGAACCCAGAGAATAATGGTAATTATGCCAGGAGTTTGTATTCTCATACAATACTGGTCATGTGTACATGTGTACCTGCATGTACGCATATGTACACAATTGTCTTCACCACGTCACACCTGTAAGCTTTGTAACAAAACTCCTCCTAGCATTCAGATTCTTTTAGCCTATCTGGTATCTGCCTTTCTCCTCTGCAACCTAAGCAGCCTTTGTACTTTCATATGTGTTTTAAACATATGTTCCCTGAATCATGATGTAATGTTCTTACACCGTCTTAAACAAGTTATGTTCATTGAATCATGATATCATGTTTCCATACTGTCTTAAACATGTTCACTGAATTATAGTGTCATGTACTCACATTGTTTTTAACATGCTCACTGCATTATGATGTCTTGTTCTCAAATCGTTTTATAGTCACTGAATCATGATGTTATAGTATAATATTGCAAGGTATGAGCAACAACAGGCTTCAACTTTATGGAATTCAGACATTCAACATCACTCACAGAGACAGACTCAGCTTTTTATAGCTTGGGTGCTCCAAATGGATGGACTTTCACTATAAACAATGCACACAATTGTGCAATACAAAGTTTTACATTACATAAGGACTTCATCACACTGTCCTGATCATCATCATCATCATCATCATCATCATCATCGTCGTCGTCATCATCATCATCATCATCATTGTCATCATTATCATCATCATCACCATACGCAGTTGTCTATCAATGATGCACAGTGTCAGTCCCTTACCTGTCCTGGTCGCCTTTGCCTGGGCTGGTATCTGTCTCAGCTCCCACCTGTACACACACATATGCACACACACACATCATACAACCATAATAACCACAATGATATCAAAATAGCACTTGTATTTTCCTCTACTTTTTTCTATGTGTATTTTCCTCTACTTTTTTCTATGCTTCTGTGTAAAAAAATGTTTCCAAAATTGTGCATTACTGGAATGCAGAACATCAGTGAGTGCCTAATGTTTCATGATGAAGCTCTGACTGCCTGCAAGCAAACTGGGAGTAGGCTGCATCCAACATCTTGAAATCATTAAAGGATGCATATTTCTAAATCTTCTCTGGTTTTTCTACTGATCTGACAGTGTAACAGTCAGGATTTTGGTGTTCTGCCTCACATGTTAGTAAACAATACACTGTGCAAAATCAAAAGCACTCTGACCAGAATGAACCTTTTGACTCCCACACCCTGTCCACAAGCATCCTGCACTGTGAACCATGCTAGCAAAGCAAAAACTAAACCCTTTGACTCCCTCACCCTATCCAGGGATTCAAAGGGTTCAGTTTTTGCAGTTGGTGGATAGGGTGCGGGAGTCAAAGGGTTAAGACTGCAGTTCCATAACTGTAGCAAAGTACAAAGTTTTCTTCATTTGAGTATTTCAAGTTAACCCTTTGACTCATGCACTCTATCCACCAACTGCAAAAACGTAACCTTTTGATTCCCTCACACTATCCACCAGTGTCCTGCAGGAAGCTGGTGGATAGTGTGAGGGAGTCAAAGGGTTAAGTTTTTGCCTTGGGTTGAAGACACAGTCTTAGGGTGGGTTTTCCAGTTCAGAGAACAGTTTCAAACAGAAATTTTAGCTTAGTTTTAGTCTACGGTTGGTCAGGGAGGGCTCCCCTGCCTCCGCATACAAACTATAGACAGGAGTCGTTGTGAATGCACCAAGACAGAGGCGCAGCCCTTGATGGTAAATGGGATCCAGTGCCTTTAGGTACGACGGCCTCGCAGACCCATATACTACGTAGACAGTCCAGTTTTGAGCGAATTAAAGCTCTGTACAGGTGAAGTAGCGTTTTCTTGTCGGCACCCCAGTCTGTATGAGCTACAACTTGAAGAATATTCAGAGCTTTCTGGCACAAGGTTTTAACATGTTGGTTCCCTAGGTAATCTGTTTGTGGTCTTCTCCTTCCTTGCCAGGAACAACTGTCTTGATGTGCATTTTCATACATACATCAAGTGTGTCTTACTGCACATGGGACCTTGATTTATCATCTCATCCAAAAGACTGGTACCCAGATCATCACTCAAGGTCCTAATAGAGGGGTAACAAAGCCCTGTCCGCATCAGAATTAGATCCTTGAACTGCAGTGACCTCTAGCTATCTATGAGTTGTCACCTGTTCACAGACAACAAAAACAAAGAAGGAATGCCAGGCACAACCCACCTTCGATCTGCGAGCCTGCGATGACTTCTTCAGCTTGTTGAGAATTTCCACAAAGTGCAAGAAGCCAGTGATGAGTTGTTTCAACTCAGCCGGAGATTTCTCTTCATAGATGTCACACCTAAAGATCAGACAGCAAAACAGTTTCAACTTCAGTCTGTTTAAAAAGGTAACAACAACAACAATAAAATAATAATAATAAAAATAATAATAATAATAATTATAATTGTAGTAGTAGTAAGAATAAGAATGATAATAACACTGATGATGATGATGACGATAACAATAACCATAACAACAATAATAACAATGACATTCATAATTTGTTTAACCCAGGCTAGCCATGAGAACTCATATTTCAACATACACACATCAAAACACAGATGTACATATATATATATAATATATATATATATATATATATATATATATATATATATATATATGTATATATACTTCAAGTTCATATTGCTTATAAATGTACACAAATACTCCACACACACACACCGTAACCGTAAACTTTTAGAATATCAAACACAGCTGTTTGTTATTATTACTTCTATAAACACACCACTGGTACTCTGAGAGAGCCATGGACTCAAGATCTGGTATCTGAAGTTCAATCTCAGCCCACAACATTAAACACTGGCCTGTTTGTTGCCCATCTTCATGTTTCCATTATTCTGGTGGTGTCAGCTCAATGTTTCGTAATTTCCTCTTCCCCCTCCACATTTCAAGACCTTGCCAGTGCATAGGGTTTCTTTCCAGCAGGCTGAGGGAGTCTGGCACATAATCACTGGCAGAGATTTAGGCGGAACACATATGGAATTGTGTGAGTGTGATGAATCCATCTTGAACAATCTCCAAAATAAATACAAACACACTTATGTCTTACACACCCCTATCTGGCTTCATATGACAGAATGAATCCAAGCCTGAAATAGACTCACACATGTACACACATGTACACACACACACACACACACACACACACACACACACACATTCACATAAAGTCAGTCAGTTACTCACAAATCAACCATGTGAAAACAACATCAAACATACACACACACACACACACACACACACACACACACACACACACACACACACACACACAACACACAACATACACACTCACACACATACATTTAAATATGCGTATGCACTTTCATGTTATCTTTAAATGATTTGTATTTGTTGTTGCTGCTGTTTTTGTGTGTGTGTTCTGTTTTGTTTTATTTTAAGCCCAGCTGACTGTGCAGCGACGTATCAGGACTACGCTGCTGGTTTTAAATTCTTTTAATTTTCTTGGTAAGACATATACACAGATATACATACACATATACATTTGAATAATGAATTCACTTTAACTCTCTCGCTATGAACGTCGGGATTTTCCGATCATGTCTCAACAATGCTTGTCTATGAGCATCGGAGAAATCCGACTTGAGTTTTGAAAATTCGCGGGGCTTTCAGTATTTCCCTTGACCGAAACTAATAGGCAGAAATAGATTGCCCGGTCATTCTTAGCCTCGTTTCAGGCCATGAGGTCACTGTACTATGCAGTTGGTGGGTGGACATGTAAAGTTCATGACCCACTATCTCCGCAGCGAAGCAGACGACAGAAAAGCAAATGGCTAAACAATACTCAACAACTCAGCGCTGTTCAACACGATCTCTTTCTTCAGTGCACGTGGAGTGTGTGCGCATTGGATTTTATCAAATTTCATTCAAAATGTGACTGTATTGACCTGACTGTGTATTTTGTAAGGCATTTTTCACCTGAAAATTTCTCTAATTTTACTTGTACCGTTACTCAGCAACCATGAGGGTTAGACAGTTGAAAGTTATACACCAATCTTTAAATATATGACCCGCCAAATTTCAAAACTCTGTTTTCATTTATTTGTATGAGAATTTTTCTCATGGTCTATACAAATGGTGCGTATCAGGAGAACAGGAAGGGGCATAATCGTATGTAGCGAGTGAGTTTAATGAATTCACCATCAAATATCTTTTAAAACATTTTTTTATATTTTTTTTTATTATTGATTTGTTTTGTTCAGTTTAGACATTTAAGCAGTATCCTGTTCTCTGATGTCTTAATACAAGTGTATTAGCAACAGCAGATATGTACGTTGGCCTACATGCTGATATCTATACCACTGGAAGAAAAAATGTTTTATTCAATTTAATTTCATTTCGTTTCATACGGAATCAAGTCAGTCAATCAATTATTCATGAACAAACCGTGCTCAAACACGTGTATGCACGCCCATATAAGCGCGCGCGCGCGCGCACACACACACACACACACACACACACACACACACACACACACACACCACACACAAAGATTACAAAATACGACAGAATAAGAAGTCGTAAAACACATACAACGCACGCACGCGCGCGCGCACACACACACACACACACCCCACACACACACACACACACACACACACACACACACACACACACACACAGAGTCAAGTCTGTCACTCAATCACTCATATACCACCCACACTCACAACACAAAACACACACACAGACCTCGTAGTCTGTCCCTCAATGATTTTCTTGGTCGCAGCACTGGTAAGAGGCAGCAAGAAGAAACGACTTCTCCAAAACTTCAGGCTCTGGTGCACCACACACACAAAATGAGTGAAAACAACAGCAGAGTTATTTTAAAAACCTCAGAAGAGAATGAGAACGTATGGTTAAGTGATAGAACACAGCCACCACTAAAGTTCTGCCAACGGCCTTTGTCAAACATAGAAAAACACTAAATCCAAAACAAGAGTGACTGCCTGCATTCAAACAAACAGGAACCAGAAAAAAACATGAAAAAAAATCAGAACATTTAATACAACCAGACAAGACAGGCACAAATTTTGGCCAACTGGCCTTTGTCAAGCGTAGACATAAGATCACAAATGAACAACCACCAAATACAAAAGCAGAAAAACACTACAAAAAAGAAAGATTCCCCAAGCGAAGGACAAAGGAATGGACAGCTAAACTTTTTACTTCCTGGACATTGTTCACAAGGGTGAGAAGTATAACATATTTTGCTGTCCATTTTTTGGTCCTAAATTCGATGAACTTGTTTCTTTGCTGTCTGTAATTCCTTGATTTCACCGAGTTGTTGAATGCAACAAAATCGAGATGGCATGACCAATTCTGTTGTCTGATATCAGATGGCTGATAATGTGCACTGGTCTTGCTTTGTCAATTTAACATACATTACTGATCTCTTTTCAAAAGTATGGCTTCATCATCTTGTCATTTTTATGATTTTATAGTTCTGATCATTTTTTTTGGATTATTATTGTTTTATAATTCTGATCATCCTATCATCATAATCATTATTATCATTTCATAGTTCTAATCATCTTATTATCATATTCATTTTTTTGATCACATTATTATCATTACTTCATGTTTTGACCATCCTGTTATTATCATTATTTTAAAGTTCTGATCATCTTGTTATTATTATCATTTCATAGTTCTAAGTGTATCAGTCCACAGTCTGGGAAAATAGGTATCCACTGCAATACAAAAGTAAGGTATGATTACTTTAACACAAACTGAAATTTTCGCCTCTTTTTCTTTGATATTGCAGTGGGCATGTCACGGATCTCTATAATGCTGATTAGGAAGTATGATAAAAGGTATGCCACATACTTTTCCCCTTCTATCACAATCAGCTTTAATGTAACTATGACAGGTGCAATAACCTAGCTGGTTAGACTGTCAGACTTCCACTCAGAAGGTCTTGGATCGATCCCGACTAGGTATTCCATGGTGGTTAAAGGATGACAGAAGAGAGGCAGAATGGTTCAGACATTCGCCTGCCAATAACTAAACTCAGGGTTCCAGGGTGCGCTCTCCATACAGGACTAGACTTTTCTCCTCAGTTTGACTGTAAAATTGAACTAAATGTCTAGTCCTTCAGAAGGGGACGAAAAAAGAGTTGGACCCGTGTGCCTTCTGACCACACGCGCTATAGATCCCATGGAAATTGAAAATTGTGAAGAGCAGGGCATTGCCCCGGCTGCCTTGGAGAGAGAGACTGATTTCACAGGTCCCACCCCTTGAAGACCAGTTAGCCTTCTTGCCTTTCTGAAGTCTTGGTAAAAAAAAAATTAATATGAATATGAATTTGAATCAAGGGAGAGGGGATCGGTGCCGCCTTCATGGTGCTGGCCCAAGGAAAAGTTCAGGTCTCTGCCACCTCATTCCCCTATGACCCTAGGGTTATGGAACTATCTAGGTAGGACTTCAGGACCTGGCCAGCTATTGGGTTTATGTGTAGGCTTAAGGTTTGTGCTGTGATCATTCTGGATCTTCACCATTACATGGCACCTGTGACGTTAGTGCATATGGAATTCATTCCGAGTGCAGAGATGTCATCTTGAGAAACTGAACTTGAAACTGAAACTTAAAGGATGGAGATTTTTTCTACTCCTGCTGGTAATTATTATGAGCTGATCCGACAGTGCTTGAGGCTCTTTCATGAGCAAACGCAAGCAGAACATACACTTTGCATGTTTAAGATTCTCCTGTACATCATGTCAGCGTTCAGCGGCTTATGAAAACACAAAAACATGTAGCATGTACGCCTGCTTAAAAAACAAGAGTACACAGTCTGTGCAGCAACATACCACCTGCACACTGCAGACGAAACCAAGTGCATATACATACCTGAGAAACAAAAAACAGCACAGGTCAACACAAACAAACAAACATACAAAAGCATCACCATGATTTTATAAATGGCTGTGTATGTGCTCACTGCATCACATACAAACTAATTGACATCTTTCTGTAGTGAATCACTTTTTCATTAAAAAGTGTACTCAGTCGAGGCAGTTTTTCTACACAAATGATTGCAGACTGTTACCACATCATGAGCATCAGCAGCAGTATCTATGGAATTTGTTTTCTATAAACGCCAGCATAGCAACATACAATAAACCTAAAATGCAGAAAATAATATGCGTATTAAGTTAAGCAAACAGGCCTGAATGTACATTAGATACCATAGTCTCCTTGACAAAATGGGCTACAGGAGAAAAATGCATGTATAGTGTTTAGCTATCAACCATGGGAAGTAAAGAGTTTTTACATAGTAATGAATAAGATCAGCAGCAGTAGCAACATTCCCCACCACCACTATCATCATTATTATTATCAAAGTACTCACATCTGTCAGCCCATAGTCAGCTTCCCCTCGGGTGAAGATGTACTGATCCAGGTAGTTCCAGTTGTAGTTTTCCAGACGCTCGTTGCGGAACTCGGTGGACGAGGCATCGTAGCAGTTCGAATCAGGCGCCTGGAAGCGGTAGTGGTACAAGACGTATCGCTCAGGCTGGGAATGTCTGGAAAGGAAAACCATATGCTGGGTTTAATATGGCACCAAAATGACCAAAACCTAAATGTAAGAGTGGTAAACCACCAAGATGTGTTATACACCTGAACTTGAATTACAACTGATATGTTTTTCTCAATACATTTTCTTGATTGCAGCTGCACCGTTTGTCAGTGGTTTACTATTACCCAAAGACTTTCGCCCTTTAGAATCATTCCCACATGGAAATATACAAAATGGCCTGGAGTGGCAATCTTCCTCTTTCCTTCACAATGTATCTCAGAAATCCTTAATGACACTTGTACAACTGTTTTGCCTTACTGTGACTCTGACCTATGACTGACCTCAATCAAGTAAAACTATTCACATTATGGATCACCTGGTCCAAATGCTGGACTACACATGTTCATTCTTGACTTCTCACTGAAAGAGATTTGTACATCTAATCTGACAAAATACACCCACATATAGATGAGAAATCTTGCCAACATGAGTAACCCTTCACAGCCAATGAGACCTATACACTTAATGTACAGACACATAATCATCTGAGTAAAAAAGAAACTTCTTGTTGTATAAGTTACTGCACATATGTTTATACATGCTGCATGTTGTTAGCAACCCAATATCACCATTTCCTATTCTGATGACTTTATAATTATTACTATCTATTATTATATCAACTGTTGTTATTTTATGTTTACCATAAAACGAAATGATCCAACGTCTATTGTAAAATAAAATGACTTAAAAAAGAAAAAGAAACAGACACCAACGTTTATTGTAAAATAAAATGACTTCAAAAAGAAAAAGAAACAATCTTATGATTGATTACCTCTAAAGTCTATTGACTGGAGTCGCAACAAATTTGTCAGCCTCTTCAATTTATTTTCTGTTTGTGAGCTGCAACTTTCACATACACAGAAGCATATGAGCTAGCATTCATGCATATGGCAGTTTTGTTGTAGTTGTTGTTCTTGGTTGTTTTTTTTTTTCATCTGCCATTGAGGAAGTCATACCCAATTTTTTGGATGCGCAAGCTCACTGCTTTCATATTTCTATACACAACAGAGCTGATGTTCTGTGTGTTTATGACACACGAAGGGGATTCAGGCACTAGAATTTGTTGACCTGGGAGATTAAAAAAAATCACGACCCTTTAACAACCATGTGGTACCTAACCAGATTCAAACATACAGCTTCCAACTGGTTGACCAATGTCTCAATTATTCAACTACCATGCCACGCTTGAAGGTTTTGCATGAGTCCTTTCTCAGGGTGAGTAAGTCGTCTTCTATAGCAACCAGAACAGGTTAGTATTCCATGTCCTATGATGTATATATACACTGATACATATCCAGCTTTTTCCACCATGCATCATGCAACACTTGCACCACAGAACATGGGATACAAACATCACTGCCGAGCGCAAAGAAGTCTACTCACTCCAACTGAAAAACCCTTGAAAACAGGCTGAAAAATTGTGGTGGAGCAAAACAGTAGACCTTGCTGGAGACAGATTTCTTTATCGTTTTTAATGGTGAGTTCAGGGGGAGCTCTGTGTTTACCTCTCCCTTCCTCTATTAATCCTTTCATTCACAAATCCTCTCCACCAGCTCTATGCAGAAACAACAAAAAAATGAGACTACTAAATCCTGTAAGTCTTCATCTATCTACCAACTTCCTTGAAGCATCTTGACAACATATTTGAACCAAATTTGATACAAATATGTGAAGTAAACAAATGAATCTGGTACACTTCACTTTGATCAGTTAAGGGGCATTTTGACTAAATTTAGACTATAGTTTCAGTCTAGCATATGTTCTCAATCACAAAACGTCCAAACAAAGATGATCCATTGTTCAGACTGCTGAAGTAAATCATCAAAAATACTGATATTATGGTGATTTGTGAACCAGTTTGAATCAAATTTATACCATGTTTATGAAGATGAGACTGGAAAACTAAATAATTTATTGAAATCAGTTCTCAGTAGAGTAATCCAGCACAAAACAAGGCTTGATTGGCACAGAGGTCAAGTGCTAAACTTGCAAGGTTTTTCATGGGTTCAACTCCCACTCAAGCAAAGCTTTGCATGTGCAAACTCCAGTCTGCCCAATTCTAAATAAGTGCTTAATCTTCTTCAAAGATATGGAAGACAAAGCAGCAAGGGAGAGGAGATGATACTGCAGGCCCTAAGACAAGTGTTCTCCACTCTCTCACTCCCCTACAACCTCAGATTTATGGGACAACAGTTACCCAAAGTATGAAACACTGTTGATTCTAGGATTTTCAAAAAGGGCCCCCCCCCCCCCCCCCTCCAGTCAAAAAATGGGGGGCTGACAAAACCAGTGGGGGTCAGCGGCAGCAGGGCAAAAACAGTATTTACTTCATTTTCGCGTTCGGCGCTCAAATTCTGACAATGGCGGCTGTGTCATTTCCGTTCGATAGGTCTGTGTAATAAATGCTGATTGGTTTACTGCGACCAATTGTAAAGCTTCGCACTCAGTCGCCCCTACCACTTGCTAAAAATAACCACAGTGTGCTTGGAGTAGAGTGGGACCTATGAATCAGCTAGGCCTAGCCTGCGCGTGTTGCCTGCGGGGCTGATTCGGCCAAAAGCTAGATGTGTAGTAGGCCTTACGGTACGCGTTGGCGAGCAAAACATGCGGGCTTTCCTTGATAAATGCGGGATGCTGCCCGCATGAGGCCTGATTTTTTGCGGGCAAAAGAAAAAAATCGCGTGAATCCCGCGATCCCGCAGCCTAGAATCAACACTGTGAAACAAATTCAGAGTATAAAAAAATGATTTACAAATATGGCTTGACCATTCTGATTTTTTCTCTAATGAAAATGCAAAATTCTACCCCCCTTAACTGTATTCAAATTATGACATATGTTTAGACTGTGTGTGTGTGTGTGTGTGTGTGTGTGTGTGTGTGTGTGTGTGTGTGCGTGTGCATGTGCGTGTGTGCATGCGTATGTGCGTGCATGTGTACATGCGTGAGTGTGAGTTGCAAGTACAAAATATACATGTACAATCACTAACTTTGGCCAGTAGCGTACAACTGTGATCTTGGAACCATAAAGTCTCACAATGTGGAAGATCCGCCCAATACTCAAACAGTACATTTCCTGGAAAAAAAACCCAAAAAAATCACCACTGTAAACACACCACTGTATTATGGTAGTGAGTATTTCTGATGTTTTAAGATAAAACAAGAAAACACACCAATGGGTTATGGTATCATTTCTGATGCTACAAAACCAAACCATGAAATAGTAGAAAATGAATTTGTTCTGTGTAGCATAGAAAAAAATTCTTCACAGGTGTGACTTCATTTCACAAACTCACATGGAAAGAAATACTCTTAATGATAGCAGACCAGTACAGAAAGAACTTCTGTAGTGGAAAAGACGATTCAGATGAATGTCAATAAGCAATCATACCTTCATGACTGGAACAGATCACTCAGAATCTGCCTCTATCACTACTTGTTAGCTTTCAACTTATTAACGAGTCATCCTTAGCCCTGATATAGCTCTATGCAGTTGGCTGGGCTTTAAACAACAATAACAATAATGAGTCATCCTCAAATCAAATGGTCCGAATGCTACTGGCAATATTTGGATACGTCACTGGCCAGCAATCATGTGGCGTGAGCACTTGTCTGTAGATAGCAGAAGTTCGAAAATCCAATATCTCTGTTGAATGATGATTAACTCTCCATGACTTTGGGCTTGTTTGTTTTTTATTTCAAAGGTGATTTGTAAAGCTGGCTCACAGAAGTGGAGCAAAGAACCCCCCCAAAAAAAACAAACAAACAAAAAAAAACCCCAAGCAAATTGTTTATTAAGGGAATGACCCTGTGAAGAGCTTGAAAGCTCACCAGGAACAGATTCTGAGTAAACATCTGCTGTTCATCCAATACAGCAGAATTAGATTCCAGCCTACATTCTGAAATCAACCTGAATTTCATTACATATGTAAAATAAATAACAGCATCAACAGACACACTTAATACTTTATATTTTCCAGAGTTCAAGGTAAAACATGTAAAATAAATATCAACATCAACAGACACACCTAACAGCTTTATATTTTCCAGAGTTCATGGTAAAACATATGTAAAATAAATATCAACATCAACAGACACACCTAACAGCTTTATATTTTCCAGAGTTCATGGTAAAACATATGTAAAATAAATATCAACATCAACAGACACACCTAACAGCTTTATATTTTCCAGAGTTCATGGTAAAACATATGTAAAATAAATATCAACATCAACAGACACACCTAACAGCTTTATATTTTCCATAGTTCATGGTAAATATATCGTTATATTTTTGCATCAACAGTGGCATTCAGTATCAACATGGTGAAAGAAAACACGGAAATTTATGCCGTAATATACATGAAATAACCTGTCTGTCAGAATCCCTCAGACACTGACCAGTTACTATCCCAATGTGTGCAACAGGCAACTGTCATCTGATTTTATGTGGCGACCATTTTTACAGATAATCACATATCCACTCTGTATAAATCAGCACTCAACAAAAAAGCAGATCCAGGTACCAATCTCTGATTGCAAAAATAGTTTAATGTAATCATTATTTTAATGAATGTCCTATCCCATGCCAATACTTTTTTCATCAATATGTTCTATAAAACATTCATATACTTTTTATTTCATTGTCTGTTTGCCTTCTCTTAAAAGGGCAGTGTTCATACACCTTCCCTTCCATATCAGCCCCTACCCTCCTGTCCCTCCTCCCCCTACTCCCCTCAGTTCTATCTTATCACAAAAAAGTAATGAACCATGTGTGAAATAGATTTCAATGCTCTTACAAAGTCGATGGTTTTGGTGTCTTCATCTTTGCGTGACTTCAAAGCACTGCTGGTGGACAACACATCAATAATTGGAGGAGTCTTCATCATGATCCACTGAAAACCCTGCATCAGAAGAGAACCATATGTATCACACATACCCACCAACATCATCAAAAACCCTTTCTCAGGTTAACATTATCATTATGGTACCTGAATTCAAATACTGTAAAAGGGGACGGTACTGAATTCAAATACTGTAAAAGGGGACATCACAGAAGCGCCAAAGACCCGAGATTTCTTTCACTTACCTGTCCCAAACGCTGAGAGATCAGCTCTCTGAACACCTCTCGGGCAGTCAGTGGAGGACGCTTGTAAAAGACCAAATTCTTGTCTTCATGTTGTCTGCAAGAAAAATGTGGAAAAAGAAATAATTGCCGAAGGCTGCATATCAAAGATGTGTAGGAAGGGGAGGTCAGCACAAGAGCAGCAAGCATGGTTATCAAGGCAGATAACCCCACTCCCTCAGCTTGCCCACCAGCTTCTATCAGGAAGTTTGTGGAAGCTGGTGGAAACGCTGAAGGCATCAAAGGGATCATCATGCTTGCTGCTTTTTAGGGACTGAACTACATCACTCTTTTTACAGTTGCAAGCAAAAATTCACAGCTGTCTTCAGATTTCTGGTCGAGATGATAGAGCCCACTAGGGATCTCGGTGATAATCAGTCAGAATGTTGGTACCTAAAAATCAAAGAACACCTTAAGATCTCAAGGGCTCATTTACAACATGGAACAAGATCCCAAGCCTGGCCATTCAAGACATATAAAGCTAAAGAAATCTTGAGGATCCTCCCACCACCTGACTGGAATATTCTTCTATACATCAACTACAGTGGAATCCAGCTCTAAATGACATTCTCATACTGGGAAATATTTGTTACCAAAAAGAGGGATCTCATGGTGTACAAACCCATCACTTGGACCTTAACCCTTTGACTCCTGCACCCTATCCATCACCATCCTGCTTTGTCAACCACGACAGCAAAACAAAAACTTAACCTTTTGACTCCATTCCTGCAGGAAGCTGGTGGACAGACTGAGGGAGTCAAAGGGTTAAGTTTCTGTAGTTTGTGGGGAGGGTGCGGGAGACAGAGGGTTAAAGCATACGCAAACTGAACTGCCAAATGCTCTCAACTGCCAAATGCTCTGTGTGTTCACATGATTTTGACAATAATGCTGAAAACAGCTGACATGATTATCACTAAACTTTCCATTCTTCTTCTTTTCCCACAACACTGTGGTCATCTCTGTGTCTAGGGCAGCACCAGTTGGTCAGTCATGCTGATTCTGGTCCAGTCTTTGATATTTGCCAACTTGCTCTTCCCCAGAGCATGTCAGCAATGGCTTCCTTCCAAGGTACCCTCAAGGATAATCTTGGATGGTATATCATTTCAGATGATGTGGCTACACTAAGAAAACTTGCAATGTTTCACTGTTGCCAAAAGTAGTTCCTGTGGGATCAATGGATACGACTCTTATCCTTCTTATATTTGATTATTATTCTATGTTTTTAATATTTGATTCACGACTGAGCCCTTCGACATGATTTTCAGTTGAAAGGTGCAAAGCATTAACATTATGTATGATGGAGAAATACCAATGGTTATTAGATAGTTGTGGCCATTTTGAAGGTAAATACAACTTATGCCGCCACAGCATGTTCTGCAGCTTTGCCAACTGTAAGTGTAAAGTAATAGAAAAACCAAGCAGTGATCTAACACAGCAATTCAAGAACAGCTCTGGGGCAACAGAAGATTTCATAAAGACCATCACCTTTCATCCAGGAACCAAACTGACCATCTGATGCAAGTCAATCATCTTTTGACCAGACTGACTATTTAATGCTTGACTATCATCTTCTTCTTCTGATCCCACACCAGCGTGGTCCAAGAGGGGGACTCAGGTACACAGTAGCTGACAGGATTCTCCATTTATGTTTCTGAGGTACCGCAACAAGTAATTCAGGCATGCTGAGTTTGGTCCATTCTTATACATTTGCCAGCTCACTCCCCTACAACCACAGGGTTATGGAACTATCTAGGTGGGACCTCAGGACCTGACCAACTTGTGGGTTTATGTGCCGGATTAAGGCTTGTGCTGTGATCATTCTGGATCTTCTCCATCACATGGCACCTGCGACCATTAGTGCATATGGAATTCATTCCAAGCACGGAGACGTCATTCTTGAGAAATTGAAACAGAAACTGAAACTATCAACCAGCTCTCACTCTGTCAATCTTGGTGACAGCCCTTTTATCATTATCAATATCGTTTCAAGGCAAGCTGACTGTGCAGTCATATCAGGGCTATAACCATCTCAACACTTCTCTGAACCTGATGAAAAAGAAAACTGGAAAAGAAAATTAGGTACACATATCAGTGCATCTGCACACATAATCAAAGGATATGTCCTGTCCAATTCATCACCAAAGGGATTCAAAAAAACAAACCTGAATACATATATATTAACATAACTAAGTACTCTAAAACAAGAACTGGCCTACATTACCTAAAATTGCATCTGCACATCACGAGTCAAATATGCAATTAATTTCATGTGCCCGATTATCAATCCTAAGTATGGCGGGTTTTATGGAAAACACACAGATGAATGGCCACCAAGGCATGAAAATGATAGGAAGAGATAACAAAAAGCAAAGGAGCAAAGCAGAAACAAAAACAGTGACAGAAAAGAACGAATTTCTAGCACAGAATTTCCAAAGGTGGGGATACAGTGGGTGGGGATACTGTTTACACTGAAAGAGCCCCCGGCATTTCCATGGAGGATGATGACAGCTTTCTTCCAGGAAACCCTCAAGGACAGTCTTAGTGTATCATGGCAGGTGACATGACCAAAACTCATTATTTCGCAGTTGTGACGAAGTAGTTCTTTAGACCTACCAACAAGTTCTTTCAGTAGGCTTTTTTTTTCCAAGAGCAAACTTGGCAGAATATACGTCCTCTTCAAAATTCGCACCCAGAACCACCACTGACCGCAACGCCAAAATCTCACCTGTCTCACCTGTCGGCGTCACCAGGTTCGGTGTTGTCCGCTGCACTCTTTGACACCACCACCTTGTCTAGGCTGCTCTGTCTTGACTTTTGTGGACCAATTTCTTGAATATTTAGGCCACTGATGTTGGTTATGTTCTTGATGTATGAGATTGGAGGTCTGTCTTTCTTCCTTTTTGCCACTGTTTTTCCTTGAAAAATGGTTGCCATGAGGTCTGTGTTCTTGTTGCATGACACATGGCCAATGTATTTTAGTCTTTTCTTGTTGATGTCTGCTAGTAGTTATGTGGTGGTATCAAGTTCTTCCTGGACACTTTCATTAGTTTTTCTGTCTGTCCAATTTTACATGTAGTAGTCTCCAATAAAACCACATCTCTGCTGCCTCAATTTTTCTGCAATCAGCTTTTCTGAGTCCAGGCTTTGCAGCCATAAATCATGACTGGCCAGATCAAACATTCTAAAAGTCTAATTTTCAGGCAATGTGGTATGCCTCTGTTTCCAGATGTTGTTGAGTTGGACTTTGCTTTTTCTTCTGAAAAAAAAAAAGCAAAGTATGCACATGAAAAATCAATTCAAAAGGGCAAACACAGAATGTCCTCTACCTCAGTGAATATTCAGCACTGTCGTCAGCTTCTAGATCATACTCAGACAGGACATACTCCACTTTCAGACTCTTGCTGTCAGGAAAGTAGTCTGTGGTGATGGGCAGGGAAGCCGGGATTGTCAGAGACTTCCAGTCCACACCTGCACAACAGTCACTCTCTCAATAAATGTTCAAATTAACACCTGCACGTCAGTCACTCTTTCAGCAAGTGTTCAAATTAACACCTGCTTAACATCAGTCACTCTCTCAGCAAATGTTCAAATTAACACCTGCTTAACATCAGTCACTCTCTCAGCAAATGTTCAAATTAACACCTGCTTAATATCAGTCACTCTTTCAGCAAATGTTCAAATTAACACCTGCTTAACATCAGTCACTCTCTTGCAAATATTCAAATTAACACCTGCACAACATCAGTCACTCTCTCAGCAAATATTCAAATTAACACCTGCACAAAATCAGTCACTCTCTCAGTAACACTTCAAATGATCAAAATCAGTATGAAGACTGTTTCCTGACCTTGCTACCCAAAACTCCAAATTCCTTCACATTGAAAGTCCACCGCTTAGTGCCACACAGATTTGTAAAAGAGGTAAAAGAATTTTTCATAACTGAACAATAAAATTCTTTCCCCCTTTCCTTATCCAGTAAATCTTTAAAGGTTAAAAAAAAAGTCTTGCTCATTGTAACAAATCATGTCACAATGTTTGTCTTTAATTTCATAATTAAGTCAAGAAATAAATGGGCTAGGTGTGTGGAAAGCTTCAAAACACAGCGACAATTACTTTTTTCAAAGTTATTAGGATATTATTGCTATCTCGTGGATGATCCTCATAATTCTCCCAAGACATAATATTTGAAGAAGCAAATGTCTAAACCATCTCAAGAGACTTCTGCATCCCCATTTGCAAGGAAAGCATTACAGTGGTAAAAGATATACAACTACAGTACAAAGAACGCATGAAAATGCCACACATCACTCATCAGAAAAATAGTTATGGTTGAGCAATTAACCAGATGACAATCACTAGAAAAGATTGTGTTAAGAAACTATCCCAACACCTGTTGTCAGTAACTGATAAATGATTACATATCTGATAAGTGCTACAAGTTAGTGTCAACAATTGATAAATGATTACATATCTGATAAATGCTTAGTTATTAACACAAAGTTCACTGCATCACACCCCCATTCCTCAGAAGAAAAGAATCGTTATCAAGAAAATTCGAGGGTGCTGGATAGGACCCAGAACAACAACTCCTCACTGCTGACTAAGCAACCACCTCTCAAATCTTGATTTCACTGAGTTGCCATTTTGCCGAGCATTTTGCCAGTTCCATGCACTGCATGACCTATTCGGACCCTGACAACAGAGACCTTGTTCACAAGCCAAATGGTGATGTGGGGTGATGACAAACCTGGGACATAACCACACACTATATACCAACCACGTCCAGCCCAGCTCCAGACTAAATGAGAATGAAAGAGCCCTCTTTGCCTTATTCCAGGTCTTCACCTCTCTATTGAGCAGCCCACCCACCCAGCAACTTGCCCAGCTGCAAGTTCTACTTCCCTTACAATAGTCTTGACACCATACAGGTCTGACTCCCTGAAGCTGCAAATCAAAGTTACCAAGAAACACCCAAGGGCACAGACAGTGCCCAGAGCAACTGTGGCTCACCACTGGCTAGACAATCGCTTCTCAACTCCCGACTCCACAAGGTGGCCATTTCACCAAGCAAAGGGGGCTGTCCATGTGCTGCATGACCCATTCAGACCCAGGCATTAGTTACCTTGTTCACAAGCCAAATGGCAAGGTGAGAAGATGAAAAACCTCAGGACGTAGCCACGCAACACACACCAGCCAGGTCCAGCCCAGCCATTGCATCAAGAGAGGATAAAACAGTTCTCCTATGCCTTATTCCCAGCCATCATTTCTCTACTGGGCAGCCCACCCTGCAACCAGCTCACCAAGACGCTAGGTCTACTCCCCTTACTATAGTCTCAGCACTAAGCAGTCTGGATCTCCCAGCGTTGCTTTACCAAAACGTCAAGGTGTGTTTCCTTCAATTGCAAAAACCATCAGACATGATGCTGCAGACAGCCTATTTTGCTTTTTCAGTTAGGTTTGACACACCCCCAGAGGGATCCAAAGTTTGCCATCTTTCCAAGCTGTCTCCAGGACTTTCCCTGCAGTCATCAGGTCTGATTTTCTGAAGCCAGTAGCCAAGCTGCAGGTCAAACTTATCAACTTAACTCCTGAGGGCACTGGATGGGACCAATTTAAACCATCTTAAGGGACTTCTGCATCCCCGTTTGCCAGAAAAGCATTATGTGTTGTAAGAAATATAGCTACTGTACAAAGAATGTATAAATGTCTGAAAATGCCACTATCACTCATTAGAAGAAAAGTTATGGTTATGAAACTCATCAGTATAAAACGACAGCAACCACAAGAAGAAAAGACAGGGTTAGAAAAGTACCCCAACGTTACTATAATCAATAAGTGATAAGTGATTACACATCCAATAAGTACTACAGTTAATAACACAACACTTGATTGTTTCCCATCCCCTTTCTCTGAAGACAAAGTATAAGTACCTGTAAAAGAAAAACGACAGTGATATGAACATGACTTCAACAGCAGACCAAAACAGGGCATTACAGTTAGACAATGATTTCTTTCACACACTACAGTTAGACAATGATTTCTTTCACACAATATCACTATATTCTGAGAATCACTTTTAGAAAATATTAAAAACTTGTTGATCCAAGCTCAGTACATGTTGTGATTAAAAAGCTTTGAAAAGCTCCTTATTAGTCAAAGATTGTAGCATGAGGTAATGGACCTGTCTTACAGCTAGTCCTTACTACTCTTTATATATGTATATATCACAAATGAACAAGAGACAGAGAGAGAGAGAGAGAGAGAGAGAGAGAGAGAGAGAGAGAGAGAGAGAGACCAGACAGACAGACAGACAGATACAGAAACAGAGTGACAGACAGACAGACAGACAGACAGTTACAGAAACAGAGAGACAGACAGACAAAGAGAGACAGAAAAACAAACAAGGGAAGAGGGGCACATTAACTCTTAAGTTATGGTGACAACAGATGCGCCTTAACACATACAATGTTGAAGACGTTATAAAAATGAATTATAATAATATGTCAGTAGATGAAGCACTTTACATAAGCATGCCGCACAAAGGCAAGACACATGGAACGCAAACACATGTCAACCTCTAACAACAACAACAACAAAAATTAATAGCAAGAGCCGCTTTTGTCACATAACTTTTCACATCCATACCTCAATAAACCATGGTTTGTCTGTCTGTTCGCTTGTTTGTTTTGATACAATGCTGTTGAGGAAAAATGCTGGGGGTAAAATGGCATATTTCTTTTAATAGAAGCAGAAGTCATCTCCACGCAGACTGACTGAGTAAGGTTATCCAACTGTGTCAGGAGCCAGGCATTTCCAGGATTGTTCATAAGACATACAAACCTCTCAATAACACTTCAAATTCTCTCAAACTGTATTTGTGTAAACCATACTTTATTATCCCCATGCTTAAACCATACATTATCATCTTCATGCTTGCCATTCACTCTTTGTGAACACTTTCACAGTATTTGTGGGTCCTTTAATCGAGGCACACAGATGAAGTAGGAGAGGGAATGAGGTTAATAAACACAAAAAGAGCATAACACATTAATGAGCCTGGCTTTTGCAAATCAATGTTATGTCAGAAAGCTTTCCCATCAAATGACAGACTTGAAATTCACTAACGGTAAAAAAACATTTAACAACACAACAAAAATAAAAGAAGTAGACACAAGCCAACAATCAGGTCTCTGAAGGATGATGTCATGCAAACACTGTGATTATGAATGGTCATGGCCGTCCCTGCCAGCTTGGCTCTCCGTGCCTGCTTAGCCCGATGTCTTGTACTGGGTACTACTAGTTAACACACTCAGTGAATGTTGATCTTCCCCATTTCCACTGCTGTCTTCCTTTTCCACATGCCTCTGTCTATCAAACTCTACTTATGTGCAGTGTCCAGCCATCCAGGTAGAGCTGCCTTCCAAAATGACTGCACAGGTTCAAGTCTGATGAGACAAAAACTGCCTATGTGCAGTCTCCAGCCCATCCTGCTGTAAATAGTTCAAAGTTGGGGAAAGCAAAGCAGAGAGGGAGGGGATACAGGCATTGCTCTTATAATACTGGCACCATGAAAAGTTGAGCCTCTACCAGTTCACTCTGCTATGACCTGAGTCAGTTTAGTCCTTTTCTCACAATGGATGAAGCAACAGGGAAGTTTCAGTCTTTTTCTCCTTATTTTTGTATCTAGTGTTTGTTTGTGATCTTACGCTTGACAAAGGCCAGTCAGCCAAAAATTTGCTCCTGTCTTGTCTGGTTGTATTAAATACGTCTTCTGATTCTTTTTTCCTGGTTTTTTTTCTGGTTCTTATGGGACAGTGTTTATCTTTTTTTTTCCCCCCCACAATGTCTGGTCAGGTCTGAATATAGGCTCAAAAATGAGCACACTGTGTTTTTTGTTACTGAATACTGTGAGAACATTTTCAGGAATAACTAACTTGGCTGGTCATAAAACATCCTGGAGATTCTGCGTGGGAGTTTAACATGAAAAAGCCTCAATGCTGCACAATGACTAATTCATATTTCGGTCACCAGCAAGACAAGTCACAAGTATAATAATAATAACAATGACAACAATAATCAACAGATTAAAAAAAAAAAAGAGGACAAGGGAGAGGACAGGATGTTAAGACTAAAACCATACCACAGATTGTATACCGTATTATACAATTAACATATCTTTCAAAGCAAATTGTTTTTGAAACCAAAAACATATGTTCAGTCAAACAGTGAATACTAAATATATTTGATTATTCTTTAATAGTACTTATCTTCTGAAAACAGGTCTGCCAGTGCAGGAAAAGTCACCAAGAAGTGGAAATTAATTTAACTCCCTAAATCTTAGGAAATAGTAGTATATACACATGCAAACGATCTTGTATCAAATAACAATAAAATATATATATAACAATGCAGCAGCAGCTGCAGCAACAACAACAGCACAAGAATATTAATCAACAACAACGTCAAAATTTATTTATAAAACAATTGTTATTGTTATTGTTGTTTAAAGCCCAGCCGATTGTGTAGAGCCATGTCAGGGCTATAATTGCTTTAAAGCATACACAGGTTCAACAAGGAAAAAAAAAACAGAAAAGAAAATTAAGTACACATATCAATGCATTCGCGCACATAATCTAAGGACATGCCCCTGGCACTGACCACTCCGTCCAGTTTATCGAAACAGGGGATTTAAAAAAAACACACCTGAGTACAAATATAAGCATACCCAAGGACACCAAAACATATATAAAAACAGGCATAGATTACCTGAAATTGCTTCTGCATATCTCACCTCCCTAGAGCCAAAACTGCACTTAACACAAGTACCCAATTATCAATCCTAAGAAAAAGTACGGAAGACTTCATCAAACACATACAGAAAAATGTATCATTAAGGCAGAAAACAATAGGTAGAAATGACAGAAAACAAAGGAACAAGGCACAAAGAAAGAGAGTGACAGAAAAGAGGAAATTTCAAACACAGAATTTTCAGGTGGGGATAAGATTTATACTGAAAGAGCCCCCGGAATCCCCACAGGGAATGTATAAAATAATAATAACAAAAACTAATATGATATAATATATAATATAAGATATGCAAAGTCTGCACCTTTTTTTGGTTAATTTTCAACCACATTGATGAGTGCTTTTCTGACTAAAAGGCTTTAGACTTAAAACAAGTGTTAAACAACAATATGTGGCACAACTTCATAAAATTTGTTCTCATACTCTGTAAAACAGTTATGTATGAATAATGACACTATCCCAGTGTTTCATTACATTATATCGATACAATGTATCCATACAACTACATCAATACATGTATTGATTTCATATACACTTGCTTTAACCATTTGTATCCCACATTCCAGAATAAGTTATACCTGATTTTCATTTTCTATGAACTGAATAAGAGTATTCTGAATCCGACACACACTTTTTTTTTTAACTTTCACATTAAACCCTTTGCATATCACTGGAGAACATACACTCAGAAGCTAACTGTTCTTGTCCCTCAGTTTTGAGGATAAAAATTTGAGTCTGTCATGTTTTGATAGATGAAGTAACGCTCATACTTCAATTTACCATTATTGAACATCTGTTTTTCACTTTTTGTAAACTGAAAATAAGTATTGTGAGTATTCTGGACACAACTCGTGTAATTTTTCAACAACTGTCTCACAGTCATGTTTTTGCATATCATACCAAAACATGTGCTCAGAGGCTAATAATCATGTGTGTCTATCATGTTTTGATAAAGAAATAATGCTCATTCAGAAGCTAATGCTTATCTGTGTCTATCATGTTTTGATAGAAGAAATAATGCTCATTCAGAGGCTAATAATCATGTGTGTCTATCATGTTTTGATAGAAGAAATAATGCTCATTCAGAAGCTAATACTTATCTGTGTCTATCATGTTTTGACAGATGAAATAATGCTCATTTACAAGCCAATACTTATCTGTGTCTATCATGTTTTGATAGAAGAAATAATGCTCATTCAGAAGCTAATACTTATCTGTGTCTATCATGTTTTGACAGATGAAATAATGCTCATTTACAAGCCAATACTTATCTGTGTCTATCATGTTTTGACAGATGAAATAATGCTAATTCACAAGCTAATGCTTATCTGTGTCTATCACGTTTTGATAGATGAAATGATGCTAATTCACAAGCTAATGCTTGTCTGTGTCTATCACGTTTTGATAGATGAAATAATGCTCATTCACAAGCTAATGCTTGTCTGAGTCTATCATGTTTTGATAGATGAAATAATGCTCATTCACAAGCTAATGCTTGTCTGTGTCTATCACGTTTTGATAGATGAAATAATGCTCATTCACAAGCTAATGCTTGTCTGAGTCTATCATGTTTTGATAGATGAAATAATGCTCATTCACAAGCTAATGCTTGTCTGTGTCTATCATGTTTTGATAGATGAAATAATGCTCATTCACAAGCTAATGCTTGTCTGTGTCTATCACGTTTTGATAGATGAAATAATGCTCATTCACAAGCTAATGCTTGTCTGAGTCTATCATGTTTTGATAGATGAAATAATGCTCATTCACAAGCTAATGCTTGTCTGTGTCTATCATGTTTTGATAGATGAAAATTAATAATAATCATACTTGGTTTTACCTTGCTCAGTGTTTTAAGAAAGAGTTCAAGTCTAGAGGCAAATATGTTCAGTTGGTTTTTGGTCGGTTGGTTGTTCCTTTTCCCCCCCTTTCTTTTTTTCATTTCCCAAGTAGATATGGCAAAACAAAGTGTTTAATTCTAGTGGCAATTTTGCTTGTTTGGTTGAATTTTCTGTTTATTTAATTAGATATGGTAAGTAAAATCACAGTATACTGAACAGCATGTAATATAATAAATACTACTCCATACTTATGGGGCACGTACAGTTAACACTTTCAGTAGTACACATAAAAAAGCTTAACAATCTTTAATGCACAACAATCACCATGCCCATGACTACTGGTCCAAAACTTCACAAATATGGTGAACATTAAAACTGTAAATGATATGCAAAAGCTAGTTTCTGCACAAATGACAACAGCTACAAGCATGACACAAAATCAATGTCTAAAGGCAGTAAATGAAAAGCAAAATTATATCTATTGCTGTTGTTTGAAACCTACGTCTACAGTACATGCTTTGCACAATGCTTGCGCATGCACTCAAATATGCAAATGTAACAACAAGATGCAAATAGAATAATAATTCTGAGAAACCACGCAAGGAAACAAAACTGAAAAAAATCATCATAACCATTCTGTGCCAATTTGTCATTCATGAACAGTTTAAGTAAATAAAACTAACAAGGGAATAAAAAGGGGATGTGGGGAGAATCAGAATAATGCTACAGTTCAAACAATAAATCAGTCAACTCTGGCCAGCATGAGGTATTAAGTACCAATGGACACATGTTTGTGTTTATGTTCCGCTGCACTCTCTCTCTCTCTCTTTCTCAATCTCTCATTCTCTTTTTGTCTGTTGTGTTCATTCAGAAACAAATGGACTTTAAGAGTTTCATATAATTTAGAATAAGAGGAGTTAGGAAGACATCCACTGTGAATTTCTGCAGTCAAACTGTAACAACCTGCGTATGACAGGACATAACTGTAATGTGAGATGTTTGTATTACTGGCAGCATGATGGGGAAAGAACAAAAGTTTTTATTTTGGCAGCCTTTCACGTCAATGTAGAATTATTTTTTGTTCTGTTTTTGTTTGTTTGTTAGTTCCAAGCAATTTGGGGGGGGGGGGGGGGGGAACTGTAAATGCTCAGTGTTTGACCCACAATGTCTAGGCATTATGTTGCTGCAGTCTGCAGACACCACCTCTGATCAAGCGCATTCTGGGTATTTTTGTTTCCATCAACAACCGACATTGCTTACATGATCTTTAACCCTTTGATTCCTGCACCCTGTCCACCAGCATCCTGCATTGTCAACCATGCTAACAAAGCAAAATCTTAACCATCTGATTCCTTCACCCTATCCACCAGCTTCCTGCATGAAGTCAGTGGATAGGGTGAGGGAATCAAAGGGTTAAGTTTTTGCAGTTGGTGGATAGGGAGCGGGAGTCAAAGGATTAATGTGTGTATTCAATATTCTGCATGCATATGTAAATAAAGGGGGTTCAGGCGCTAGCAGGTCTGCACACAACTGACAAAAGAGATAAAAAAAAAAGTTGTCACCTTTCCCCTCCATGCCCTACCCAGGCAGGGTAGAACTACATACAAATCAAAAGTCTATGTCCTCAAAAAATAGGGCTATTGTTCCTGTCAGAAATAGGGATTACCCGTAACGTAACTATGGAAAGATGGATAAAAAATGTGATTTACAATAATTATTTCATATCTTTAACTGACTTTAGTAAAGACTACCAATACCATGAAGTGGCTTATTCAGAAATTGCTGCTAATGTTATATTTAACAAAATAAGTCTTAAGTGTCTGATTCATCATAAATAAAGACACTTTCCACATATTTGTAAATAAAAAGACAAAATGCCAGAAATAACTGAAAACATAATAAGAATCAGAAGTTACAAGCATGACAAACTCGATGATTATGATTTGCTGTTAAGCTTTTACGTATGTTATACAGAATCATACAAATTTAGAGAACAATGTTTACTTTCTGGCCATATTTGACATAATTCACAAAACAAAACAAAACAAACACAATCTGAATTGGTGAACTGTGATGTTAATGAACTGTGATGTTAATGAACTGTGATGTTAATGAACTGTAATGTTAATGAACTGAAATGTTAATGAACTGTAATGTTCCTGAAGTGTAGTTTAATGAACTCAGTTGTTAAAACAGTGCCCGAATCACTACATTCTCAGTTTCTTGGTGAGAGAAAGACAAATTCAAATTAAGCAAAATGGAACCCCCACAAACTTCCGTTTTCAGCATGACAAGCTGAAAAGAGAACTTTGAATTAAAACACACTTTTGTCAAGCACAGCCAATGTACACCCCTGTTTGTGTTCCAAGCACAAAGCACAGCACACCTGGTCATCCCACGGGTTAGCTGCTTAACAGAAAAATGGATAGGTGAAGAATACAGAACTCAGCATGATATATATATACTGTACAACAGCAGTGCAGATAAACTACATCCACCCAACAATGAAAACAAGGCCAAGACTACAGCAAAAAAAAAAACACAACAGCCAAGGCAGCTTCTCACTTATTCCTGGACAAAAATCGTCTGATTCAAATGCTGGAGCAAAAACCGGCTTGACAAGGCGTGATACACAGGTGTTGGCCTCGCTCTGGTCTAATGGCCTCCAATCCCAGCCTGCAATACATACATATATACATACACTGTGTCCACTAAATTCATCATGATCTTTTGTTCATTTCTTGACAAAAACGGTGACACTAAAGCACTATATGTTTATGAACATCCATCAACATACTCCACAGAGATGTATAGCAAGATACTCACATTTTTCAAACACAGTATGAGAAAAAGAGAACAGTTAGTTTGATGAAGTGTTGGTGCAAGCAGAAGAGGGAAGAAAGACACAAAAACACTTGAGGTGGCCAGAAAGATTTGGGCACAGTGATAACTGAACAACTGAAATGTAGTTTTATTACAAGATCATGGGGGTGAAACAAAGATGCAGCACAGTGGTACTGAAGTAATGAATCAAATGGCATGCACAGACTGAACATCAAACGTGACCTGTTCCCACAAAGAGGGATATAAAGTCAGTTTTTGGAGATATCCAGATACTGGTGTCATTGAACAGGGCACAAAACTTCCTTTCCAGTGATTTATAAATGACCTCTCTGGGACAAAATCTGTAGCTGTGGCCCACTGAAATGTCATATGAGCATAATCCTTGTTTCACAAATACAAAACAGGAAAATTGGAGAACTTTCACTGTTTGACAATCTCCACTAATTCTGATCAGATCATTTTTAAGTATTGTGTGCAGCATTTGGAAGCTGATGACATAAGCTCCAAAATGATAACATGAAATGTTCAGGTTCTGTAAGGGGTTGAGCGAGATCGGACTGTGAAAACTGCCATCTTCAGTTAATTTCTACAAAGCATGGCTAAAAGGTATCACCCTACTTGCTTAATTTCATTGCATTCTTGATGTTAATTTCACTCTGAAACTTACTGTACACATCAAGGAAAGCCCAAAGAACAAACCTTAATTTCACCCTAAGCACCTTTCTGAGGCTGTATCTTGGTTTACTCCTGTGCAACCTGTATCCCCACTTGTGTGAACAGGTCACGAATTGTCCACAAGATGAGAAAATGAAATCATTGCATGACAATTCTCCAGTTTATGCCCACAAGTTCATCACAGTGACCACTAAATGTGGCCTTCACATTTCAAAACTTACGTAACTGCAACACCCACGCTTAAATTTATCTATCTAGCAAAACCTACTCATATTTACTTTTCTTTTCATTTGTCTAAATGGAGGAGGAAAGTGGCGCAATGGTTCAGACATTCACCTGCCAATAACTAAACTTAAGGTTCCAGGGTTTGTTTCCCATTGAGACCTTCACTTTTCTCCTCAGTTTGACTACAAAACTGAACTGAATGTCTAGTCCTTCAAGAGGGGATGAAAAAACAAGTTGGACCTGTGTGTCTTCACACTAGAAGATGGCAGTTGAAAATCGTGAACAGAAGGGCATTTGCTCAGCTACCCTGGCATAAAAATATTGGAAAGATAGGATTATTTCCCAGATCCTCCCTTTGAAGCCCAGTCAGCCTTCTTGCCTTTCTGAAGTCTTGGAAAAAATGTTGGAACAGTGTGTGTGTATGCATATGTGTGTGCAGTGTGTGTGTGTGTGTGTGTGTGTGTGTGTGTGTGTGTGTGTGTGTGTGTGTGTGTGTGTGTGTGTGTGGTGTGTGTGTGTGTGTGTGTGTGTGTGTGTGTGTGTGTATGTGATGTGAGTGAATGAGTCTATGAGACAGAGGGAGGAGGATGACTTGGGTCACAGTCACCTGCAGTGTTGGACAGGAAATTTAAGCAGTACACTCACTGATACATTCTTGAAATGGAAAGGGTGGAAAGGAACTCAATTGTTTGGTCCCAGTCTTTCCAGTGATTTCATAATACACTCAAGTCTTGATTAATTCCTCTGTGGGCTGAGACTGGTTGACGCAGCTGTGGCTGTGTCTCAATGTACAAAGAAACTTTCACAGCCTCATCATCATCTACAACCTTTGTATCATTGTACCATTATTCAATACAACCAGACAAGACAGGCACAAATTTTCGGCCATGAACAAACACCAAATACAAAAATTAGGAGGAAAAAACCTGAAAATTCCCTGCCGCTTCATCCAGCGTGAGAAAAGGACTCTCAATCAATTTAGTCCTTTTCTCACACTGGATGAATCAGCAGGGAAGTTTCAGTCTTTTTCTCATAATTTTTGTATTTGGGTTTGTTCGTTTGTGATTTTACGTCTACACTTGACAAAGGCCAGTTGGCCGAAAATTCGCGCCTGTCTTGTCTGGTTGTATTAAATATGCAATCTGATTCTTTTTTGTTTTTTTCTGGTTCCTGTTTGCTTGAATGCAGGCAGTCACACTTGTTTTGGATTTCATTGTACCATCGCAAACAAAATTGTGCACGATCATCTACATGCCCTGCTCTCATGGCAACCTATGTTTCCACTAAATCTAGTTGTGTGTAGGACAGATGATTTAAAGCTGTGAAGGTATTAACAGAATGTTAATGCATTTTTGTTCTTAATCACTCCCATCATTTTTTTTTCTAAAAGGATAAACAGACACATTTTGCACACACACACACAAGGACACATGACCCAATCATTTTTTTTTTCTAAAAGGTAAACAGACACATTTTGCACACACACACACACAAAGACACATGACCCAATCAATCATCCATATGTACATCTGTTAAATAGCAACAGGCTTTTTAAAAAAAAAGTGTATGACTGCCTAAATACCCCCTAAATATACATACATACATATAAATCCCCTAAATCTCTCTTACTGTGCATATATACGTGCATGCAGAGAGAGAGTGTGTGTGTGTGTGTGTGTGGTGCACATGCAAGGCAAGAGTGTTTTGTTGTTCTTACATAGCTGAATAAGAATTATCCTGTGCTGACCATAGACACCAGGGATCCAGGTGACAACAATTTCATTAACTACTGGCTGGGGGTTGTGGTTTGTTTTCTTTGTCTTTCAAAATGAACAACTGCTCACTTAATTACACTCAATGCCTGTTTAATACAGCAATAGCCTGATGGACAGACAGAATTAACTCTTTGACTCCCGCACTCTATCCAGCAACTGCAAAAACATAACCCTTTGCCTCCCTCACACTATCCACAAGCTTCCTGCAGGGAATCAAACGGTTGGAGTTTTTGCTTTGCTAGCATAGCTGACAATGCAGGACGCTGGCAGACAGGGTGTGGTACTGGTAGTCAAAGAGTTAAAGATCACGACATATTTACTGTTTGATTCATGACCCATTTTCTGAGCCTAAATTACAGCTGAAGTTCAGCTATACAGATGGAACTAAACATAATCACAACACCATTTGATAAACTCTGCCTAACAATAATTACAAACTATACTGTTTTTTTCTCTGTTTTTTATTTTTCAGAGAAGACAAGCCCAGACACCCCTCCTGCCTCCCTCCCTTTACACACACACACACACTCACACACACACACACACACACACACACACACACACACACACACACACACACACACACACACACACACACACACACACACACACACACGTGCACACATACACACACACACATACATAATTGTTTGTGACCAGCTCTGACAAAGTGGTCAATAAGTCTAATTTGGATGTTTTGGAATTTTTTGACATCATCAAAATCAAGTTCCAAAGCCAAAGCCTTCATTTGATATCATGTTTACTACTGTGCCTTTTTACAAACATGATTTATATATGTTTTAAATCATGAACTGTTGGAGTGGTCATTCTGAGAAGGAAGAAAAAAAAAGGGTTTTCAGATGGGAGATCAGAAAGAACAGATTTTAGTGTTCACTTTAAGAGTTGAAATCTGATAATCATGCTCTTTAACATTCGTTTTTTCATACAGGTACAAAGGTGTACTTGGTCACTAAAGTTTTGTCTGATGTAGCCAGAGAAAAATGACCAAAGCTGCACATTCCTTTTTCAACAATAATGCCCTGATGCAATACAAATTTCAACTTCTTTTTTTTCTTTTTAGAGATAATTATATGCTAATGCAAAGGATAAGGTGTTTTCACACAATTCAGTCTTTGTGTTCAGGTTCAAGTTTATTAAACATGACAAGAAAATAGCTGTAGATACTGAAAACGCTAAAAGGTCATAGCTCATAAGTGATGTTTTAAGTCCACAGTAGGAAAACAGGCTGTATGATATGTTAACCTCTTTTGTCAGAACAGGTCACATACACACATGCTTGTCTCCTGCTACAGCTTTTCTTCTCTCACAACAAAGCTATACATTAGTCAGTGTAAAAGCCAACAAGAATTTATCACAATTATGTTTCACGTCTTTCCTTGCACATTTCAGCAACCTGATCATTTGAACGAGAAACTAGTAATAAAAAACAACAACAACAGTTTCTTCCATGATTAAAGACAATATTAACTGTTTGTGTGCAGCTGTAGCCACAAAATATACTACACGTCATTATTGAAGGGCCAGGAACGTTTTTGAGTCAATTTTTGAAAGGAGAAATAACCTATTTTCTCTTACTCTTTTCTCCAATTCGTTGCCGTAACTGAATGGATAAGAGCTCAGACAACATTGCAGTTTCCTTTTGGCACGTGTTTGGGGATTTGCCGATTTGCAATGGGCGGCCCAAGGAAGACAATTTCCACACGAAATTGTCGAATCTTCAGCAGGGTCTCTCTGACGACGCAGGCAAGGTAGCGACAAAATTCGCTTTGCACGTGCAAGGCAAGCCCTTTTTGAACACTACTCCAGCCAAAGTTGCCCGCAGACGAGGATAAAAAGGACCCGTTCTTGATTCGTTTTAACCATGCTTGCAAGACGACGGATGACGGATGAGCAGCGGGGGAGAGCCCTCGCTCTGCTTGATGAAGGCCTAGCGCAGCGGGAAGTTGCTAGACGACTTGAAGTGTCGCATTCCACAATCCAGAGACTGCTGGAGCGCTTCAATGAGACTGGAGCAGTCCAGGAAAGGCGTCACACGGGTCGACCCAGAGTAACGACAAGACAGCAAGACCGCTACCTTGCCCTCTCCGTCCTGAGGGAAAGGGCATCCACTGCGGTGACCTTGAGGGGTCAGCTGAGGGACGCAACAGGTGCTAACATCAGCTGCAGCACGGTGAGAAGACGGCTACATGAGGCAAACTTGAGGTCACGGAGACCGGCCGTCCGACCCGTGCTGTCACCGGTCAACAGAGTGCGCCGCATGACCTGGGCCAGGGAGCACGTGACCTGGACAAGACAACAGTGGGCCCGGGTCTTGTTTTCGGATGAGTCCAGGTTCACCCTGACCTTTAACGATGGCCGGGCTCGGGTGTGGCGACGTCAAGGGGAGAGGTTCGCTGACGCCACTGTCCAAGAGCATAACCGGTACGGCGGCGGGTCGGTGATGGTGTGGGGTGGCATGAGCCGTGGTACCCGGACCCCCTGCTCCCCATTGATGGCATCCTGAACGGGGTCCGGTACCGGGACGAGGTTCTGGCGGCCGTGGCACTGCCTGCGCTTGTGGACCTTGGTCAAGGCGCCATCTTCCAGGACGACAATGCACCTGCGCATCGAGCACGCCTTGTGACCGACTTCCTGGAGCAGCATGAAGTCGTCCGTATGGCCTGGCCAGCGTGCTCACCTGACCTGAACCCAATTGAACACCTCTGGGATGTGCTCAGGAGGCGCATCAGGGACAACCACCCCCCACCGGGCACCCTGGCCAGGCTGGTCGACATCCTGCAGATCGAGTGGGCGGCCATCCCTCAGGACACATTCCGTACCCTTGTGGGGTCGATGCATCGGCGCTGTGAAGCATGCATCCAGGCTTGGGGCGGACACACGCGATATTGAAAACAGATTGGCCAAATCTGACACTTTCTGTTTTTTGAAAAGGGGGGGATGTTCCTTTAAATGCATGTGCTGTTCACTAATGGGTCATTGTGCTAATTTCTTTTTCCAAAACAGGTGTGGAAATGATGAAATAAAACATAGAATCAATTCTAAACATTGTCAATTATTTCAACTTAAAATTAGAGAGGAAGGAAGAAGTGGCCCTTAAATTATGATTAGGAGTATATGTTAGTGGAGAAGAAAATCATGAGCAACAAAAGCACTGTTATATGATACAAATGCCAGCAACAGAGTTCACATACAAGCTAATCAAAGAAGAAGAGCACTGACTCTTTCATTTGCCATAGAGACAGAAAAAAAACTGGAGCAGTTTTAGTCTGTTCTAGAAGCATCACACTATGTAAAGGATTCTGTATGCGCTACACCACAAATGCTACGTGACTGATATCTAAAACAATTATGGCAGAAGATAAAAGCCTGAGCATAAATCCTGCATACTGATCAGGTCCCAGGCAAACACATCTATCTTTTCTAGGAATCAACTTTATCATGCCAAAGCAAAGAGCAGGATGTATTAATCCTGAGGTTAGCACAAAAGAGTTCAGTTTGAGTGTGAGGAGTCACATACCCATAAGAACCTGCCGATGCAACCATTCAAATATCATCCATTAAGCAACATAAAGACACGCACAGGGGAACATGCACCTTGCTTGTTAGTATCACTGCTGAGGAGGAAATGCAACAAAGAGTGTATAAACATCATCACCCAACAATCAGTTATTTTCATTTATATCATTCAACTAAGAGTTATCATTTCAGGCAACAAAAATGTCTGCCACAAATATCACAACAAGAGAAAAATCCATAAAAGACACACACCATCAGTTTGTTAGTAACCTAGCACAAGCAGCTGCTAAAATCATTTCTATTAGTATCATCATGACAGCCACAATGCAATGCACACAAGGAAACAAAACTACATGCATGTTAACATAACATGATGAAGGTGACAAACCGGTATACAGTAAAGTCAAGACAACTAAAATGTTTGGGAAAAAGTCAAGATCACTAACAATCCTCTTATTCTAGTGCCTTTTCACACATTCTGTGTCAATAATTTCATTTAAAAAAAAAAAAAGACAAGTCTTAATTAAAATGAAAACAAAAAATCACAAGGTCACTCAGAATTTCCATACTTTTTGTGTCAACTATTTCATTTAATAAAAAGGCAAGTCTTCTTTAAACTGAAATGAAAAACAAAATCACAAGGTGATTGACTATTTCACCATTATGCTATATGATCTGAGTGAGCCATAATGTTCACCACTCACCAATTTGTTTTCACTAAACAGTAAACAGATGGATATGAATTCAGCTGATCCATCATCAACTTCTCACACTACTTTTCACTTTCTGAGACTCAAAAAGACATCATCTCAATCTTGCTATCATTTACCAGGACTTTCTGCATAATTTTCAAACAAATTTCAGTTGCATACAAGCAATCTTTAATCATATCTAGTTTAAATTTACAATGTCAGATCATGAACCAGAAAAAACATGAAAAAAGAATAAGAATGCGTATTTGATACAACCAGACAAGACAAGCACAAATTTTCAGCCAACTGGCCTTTGTCAAGCATAATCTGGATGGAGCAGCAGGGAAGTTTAAGTCTTTTTCTCCTAATTTTTGTATCCAGTGTCTGTTTGTTTGTGATCTTATGCTTGACAAAGGCCAGTTGGCCGAAGATTTGCGCCTGTCTTGTCTGGTTGTATTAAATAAGTGTTTTTATTCTTTTTTTGTTTTTTTGGTTCCTTTTTGCTTGAACGTGGGCAGTCATACTTGTTTTGAATGTCAGATCCTGTCAACAGATGTTATGTACTTCTTTCTAACTGAGTATTAATCAAACTCTGATATGTGGATAACACAAAGAGTTTTTCAAGAACGGGATAGTACTGCTGACTCCAACTTTGATCTCTGTGTGTGCCTATGTGTGCCTATTTGTTTCCCCTGTTCTGAACCAGTGACCTCATGAGGTGAATAGCTCAGATGTCCTGCTCAACATATGTGTCTTTGTCACAAGAGACAAAGCTCACCTTTGTTTCAATATTAATCTGTTTTCATAAAAATCCAAATTGGTCTCTTTTTCCCCCCCAAGGAATTTTGTGACGCAACAAAGGAAAACCAGGTTAAAGTACAACATTTTCATTTCTGAATGTTTAATTCATTTCAAAGTCAACTGACACGCAAAACAGAAATGATTCATCTGTTATGATTTCTTTGAGACGAACTTTGTAAAAGCATTTTTGATGAGATAAGTAATAAGCTCATGAAATTTTGAAAATTAATGAAAAAAACATTAATTTCATTTTTGAGTGCTTTCAGCCATATAACTTTGGGACGTTGAAGATTAGACTCGAAATATGGAAGAAACATGGTTCTCATAATTTTTACCTATCCAGCTATTTTTAGTCACAGCTATGACTGGCTGGCATTGACTTGTGCTGGGTTTCCTATGCGCCATAACATATTTGCAGAATGACATGAAATTTCTGTACATGATAATATCAACAGTGACATATAATAGATCCTAGGAAGATATGTAAGCTACATTCATAAAGAAACTGGTACACAGGCGAAAAAAAAAAAAATATTCATAACATCCACTCTTTATCTCTACTTTCACACTTTCACAAAGCAACTGAACCATCAACTTGTTTACTGGTGGCAAACACACATACACACACACACACATGCACACACACACACACACATATGCGTGTACTTTCATGCTTTTGTCTCTGTTTGTAGATCTTAATTCAAATTTTCATCCGTAATTAAATTGGACAGAAAACAATGTGCTTAAGTGAGCACATACACATTCCAAATATGACATTCAATAAGCATTTCAATAAATCAGCCGGCAAAACTTAGCCCACACATTTACCAGATATGTATAATCTAAAAAAAATCAACCAGCAACAAAAGTGTATAATCATTTGATATAATCAATCAATGACCATAACGCAGAAGCTGAACTCTTAATAACACAACACAGAAAGCACATACATGCACGCTAAGACACAATGCCAGACATAGCACACGGAGGGAGAGAGAGAGAGAGAGAGAGAGAGAGAGAGAGAGAGAGAGAGAGAGAGAGAGAGAGAGAGAGGAGAGAGAGAGAGAGAGAGAGAGAGAGAGAGGAGGAGAGGAGGAGAGAGAGGGAGGGAGGGAGGGAGGAGAGAGGAGGGGGAGAGAGAGAAAGAGAGAAACTGAGACAGAGACAGACAGACTGAGACAAAGAGAGAGAGAGACAAACAGAGAAAGAGAGACAGACAGACAGACAGAGACAAACAGAAAGATAGAAAGACAGAGAGACAGACAGAGAAAGGGAGAGACAGACAAAGACACACACACTAACACACATACTACACACACACAGACACAGACACAACACCCAGACACACACCCACACACACGCACACACACATGCACAAACACACACACACACACATCCACTAATTGCACTCAAGAGATAAGACAGCACTCACCAGTGGTGAGGTCAGGGGTCCATTCCTGCTCAGTGGTGGTGGCACAAGGATTGTACCTCATGTTGTTAAACAGTCGCTGTGCATTGGACACAGACCTTTGGAACGCTGTGGCAGACACCAGTTTCAATTCAACTGAGTTCAAAACCACTTTACTGTACCTTGTGAAAGTTTTTGATGCAGCAACCTACTATAACCAAGATTAATTTAGTACAGGCAAAATGTATTCATTTTATAAGATTACCATCATAGGCTTGCCTGGTGAGAAACACATGTCCGCCAATCTATAACCAACTTAATGCAATACAATCATCTATTATTAAATTAATATGCTTGATTCAATACAATAAAAAAATCTATCAAAAATATTCATATCATATATGACTGTCACAGGTTTGCTTTGTAAGATATGTGTGTACAACAATCTATCAATAACAGGCTTAATGCCATACAGGCAAAACATCTGTACTTTTATGCACAGGAAACAGTTGTACACTGCTACCGCAATGTACAATCATCATCATGTACACTATAAAATGGTCTAACTCAACAACATCTGGAAAGACAGAGGCATACCAAATGGCCTGAAAGTTAAACTACTAAAATGTTTTGATCTGGCCAGTCATGGTTTACGGCTGCGAAGCCTGGACTTTTGAGAAAAACTGATTGCAAAAGAATTGAGGCAAAAGAGATGTGGTTTTATAGGAGACTATTACGTGTCAAACGGACAGACAGAACTAATGAAAGTGTCCTGTTAGAACTTGACACCACCAGAAAACTACTGACAGACATCAAGAAGAGAAGACTTAAATACATTGGCCATGTGTCACGCAACAAGAGCACGGACCTCATGGCAACCATCTTTTAAGGAAAAACAGTGGCAAAAAGGAAAAAAAGCAGACCTCCAATTTCATACATCGAGAACATAACCAACATCAGTGGCCTAAATATTCAAGAAATTGTCCAAAAGTCAAGACAGAGTGGCCTAGAGAGAGATGGTGGTATCCAGATGTGCAGCGACCAACACCGAACCCGGTGACGCCAACAGGTCAGACAGGGGAGACACTATGTGAAAACATATGAAAGCTCATCAACAATATTCAACCGCAAAAACTTAACCCCTTGACTCCCTCACCCTATCCACCAGCTTCCTACAGGAAGCTGGTGGATAGAGTGAGGAAATCAAAGGGTTAAGTCTTTGCTTTGCTAGCAAAGCTGGCAATGCAGGATGCTGGTGGATAGAGTTCGGGAGTCAAAGGGTTAATGAAAGTGGAAAAAAGAAGAAAAGGGAAGAGGTTTTACAGTTTTCACTTTGTACCAGTTTCACTACTGACAATGCCCGATGTCTGTAGGTAATTCTTTTTCTAACCCAACACTGAAAACAAACACAAAGACTCTATCTGTTTACAGTCAATAGAAACCTCATTTGATATTATGTCAACAGAAATAGCTGAACTGTTTTATTACACCAAAATAACTGTGTTATGCATCATCAATGTTCAAACAGTTTGTGATGAACTGGTTCTGAACCAGTGAACTGAACCTAACAAATACTACTTCTGCTTTTTTCTCTTTCATTTCATCTCTTTTTCCTTTCTTCTTTCTCCTTATTTTCTTTTCTCCATGGACTAACTAAAACAATCTCTCTAGGTAATACACTTCCAAACAAAACAAAGCAATAAAACAAGAAATATTCAATAAACAACAAATACACAGTAAACGAACACTTAAAAAAATATGTAAACAAAAAGCATGAAATATCAAATTAGAACAAAAAACCAACCACACACACACACACACACACACACACACACACACACACACACACACACACACACACACACACTCACTCATTCACACACACACACACACACATAAACACACACACTTACTCTCTCTCTCTCATACAACAAACACACACACACACACACACACACACACACTCTCTCTCTCTCTCTCACTCATTTACACACAAACAACCAACAAAGAAAAAAAGAACAACAAAAAACAAAAACCAGGCAGTCAAAAGGTAACTGTCACTCAACAATTCACTTCAATATATGTTCACAAAACTTTGGGCTCGCACTCAAGATGAGACACAAAAACATTTCCCTGAAAGACATTGAAAAAAAAAAAGAAAAGAACCAGTCAACAAGCACACTCACCTTGGTTAACATCCCCGCCGATGAACTGTCTGCTAGACATACTGGACATTGATCGCAGCCCTGGTGATGCCCCCTCACATTCTGCTAGTGCCCTGAAAACACACCTATCTTTTGAGCATGTAGTCTGCTATCTGATAATGAAGTTTGGAGTTTGTTCAAGACACATTCATCGGACTCTACCCAAACTTGCCAGTTCAGTTCAGTTCATATTGCTTATAGCCCAGCCGATTACTAGAGCCATATCAGGGGTAACAACACATCAAAAACGACAACCAGTTAAGGTAAAAGACAACAGTTAAAAACCATGCTCACCGTTATCCTTGCAAATCTAAAATGTAATTAGAGGAAAACAGATATAAAATTATATCAGGTGAAATTTACTGATCTCTTGTAAGAACTGGAAAGCTGCATCAGAAGGGACGTCTTGGAAGAGGTTCTTTAAAGAGTCCGCCATGTAGTGCTTATGTCTCATGTCGTACAAGTCCCAGCAATCCAGGAGGAGGTGTCTGATGCTCAATGGCTCATCACACTGTATACACCATGGTTCTTCTTCATTTTTTAAAAGGTACAAATGAGTATAGGATGTAGGACCTGTAAGTAACCTACATAACACTGTCTCTTTCTTATGGTCTCCTGCAGCAGATGGGAGAATTTCTTTCAGGCTAGGGTGGATTTGGAAAAGTTTGTTATCTGTCTGTTCATTCCAATCCTCCTGCCAGATTTCTCACGTAAATGTGTACTTTGGATTTGACATCTGTTTAAGGAATTAAAGATTTAGACATCTTTTCTCCTGTGACCACCTTGGCCAGGCAGTCAGCCTTTTCACTGCCTCCAATACCAACATGGCTAGGAATCCAGGCAAAAACAATCTGGTAACCTTCATTTGTAAGAGTAGAAAACAGTTCAAAGAACTTCACAAGTTCAAGGTGATTAATGTTTCGGCCAGCACTGCACAGATTCCATGAGCCTGCATAAAATGCTAAGAGCTGACAAACTCTTGAAAAGGGGATGACGAGACTGGGGAGGGATGGGACCTATTTTCACAAGCTGACACACCAAAATGACTGGAGCATTAAGATGGGAGTGAACAGACCACTTTTACATGGTTGTCTGACTCTATCAACAAAGCCAGCCAAACTGGTCACATATGAATCTGCTTTAGTTTCTGCCTGATAAGCCTTTGACCTTAACCATTCAAGACATTTCTGCCTGAAACTAAACAACAATCCTAACTGAAGCTGCCTACCTCCTCCGCTGTATAACTTAAATGTTTCAACATTTTTACCACAAAAATAAATCAAAAGACTTGTCAAATACATCTCACACATAGGCCGGAAGACTGGTAAAGTAAAGTAACTCGATAAAACATGTTCTGGATTGAGACAGTAGATATAGACAAATCCTAGACTAAGAGTTTGCTACCATGAGTATAGAGTATACTCTGAGTTGGTGTTGAGTGACTTACTGCTGCTCCCTGTTATCTTGAAATTAATTTGCAATGATTTAATACTCAAACGTATCAGATTAGGGAAGATATGAAATCACACCTTTCGATATTTTTTTCTGTCTTTTTTCAGACAGAAAGCTGAAATATGTACGCCATGCAATCAGAAACACTAAAACAGATTTGATATCAATGGTCCTGCAGGAGAAAGTTGAGGTGAGGAGAAGAAAGGGACAACTGCACACCTCCTATTTCAACAACATCGGTGAAGTCTGTGGTCTGGGGATCCAGGAGGTCGCCCACATGTCTCAATTGTGTGATCTGGGGAAGACTTGTGACATACAGCGTGGCTCTTACCATCAATCCCAGCGAGGGAGAGAGGTAAGATGAGGTTTCAGACAGACAGACAGACAGACAGACAAACAAACAGACAGACACACATGGATAAACACATACATATACACACACATGAAATGGATGTATACATGTATACATGCTCAAATCAACTGCTCAAATCAACTGCTCACATACACACTCAAAAACACAAACTGAACCCTTTCACTCATCCTAACTGGAAGTTGGCGGATAAGATGAGGGAATGAAATGGCTGAATGGTAAGTTACACTTACCTAATGCAATCATTCTGTGTCTCATAGCCTGATTCCAACTCTCATGACAAATGATATACTAAATCTGTGAGAGAGAGAGAGACAAAGAGAGAAACAGAAAGACAGAGAGACAGACAGAGAGACAGACAGAGAGACAGAAAGAGAGAGTGAGATGGACAGACAGACAGACACAATCACTTACTCGAGCTCTTTTTTCTCTCTTACAGACACACACACACACATATGCACACACACACACACACACATACACAAACACAGATATAGACACACACACACATAATCAGTCACTCGCTCACACACACTCACACATAATCCAGACATGGAATGCTCACCCATCTCCTTCGTTATTTGCAGCTGCAGAGAATGAGGTCTGGTGTCTGCGAGCCTCCACAGCTAACTGGGTTGCCTGCATATCCAGCATATCAATATTTCACATGCTTCAAAGTATGCACAAACAAAACAAAACTAAACTAACAACACACACACACACACACACACACACACACACACACACATACACACACACACACACACACACACACACACACACACCACACACACACACACACACACACACACACACACACACACACACACACACACACACACACACACACACACACACACACACACACACACACACACACAAACACACAAAATAAAGACGACTAACATCTGTGAGCCTCCACAGGCAACTGAGTTGCCTGTACATCCAATGTATTAATATCCGTATGCTACAAAGTCTGTATGCACATAAGTGTGCACACACAAGCACACACACAAACAAACACAAACACACAAGCACATACGTACATAACACTTCACAAACTCTACCATTACAAACAAACTTTTGATGATATTTTCTCAACTGACATGCACACAAAAACATGTCTCATCTCTGCTTAATCTGAATCAATGATGATGATGATGATGATAATGATAACGATAATGATGATGATGATAACAACGATGATGGTGATGATGATGATAATAATAACAATAATAACATCATCATCATCACCACCATAATAACAATAACAATGACAATAACATGGGTTTATGCAGCTGAAATTCCTGTCATAAGTGAGTTTCTTTAATCTCATACAAAGAACATGGTAACACTGTTCAAAACAATCACTCAAATAACAAAAGCTAAAAATGTACATGTCATGATAGCTGAAAGTCTTCCAACAAATCATGAAAAAAATCAAAATCGAAAGTCCTGCCACAGATAAAATTTTGGACACAGGCTTTTAAAAGATATGCTGTGGTAAAAGACTGATGCATAATAATGGCCAACCTTGCTGAAACTAGCTAAAATAAAAGAAGATGATGAAGTCATCTCATCAGCTACCTCAGCTAATTTCAGTGCTGTCTGAAAAGAAACTGTCCAAAAATTTTTCTTAACTTTTTCGACCTTGTCAGACAGCATGTTTTCTTCTGTTTTTTGTATTTCAAAAATTGTCATTTGAGATCAATCAATAAGACAGACTGAAAGACCAATGTCAATATTCCATGACTATTGTGGAACTACAAAAAGAAGTCCTTCACAACTTAACACAGATGATGTACAATTGCCAAATTGGCTGTGTGTTGTCAGGTTCATCCAACAAAGGTTGAATATGAGTAAAATTTGACTGACACCATCTGTTCTGCAGAATACCATATTCCCAGGTACAGAGACCAATGGGTCAACTGTCCACCAAAACATTCCAGTCAGACAACTGTCCTGGCAGAAGGTAACACAACTAGATGTTTTCGGTTGTAATAGGATTATGACCTGAATACAATGCCTGGATGCATCAATAAATGAATAAACAACATGTAACTAACCAACAAACCAATCAAATCACATGAAAATGTTAAAAAATGAATGAATGAATGAATAAATAAATAAATAAAATGAGCGAACTAATGAATGAATGAATGAATGAATACAGATATATGGACACATAGATAGGTAGGTAGGTAGGTAGGTAGATAGATAGATAGATAGATAGATAGATAGATAGATAGATAGATAGATAGATAGATAGATAGATAGATAGATAGAAAGACAGACAGATAGATAGATAGATGTGAATACATAGATAGATGTGAATACATAGATAGATGTGAATACATAGATAGATAGAAAGACAGATAGATAGACAGATAGATATATACTAAGATAGATAGATAGATAGATACATAAATAGATAGATAAAGACAGATGGATAGATGGATAGATGGACAGATAAACAGATATGAATACACAGATAGATAGATAGGTAGATAGATAGATAGATAGATAGATAGATAGATAGATAGATAGATAGATAGATAGATAGATAGACAGATAGATAGATAGATAGATAGATAGATGGACAAATGGATAGATATGCAGATATGAACACACAGATACATAGATACAGATAGATAGATAGATAGATAGATAGATAGATAGATAGACAGATAGATAGATAGATAGATAGATAGATATATAGATAGATAGATTTAGACAGATGTAGATTAGAAAGATAGATAAATCGATACATAGAGAGATAAATAGATACATAGATAAGTAGATAGATAGATAGATAGATAGATAAACAAGCAAAGAAATAGATAAATCAATCAATAAAATAAAATGAATTACTGGTAAGTTAAAAACCAGGCCCACAACGCTCAACTCTCACCTTCAGAACTTGAGGTTTAGGCGTTGACCATGTGTACTCCTCAGCCTCCTGGCTCACAGACGAGGATGATGTCTGAGTGTGGTGAGGTTGAACTGTTACTCCTTTGGCATCTGTCATAAACAGATAAATACTTGAAAAAAACAAAACCCACACACAATAAAGCTCATCCTTTTAGTTAGCATTTTCGTTCAGAGTAATTTGCTGTTTATCCTTTTCTGTTGTTTTGTAACGACAGAAATTTGCCACAAAACTGAACTGAAGCAAGCAGAATGACACAACAAAATTATTTAGCTCTGCGTGCTCATGAGCCCCAGATACACTGAGGCACCATACCAGAGAGTGTGACAGAGCTAGTTGGAAAAAAACTATCAAATATGAATCAGATGGCACATTGCTCACTGCTGCAGTGCTCCTATGACCTAGTGGTTGAACCCCTTAAGTGCCAAAATGTAAATAAAGAGGTAAATTGCCTGTGCCAGGGAATTTTAAACGCTCTGACTTTTAAAAAAAAATTCATATCTCTTCATCAAGTCCAGAAAACTCCACAAAACTATATATTTTCTTGTTAAGTATACTTTACAATACACCAGGAGCAGAGCACTTTCAGTTTGAGGATCACCAATGCTAGTAATGTCACTCTAATTCTTATCTAGGTCAAGTTGGACTTGGGACATCAACATCAAAATATTACCTGCATGCGCCAGATCATCGTCACTTTCACTCTCATCGAGTGAATCAACAGACTCAAAATCAGAATCACCTCCTCAAGTAATGATTTCTGCAAATTCTTCTGTTGTATAAGTGGTTTTTCATGCCTGAGTGCCACTCAGTGTTGAAACTTGTTCGTCCGCCATTGTTTACAGTCGCTGAATAGTAATCAGGTGTAGGGGTCACCTGTTCAATCGCACAGGCGGAAAAGACCGTAAAACGTCACGCATACATAATCAGCATCTATTTATAGAGGGAATCCAGAAGTTTTCGTTGATACCTCACATGTCACTGAAAGTGTTGGGGTTTTCCAGTTAAAAATAGGGAAAGGTCGCTGACTGAATATTCCAACAGAGGCACTAGAGGTGTATGTTTCTTCCGACCGAATATTCAGTCGGAAGCAGTGAAAAGGATAAAGGACCAATAAACAATACAAAAAAGGTAAAGTGTTGTCCCATAACTCTGCTGTCACAGTGGAGTGAGGTGGTAGAGATCTCAATTTTTCTAAAGGCCAGTATTCTGTGGGTGATGCCATCCTTTCCCATCTCCTCTCCCTTGCTATTTTATCTTCCCAAGCCCTGAACAGGGCAGACACCAATTCACATCTGGGATGACTTCAGGCTACACACATAAAGCTTTTCTTGAGTGAAATTCACACCTATGCAAACCTACACAGTCAGACATGACAGTGGGAGCTCCACCTCAATATTAACCAGCCCTCTCAAAACAGTAAATAAAGAAATGCTGGAAAAAAAATGATACCTGTGGGCAATGCATGAACCCAGCGCCGGCGGTTGGATGTCATCTTGATCTGGAGGCGCGAAGGAGCGAAGGGGTTGATGAGGGCCCGGTTGGGATGGAAACCACTCATGGTTCGTGAGTGGCCCACCGGAGATCCAGCGCTGCCTATTATGGGGCGCTGGTAGTGCCATTCTTCACTCCCTGAGGACTCGAAGGACTCACGGCTAACGGTTTTCTCTGGAAACGTCACACTCTGAACTGACAGTCTAAAACTCAAAATGTGAAAAAATCTCAGTTGTCATAATTTTGATTGTATCCAGCTATTGTTAGTCATCACTATGACTGGCTGGTTGTGTCCTATCTGGGTTTTCCCATGCTGCATCACAAATGTTAATTAAACAATCCAAGCAGAGTTGGGGTTTTTTACCGACATATTGTTCTTTGCTGTCCGTTTTTCTGTTATTCCTGTTTTTGTAGTATCCACAAAGGGTCTTTATAAAATGTAATTTGACTTGACTTAATTTGTTCAACAGATGGAAGATGAGAATGTGATGAATGAGCTATTTACTATCATTTTCTTAAAAAGTAAAAAAATGATTCTACAAGGCAATGAAAACAATTCAAATAAAGTAATAGAAATGGATCTTACAAAGTAATAGAAACAATTCTTACAAGCAGAAACAACTCTTACAAAGCAACAGAAACAAATCTTACAAAGTAATAAGAGTGACTCATACTGAGTGATACCAATGATTCTAACAAAGTAATAAAAATGACCAGCTCACCAATGATGGGGTAACATCCCACAGAGTTAGACATATCCTCCAGCACCGTGGGTGAACTGGGAATACTGATAGCTGAGGAAGACATTCCCTTTGACTTCCTGTCCGAGGAGTCAGTGGTGCGGGTAAGAACGTCCTCCGATACACGACGTACGCGTGGACCACAGGCCTTTCGAGCTTCGGCAAATGTCTGTGGCGTACGCCTTAGTGCAGAGCCTTTCAGCCCGTAACAGCTGGCACTTCGCAGAGACCTGCAACAACAGGCATTCATTTTCAGATTCAGGTATTCTTAGTCATTATTGTTATTGTTAATCTGTTATTGTTGTTTAAAGCCCAGTGGACTGCATAGAGCCATGTCAGGGCTATAACCAGTTCAAAACTATACACGATACTTCAACAGGAAAAAAAGGAAAAGAAAATACATATCAATGCATTCACGCACATAATCTAAGGAGATTCCCCTGGTACTGACCATTCCATCTAATTTATCGCAGAGGGTATTTAAAAAACATACCTGAATAAAACTTAAACATAATTAAGGACATCAGAATTACTTAAAATTGCTTCCACATATCTCATATCCCTAGAGCCAAAAATGCACTTACCACATGCACCCAATCATCAATCTTAAGAAAAAGTACATAACACATGTACCCAATTACCAACCCTAAGAGAAAGTAATAATAATAATAATAATGGTTTCTTATATAGCGCTTAATCAAAATAATTTCTCTAAGCGCTTTACAAAAACATACTGCATTCACCTCTCCTACACACACAACCACACACCTCACAAACAACTACGAATACCACCACTACAGAAACCAACAAATCCTACGAGCACAACACTCACTCATCTCAAACATTGCTACAAAACCAAATCACACAACGTTCAATTATACAACACACACATGCAATAGAAAACACACCCTGAAACAGTATGTCAAAACAAGGCTTAGACGGCTATGACATAGGTGGTACCCCTACGCAGCATTGACTAGTTGTGAGAAAATAGATGGGTTTTAAGTTTAGACTTGAAAGAAGAGAAATAATCTGAATGTCTGAGAGAGTCTGGCAGTCTGTTCCACATCAATGGAGCTTGAAAAGAGAAAGACCTTTCACCAGTAGTAGTACATAAGACTTTATTGAAAACATAGAGGTGAATGGACCAGCAAGGTAGAAAATGACAGGAAGAAATGACAGAAAGCAAAGGAGAAGACAGAAACAAAGAGAGTAACAGAAAAGAGGAAATTTCTAACACAGAATTTTCAGAAGGGTGGGGATACTATTTATACTGAAAGAACCCCCGACATCCCTACTGGGGTACAGCGCAGGATCAGCGATATATTCGATTCTGAGAATTTTGGCTCTGATACTTTATATTTTAGTGTGAAGGACTAAAGACTATTGTCATTGTTATTGTTGTTTAAAGCCAGCCAACTGCTTAGAGCCATACCAGGACTATAACTGCTTCAAAACATACAAAACTTCAATAGGAAAAAGAAAAAGAAAAGAAAATTAAGTACATATATCAATGCATTTTCGCACATAATCTAAGGACATGCCCCTGGCGTTGACCGCTATGTCCAATTTATTGCACAGGGGATTTAAGAAACACACCTGAATACAAATTTAAGCATACCTAAGGACACCAAAGCATATACAAAAATGGGTATAAATTACCTAAAATTGCTTCTGCACATCTCACCTCCCTAGAGCCAAAAGTGCACTTGACACATTATACCCAATTATCAATCCTAAGAAAAAATAGATAAGATTTTGTTGAACACCTACAGGTGAATGGACCAACAAGGCACAGAATGATAGGAAGAAATGACAGAAAGCAAAGGAACAAGGGAGAAACAAAGGCAGTGACAAAAAAGAGGAAATTTCTAGCACATAATTTCTAGAAAGTGGGGATACTCTTTATACTGAAAGAACCCCCGGCATCCCCTTGGGGGTAGACTTAAGATTCTAAACAAGTCAAACCTATCACTTGTTTGAATACGATTATCTCAACTCTGCGATCTAGAGTCTACTAAACACTGCTGAAGATCTCGTATAAACATGCACCAACAGGGAGAGATGGTGAGACCAGAAACGAGAACATGAACAAATTTTCATTTACAAGGGTTATGGCATAAGTGAAGAAGAAGAAAAGATTTTTTTTAATTCTGCTCTTGTCCTGGAAAGATCCACACAGACAAACAGGGAGTCAAAGAATTAAGTTTTTGCTCTGCTAGCATGGTTGGAAATGCAGGATGCTGGTAGACAGGGTGCAGGATGCTGGTAGACAGGGTGCGGGAGTCAAAGGGTTAACCATTTTGACACATCTAATAAGTCTTTGAAAAGAGAACAAAGACACTGTGTGCTTCAGACTGAATACTAAACAGAATAATTACACAAATTTCAGTTAATTCAACCAAACGTTTTATTCAAAGGAATTTTATAATTCATGTCCAATCAGAACAACAGACATTTTGAGTGGCCATGATTTGTTTCCTGATCAAAACGTCCTAAAATGTTTCAGCCAAAATCCCCACCCCCACTCCCCATTACCCAAGCTGATCATTATTAAACATTCACATGTCTTGTCAGTGTTCTCTGGCTCTTGTTGGTTGTTGCGTCATATTTGTACTTTTGTCTGCTCTTTTGTATTTATGTATGTTTATACTTTTGTCTGCTCTTTTGTATTTATGTATGTTTATACTTTTATACTTTAGATATTTAGGTTCAGTCAAGACACACGATGGAACATGCTCAAAAGACATAAAGATGAGAATTGGAATGGCCAAGAACAGTATGGTTCAATTGAACAATATTTGGAAAGACCACAGCATAACAGCAGACCTTAAGATAAAACTCTTAAAATGTCTTGTCTGGCCAGTGATGTTATACGGCTGCGAGGCATGGACAATGAAGAAAGAGGATGAAAGACGAGTGGAAGCAGCAGAGCTGTGGTTTTACCGAAGACTGCTGAGGGTCAAATGGACGGATAGGCGCTCAAATGAAAGCATACTGAATGAGTTGGGTACTACACGCAAGCTTCTAGTACTCATACAACGGAGGAAACTGAAATATGTTGGACACGCAATCCGTAATGAGAGAACAGACTTGATGTCCACTGTCCTCCAAGGTAAAGTGGAAGGAAAGAGAAACAGAGGACGGCCACCTGCATCACTTGCTAGAAACATCACAAACATCAGTGGCAAGAAACTCCAGGAGGTGGTCAGACTTAGCCAAGATCGAGAGTGCTGGAGGCAACTTGTGAGGACATCATGTGCAGCGGCCAACACTGTTCCCGGTGACGCCGACAGGTGAGACAGGTGAGATACTTTTGTCTGCTCTTATTGTATTTATGCATGTTTATACTTTTGTCTGCTCTTGTTTTTCTCATACATATTTGTACTTTTAACTGCTCTTGTTGTGTTCATACATGTTTGTACTTTTACCTGCTCTTGTTGTGTTCATACATGTTTGTACTTTTACCTGCTCTTGTTGTGTTCATACATGTTTGTACTTTTACCTGCTCTTGTTGTGTTCATACATGTTTGTACATTTGCCTGCTCTTGTCTTCACATGCTTGTAGTTTTGTCTGTTCTTGTAGTGTTCACATTTTGGTACTTTAGTTTGCTCTGGTTCTGTTCACACTTTATGCTTTGGTTTGATTTAGTAGCTATTTTTGTTGGCTGGTTGATTTGTTTCAGGTATATCATTGATCTGACCTACAAGTAACTGGATTTTACTTTATTCTATCTTCAGTCTGTGAATTATCAAAGCTAAACTGTACTGCCTTACTGTAGGAAGTTCGTGATGGCAACTTAACACCTGTGCATCATATTCATCATAGTCCACAAATGGAAATTCTCATCGTCAACCTTCTGTCCACCGAGATGGCCCTGCAACAAAACATTCATAGACACAAGTAGCCTCCCTGCAAAACAAAAAACAACCCCCTCCCACCCACAAAAAAATGTGATCTGTTTTCTTCAGCTTATCAGTCAAGCTATAGTCATTCATACGAAAGACACTTTTACAAAGCCTGGTGAATGAACTGACAGCACTGAGCTGATGTTCATGTTGATAAATTAAACGATGTGCCAATTATGTTCACGACTTTTGTTTTTTTCAGTAGTGTTCCGTTTTTTTCCTACGATGTATGTACGCATGTTGTTTTGCCCACACTGTGAAAGCAGTATATTCCTGCACAGTCTGCATACTCCATCTTCAGTGGGCATGTAGCCGAGTGTTTTCATGTTTCCACAGGCCACTGGATACGGACATCACTTCGGGACCTCAGAAGTGAGAATTTGATTAAAAAAGAATTTTTTTTTAAAGGGTCATTGCACTCAGGGAGGTTACCTGTGTGCTCACCATTTTTTTTTTCCCGTCTCATTTTCCCGTCTCAATGGCCACAGAAGCTGGAACAGTTGTTACAATGTAATGGTGATATGTCGATGAGGATGATAATCATGATGCTATGGAGTTCCATCTAGGATTGAGACTGCGTGTCAGGGCTGTACTCTATGCTTACTATCATAATATATCCTGGCATCAACCAGACCTGAGAGAAATAGACACCTGCGGTGCTGGTCAGAAGAATTGAGCAACACCCTCAATCAGTCAATGACGCATCTGTGAAGTGGATGAACTCGACTGTGTGGTCCCAGTCCATAGCACGCCCAACTCTGGGTAGGAACCAGTTTGAACCCAAAAATCCCACAATGATTTTTGAAGGGACTGATGGGGATTTGAATCCACATTCTTCCAGTCAGTAGTCCATTGCACTAACCACTATGCCATGGTGACTGGTAAATTTATGTTTTCATGTGTATACACAGGAGATTCAGGCACTGACAGGTCTGCACGCATGCTGACCTGGCTAAATGAAGAAATCTCTGTCCTTTACTCATCAGGTGTGAGAGACCCAGGTGGGATGGAACCTATATCATAGCTGCCACCTTTGAAGTTCAAAAAACAGGAATCATCAGCCGGGGGTTCAGGGTAGCTGTTTAGGTCCCTGGCGGGGTCAAGGGACAAAGCCCCTTGTGGGGTCAGGAGGTGTTGCCCCTGAAGCTATTGATTTTTCACTAATTCAAAGTACAAAAATGGCCTCTCCTGGCATATTTAAGCATGAAAAAGAAGTTTTTCCACTAGACTTTTCAAAATCCGGGATATTTTTGACAGATCTGGGATTCCGGGATCGTTTTTCAAATCCGGGAAATTCCGGGAAATCCAGGACGGTTGGCAGCTATGCTATATCTTCTGACTGGAAGACCAACTGACTATTGCACTTGTCATTCACATGTCTGATACAATGACAACACATCATATCTGAACGCTGGACATGATAAACAATTCATTGAAATCAGCCAGCAGTATTTTCATGGTGCACAAATCCGAGATACTTTAGTTGGCTCTGCCCTGCAGGCTATTAATAGCTTGCATCTTTCCCCTTCCCTTCCACTCCCCACACTTTTTCACCCGTCCCGCTGCCGTGTATAGCGCACTCAGCTTTCTTCTTTATCACTAGTGCTTGAGTACAAAGGTGCACTACAGAGATAAGACTTTAGTCGACCCCGCCTGGCTAAAATAGCACTCGCAGGTGATGCCAGCTCGCAAATAAAGGGTGTCAGAATGGCTGGGAAAATGAAGCCTTGTTTTCAATAACTGTAATGATTATCTTTGTCACTTTTTGCTAAGCTGATACATGTAAAACATAAAAATGTGGAAAGAAGAAAACTGTTGGATTAACAAACATATTTCATGAATCTATCAATTGCCCTGGTACGTAATATTTACAGAATATGTACCACTCCAGTGCATGTTACCTTTTCAACGAAATTATCAGACTATTCATCTGTTACTAAGATACTGTTAGATCAAGAAACAACTTCATGAATCTATCAATATGTCTTCTTTTACTGTTCCAACAGGGGCATGGATTTTTTTTCTCTTTCTCTCTCAAATATAATTTTGTAGCTTAACAGTTGGAGGCTCTTTGTCCTTCTTTCTTTCTCCTGTCCTCTTTCACACACACACACACAGACACACACACACACAACACAAGACAAGACAAGACAAGACAAGACAAGACAACACACACAACACACACACACACACACATGTGTGCGCACATATACACATAAACACACACGCAGTATGCACGCACACATTCAAACACCCAACACACAAACACAAGTTTGCAAATACGACAGACTACGAGTAGTGAAACAAACAAACAAACAAACAAACACACACACACACACATGCATGCACGCACACACAAACATACAAGTTCACAAAATTCGACAGAATAAGAAGTAGTGACACACACACACACACACACACACACCACACACACACACACACAACACACACAACACACACACACACACATAAAACACACACACACACACACAGAAAACACACACAACACACACAAGTTCACAAAATATGACAGAATAAAGTCGTGAAACACATACCAATGTTTATTTTCTTTGACTTGTTCTGTTCCACCATCTTCATCTGAAAGAAACAATCAAAAAGATGATGAAGAGTATCACTACACTCTTTCTGATTACAATTTTGGGCACTTTGAGTCTCACCTTGATGGTGAACATTTATCATATTTATTTCACCAACAGAACTTAAAGACACAGGTTAGCTACAAAACACAACAACTACACTTTTACACTGATCTATTTCTCTTTTCAGCATAAACACAAAATGTCAGACAGGTAGATGAGGAGTATATAAATATCACTGATGATAACATCATTTTTTCTTTCTGTCTACCTGTCTTTCTGTTTTTTCCTTCCCTGACATTGCCAAGGAGATAAGGATATATATGAATATCATTGATAAATGAAGTAATTTCCTACTATGACATTACCAAGCAGATAAGGAAATATATGAGAACACTGATAATGAAATAATTTTCCTACTACGACATCACCAAGCAGATAAGGACATATATGAGTACTCTGATGATTTCTGTTTCTGAAACACAAAGCAAAAGGACTTGGAAAATGCTCCATTTAGGTCAGTAATACTCAAGACAGGAACAAACTATCACAACATAAATACTATACTGAAAGTGATCACAGATGTGGTTAGCGAAAAACCATGACCCCAAACGCACCAATTGCTATGACAACGTTCTACAAAGCAGGAGGGAAACAGGTCTGGCCCGAAAGTGCTATGACAACCAGCACATTGCCAAAGGGTCTTCTGGATGGAGCAGTCGACTGGGAGTGTACAGCAGACCTCCCAGAGTGGAGAAATTACCCAGATGTCATCAGCAAGACAGGCATGAGACCAGACATCGCTCTCCACTCTGACTCCTCGAAACAAGTGATTCTGATAGAACTCACTGTGCCATACGAAAGCAGAATGGAAGAAGCACATATCTACAAGACCGAAAAATACGCCGGTCTTGCCAGCACCTGAAGAAAGCAGGTCTTGCGGGTCAAAATCTTCGCCATAGAGGTCGGGGCAAGAGGGTTTGTGGGCACCTCCGCTTATGATCTCATGAAACAACTCGCCATTTCTGGGAAAAGAGGACTAGAGCCCTTAAAGCGATGGCAGAGGCAGCAGAAAGGAGCTCAAGCTGGATCTGGGCAAGGAGGAACGAAAAAAGTGAACTTCATAAGGATTAAATTCCCTACAGATGATGTGTGCCCCGTTAGCACATTGGTAAAACCGCGTACCGCAGTTCTGAAGCGCAGAATCGCCCAGGTTCGATCCCCGGCGTGGGAAAAAAAAAAAAAAATAGACAACAGCAGAAGGGCATCCAGGAGTCATGACCTGGATGTGGCCCGGCCCCCCGAGAGTGTAAGGAATTCAGGGCCGAAACACTTGTCTAAAGGGGGTTTACTTCTCTGAAGACCTTCTGTTGTCTAGCTCTCCCTAGAGTTTCTTTCTACCTGCACATGGTCAGTCCATTGACTTCCGGGAATAGTTCGGAGGACATTCGGGAAAGACCGAAGGACACTGGGAAAGACTAGATCTGCGGGCTTTGTGGGTTGGCTTCCCACCTTGCCTTTGATAACATGCCACGAGTTTTTCAAATGAAAGATGCTCCCAGGATTCACCGAAAGGGGGAGAGAATGATGAATCCATCGGCACTGACTCCATCACGACTGGAAACGCACAACGGACCATGATTAATGACCAGTTGGAATTTCCGTGTGCGTGTGGAAGGAGATTCACCACCAAACGCGGCATGAAGATCCACAGGACAAAAATGGGCTGTTTGAAGACACATACGAACCAGCAGCAGCGCACTGCGATAGCAGGTGAGACGTTGGATGACCAAGGCCAGGAATTAAACCATAGTGCCAAGGACATCCACGCTGACGGTTCTGATGCGGATTTTGCACAAGCTCTTAACGCCAAACGTGGAAAACTCAATTTGCCGCCTGCCGGTGCAAAAGAACAATGGGAGAAATTAGATGAGGAACTTGTCCTTAAGCTGAATGCGCTAATAGGGAACAGTACGCTGGAACACAAACTGACACATACGGAGACATCATATACTCTATCTGCAGGGACACTTATGGAGTGAAGCAGCCAAAGACAAAAACGCCTCCCCAGAAATCCAGAAGACAGCAACAGATGGAGAGCATCCGGAGGGAGAAAAGGAAGCTTAAAAAGCGAATGAAAACTGCCTCAGAATTCGAGAAGCAAGGGTTCCTGGAACTCTGGAAAGATCTGAAGGCCAAACACAATGCTCTCAGCAAAGTGGAATCAGCAAGGCGAAGAAAGAGCAAAAAGAAGAAGACTCAAGATCGTTTCTTCAAAGATCCCTTTGACTTTTCAAGAAAGCTGTTTGAACAACCCAAATCAGGGACTCTCACAGTGGGCAAGGAAACCCTAGAGCAGCATCTCAGGGAAACATATTCCGATTCTCAGCGCGAGGCACCACTTGAAATCCAGAATCTGGTTTGGCCTGCAGCGCCAGAAGGAAAATTCAATAACAAACCACCAACACTGGATGAAGTGAAGAACGTAGTAAAGAAAGCCAGAGCCAAGTCAGCACCTGGACCAAACGGAATACCATACCTGCTCTACAAGAAATGCCCAAAAGTGCTCGAGTGGCTCCACAAGATGATTCGATCAGCATGGAGGAACCAGAAGATCAGCGACCAATGGATGAGAGCTGAAGGAGTGTACATTCCGAAGGAGCAGAACTCCAGCAGCATCAATCAGTTCAGGCCAATATCACTTCTGAACGTCGAGGGGAAAATCTTCTTCTCTGTTATGGCAGCAAGATTGACAAAATACCTGACTGAAAACAAGTATCTGGATATGTCAGTCCAAAAGGGAGGCATACCAGGAATGCCTGGATGCTTGGAACATGCCACGTTGATTTGGGATGCCATCCAAAAAGCAAGAACAGAGAGAAGAAAACATTGAACGTAGTTTGGCTTGATCTGGCGAATGCATATGGATCAGTTCCACACGATATGATCCAGCTGGCTCTTGAAATGTATCACATCCCAGAAAACATCCGAACAATGCTGAGGAAGTATTTCCAAGGGTTCTCAATGCGGTTCTCTACCAAAGAATACACCACGGACTGGATAGACCTAGAGGTGGGCATTGCAATGGGCTGTGCAATCTCTCCCATACTGTTCGTGTTGGCAATGGAAGTCATCTTGAAAGCTGCAATGAAGAGTTCAGGTCCAGTGAATCTGGAGATGGATACCAGATGCCTCCTCTGAAAGCTTTCATGGATGACACAACAGTCTTGTCCACGGATGAGGAAGAGACACACCAAATCTTAAAGCAGCTGGATGAGCTGGTGGCCTCTTCAAGAATGAGGTTCAAACCTAAGAAATCCCGAAGTCTCTCACTGCGAAAAGGAAAAGTGGCAGATTCAGTCAAATTCATGGTAGCCAACCAAGCCATCCCCACTGTCACAGAAGAGCCAGTAAAAAGTCTCGGAAGATGGTATGATGACTCCCTGAAAGACACACAAAGGGATGTGAAACCAAGCAAACAGCAGAAGAAGGCCTGAAGAAAATAGATAACTGCGGACTGCCAGGCAAATACAAAGTCTGGTGTCTACAGTTCATGCTGATACCAAAGCTGCTGTGGCCACTGCTAATCTATGACATTTGCACCAGCACAGTCGAAGCAATGGAAGCCAAAATCAACAAATACACAAGAAAATGGCTCGGTGTCCCACCTGGTCTCACTGATGTTGCATTCTACTGTCGTCAAGCAATGCTGAAGCTACCTCTACAAATCCATAGTGGAGGAAACAAAGTTGGAAAAGCAAGACTGTTGAGCATGCTGGAGGAATCGGAAGACAATATCGTGAGATCAGTTTCATCCAAAGCTGAGAACTGGCAGAAAGTGGAAAGTCCAAGAGGCTGTAAACAATGCAAGAGAAACCTCAGCATCAAAGAAATAATTGGACACACGCAAACCAACAGACAGGGACTGGGAGCAACAAAAATGCAGTGGTGGTCCAAAGCCAAAGGGAAGGAAAAAAGAGACATGATCATACAGGAGTTGAAGGAAGAAGAAGATGTCAAAAGAGTGCAGAAGGCAGTCCAGCAAGGTCAACAGGGGCAATGGACAACATGGACAGTGCACTCCAAAGAAGTCTCAGCTGGAACGATATGTGGCACATGGCTCCTCTAAGGATAAGCTTCCTCCTCAGATCTGTATATGACCTGCTCCCCTCGAATGCAAACTTAGTGAAATGGGGGAAAGCAGACGACCCAGCATGTCCGCTCTGTCAGAAGAAACAAACAGTTGGAACATTCCTAAGCTCTTGCAAAGTAGCGCTAGCCCAAGGAAGGTATACATGGAGGCACAACCAAGTTCTGAAAGTGATCACAGATGTGGTTAGCGAAAAAACCATGACCCCAAACGCACCAATTGCTATGACAACGTTCTACAAAGCAGAGGGAAACAGGTCTGGCCCGAAAGTGCTATGACAACCAGCACATTGCCAAAGGGTCTTCTGGATGGAGCAGTCGACTGGGAGTGTACAGCAGACCTCCCAGAGTGGAGAAATTACCCAGATGTCATCAGCAAGACAGGCATGAGACCAGACATCGCTCTCCACTCTGACTCCTCGAAACAAGTGATTCTGATAGAACTCACTGTGCCATACGAAAGCAGAATGGAAGAAGCACATATCTACAAGACCGAAAAATACGCCGGTCTTGCCAGCACCCTGAAGAAAGCAGGTCTGCGGGTCAAAATCTTCGCCATAGAGGTCGGGGCAAGAGGGTTTGTGGGCACCTCCGCTTATGATCTCATGAAACAACTCGCCATTTCTGGGAAGAAGAGGACTAGAGCCCTTAAAGCGATGGCAGAGGCAGCAGAAAGGAGCTCAAGCTGGATCTGGGCAAGGAGGAACGAAAAAGTGAACTTCATAAGGATTAAATTCCCTACAGATGATGTGTGCCCCGTTAGCACATTGGTAAAACCGCGTACCGCAGTTCTGAAGCGCAGAATCGCCCAGGTTCGATCCCCGGCGTGGGAAAAAAAAAAAAAAAATAGACAACAGCAGAAGGGCATCCAGGAGTCATGACCTGGATGTGGCCCGGCCCCCCGAGAGTGTAAGGAATTCAGGGCCGAAACACTTGTCTAAAGGGGGTTACTTCTCTGAAGACCTTCTGTTGTCTAGCTCTCCCTAGATTTTCTATTTCACCTACTAATTTTCAAGGCAAAAAATTAAGCGTTGTGGTCAACATGCACAGAAAGAAGAAAATATCACCATACCAATAAGAAAACTATCACCACTTATCTATTAGTTATCAAGTAAAACTGTTAACGCTTCAGTCAATTATACAAAGAAAGGACAAAACTAATCGCTGCCCCAACATGCTACTTTTTATACCAAGCTAGAAATTGGAACTTGTGAAAGGACAACACTACGTACACAAATGCTGATTTATTTACCAAGTAGAAATATTGGAACTTGCCTCAATGTTATTTTGAGGTATACAAGCATTAATCTGACATCAGAAATAGAATCTATGCTGGAATTTTCTAAGTGCAAATCTATGTACTGTTTCTATCTATGCAAAAGCCACAAAAAGACAGATCCAAAACAAATACTGGGGGAGCATTGATGCGAGGAACAAAAGTGGAATACTGCTGTTCTGAATCTGGTTCTTTGAGTGTAGAAACTGTTACAAAGAACACCTCAAATAGGGACATCTATAACACGTCTTTCATTTTCATCTTGTTCTAACAAATAGCACATCTATAACCTGCTTGCATTTCTTCATGTTCTTATCAAACAGCACATCTTAACAGTTGTCTTGTCATTTCTATCTGGATTCTAACAAACATGCAACGTCTATAACAATGTGTCTTGCTCATCTCTTTTTCTAAAGAAAATCAAAACATGGTCTTGTCATTTCTTCTTGTTCATAACAACAGAAATCTATAACATGTTGTCTTGTCATTTCTTCATGTTCAGAACAATAGCACATCAACAACAAGTGTCCTTGGGCATTTCTTCTTGTTTCACAAAACACAACATCTAACAACATGTGTCTTGTCATTTTCTCTTGTTCTAACAAACAGACACATCTATAACATGTGTCTTGTCATTTTCTTCTTGTCTCTTAAGACACATCAGCACATCTATAACATGTGTACTTGTCCATTTCTTCTTGTTCTAACAAACAGCACATCTATAACATAGTGTCATTGTCATTTCATTCTTGTTCTATTGCAAACAGCACTCTATAAATGTGCTGTCATTTCTTCTGTCTGATACCAAATAGCACTTCTACAACATGGTCTGTCATTCTCTTGTTCAATCAAACAGCACCATCTATAACATGTGCTGTCATTCTTCTTGTTCAAACAAAACACAATCTATAACATGTGTCATGTCATTTCTTCTTGTTCTAACAAACCCGCACATCTATAACATGAGTCTAGTAAATCTTCTTTGTTCTAACAAACACACATCTACAACATGTGTCCATGTCAAACTTCTTGGTTCTAACAAACATGCACATCGATAACATGTGTCTTGTCATTTCTTCTTGTTTAACAAAACAGCACATCTAAAATACAATGTGTCTTGGTCCATTTGCTTTCTTGTTCTAACAAAGCACATCTACAACATAGTGGTGTACATTTCTTCTTGTTCTAACAAACAGCACATCTAAACAATGTGTCTTTTACATTTCTTCTGTTCAAAAAACAGCACACTAAACATGGTGACTTGTCATTCTTCTTGGTTCAACAAACAGCAACTATAACATGTGTCTAGTCGTTCTTCTGGTGTCTAACAAACAGACAACATCACATGGGTCACTTGTCATTTCATCTTGTTCTAACAAACAGCACTCTATAACATGTGTCTTGTCAATGTTCTTCTTGTTCTAAAAAAAGCACATCAACAACATGTGTCTTGTCAGTTCTTCTTGTTCTAACAAAACACACATCTACAACAGTTCTTGTCATTTCTTCTTGTTCTAACAAACAGCACATCTATAACAGTGTCTTGTCATTTCTTCTTGTCTAACCAAACAGCCACATCTATAACATGTGTCTTGTCATTTCTTCTTGTCTACAAACAGCAACATCTATAACATGTGTCTTGTCATTTCTCATTGTTCTAAACAAAACAGCACATCTAATAACATGGTCTTGCCCCTTTCTTCTTGTCTAACAAACAGCAATCTATAACATGTCTTGTCATTCTTCTTGTTCTAAACAAACTCGCAATCTATAACTGTGTCTTAGCATTTCTTCTTGTCGAACAAACAGCACTTCTATAAACATGTGTTTCTTGTCCATTTCTTCCTTGTTCTAACCAAATGCACATCTAACAAATTGTCATGTCAGTCTCTTCTTGTTCTAGACTAAAACAGCCCACACTCTATAAAGTTCTTGTCATTCATTTCTTCTTGTTCTAACAAACAGCACAAATAAAAATTCAATCCTAGTTCCACTTGTCATTTTCTTGTATCTAACAAAAGAAGCACATATACATGTGTCTTGTCAATTCTTCTTTATATATAACGAAACAGACATCATAACATGTGATGTCTTTCATATTCTTCTTGTTCTAATCAAACAGCACATCTATAACATGTGTTTGTCATTGCTCTTGTTCTAACTAAAAGCACATCTATAACAATTGGGCTTTGTCATTATCTTCTTGTTCTAACAAACGCACATCTATAACATGTGTCTTGTCATTTCTTCTTGTTCTAACAAACAGCACATCTATAAATGTGTCTTGTCATTTCTTCTTGTTCTAACAAACAGCACATCTATAACACAGTGTCTTGTCATTTCTTCTTGTTCTAACAAAAGCACATCTATAACATGTGTCTTGTCATTTCTTCTTGTTCTAACAAACAGCACACTAAACATGTGTCTTGTCATTTCTTCTTGTTCTAACAAAGCACATCTACAACATGTGTCTTGTCATTTCTTCTTGTTCTAACAAACAGCACATCTACAACATGTGTCTTGTCATTTCTTCTTGTTCTAACAAACAGCACATCTATAACATGTGTCTTGTCATTTCTTCTTGTTCTAACAAACAGCACATAATCTACAACATGTGTCTTGTCATTTCTTCTTGATTCTAACAAACAGCACATCTACAACATGTGTCTTGTCATTTCTTCTGTTCTAACAAACAGCACATCTATAACATGTGTCTTGTCATTTCTTCTTGTTCTAACAAACAGCACATCTATAACATGTGTCTTGTCATTTCTTCTTGTTCTAACAAACAGCACATCTACAACATGTGTCTTGTCATTTCTTCTTGTTCTAACAAACAGCACATCTAAACATGTCTTGTCATTTCTTCTTGTTCTAACAAACAGCACATCTATAACATGTGTCTTGTCATTTCTTCTTGTTCTAACAAACAGCACATCTATAACATGTGTCTTGTCATTTCTTCTTGTTCTAACAAACAGCACATCTACAACATGTGTCTTGTCATTTCTTCTTGTTCTAACAAACAGCACATCTACAACATGTGTCTTGTCATTTCTTCTGTTCTAACAAACAGCACATCTACAACATGTGTCTTGTCATTTCTTCTTGTTCTAACAAACAGCACATCTACAACATGTGTCTTGTCATTTCTTCCTGTTCTAACAAACAGCACATCTACAACATGTGTCTTGTCATTTCTTCCTGTTCTAACAAACAGCACATCTACAACATGTGTCTTGTCATTTCTTCCTGTTCTAACAAACAGCACATCTATAACATGTGTCTTGTCATTTCTTCTTGTTCTAACAAACAGCACATCTACAACATGTGTCTTGTCATTTCTTCTATTCCTATGCCAGTTCTTGTACACAAAACTACAGCAGTGTTGTGTATGCCAGTTCTTCTTGTTCTAACTAACAACACAGAAATGTGTTGTGTATGCCAGTTTCTTCTTGTTCTAACTAACAACATGCCAGTTCTTCTTGTTCTAACTAACAACACAGACATGTGTTGTGTATGCCAGTTCTTTTTGTTCTAACTAACAACACAAATGAGTTGAGTATGCAGTTTCTAAACAACACAGACATTGTTTTGTATGCCAGTTCTTTTTGTTCTAACTAACAACACAGACATGGTTGAGTATGCCAGTTCTTTTTGTTCTAACAACACAGACATGTGTTGTGTATGCCAGTTCTTTTGTTCTAACTAACAACACAGAAATGAATTGAGTATGCCAGTTCTTGCTACAACAAACAGCACAGCTTTGTGTTGTAAACACCAGTTCTTTTTGTTCTAACAACACAGAAATGTGTTGTGTAAGCCACTTCTTGCTACAACAAGCACAGCATTGTGTTGTATACACCAGTTCTTCTTGTTCTATAAAACAATGCCATATCATGTTGTGTATGTCACCTTTTCTGTTACAACAAACAAACACAGGCTGCTCTAATATATATGAATATATCAACTTTAAAAAGTTCTGTCCCTAGTGCAAAACTCAAATTCAGCAGTCTGTGATTAACACCAGGATCGAACAAACACATACTTAACACAATCACACATACAACTAGAATAACCAGCTACAATGTATGCATAGTGCTACTGCTCTGTCCAACTACCGTTATACACATTACCACATTTGAAGACATATGAACAGCTCATCAACACAATAAAACAACAACAATTCCACCACTGAAATCCCACCATAAAATCAAAACAAACAAAACCCAAAACAAAATGCAAATTTTCAGCCAACTGGCCTTTGTCAAGTGCAAGATCTCATGCTTGACAAAGGCCAGTTGGCCGAAAATTTGCACCTGTCCTGTCTTGTAGTATTAATTATGCGTTCTTATTCTTTTCTCTTTTACCAAAAGAGAAATAGCAGATGTAGTGTGGATTTGTGGAAGGGAAAGGAACTATTAATGCCATATACATCCTAAGAACTATCATAGACAGGTCAATCGAGGTGAACAAGGATTTATATTTATGCTTTGTAGACTATACCAAGGCTTTTGATCGGGTAAGACATGAAGAATTGATCAACCAACTAGAAAGACTCAATATTGATGGAAAAGATCTACAAATAATCAGAAATCTGTATTGGGAACAACAGCTGCAATGAGAATAAAAAACGATATAAGCTCTTTCCAAAACATCAAAAGGGGTGTCAGAGAGGGTTGTGTTTTGTCACCAGATCTGTTTTCACTTTACAGCAAAAACATCATGAGAAACCTAGAGGAAGACCCTGGATTAAAGTTTGGAGGAAAAATGATAAACAACATTCAATACGAAGATGACATCGTGCTAATTGCAGAAAGTGAAAGGGACCTACAAAACCTTGTGAATATACTCGAAATAGAAAGCAAATGTATGGGTTGGAACTAAACAGCAGGAAGACTGAAGTCATGGTGATCAGTAAAAAACATGAAATCCCCTCATGCAAAATAACAGCAAACGGCACAACCTTGAGACAGGTTGATAAATTTAAATACCTGGGATCGATCATTTCACCAAATGGCAGATGCACATCAGAAATAGTCAGCAGAATCGGCCAAGCAAAAACAACATTCAAGAAGATGACAAGCATTCTTACCAACAAATGCCTATCAATTAACATCAAGAAGAGAGTTCTTGAATGTTATATAGAACCAATACTGTTGTACGGTTGTGAGGCGTGGACAGTCAACAAGCAAAGACAGAACAAGATTGAAGCAGCCAAGATGTGGTTTCTAAGAAGGATGTTGAGAGTTCCATGGACCACAAAGAAAACAAACGAGACAGTCTTGATGGAGGCAGACACAAGTAGATCATTCATAAGGAAGATTAGGAAAAGGCAGGCAACATTTATTGGCCATTTTATGAGGAAAGGGGAATTGGAACACCTGGTCACAACGGGAAAACTGGAGGGAAGGAGAGCACCGGGTAGACCCAGGGAGATGACACTAGACGGACTTGCAGAGTGGATGAAGACAGGGAGGGTGGAAGAGATGCTTGAGGCAACAAGAGATAGAGACAGATGGAAGTCCATAATCGCCAACGCCATGCGGCAAGGCACCTGATGATGATGATTGTTTTCATGCTTTTTTCTGGTTCCTGTTTGCTTGAACGAGGGCAGTCACACTTGTTTTGGAAAACAAAACCAAATCAAAACAAACAAAATTAATCAAACAACTGCTCTGTGCCAACCCCAGCACAAGTGTTGTCATGGGAGTATCATGACTGACCTGTGGTTCATCCAGTGAGGGATGTTGTAGTCATCACCAACTTCCACACTTGAGCTTCGCCCGCTTCTGCTACGGAACTGTTATCATCAGAATAGAATTTAATGTCCAATAGATGTTATACGCCAACAGATGATGATAAAATGTTGACTTCAAATATACTGTAAGACATAAACATGTATATATACAACATATGTCTAGACTTGTGCAGGCTATGTACATCTAAATCGAAGAGAGGGTGAACATGTGTGCACATGTGTATGCATACAAGTATGCATAACAGGCGAACATAATTACTTAAATGCATATGACTGTGCATGACTTATGAATGCAAACACTTAATTAAACAATCATCTTCACTTGCTTACAGAACACGTCACACAAACACTTAACTGAACAAACACCTTCACTTGCTTCTAGGACAAATACAAACAAACAAACAAATGCCTGAAACAAAACAGTTTACTGTGTCTTGTGTTGATCTGACAGAGCAAGAAATGACATCTAAAAAAATCATAGCAACACTCACTTTTATTTAAGTAGTAGTAGCAGTGGAAATTAAAAACATAATGGTACTTGGATTACATAATCTTCATCATCATTAGTTTCAACACTGACCTTGAAAAGTGGCACAGCATGAAGTGGTTGTTCCCCCATGCACACAAGATCACTGCCAACACCTGGTAACAATAGTAAACATATTCATGGTTCTCATTTTTGACGTCTCACATTTTCTTTCATAGTAAACATGTATCTTGCTTACATAGATTTTTGATATTTTGAAAAGAAACTCTGGCAAGCATAAGAACAGATGTATATTTCTGATTTGGAATTAAACCAAAACTGCCGTTGCACTAAGAAAAATGAGCGTTCATGGAAATATATTCAAGATTTTGGTTTGAAAATGCAGTTTTCATGATCTGACTAAAGTTTGTAAGGTATAGAATTATCATGCATGCACACACAGACCTGCCAACTTCACATTATCATTGGGCTTAGCATTTTCATTATCCGAGTGTAGCAAAATGGAATCTGATAGTAGCACCACTAATGTCCACTGTTACCACATCAGTCAAGCCACAACTTGAACACAAGTTGGCATACACTAGATCTACAAAACACATGATTACCACCGCCACTGATCATTTCACATATGGATATTCAGTCATGTACGTCTCACAGTAACATTGTGTCATCATCATCAAGTGCTTTGCCACATGGCGTTGGCAATCATGGACTTCCATCTATCTCTATCTCTTGTTGCCTCAAGCATTTCTGCCACCCTCTTTGTCTTCAGCCAGTCTGCAAGTCGGTCTAGTATCTTCTCCCTGGGTCTACCTGGTGCTCTCTTTCCCTCCAGCTTTCCTATTGTGTGGCTTGCCTTTTCTATGTTTTCAAAGCTTCACATTCATCGCTGGCTTTTTGCTGAGATATGAGTTGTTTTTCTTCTTCCTCTTCTTTTTTTTTTTGCACAATTGAACTGACAAAGTGGCTCAACAGCGATGATGACAAAGATTCCCAAAGAACAGAAATGAGTCATGTAAACTATACTATGACAGGCTCCATCGAATTAGCTGTCATGAAACGAGAACTTGTATTGGCTGATATACAATTGTGTCAGAAACATGTAAAATCGGGGAAACCACACCCATCCATCCCTGGTTTTCCATCACTTCACGCCAGCATAATGAGGGTGGTCTCCATCTCTTCTCCCTCATCGCTTTACCCCTCTCTGATCTTGAAGAAAGTCATTTACATAAATAACATTTTTAAAAACAGGTAAATTATTTTTATCTGTATACACATGAATCAAGACGCATTTTCAAACAGAAAAATTGTCCAACACATAACACTGATCTGCTGTTCAAAATGAGAAAGCTGAGATGATATGGTTCTGCATCAAAGATCAAATGGAACCTCAAAACCATTTTCCTGGGAAATAAATAATGGAAAGGAAGAAGAGGAAGAAAGCGGAAGAAATGGTCAGTCAATATCAGAGTAAACCAGAGAGAACTTTGCAAAATCCAGGCACTCACCCACAACTTTGACAAGTGCATGCTAACTGGTGCAATGTTTATCAGTAGTGTTATTGTACCTATGGAGCCTGTGAGGTTTGTAATCCGTAAAACTGAAACCAATAATTAGCACAGATAAGAGTTGTTTACTGACACACACATACCACAATCGATGGTTCTCTGCTTGGTGATGAAGGTCAGTTCTCGGTCCACTTCAAACACTCCTGGACCTGGTGTGATCACCACTGACACCTTGCCAGTCCGGTCAAAGTTACGGTCAATGTTGTAGTTCTCAAACACTGAAACAAAGATATTTATCTTGTAAACCTTGACAAATGCAATGATTCCAAAGCAATAATATATAAGCAATGTGTTCCATAAACCTTGCTTTGTAAAGTATGCTATGCTACATGTAAAAAGGTGAAATGAACCTTGCCCTTTTAAAGTATGCTATATGTAAAAAGGTGAAATCAATTAGCCCATTCTATGTAAGCTATAAGGTGAAATAAACCTTGCCCAGTTAAAGTAAGCTACATGTAAAAAGGTGAAATAAACCTTCTCCATTTAAACCATAAAAATCACCACTACCTTGTGCTATCTTGGAAGAAACCAAGGCTAAAGAAGTAAATCCTGTTAGAAAATCAGCCCCCACTGCCTTGTGGATGTGGGAACAACAAAGGCTAAAGAAGTAAATCCTGACAGAAAATCAGCCCCCACTGCCTAGGATGTAGGGGCGGGGGTGAGAGACACCTTAACTTTACTAAGGACTCCCACAATGCAGGCAATGTCCACCTCCTGTGTTTTGCTACTTTATCGTCCCTGACCATGAACAGGGTCTACCCATTCACAGCTGGGTGGACTGGGAGATTCTGTATAAAATATTTCCCCTAAGTTAAAATCAAACACAGTGCAGTCAGAATGGAAGGTGGCAGTTTCACTACTATATCAACTGATAAATGTGGTTATTTTCAAACAGTGAAACAAACATACATTTCACTAACTTTGCCTATTCAAAGACATGATGATAAATACAGTGTTCTGAAATATCAAAACAAGGCATATATATATTCTATAATCTTGCCACGCCAATGGCAATTTAAACCTTAATAATATAAAGATTCTCAAACACTGAAATTGAAACATATGTCCTGTAAACTAATGATACACATAATCATTCTCAAATGTCACAGGAAGCGTGTCTCATAGGCCTTGTCAAGTGAACAAGGATGCATTTCATTTCCATTTTCAAACATTGAACCACAAACTGAAGTTCAACAAACTCTGGTAACTGAACAGCATGATAAATGCAGTCATTTCTCAAACAGTGAAATACAAACTTTTGTGCTATAAATTTTAGCCGATCAAAGTAATGCTGAATATGTTCATTACTGAACCCAACCATGCAGACACCTATGCACATTACAAACCAATTAACCAACCATCACACTGCATATAGCAGTCTCCTTTCCTATTCTTATGACTATTATAATACAAAGGGTTGATTATTATAATACAAAGAAGCATAAATTAGGGACGGTCACCCCCCCCACCCCCCAAAAAAAAAAATCAACAAAAAATTATACACAAAAAAACAAAACCCGTTATCTTCTTTTCTTCTTTGCGCATGGAAACAACTGAAAGTTACATAATAACATGACGAAATCTCATCCCTGCTAACAAATTCTTTGTGTTGAGAAACAACTGTCAGAACTTAAACAGCCGTCAGAACATAGAAACCCTCTTGAAACAATTCCTATCTCAGCACAAAGAAACACCTTAAGTCACACAAAGAAGCAGTGGAACCCCCAAGACATATTTCCCGCCCAAAACACTCCAGCCACTTCACCCATACCAAGCCATACCCAGGACTCACAATTGAGGGACATGTTGAGGGTCTCCATGAAGTTTCCCTGGGCAGCAGTGGAGTTCCTGGCGGCAGGAATGCTCCAGTTGGGCCAGAGCTTGTGATGATAGCGCAGTACATCATCCTGGTATTGGATGAACAGTCTGCGCAGAAGACGTAGCGCATTGTTCCACTCTTCGAAGTCGTAGCGTTCATTCTGTACTATCAGCCTGTGTGAATGACCAGCAATAAAGATTACTACAGCACAACACCAACTATTCCTACCACTGATCATTATACAATAAATATCAATTCTATTTATTCCCTACTACTATTAATTTACAAAGCACAATAACTATTTCTGCCAATAATCATTCTAACACAACTATTAATTCTAATACTATGTATTCTATTAAATTCTAATATCATGTATTCTGTAATTACTACTATTAATTTACTGTAGTACAATTACTATTTCAACCACTAATTGTTATACAGCCATTATCAATTCTAGTACAACTTACTCTGCTACTACCACTACCACTTTAATGTACTACAACAGCTATTTCTACCACTAATCATTCTACAACAACTATCAATTCAAATGCCACTAATCCTCCTACCACTTTACTACAGCACAATAACTATTTCTACCACTAATCATTCTACAAAAAACTGCTAATTTTAATACCATTTATTCTACTACTACTAGCAATTCACTATAGTGTAATGACTATTTTTATGACCAATAATTCTGCAACATTACTAATTGTGACACTCCTTATTCTTCCACCTTTGCCATCCATGTTTGTATCATTACTAATACAGAGGCCTGATAGGTATACAGATACAGCTGCCTCCTACCAGTTTGTGCAGGTGAGAATCACACTCAAGAAAAACTTTGTGCAGCCTCCAATCTACCAAGACATGAACAGGAACCCGACCTTGTTCAGGGTTGGGCAAGATAAACCAGCAAGATAGAGGAGATGGGCACCCCCCCCCCCCCCCCTCACTGTGCTGGCTTAGACCTCAGGGCTATGTGAGAATCTTTTAGTTTTTTTTCCTCTACCACTGCTACTTCTACTACTGCCTCCACTTCAATCACTGGTTGTTGTTGAGAAAAATATTTCTTCTATAAACACGCAAAACTCATATAATAGCTTAAAAAACAGGCACTCACATCAAAATTGTTTCACAAATGTCATCTACAGAGGAACAAAAAATAAAAATAAAAACAAAATAAAATATGAAAGAGCTTTAATAAAACAAAACAAAAAAATTCAAAACTAAGAGTGATACCTGAAGCTTCCTGACACAGCTGACAAACAGAATTTTAAAAGTATTAAATCAGAATTTGCTGTACACCATTATTTCAACAACAAAAAGTTATAAAAATTTACCATAACAACTCTTACAAGTACTAATAAGTCTCATAAAACTGAGAAATAACACATGCTACTCATAAGACCATTCCTTTTTTTTTTGGTTTAACTCATTGGAGTCGCAGTCAAAAAGACCTACGAGTTATGCCGTGACGCATGATTTTGGCCTTATTTAAAAAATTTGACACACTTACACAAACTGATAAAAACATACAAGTTATACATCATTTAAAAGTTTATTTTACCTACTTTTGAAAATATTGAACAGTTTTACCATGGGTATTGATCATTTTTTTCACAAAATTTTTGAATTATGTCACTAAATACAAAAAAATGAAAAGTTTTAGCAAACATGTATGTTCATCTTACCAGGCTTGTAATATCCATCACCTAGTCCACTGGAAAGAATGTGGTAATTTTTCATCCAAGTAAAGATCCACAAGTCTCATGAAACAGTTTGAAGTCATATGATGCACTATATACAATGAAAAAGATGAAAAAATGAGTCACAATACCGGAGAAATGAAAGTCCAACAGAAATTATCCAAAACTACAAGTACATCAGGAAAAAAAAAAAAAAAAAAAGTCTGCACACATTCTCACTGTAGCAAATTCATTCCTTGTGGTAGTCTCTGACTGTATGATACAGTTCAAAACATGGAACTGAACACAGAGGCACTTTACATTGTTTGCACATGATGGTTGTTTGTTTTTTACAGTTTTGCAGTTCCTTGCGCGACACTCCTTTTGCCTTCTTTCTTGCGTAGCACACCTTGCATCCCCTCTGTGTTTTCCTGGTCTGGCCCTCTTTGGTAGGAGGAATGTCAGCTGGCCAGTGGTTGCCTGGCTGTAGCCTCCCCATGTCTTCTCCTAGGTCTGGGCAGGCAGCACCAGAGGTAGACGGCTGTGGGTCATCGTCATCATGAGTTGGCTCTGAGGCAAAGTTGTTGCAGACAGACCTGACAAAAGCATCCAGAGGCACTGTCTTGCGGCTGGAGAGCTTCCTGTGTTTGTTGTACAGGATGTGACTCTGAATCATGGACAGGGTGAGAAGATGAAAAGCCAGTTTCTTCCACCATTTCACTGTTTTGCGATGGAGAGGCAGATACGAGATCATCTGATCTGACTTATCAACACCTGCCATGTTGAAGATGTAATCCACAACACAAACAGGCTTGTTTTTCTCCTCTGACCTAGATTTCACTTTCTGCATAAGTGGGAGATGCTTTGTTGTGAGCATATACACATCTCTTTTGTCCTTCCACCGCAAGAACAGGGTCTGGTTTTTTCGGCGGTAATCCATTTCACCTTTTGCCAGGGTCTGCCGCACCAGATCTGAGGGAAGGCCAACTCGGTTGGACCGCACGGTTCCAACAACCTGAGTGTTGTCAGCACTGAGGGTTTCTGCCAGCTGAGGACTGCAATAATAGTTGTCTACATACAGTGTATGACCAAGATTGCGAAGTGGCCCAAGCAGCCGGTTGCAAACATCAAAAGGTTTATTGCTGACACCGGGGCTGTGACACATCACCTCCAGATTGTAAACATAACCTGAAGAAGACTCGCAAAGCTCGTACAGTTTGAGTCCCCACTTCACAGGTTTGTCCCGCATGTAGACCCGGAATGATGATCGCCCTCTCCATGGACACATGGCCTCGTCAATGCAGATCTCCTCTTTAGGCGTGTAGAGTGTCTTGAATTTCTGTAACAGACAAACCCCACCATAAGACAAAATGTTTCTGCCAGGATGTTTTGAAATTAAAAAAAAAAGGTAAAAATCCCTGCAAATGGAAAAAAATCAATGAATATACACACTATAATATTTATTTAGCAGTAACAATATAACTGCTGCACACACACACACACACACACACACACACACACACACACACACACACACACACACACACACACACACACACATATGATATATATATATACACACACACACACACATGCACTCTCACACACATGAACACACACACACATATACATTCATACTTCACAGATAAGAAAAATATATCAAAATTATTCACTACAAACTATAAACCTATGTTTAATTTTCTGGTGACAATTAACACAAAATATAAAGTAGCAAAAAATGAAATTGTAAACGCACTCACCTGCAGCACATGATCAAAGAAGGGGCGAATCTTGAACAGTGGGTCATGTCCATCTTGCCCTCTTGGGATGAAGTTGGCATTGTTGTTCAAGTGAAAAAATGCCAGGATTGAGCGGAAACGTTCGCGTTTCATCAGGCGTGAGGCAAACCCAGTGTGCAAGGAGGAATCAGTCGACCAGTAGTCAGTAATTTTCGTTTTTTTATCAGTCCCATGTGTATCAGTATGGCTACAAATCGTGTCATATCATCTAGAGTCACAGCATACCAAGTATTGAAAATTGATCTAGCAGTCAGTCCTCCAGCTGCTTTCTTTTGAGCACACGTCTCCCTAGCATTGCGGTTTGTTTCTGCCTTGTACAGTTTCAGCATGTCACGGTCAACAATCAATCGGTAAAAGTCAACCGGAGTGGGCGTGGCTGGAAAGTCTTCGGGCAGTGACAGTCCTGGGGTGCCAGAGAAAGGTGCATTCAGTGGGAAGTTTGTCAGATCTTTAGTCCAGTCATACATATATTCTTGTTCCTCGTCGTCGATATCTAGATTCAAATCTACCGGCATCAAGTCATTACGATCTCCCTGTTGGTTCGCGTCATTGTCGACGTCACATTCCATTTCTAGGTCAGCGTCGTTTTGGTCAGTCGGTGAATTTTCTGAGTCACTATCACTTGCAAAGTCATCATTTGGAACAAAATCTGAGTCATTATCATCAACAAAATCTCCGTCTGAACTTATGAGGTCAAATTCAACGTCAGAGCCTTCTTGTGTCACAAGTTCGACTGCCTCTTGCACTGTGTATCGCCTTCGCCCCGCCATTGTTGTTTACCAAAAATTGACCTTTCGGGTACTCTATGAAAAACCGTCTCTTTCGACTAAATACACGATTTCATGCTAGAAAAGGGACACAATTCCGTTCGAAATTGATTTACGAACAACCTGCATTAGTTTCCCTTGAATCAGAGCCTCCTTTCCATTTTAAAAAAAAATCCAATATCCGTGGTATCTTAAGATACTGCACGTCAAATCGCGTTGACAGAGCGCGGTATCATGTTAGACTGCACTTTTTCTCTGGTTTTGTTCCATTCATGATATTCGACCAAGATGTGTAGCATCTTGCAAACATCAATGCCCCACTTTTTTTTTTCTGTCCTGTTTGTCTTTTTTTTTGTCTTTTTTTTTTCATTTGAACACAGCAAGTTGTCCTTTTTGCCCCCGTTAGAAATAGCCAGCAGAATCGGCAAAGCCAAAACAGCATTCATGAACATGAAACGCATTCTTACCAACAAATGCCTATCAATTAACATCAGGAAGAGAGTTCTTGAATGTTATATAGAACCGGTAATGTTATATGGTTGTGAGGCTTGGACAGTCAACACACAAAGCCAGAACAAGATTGAGGCAGCCGAGATGTGGTCTCTAAGAAGAGTGTTGAGAGTTCCATGGACAGCAAAGAAAATTAATGAGACAGTCTTGATGAAGGCAGACAAAAGAAGATCACTGACAAGGAAGATTAGGAAAAGACAAGCAACATTTATACGCCATTTTATGAGAAAAGGGGAATTTGAGCATCTGGTCACAACAGGAAAGCTGGAGGAAAAGAGAGCACCAGGTAGACCCAGGGAGAAAATATTGGACAGACTTGCAGGGTGGCTAAGGACAGAGAGGGTGGAAGATGTGCTTGCAGCAACAAGGGATAGATACATATGGAGGGCCATGATCGCCAACGCCATGCAGCAGGGCACTTGATGATGATGAGTATACATGTTATTGCCCCTTCAATGAGTTCAAATACTGTGGAGGTTCTAAGCAGCAACAGAATGTGACACAACTTAACGAAAATAACTATATGCTCATTGTTTTTTCACTATCCATACCTATAGAAATCTTCATAAATGTTGCCATGATCATCTGTTTGTAGGCATTCTCTGATCTCCGGTGGAAAGTCCTCTGAAAAAGAAGGGCAAATAAGCTTTCAAACATGACACTGATTTAAGAAGCTTATTTCTTATCAATAGCAATGATAAGAAGAAGAACAAACAATAATAATAACAACAATAATCACAATATTACAATAACAATAACATCAACATCAATAATAATAACAATAACATCAATGTGGATACAAAGTGACAGGGCACTAACTGCAAGTTCTGTTGTAAAGACACACCAGATATAGCCTTTACTTCTTTTAACGCAAAAGTTTTTCATCTTCCCTGAAATATATGTATGTATGTATGTACACATGCATGTACGCACATTCCCACTCCCTATCCAAGACATCCACATGCTCATGTCAACTAAGGTAAGGACTGTGAGTCACAGAAGTAGTGCAAAAGAGAAGGAAAATGGTGATGTCATGTGAACAGTTCTGGTCTTTTCAATTGGGAAACTGATCAAAGAAGAAAATACATGTGTCCCCAAAATACCGACCTCTCAAACCCTCTTCCCAAGACATACACACTCATACATGCCCACCCACCTAAAGACTGCAAACCACAAAATATGTGAGATACGAGGACAATGGTGATTTCAAGAAAGAAGTTTCTTTCGTTTGCCATTCTCATCTGAGATATGTGACCATGCAGACACTGCGTTATATTGCATGGTACCATTGTTTGTTAATAAGTGCCTGCAAACCTGGTGACTCCAACTTAGCCCTCTAGGTTTTCTGTAGATATTATTCCCCCCACCCCCATCCCATTAGCTCATGGCCAAAAAACCTATCCTGTGAGTGCAGGGGCTGAAGGTTTTAGACAGATTCTTATTCCTATTGTTGCTAAAAGCCCAGCCGAATGCATATCAAGGCTATAACCATTTCAATGCACATACAGTACTTCGACAGAAAGAAAGAAAAGAAAATTAAGTAAACATATCAATGCATTCAAGCATGATATCCAAGGAGATGCCCCTGGCGCTGACCACTCCATCCAATTTATCGCACAGGGGATTTAAAAAGCATACCTGAATACAAATTTAAACATAATTATTCTAAAATTGCTTCTGCATATCTCACTTCCCTAGAGCCAAAAATGCACTTAATACATGTACCCAATTATCAATCCTACGAGAAAAGTATGTAAGACTTTTTCGAACATGCAGGTGAATGGACCAGCAAAGCAGAAAATGATAGGAAGAAACGACAGAAAGCAAAAGAACATGGCAGAAACAGAGTGACAGAAAAGAGGAAATTTCTAACAGAATTTCCAGAAATGACAGAAAGCAAACGAACAAGGTAGAAACAAAGAGAGTAACAGAAAAGAGGAAATTCCTAGCACAGAACTTCCAGAAGGTGGGGACACTAATTATACTGACAGAGCCACTGGCATCCCCACAGGGAGTTTAGGCAGATGACTCCATAAAAGGACATACATATTTTCTGAGTATGGCCTTGCCAAGGGCCATCCATCATGGGAGCAGTTCTAATCCTTCCAACTGGCAAAGCGATCCACATCTGCAGGCACACACACATACACACACACACTCTGTCATGTCCATTTACCCAAAGACTGTGAGTCATAAATGGTGCGAGAGAAGAGCACAATGGTAACGTCATGGGAGCAGTTCTGGTCCTTCCATTTGGCAAACAAATCATTGAGGAATCCGTTGACAGCCTTCTCAAAGTACAGGTCACCATTAAGGTCAAACTCCCACATCTCAGAACTCATCTGGATGAAGATCTGAACCACAGCAGTAGATGATCTAAATACCACCTGTAAATACAAAATTGCCAAGAGGTATGTAAACTGATTCAAACTGTGGAAAAGCAATGCTTGTAATTTGTCATGCTTGATCTAGATTATACTTAAGAATATGTTTTGATATATACACTGACTCAAAATATGGAAAATCGTGTTTGTAATTTGTCATGCTTGATCTAGATTATATTTAAGAATATGTTTTGATCTATAAACTGACTCAGAATATGGAAAAACATGTCTGTAATTTGTCATGCTTTATCTGGATTATATTTAAGAATATGTTTAGTCTGGTGAAACACATATATACACACAATGTGAACTAAGCAAGCTGGCACAAAGACACGAACATATTTACACATTAACACATATTCTATTTTTTATGTTAGAAATGAATCCTACAGAACCCAGATTAATTCCTTTGCTGCAATTGCTTATCATGTATGTTGAGAAAATTTCCAGGAAAAAATGACAAAATAACATCTATGATTTAAAAGTATCTATACAATGAATCAGAAATAAAAAGGTCCTTTTGTGACAACTTAATTTGGAAATACCGAATCAAATTGTTGCACAATCTTCCTGAAATGCCATGCTCCCTTTATTCACATAATGTCTCTCTTTAAACACCCACCCACGCACACACACACACAGAGTGACACACACCCCGGGAGAGGATGTGGAAAGAGGAAACTGGGCAGAAAGAGGAAACTTGGCCAGAGTGTGCCCTACCCCTTTCATTCACATCCCTCCCCTTCACAATCTGTCCTCCCTCCCTTACACACTGATACACACCACACCACTGAGCATGCTATATGTAGGCATATGTAGGCCTACAACTTGCAAACTGACCCTGGTTTCCTCTGTGATGACCCCACAAGTGACCTTCTCTCCTTTGGACCACATTTCGTTGACCAAGCATCTGTCACACACATCCATTAATGTTCATACAGTAAACAGTATGTTTGTGTTCTAAACCTGTGTGTGTGTGTGTGTGTGTGTGTGTGTGTGTAAACCTGTGTGTGTGTGTGTGTGTAAACCTGTGTGTGTGTGTGTGTGTGTGTGTGTGTGTGTGTGTGTGTGTGTGTGTGTGTGTGTGTGTGTGTGTGTGTGTGTGTGTGTGTAAATATTTTATTTCAATCGAACTCTAAACTTTATGACATGCAATTGCCATATATTATATATATTTGATCATAGTAAGGTAACAAATCAATCTGCATATCATAATCAAATCAGTATCAAAGAAGACAAGCTCCTGCTACACGACACATTTCTTACTACATAAAAGGCCTGGTATTACATCTTTCTCATATTGATCAAAAAGATGTTTGCTGTTCTTTCTGAGCATGCCCACTTGCTCATGTGTGTAAGGACATGCCTACTTGTTGGCAAGTCTAGGTACAAGCCTACTTGCTGGTATGTCTGTGTCCACTTATTGGTATGTTTAAGTACATGTCCACTTGCTGGCATGTCTAAATGCATGTCCACTTCCTGATTTGTTTAAGTACATGCCCACTTGCTGGCATGTCTAAGTACATGTCCACTTGTTGGTATGCTTAAGTACATGCCCACTTGCTGGCATGTCTAAGTACATGTTCACTTGTTGGTATGCTTAAGTACAGCCCACTTGCTGGCATGTCTAAGTACATGTCCATTTGCTGGTATGTTTAAGTACATGTCCGCTTGCAGACATGTTTAAGTACATGTCAACTTGCTGGCATGTCTAAGTACATGTCTACTTGCTGGCATGTCTAAGTATATGTCCGCTTGCAGACATGTTTAAGTACATGTCAACTTGCTGGCATGTCTAAGTACATGTCCACTTGCTGTCATGTCTAAGTACATGTCCGCTTACTGGCATGTCTAAGTGCATGTCTGCTTGCTGGCATGTTTAAGTACATGCCCACTTGCTGGCATGTATAAGTACATGTCTACTTCCTGATACGTCTAAGTATACATCACTCGCTAACAAGTCTAAGCTATGTCCACCTGTTAACATATCCACTTACTAACATGTCTACATACATGTCCAATTACTAACATGTCTATGTACTTGCCACTAATCCACGCATCTAACTATACTGTGCGCTTTGTCAATTTATCATGAATACTGTACAATTAAATTAATGGGAGAAATAGTATGTGAAAACTGTTCAAAAATATACTTTCATCTTAATTTTTATACTTTACCTGATATCTGCAAACTCGACCTTCTTGTACAGGTAAACACATGTTTTTTCTGCATAAAAAGAAATGTTATATTTTGTCAGTTATATATTGTCAAATACAAGCACTAAAACTTGGATGTGATAATCAGGTAATCTCTGTGTCACTGTTTGTTTCTATTTAAAAATGAACAGGAACAAATAAAGAAGGTTTGTCGTTTTAATACAATAATAAAAACAGCTTGAACAGAACATCCTTAACATTTTACACAATGTGTAATTGAAGGAATTAATATACAAATACAAATGGTATGCACAAAATTATATACAAAATGTGATAAAGTGATAATCTCTCCCTCTTTTTTTGTCTGATACACGCAAGTGCACACACACACACACACACACCACACACACACCTTTACAGACCACACACATACATAAACACAGACACACACTCTCTGAGTCTCTCTCTCTCTCGCCCCCTCCTTTCTTCAAAGAAGTATACCTTGGCCAGAAACATGGAGGCCGAGATTGATAACTCACTCATTTCAAGCTAATAATGTCTTGCCGCAACACCAGCAATCTGGCACACATAGCACTACAGAGGGCTCGGAACAGTACAAATACAGATTTTTGAGGGATCTGGGATGTATTTCACTGACTGTTGTGTCGATCAAACAAGACCATATCATCAACAAAGCTTCTTGTTGCTTAGTTTGTTCCATCTTCTGTCAGTGGAGTTGATCCCACACTGCTCATTCCAGGTCCATAACACACTGTCAACCACAAGTTCATACACTAGAAGTTCCAGTGCTTGGAAGCCCACTATAGCCAGAGACCACATGCCATCATAGGGCCACCCACTAGAGGTGACTCTGCACTGCCACTGGGTCACTTCAAATGAATTCAACAATGCATGTTCTGATCAAATTTGTTATGGACACTGCCTACTAAGTGCCCTAATCACTCAATTGTGAGCCAGATTGAAAGACCCACCCCCACCCCTGTTTTTAGTCTATTTGTCACAGGTTTGACAGACTATTGCTATCTACACCTCCATCACCCCCACCATCTTACACAAACACCCCTTCCTCTCCCGTAGACTTTATCAAACACATACAGGTCAATGGACCAGCAAGGCAGAAAATGATAGGAAGAAATGACAGAAAGCAAAGGAACAAGACAGAAACAAAGAGAGTGATAGAAAAGAGAAAATTTCTAGCACAAAATTTCCAGAAGGCGGGGATACTATTTATACTGAAAGAGGTCCCAGAATCCCCACGGGGCAAAAGATGGGTAAGAACTCACCAAGGTAGTCATTAATCTCCACATGTCACTGCGGTGTAAGTACTGCTCCTTGAACAGGAGCTCCACCATGTCCACAGCCACATTCTGATAAACACACACACACACACAGAGTAGATACAGTGTTTTTAATTACTGATTAACTATTTGACTCTTACACCCAAACTGCCAACTGCAAAAACTTAACCCTTTGACTCCCTCACCCTATCAACCAGCTTCCTGCAGGAAGCTGATGGAAAGGGTGAGGGAGTCAAAGGGTTAAGTTTTTGCTTTGCTAGCATGGTTGACAATACAGGATGCAGGTGGACAGGTTGCGTGAGTCAAAGTGTTAACCATTAACATGCATCTAGTCAAATCCTATTATGAATTACCTTGATCATTTCCCTCTCTGATCCCTCCTCTATTATCCATACAAGACAATTTGTGTGTGTGTGTGTGTGTGTGTGTGTGTGTGTGTGTGTGTGTGTGTGTGTGTGTGTGTGTGTGTGTGTGTGTGTGTGTGTGTGTGTGTGTGTTAGATATTTCTTTTAACATCTGTTTACATCAGTGTTTTTAGAGAGAGAGAGAGAGGGAGAGAGAGAGAGAAATGTGTGCATGCGTGTGTGTGTGTGTGTGTGTTGTGTGTGTGTGTTTTGTGTTGTGTGTGTGTGTGTGTGTGTGTGTGTGTGTGGTGTGTGTGTGTGTGTGTTGTGTGTGTGTGCGTGTGTGTGTGCGTGTGTGTGTGTGTGTGTGTGTGTGTGTGTGTGTGTGTGTGTGTGTGTGTGTGTGTGTGTGTGTGTGTGTGTGTGTGTGTGTGTGTGTGCGCGCGTGCCTGCCTGCCTGCATGTGTATATGTGAATGCATGCATGCCTATGTGTGTGTACATGTGTGTGCCTGCATGTATGCATGTGTGTGTGTATGTGCACCAATTTCATCCACTCTACTTATGTTTCTTTATCTAAATGTTGCATATTTCTGTCAACTCAACTTGTACAGTGTGTTGAGTTTTGATGTCATCACGAGGATACATTCTAGAAATTTTCAACTGTATAATCTGAATGAAAAAAGTGAAAATTGTCCTAAAATTTAAAGGTCATACTCATAGGAGAGTAAGTTGCTAGAAACCTCAACATTTCTTGAGACCAGTATTATGACAGTGATGTCCATCTCCTCTCCCTTGTTGCTTTACCTTCTGAAACCTGACCTGGGTCAGATAATCATTAACAGCTGGGCAGACTGGAGCTTCCATACAAAAAGTTTTTCCCCAAGTCAGACTTGAAGTTTGCTGTCAGACTGGAAATTGGGAGTATGACCGTACATCTACAACAGTATAAGCTGAATCTTTCATACTGAGTAATTTTTGTTTCCCTGTGTATGTGAGCGGGAGGGAGAGGAGTACAACTCTGTGTGTGTGTGTGTGTGTGTGTGTGTGTGTGTGTGTGTGTGTGTGTGTGTGTGTGTGTGTGTGTGTGTGTGTGTGTGTGAGTGTGTGTGCATGAGCGCGTGTGTGTGTATGTGTGTGTGTGTGTAAGTGAGAGAGAGAGAGTGATGTGTGCAGTGAGTGTGTGCGTGTGTGTGTGTGTGTGCATGTGTGTGTGCGTGCATGTGTGTGTGTACATACATGCTTGTATATGTGTGTGTGTGCAAAAAGGATAACTGTGTGCACATAAGCTCAAAGAAAAAAGAAGAGTTCAGTACTCCTTACTTTAAGCTCAATTTTGTTGACAATGACTTCTTTATACGCTCGCAGCTGGAATGTTGTTGCAATACTATCAGCAATACTGACAGTTTCTGAAAAAAAATAGTATGTTACAGTTTAGATCATGAATCATGTTTCAAGATAACAAGAAACAACTGGACACAGATTCTTCTGACATTTTGCACATGAGACAATCAGTATATACTATTTTGGTACACAGTAAAAAACTGAGAGGACACTGATTTACTTTTTGAGCATTGTAAAATTTACAGCCCCATCCCCTGAGTATAATTCTGCATGTATACAAGGCAACCTAACCCAACCCAACCCAACCCAAATCTACCTTTCTTAAATTAACAATCTTATCATTCAGAAACATTTAATGCAGCTAAAACTGGAGGTGAAACTTTTTTTTCCAAAACAGGTCACCGAAAATAGTCAATTTTAATATTTTGGGCACAGATATATAAAACTCTTGTTTAAATGCAAACATATAAAGGTATGTTTTTTTTAAAAATTTTGCACTTCAAATGATAAATGTCTACTCTTCTCAAAAACAGAGAAAACATGGTAGCTCACTTATTTCTGAACGTTTATTGTATTTACAAACCTACTCCCCCTTCTGCCAATTTTTAATGTGCAACATATTTTTACTAACATGCAAAACTGCGATAAGCATAGGGAAAATCCCAACCCATATATGCTTATACAATGTGCACACATACACAAACACACACGTATGTACATAACAATAATCAAAAAATAAGTAAGAACCGTAATGTGCCCAGCTCAGTGGCTTTCAATTTGTACAGGTGACAGAATGTCAAGTGTTTCACTATTTGTCAGGTATGTTGTCGTGAATAACTTCTATGTCAGCAGTCCATCCTGCAACCAATTTAAATCACACACTTGTTTTCTGTCAATAAAACCGACCTCCCGAGTCTTGCACTCACTGCTGAAATAATCTAGCTCACTAAAAAATCAAGTGACGGCTTCACTTTCTCTCGTGCACATGTTATGGCAGTAATCAAGAGTTCTGTATCTTTACTAGGACAGGCCTAATTACTGCCAGGTGCAGCACAGATGTACGACTCATCTTTTTTAAGTTTAAGCAATACCCTGATTACCACAAAAAAATCACATTAAGTGCTCCTATCAATATCTGTCTTTATCATCAATGATCTCATCAAAGTCATTATCATGACCTTAAGCGTTAAAATATTTCTCAGTTCAGATCAGTACAGAAAAGAAGATAATACCACCTTTTTGCTGGAAATCTTCAGGAAGAGCTTCCACTTGCAACAAGAGGCGGCTGAAAAATACAACAAGATGAACAAATCATTGATTGATCATACTGATTATCCCTCTTTTTAAGATAAAATAAATCAATGAAAGTCATCAAGGTTTCAACTTCATCAGTCTATTTTTCACTTGTCTGGCCACTGTGATCCTTAAAACAGGCCAAGCTCATCTACAAATATGCACTGAGCTCTTCTAAGTTACAGTCTGGTAAAAACAACAAACAATTTCTTTGAGACCTGTTTTCATTTGTTTGACCTCCGCAATAAATGCAACTATTGGGAATATGCATTTTAATCTACAAAAAGAAGTCAAATGATTTATTTATCTGTGTCCCATGTATGAGAAAGATTAATATAATCTATACTGCCGAGAAATCCTTACAGCATTTTCGATCACCAAAATATGGATCGCACCAAATTAAAATCAAATATGAAATATCAAATGTTGGTTTCTCCTATCTAAACTTTCTAAGGAACTATCCATAAAAACACTATGAGATAGTTACCAATAAGCTTTCGAGTGTGCATCAGTCAGCACCTGCAACTACTCATTTTCAAAACTCAAGGATTCAAGCCTATTTTCATGTGAAAGCAAAAATGTATCATTAACACATGAAACAAAAGCAATCACACACACACACACACACACACACACACACAATGCACAAACACACAAAAACGCATGTTTGTGTGAATGCATGAGAAACAATTTGATCTCACTGCACATATACGCACCAGTACACATGAAGATATGTATGCATGTGCATATCACATGACTACGAGTGTATCATGAATAAGTGCACATGCATGTAAACTTTCAGGGAAAATGATATCTATATGAAATAGTTGAAAAGATGCATACAGAGATTGAAATAGGGACAGAGGAGGCAAAAATCTCTACCTATATTCATCTTCTGGGTGGTAAATTTCCAGCACATCTCCAATGGTCACACCAGGAAAGTCTTTTGTCGTGATCAACAAATCTTTCTGATCTGAAAGCAATACTTCTCCTGCACTGACAAATATCACATCTCAGACATTACAACCGAAGATGGACATCTATTTCATAATCAACCCAAAAGAAACAAAAGGTAAGGATTATATGATCAAGTCACGTATGAGTAGCTTCAACTGTTGTTTCTAAAAACAATCATACAGCTTTGTCATAAAACACACATTTGCATAAAACATGCTTTTTGTTTGCTTGTCAATGCCCATTGCATTAAAAATGTGTACTAGTCCTGTTTCATAGATAAACTAACCTACCTTTCTGTGTACTGTGTTCTGTGCTGGATAGAATAAAGAATATGACAGAATGATGGTACGTATGTCAGTCTTAAAAAGGACTGTGGGTTTGTACTCTGTTATCAAGGCCTGACTGGCAAAGAGGTTGAGCTCCTGCTTTCCAATCTACCTGCTAAGGATAAAGTCTCACTTGAGGAAACTTTGTGCATGTGGACTTTCATCCACATGGCTCAGACAGTGCTGGGAGAAAGTAAAAATGACAATGGGATAAGATCCAAGATTCAGTGAGCACCTGCTGTCAATTGTGAATAAAGGCAATCTCACCTTATGATATCACTTATCAGTCACTGTTCAGTGTTTGGGATTTAATATTTTCAAGTCTAAACAAATGAAAAATCAACATAAACATGATCATGCAACACATGACTACTCTATTAACAGTTTTAGGTATCAGCTTGATCAACCACCACCATTTTTAGCCAGATCTACCATTACCACTTTTATCTTGATGACACCTAATTCCATTAGGCCTGCAACACTTGCAATGCAACAACTTGGAAGTTACTAGGGGTGTTGTAAACTTCTTTAACCAACACATTCTGCAGTGCCTCTTATAAAATACATGTAAACATCAAAGCTTAGTGAAAACAAATAAAACTCAAATTAAAAGGGTACTTATGATGCACATACAAACCTTCTGATGCACATACAAAATTTACACAACTTGTGGTTGCTAGTTTGAAAGTGACCAACATTTTCATTGTGCTTTTACAAAAAACAAAACAAAAACAAACAAACAAAAAAACAACCAGCAGCAGTTGTTAATGTGTAAATATGTGTTTAAGAAAACATACCTCAACTACCCAAAAACAAAAACCAAACAAAACCAATGATAAAAAAAGACAGAAAAATATGTACATACACATTTTAAAAACAATCTATTTCTATTTTGAGGTTTCAACAAATAAAAACAATGTATCAAACATGACATAAGCATGTAATATAATCAGATATACAAATATATGAATAAATAATTTGTATACAAATATATGTAGGCATGTATACTATTATAATATACATGCCTACATATCTAGTTGTATATATATATATATATACATACATATTCATGAAAAATGATTCATATCATAATACATGATACATAGATGTGTGTGTGTATATATACATACATACAGATATATATATATATCTTGGTCTAGATAGATATACCTATGCATATGTAGACATTCATACACATACACACACACAGTGACACACACATATAATGATATTATATATATATATATCTTGGTCTAGATAGATATTATGCATATGTAGGCATTCATAAACACACACATACACACAAATAAACATATGCATACTTCTATGCATATGCACATGTATGCCCACATAAAGGTATGTACATATGCACACACAGACACATACAATACATAACTGCAATCATGCAAGAGTGTCCAGTATTGCAAGACAAATACTGAATGCATAATTAACCCATTGACTCCCGCACCCTGTCCACAAACATCCGGCATCGTCAACTGTGTTAGCAAAGCAAAAACTTAACCCTTTGAGTCCATCACCCTATCCACCAGCTTCCTGCAGGAAGCTGGTAGATAGGGTGAGGAACTTAAAGGGTTAAGGTTTTGCAGTTGGTGGATAGGTGCGGGAGTCAATGGGTTAATAAGAATTTTCATTCTTTCACCAGCTCAGGCAATTTTAGTTGCCACTATTGTTCACTGCCACATGCGCCTTTGGTTAACACTGAAAGCATATCAAAAAAGCTTTTTCACAAAAAGGCAGTCTTTCACTCAGTAACAAGGTTTGCTCCAACAGCTGACTTTCCCTGCATGATTGTTGACAAACACTTCACCTCTCAACCGAATTTTTGGTGATATAACCCAGTGTTATTCTGACACTGGCTGAATGACTTGCTCGGTGAAGCACTGACCGAAAAATACAACTCTGAGGGGTGTTTTCAATCATAAACTTGGTGTTGAGATATTTAAGGCAGTAACAGATAGTGAGATATTGATCTGTTGATTTAATTTTTTGTTACTATCGTTTGTTTTTAGACAATTTAATCTAGGACTAATGACTTTGTCCCATGCTTTTGCATTCTGACCTTTCACTTGTCAAAGATAAGTCTCACGATGGCAAAACCAACAACAACATCAACAAACAAAAAATCTGAAGCTATGGAGTATGAAATAGCAGACACAAAAATGTGTTAATTTATTGTGTAGGCCTACGTGTATGTCGTGTGGCTGGCTGGGCCACCAGTGGGCGGGTGTAACAGAGTCGGTGAGTGTGTGTCTGTGTGTGTACACGCCCGCAACACTTTGATTTTAACCCGGTAATGGCGTAGTTTAAGTCTCTCTCGCTCCCTCAGATCTTTAACTTTACAGCAGAAGGTGAAATGTACCCCTATATGCCTATCTTTTCTTGTCAAATCATGGGTCACAACTCGGGTCAACCGTCAAGAGCAGACGTCGCTTCAGCTTTTCAGGGTGAATCCCCAATCAGAACTGTTTATTCTCATCTAGTTCTTTTTAATGCAATAAAAAAACTTGCAAAACAAGCTGCACTTGTTTCAACTAATAGTGCAACCACAAACAAACTTACTGGGATTGCTTCTGTGAACCCATAACTTGTAAGTTTTAGTCATAGTTTCTCTCGAGCCCCTGCAAGCATAGTAGCTCTCTAGAATTAAAACAAATTATGTTCTGTGGGAAGGGCAGTTACTCCAAGTTTCTAACACACGCTGGTCTGTAAACAACCAAGATGAACCATCCAGAGATCGCAGCCGAACTCCAAAAGAAACTCATCCGGAAGAGCATTTTGAATGCTGGAGTTGGTGATCTGCCGAATTATGTTGCTGGTGGAAAGGTATTGTTCACTCATGCTCAGAACAGAGACAGTTGTAGTCCGAAAAGTCTGATCATGATGATGCATTGCTGGAGAAATTCTGGAATTTTCAGAGCTAGATAAGTAGATTTAAGTCATTTGATTTACTATTTAGGCCTACTAGATTGAAGATGTAGATCTTTTTCATCATATGATCATTGTTTTACTCTGTAGACCTATACATAGAGTGACAGACGTTGTGCACATGTTTGCACAAACACGTCCTGTCACAGTGTCTGTGATATAAGTACTTACCTATACTGGCTATAGGTTAATAAATAATCTGGCAAGGCCTACTTGGGTTAATATAGGCCTACATATTTCAGTGTGTGTCATTGTGTGCACTATTCATGACCATACGTGTGTGTGTGTGTGTGTGTGTGTGTGTGTGTGTGATATTCGTATCTAATTAGGGCCTATAATCAGGCTGATGTCAGAAATAAGGTGATACAATTAGGTTTGAGAACATGATGTCATGCGTTTTGTTTTGTGGGTAATGATTTCTCACCAAAATTAGGTTTGAGAACATGATGTCATGCGTTTTGTTTTGTGGGTAATGATTTCTCACCAAAATTAGGTTTGAGAACATGATGTCACACAGTCATGCATTTTGTTTTGTGGGTAATGATTTTTCACTCACCAGAGTCCTCAGCAGTCTTGTGTTATTTTGTGTCAGGATATCATAATACAGTCTGTCACCTTTATATATAGAGTATACCGACTTTTAGTCATGGCAGTCCATAACTCCATTGATAAGTCATTAATAATTGTAATGTTGTATTTTACACATGAGATTTTGTATTGCTTGAATACATTTGCTTAACATTTTAGCTTCAGTGCACTTACATATTGTTTTAGGTTGGGTATTCAGAGACCTCCATTTTTATGTTTTTCTTGCCATTTTCCTATTTGTCTTATCTTGGTTTTTCTTCCAAACAAAATCATACACAGTTTTTATAACTTGTCAAGCATATGGTCTGGTAGATTAGGCAAGGGAATCCACCACGGCTGCATTTCCCAGCCATTCTGCCACCCTTTAGTTGCGAGCCGGCGTCGCCTGCGTGTGCTATTTTTAGCCAGGCAGGGTCGACCAAAGTTGGTCAGTGTAGCGCGTCTTTGTGCTCCCGCACTATTGATAAAGGGACGGGTGAAAAGGGTATGGGGAGTGGAAGGGAAGGGGCACGCTATTAATAGCCGGAAGAAAGTGGCCAGCTAAAGTATCTCGGATTTGTGCGCCGTGCCACAAGTGAACAATGTTTGTAAGTTGCACTTTTGGTCTTAACCATGTCTTGTGCCTGCCCATTAATTTTATTGATTACTGAAGATTTTATTGATTACTGCAGAGATGATTGAAGCCCTGGAGGAATTTGGCATAGAAAAAATAACAGTCCTACTAAATGAAATTTACGACACTGGAAAAATCCCCAAAGATATGTCAAAATCAATTTTCATTGCACTTCCAAAGAAGACAGGGGCTATAGAATGTGAACTCCATTGCACAATCAGTTTGATGAGTCATGTAACAAAAATCCTGTTAAGAATAATCATGATGAGGACAAGGAATAGAATCAAAAGAAAAATAGCAAAAGAACAGTGTGGATTTGTGGAAGGGAAAGGAACTATTAATGCCATATACATCCTAAGAACTATCATAGAGAGGTCAATTGAGATGAATAAGGATTTGTATTTATGCTTTGTTGACTATACCAAGGCTTTCGATCGGGTATGACATGAAGAATTGATCAACCAACTGGAGAGACTCAGTGTTGATGGAAAAGATCTATGAATAATCAGGAATATGTACTGGGAACAAACAGCTGCAATGAGAATAGAAAACAATATAAGCTCTTTCCAAAACATCAAAAGAGGAGTCAGACAGGGTTGTGTTTTGTCACCAGATCTGTTTTCACTTTACAGCGAAAACATCATAAGAAACCTAGAAGAAGACCCTGGATTAAAGGTTGGAGGGAAAATGATAAACAACATTCGATACGCAGATGACACCATGCTAATTGCAGAAAATGAAAGGGACCTACAAAACCTTGTGATTATACCAGAAACAGAAAGCAGGTTGGAACTAAACAGCAGGAAGACTGAAATCATGGTGATCAGTAAAAAACATGAAATCCCCTCATGCAAAATAACAGCAAATGGCACAACCTTGACACAGGTTAATAAGTTCAAATACCTGGGAACGGTCATTTCATCAGATGGCAGATGCACATCGGAAATAGCCGGCAGAATCGGCCAAGCCAAAACAGCATTCAAGAAGATGACAAGCATTCTTACCAACAAATGCCTATCAATTAACATCAAGAAGAGAGTCCTTGAACCAATAGAACCAATAGAACCAATACTGTTGTACGGATGTGAGGTGTGGACAGTCAGCAAGCAAAGCCAGAGCAGGATTGAGGCAGCTGAGATGTGGTTTCTAAGAAGAATGTCGAGAGTTCCATGGACAGCAAAGAAAACAAACGAGACAGTCTTGATGGAGGCAGACACAAGTAGATCACTCATAAGGAAGATTAAGAAAAGACAGGCAACATTTATAGGCCATTTTATGAGGAAGGGGGATTTGGAGCACCTGGTCATAACGGGAAAGCTGGAGGGAAAGAGAGCACCAGGTAGACCCAGGGAGAAAATGCTAGATGGACTTGCGGAGTGGCTGAAGACGAGGAGGGTGGAGGAGATGCTTGGGGCAACAAGAGATAGAGACAGATGGAGGTCCATGATCGCCAGCGCCATGCGGCAGGGCACCTGATGATGATGATGACTGAAGTTAGTTTTCATAAGAATAGAATTTTGATTCTCTTGTGTTTTGCTATCATTATTACTGTCAGTTTTCATATGATCTTGATCATTTGGCTTCTGTGGGCACCACTGAAGTTTGAAAAGATGTAAATGAATTTCAGGTGACGTTTCATTACCACACAACGCTTGTAGATGATGAGAGGACGCTGCTGGACAACAGTAAGACAGTTAACAAACCCATGGAGCTGATCCTAGGCAAACAGTTTAAACTGGAAGTGTGGGAAACCCTCGTCAAAACTATGAGGGTGAAGGAGATAGCTGAGTTTATGGTTGCTGACATCAAGGTGAGCATCAGTGACATTCATGTTCAACAAACGAGCAAACAAAACTATGCAAACAAATTTACAACAACAACAAAAAACAACAACAAACAAACAAACAAAAAAGGACAAACAAATATACAAACACAAATGCAAATAGTTGAAATACTCAAACTAGTCAAAGCTTACATATTAGTTTAATATTATTATGGTAATATGCAGGACACAGCTGTGTACCCAACTGTGGCCAAAAGTCTTCGGGACATCAACAAAGGGCATTCCCCTCACTCGGGTGGTCATCATTGTTGTGGGATGATGATGGACGGGGGTACAGGTTATGCTGACCTGAACGAGTTGATGAAGAAACCTCAACCACTTTTTTTTACACTCGGTAAGTTGACATTGATCTGTTTGTTCATAGGATGTGCAGAGTGGGGTCCAGTGATGAAAACACTCACTTGGAAAGTAAGAAAGTCCCAGTTTGATTCCTGGTTGGACAGGAATTTTTCTCTCCTCTCAACTAGAAGGCATAGCAATACAAAGGCCATGAGACCTTTACAATTGATGTGGATGTTTGCCTTTCAGATAAGACAGTAAACTGAAATCCTGTATTGGGATGTACTTCATCATCATCATCATCATGTGCTCTGCCGCATGGTCTTGGTGATCATGGCCATCCACACAAATCTATCCCTTATTGCTGCATGTATTTCTCCCACCTACTCTGTCCTCAGCCATCCTGAAAGTCCATCCAAAATTATCATGGCCAGCCAGGATATACTTTGCGGTGTAAAAAAAACCACGGTAAGCAAAGGATTGTGCTTTGCAAAACTGATACTGAAAATCCACTGGAATAGGTAGATAAAAATAGTTGCCAACACAACGAAAGAAAAAAAAGGAGTGATTTTGCTCTGTAGCAAGATACTGTCCATGTGGAGGGCAGCCCAAAATCATGCTGAGAGTAGAAGTTTCCACTGACCACCACAGTACATGGTATGTCACTGTTTAGTGGATGTTGTCGGCCAGATAATGGCACAAGCAAGTAGATTATACATGACATTTGTGTCCTTTATGTACCCATTGTGTATCTCTTTGTATTCATTGTGCTACTTGTCTCACTTGATTTCTTTTTTTTATTTAATTTGCAGAATTATTGAAATATGAAGCCCCAGAGGACTTTCAGAAGGAAACGTGGACAATGAGTGCAGAAGAAAAGGCAGCACGAATTCCACAACTAAAAGAACAAGGGAACACACTGTACAAGGAAAAGAAGTTTAAAGAGGCCATGGGAAAATATGAGGAGGCTCTGGGTCTTTTGGAACAGTTAGCAACACTGTAAGATTGTGTATGCACATTGTTTGTGTGTGTGTTTGCATAATTTGCATGAATGTGTGTGTGTGTGTGCTTATTCTCATTATGTATGTTAATGTTCATTCAGATTGTCAGTTGTGATATATATCATTCCATACTGTATGAAGACAGTGTCTAGTTTCAGTAAGTGGCTGAGGATTATGATTGTGGGTCTTACTTTTATAAACATATTAAAAAGAAGTAGCATGCACTGTGGAAGAGTAAGGTGCATTTCTTCTAGGCTTATCCTAAATGCTTGTTTAAACAAAGATTATTAGATTGCACTGATGGTGGCCTTTTTAACACATCTTCAGAATTAAGATTGTTCAACATAAATTTAAATTTGAAATTTGATCTTAACTGGTACATCATTGATTCTTTGTTTACATAGATATGTGACTAAATTTGCTGCAGTAAATCACATAATGAAGTTTGTCCCAAAACAGTTAGGTTGTTGAGAAATAAAATGAAGACCTCATTCAGGCCAGCTATATTAAGGTGAGTCCCGATCTTTCATTGCTGTTTTACTTCCCCTAGTCTTGACCAGGTCATGCACTCTTTCACAGTCAGATGGATCAATGTTGTATATATGAAGTTTTGCAAGTTTGGCTCTAATTTGCTCAGTTGTGTAACAGAGTGCCCTGCTGTGTTACAATCTGTTTCCCCATTTACCTACAGCGGTGCTAAAAAGGCAACCTGGTGTAGTGTTTTTGTCTAGATCTAAAACGCCTTGCGTTTTCTCAGCCAAGTTGTACTATTATTTTACAGCCTCTTTCCATTCACAGCTATGCATTGAGCATCCGAAAAAAACCTAAGTAATATGTTGTGCATTTAGGATCTTGTTGTCATATCTGCTTAAACAATAAGCAGACCTACAATGAGTAGATGTGTTCCAAAACTGGGCCCATGAACTTTTTTAGTCACCATTCATTACGGCACTTCTCTACAGCCTCAGTCTTCAAATTGATGTCACATATATTATGTTATAGTAGTATAGAACTTAGAGAAAACTGTCTTTCTTCCAGAGCATCTACAGCACATGGGCAAACAAATGTTGCATAATAGCCAGTAAGTAGAGGCCAAGAAGCTCACAGACAATGGTATGTACACCAGTAAATTATGCTGAAGCACCATACTAGTTACAATTATAGTGCAAGACTATTTGCCTGTCCGATCTAGGATACAAGGCTGGGCTATAACTAGGAACAACAATGACCACATTATCATCGAGAATGTTCTGATGTGAAATCACATGTCACTTTGAATTAATCTGTCATTTAATAGATTTTAATGCCCAATAAAAGTATAATGGTTAGAATCTAATGGATTAATGTGTATGGAAAAGGGCTATTATTAATTATTCTTTTTCTGTCAAATTTAACGTCGAACACATACCAAGTGTTGATTGTGTATGTGATTAGAACCAATCATATTTTATCATTTGAAAACTGACCAGTCGCACATGTACTGACCTAGATAGTGCCAACAATAAATGTGCAAACACAGACCTGCTTGATCTTGCTCTGCTCAGATAAAGGTCCCATGGTGCAAGCAACAATAACAGAACCTGATTGCCTCCTTTTATTTGTGGCACTGTGAACCTTGACTGCCTCTTTTTATTTGTAGCGCTGTCTCCTCCTTCTTCTTCTAATTCTTTCATTTGCCTTCTTCCTTTTACCATTCCTTGTCATCATCCACCATTTTCCCCATTCCTTCCATATCTGCTCCATCAAGAGACAAAGTAAATAGTCCAGGACCATGCGTGGACTCTTGTGCCTTTTGAATGAGAGACTTCCCTTTCTTTTTCTGGACACAAAACGATACCACCACAGCACACCTCATCCTTAACCATTCACTCCATCTCATGTCTTAAAGGCACTTTCTTCTTCTTGTTCTTCTGGTGAAGATCTACTGTCATCTTATGAAGATCATGTACTATCTTCTGTCTTCTTATGAAGATCATGTACTATCTACTGTCTCTTATGAAGATCATGTAATATCTACTGTCTCTTATGAAGATCATGTACTATCTACTGTCTCTTATGAAGATCATGTACTATCTACTGTCTCTTATGAAGATCATGTACTATCTACTGTCTCTTATGAAGATCATGTACTATCTACTGTCTTCTTATGAAGATCATGTACTATCTACTGTCTTCTTATGAAGATCATGTACTATCTACTGTCTCTTATGAAGATCATGTACTATCTACTGTCTCTTATGAAGATCATGTACTATCTTCTGTCTTCTTATGAAGATCATGTACTATCTACTGTCTTCTTATGAAGATCATGTACTATCTACTGTCATCTTATGAAGATTATGTACTATCTACTGTCATCTTATGAAGATCATGTACTATCTACTGTCTCTTATGAAGATCATGTACTATCTTCTGTCTTCTTATGAAGATCATGTACTATCTACTGTCATCTTATGAAGATCATGTACTATCTACTGTCTCTTATGAAGATCATGTACTATCTACTGTCTCTTATGAAGATCATGTACTATCTACTGTCATCTTATGAAGATCATGTACTATCTACTGTCTTCTTATGAAGATCATGTACTATCTACTGTCTTCTTATGAAGATCATGTACTATCTTCTATCTTCTTATGAAGATTATGTACTATCTACTGTCTCTTAAATTAAGGAGATCATGTACTATCTACTGTCTCTTAAGGAGATCATGTACTATCTACTGTCTCTTATGAAGATCATGTACTATCTACTGTCATCTTATGAAGATCATGTACTATCTACTGTCTCTTATGAAGATCATGTACTATCTACTGTCATCTTATGAAGATCATGTACTGTCTACTGTCTTCTTATGAAGATCATGTACTATCTTCTATCTTCTTATGAAGATCATGTACTATCTTCTATCTTCTTATGAAGATCATGTACTATCTTCTTCTTCTATGAAGACTGATTTCTACTGTCTTCTCATGAAGATGTTCTTGTTCTTTGTCTTCATCTGGTGAGAACTTGTGCACATGTAAATAAGATTTGGGGACCACTGTCCTGGCTTTATATGTGTTCGAGTAGAAGAGTCATTCATCTGTCTCTGACCTTGCAAACCCATAATCCACCCATTAGCCATCTTTTCCCTATCACAGTTATATTAGAACAGAGGATTTGTCTCTTCATTCAGGCCTCTTAGCAGTTAACACATGCTTTTTACTTCACTGTATTCACATGGGTGTCATGCAAGAACATGCAGGAAGCATGAGTCACTTGTTTGGTAACTTCATGTTCACTGGACATATAGCGTCTTATACCCATATGCTGATGTAGAGAATAGTAAAATCCTACTTGAATCATGTGCTAAGTCATCTTGGAGTTCATTTGTGTATGTGATAAGTTGTACAAGAAGCTGTTGTTTGATTAGATTGATAATAGTGGAGAACTACATAAATAGAATCTGAGTATATCTGTTTCACTTATTATCCTCTATTATCACTTTTTACGGTTAATATGTCTTACCTTGATTTTAATGTTTTTCAAACTGCAGTCAGTATGGTCTTAAATGTCTCACTTCTATTTTCTTAATGTAATCATCATACGAAAGTTTTCTGTCTCATCAGTGAAATCCATATGCTAGGTAGGACCACAAGACTTTGCCAGCGCATTGGGTTTATGTGCATGCTGAAGATTTATGCCGTGATCATTTCAGAACTTGTCTGTCATATGGTATCAGTGGCTTGATGGAATTTACTCTGAGTTTGCAGATGTTATCTTGAGAAACTGAAACTATTTTGATCAGTGTAATGCTGTTGGAAAAAGTAAGACAAAAACAACAAAAAGTTATCACTTATCAAGTTGGCGTCCACGTTGAGTGTATTACAAGTTTGTGATTTGTTGATCAAATCATCATACCTGTAAAATATGTCCTATCTCACTAGTAAGCTGACCTACAAGAAGTATATTTTGAATAGATATATGAAGGGCTTTCTGTTTGTGTGGTATCACTGAAAAATAAAGGCTCTGTCAACAGTTCTATTGCTGCCCCAGGTCCTGCTCGGTAAGAAATTGTTTAAAATGTTGACCTATATTTCAGAAATTTGTTGCGCATTTTTGTTCAGTAAATGAGCATCATCCAAATCATTGCATTTTATTTGTTATTGCTGAATCGTACAATTCAACAAAAGACCAAGAATCTGCATTTGTTTGTGGTCAAATTTAAAAATTGTTCCTAAACTGTATTAATTTTAGCTCATCTGTATAAATTCAAATATCAGGGAAACCTAAATGTAAGTAGTTCAAATATCAGTGATACCTAAATGTAAGTAAAAAATATTAGGTGCACATAAATCATTATCGCTATTTGATTATCTGTATAATGCAGTCATTTTTTTCTTTCTTTTATCTGTCCTCTTGTACCATGTTGGATGTCACAGTGAGCCAGACAGTTTGAAGAAGACAAATGTCATGTAATGTCAGAGTTCCTTCACAGATTTGATACAGACCTTCCTTTGTCTGTCTCTGGCTTTAAATCCAGATTTTTAATTTTTTTTTATTATGTGCTGGTTGAGTGAGTTTGTAGAGTTGCATGCTGGTCTGATGACCAGACTGTGTTATCTGCTGATGAATATGATGGTGAACTGATGTTAATTCCACTATTTCTCTGATCTTGGTATTTCTGATCATGTCGCATCTGGTCATGTTGACAGTTCTTTGCAAACAGTATATTTCACAAGTAGTAATTTTGTGCTTCAGAGATTTGGTCGGTTCCAGGTCTGGCACTGATGTGTTATGTCAAATAGAAGATGAAAATGAAATTGATGGGTTTGGCTTTTGTTTTAGTTGGAATGTTGGGGTGACCCAGCAGTGGGGCAGGTTGACACCTGATACTGTTTGCTTTCTGGAATCTGGTTTCAGCTTCTATTTTGAGTCTTTGTTCTTCTGTGAAAATGCTGCCAAAGTATTTGAGTTCACTCACTTTTTTGAGTTTAGATTCATTGGTGTTGGTCCCCTTGTGGGGATGCCAGGGGTTCTTTCAGTATAAATAGTATCCCCACCTTCTGGAAATTCTGTGCTAGAAATTTCCTCTTTTCTGTCACGCTCTTTGTTTCTGCCTTGTTCCTTTGCTTTTGTCATTTCTTCCTATCATTTTCTGCCATGCTGGTCCATTCACCTGTATGTGTTCGATAAGGTCTTATGTACATTTTCTTAGGATTGATAATTGGGTACATGTATTAAGTGCATTTTTGGCTGTAGGGAGGTGAGATATGTGGAAGCAATTATAGGTAATTTATGCCCATTTTTATGTATGTTTTTAGTGTCCTTAGGTATGCTTAAATTTGTATTCAGGTGTTTTTTTAAAAAATCTTCTGTGTGATAAATTGGATGGAGTGGTCAGTGCCAGGGGCATGTCCTTAAATTATGTGTGTGAATGCATTGATATGTGTACTTAATTTTCTTTTCTTTTCTTTTTTCCTGTTGAAGTGTTGTATATGTTTTGAAGCAGTTATAGCCCTGCTATGGGTCTACGCAGTTAGCTGGGCTTTAAATGACAATAACAGCACTGATGTTGATGCTAAAATTGCCTGATGTTCTGTTGAACTTCATTGTTTTGGGTTATCTGATGTTGATATTCATGTTATAGTTTTCACATAGTTTTCAGGTTGGTTCTGTGTTTCTGTAATAATTCGTTGTTGTTTTTTTCATGTGCAAGACTGATTGTGTGCAGACAACATCTCATTCAAATTTTCTGGGTCTGGGCATGTTTCTTTCATGATCTTGTCCATACTGGATGTGACTTTAAACCAGTCAGTGGTGTGCAGACTATACTCATGCTGTTTGTACAGATGGCTCTCATGTTGTCTGAAAGTTTGCCTTTGAGTTTGACTTTGTACAGTTTGTCTCGGGTTTTTATCCCGTCAGATGCTTTTTCCTGATGTACAAAGACAAGGTTCAGTTTTTTGTCAGTATCATTATTTATTGTCTTTTCACAAAGCTGTCTTAGGGTAAACATAGCATCTTTTCACCCTTTTCCTTTCCTGAAACCCATTTGTGCATATAGTGTAGTAATTATACTAAATACTATGCAGATTTTTCTCTTCTTTTCAGTTAAGCGAATGCAGAAACACAAAGTTTTAGTCAAATCAGTGAACACAATCAGATGGAGTAGGAGTGAGATTGATGGTGATCGGGTTGAGTAAAAACAACAGTAAACTTATTTTCAAATTGGTTCAATTCAGCAATTATTCATCGTTAGAGTATGCCCATGCAGATGCACACATCTAATTTGAATATGTTTAGCTAGCTAATTTTGCTTTTTTTTTGTTTCACTTTTTATTGGTAAGTATCCTTATCTATGGATATATACTTCAGATTGTTAATTGTTTACTGAATGAATAGTTTTTTTTTTTTTTTTAACTTGGTTTGGTATGGTTGTTTTTGCTTTGTGTGATTTTGTTCTATCATTGTTCAGTGTTCGGTTAGAACGGAGGCAACCTTGTATATCACTGACTTCCATAGTTACCAAATGAAATATGGTTGCTGTCATCTCATAGTACGTGTGTGTTTTAAACATCTTTTAGTTTTACTTTTTACTGCCTTTAAAGATGAAAATTACTTCTCTTTATACAGGGAATAAAAGGAGAAGAGACAGAATAGTGTTTAGAGCACTTGCTCTTGAAACTTAGGTTAAAGATGCGATAGAATGTGGCTGCCAAATGAATGGGTGACTATGTTCATGCCCTTGCTTAACACACTAAGCCAAATCTTTATTTAGACACTCCTGCATTGTGAGACACATGAGGTAGTGAAAGCCCTCCAACAGGATTGATCAGCAGAAAGTCTGAGGGCATCATTTCAGTGTCTGTCCCCCAGTTGTTGGTCTCTGTCAGCTGTCTGTTCTCCAGGTGTAGGTCTGTGTCAGCTGTCTATCCTCCAGGTGTAGGTCTCTGTCAGCTGTGTCCTCCAGGTGTAGGTCTGTGTCAGCTGTCTGTCCTCCAGTTGTAGATCTGTGTCAGCTGTCTATCCTCCAGTTGTAGGTCTGTGTCAGCTATCTGGCCTCTGGTTGTAGGTCTCTTGTCAGCTGTCTGGCCTTGGGTTGTAGGTCTGTGTCAGCTGTCTGTCTACTGGTTGTAGGTCTGTATCAGCTGTCTGTCCTCCAGTTGTAGTTCTCTGTCAGCTATCTGTCCTTCAGGTGTAGGTCTCTGTCAGCTGTCTTCCACCAGTTTGCTATCCACGTGGGTTCTGGTTCAGGACTTGGTAGGCAGATCAGGAAGACAGCAGTCTAGCATCATGGTCCAACCAGTTCAATCAACACTTGAAGATGGTGCTGGTAACTGGGATCTGTTTGCTTCTTGACCTTACTTCATGGTTTATCTGTTTGGTGCCAGAGGTCTTACATAGGCACTTTAAGTCAAAGGACTCAGTTTTTTCTGGCTTGTTTTCATGTGTCATGTTTCACAGTTGTGCAGCAAAGTTGATAGAATGTTTGGAATTGTGGAAGCTCAGTTTCAGGTTGAGGGAGGTATTCTTGCTGTTACAGATTTTTGACAGTTTAAATGATGCTGCTGTTGTTCTGCCCATGCTACAGTTCAGTCCTTTGTCTTGTTGCTTGAATTGTTGATTAAACTGCCCAGGAAGGTGAAGTCCTTGATGACCTCAGCCTCTTTCTACCCAATCAGTACTCCTGATGATGATGGATGTGGCCCAACTGGCATGTTTTTTTTCCTTGGCCCTAATGATAAATCCCAGTGCACCCAGCTGTAATTAGGTGCCTATCACTCTTTAAGGACAGGAAAGTAAAGCAGCAAGGGAGAGGATTTGCATCACATGTCATAATGCTGACCACAAGAGAAGTTTAGGTCTTTAATACCTCACCTCCACCCCCATCCGTCATAATGACTGCTAGTTAGTATGGATCGTCTTTTTGGTTTTTAGAATAAATTTGAAAAATGTCTTTTATCAATAATTATTACCATTGTATCATTGTCCTTGTCATTAGATTTGCAGACAACTCAATCTGGGTTGACTTATGAGAATGTAGTTAGATGGCGTTAGTGAACTAAACAAAAAATTTTGATAATAATTTTTTGTTTTGCTTTTTTGTGAGGGAGAGGGGACATCATCATGCCACTATCATATACTGTGTTTAAAGTAGAGACGGCTTTGTGGTACTCATTGTTATTCGGGTGTATGCGCGCCCTTGCACTCTCCATAGTATTGTTTGGTTGTGAGGAAAGTGATTCTCAAAGCTTATTTGCAGAGCTTTTGTGGTAGTGAGAAATTACTGCGAGATCTTTCACATCTCCTACAAAGAGTGGAAAGAATTGTAGGCCCATGTGAAGACTTTATCACCATCAGGAAACAGAAAATGAAGTGGCAGTCATATCTCAGGATCATGTGGCCGTACAAAAGCTGTCCTGCAGGGACTTTTTCTTCTTCTGTTGTTTGCTATCTACATGGTCATCCACATCTGGTGATGAACGTAGTACTTTAACAACAATGACAACATGAAGTGCAGGAAAAATGTTGAATGGTTTTCGTCATCATCATCATGTGCCCTGCTGCATGGTGTTGGCAATCTTGGCCCTCCATATGTATCTATCCCTTGTCTCCACAAGCACATCTTCCACCCTCTCTGTCCTCAGCCACCCTGCAAGTCCATCCAATATTTTCTGCCTGGGTCTACCTAGTGCTCTCTTTCCCTCCACCTTTTGTTTTGTGACCAGGTGCTGTAATTCCCCTTTCTTTTACCAGGTAAAATTCATATATTGTTTCATTTGTTTTTTCTTTAATGGATATACCAGTTAAAGTTCAGCTGAAGGTTAAAGTTTTGTGACATTTTTGTTGTATTGGTTTGTTTCTTTCTTTGTTTTTGGTGGTTGTGGTTGTGGTAGAGAGTGGGGGGGGGGGGTGGCTGATGGTATGGTGTGATGTCATGGTGGTGCTGAAGAGTATGTGTATGACCTAATGCTTTTTTCATTATTAATTGACTTGAAACTGGGTATTGTCTTCATTTGTTGAATGTCTGCAGTGTAACATGTGCTTTATGCGTGTATGTATATATGTATGTACGCGCAGAGAGAAACCAGGGGATGAAGAGTGGATAGAGATAGACAAGAAAAAGATCCCATTACTGCTCAACTATGCACAGTGCAAGCTTCTGGAGGGGGACTTTTACGCTGTGATCACACACACCTCTGATGTGTTGAAAAAAGAGTATGGTGGGTATTTCTTAGCTGCTTTCAAGAGAGTTGTGTCTTGTTAAAAAAAATAAGCATCATTACCAGATAATCTATACACGTCACTGATACGTGACCATCCACCACAAAATTAGTCTTAAATCAGATCAGGTTGTTTGACATCTACTAACAGTTTGTAAAAGAATTTGTTTCGCTCATTTTAAATGATGAAAATAATTTTGAACTGAATTAATATTCCATGCCAGAGACACAGTCTTTTAAAGATGTAAAACGCCCAACCCTCAACGTACTGTATTAAAAAGAGGAGATGGGGTGGGAATGACTCGAATGTGTTTTTTAAGAGATGTATCTAATCATATTAGCAAGAAGCATCGCTGTTCATGTTCATTTTGAAAAGGATGACTAGGAA
>JAPXFY010000022.1:31824946-31849946 GCA_030674185.1 Monoplex corrugatus | reverse complement strand
AGTGATGCTGTTAGGTATTGCTGTTCTCTAATTTTTGTTTCCCTTCTCATTCAGACCAGCAGGTATGTTATATGCGACAACAGTATTTCTTCTGAGTGTTGGGTTTCCTTTCTATTTTCTGTCATAATATGTTTGTGTACACTTTGTGTATATATTTATTGTAATGCTTCTGGAATACTTTTAAACATATCAGTGTATTTCTTTGCCGATGCATTTCACAAATGATTTTGTTTCTTGTGTTCTGTGAAGAGAAGTCACAAAAGTGTAGAGATGTTGGCAAGAGCAAAGCTTCATCACTGCCACCTTACTGTCAAAGCAGCCTTAAAGACATGGGTGTACAACACCTGAAAATTAGTTGTTGCTATCTCCAGTTTAACATTTTCAATTTCAATTTCTCAAGATGACGTCTCTGCACTCGGAATGAATTTTATATGCACTGACGTCACAGGTGCCATGTGATGGAGAAGATCCAGAATGATCATGGCACAAGCCTTAATTCATCATCATCATCATTCTCCTGCCCGTGATGGGCGTAGAGGAGAGATGAGAGACACTCTTGAAGCCAGCCGTCGCCAACCGGTCCTGTCCTCCGCCTGTCGCACCAGCGTGGGGCCATCCAACCTGGTCCATTCTTTGATGTTGTCCATCCAGCATTTGGCTTGTCTTCCCCTTCGTCTGCCGCCTCCCAGTGTACCCTGGAGGACCGTTTTGGGCAGTGAGTTGTGGCGTGTGACATGCCCGAACCACGACAGCTTCCTGTTCTTGACTGTTGCCAGGAGGGGTTCTTGTGGGCCTGCGAGTGTTGTTATTTGGCTCCACACAAAGTCGTTTGTCTTCCGATCTTGCCAAGAGATCCCGAGCAAGCGCCTGAAGCATTTAGTTTCAAACGTCTGGATTCTCTTGGTGGTCTCTGCTGTCATGGTCCAGCTCTCGCATCCATACAGCAGGATGGGGAGCACCAGGGACTTGTACAGCTTCATCTTCGATGGAAAGCCGATCTCTCTGCTCTTCCAGATCTTGTTTAGCTTTACCATTGCTGCTGTTGCGATCGCTAGTCTGGTCTTGATTTCTGTTGTAGAGCGACCGTCTTTGGTGAGAGTGGCGCCAAGGTATTTGAAAGCGTCCACTTCTTCAAGCTGTTGCCCGTTCATGTAGATTTCAGCATGGGTGTTGGTTGTGCTGTTGACCAGGACTTTGCTTTTTTCTGTGCTCACTTCCATTCCGTGTGCACCTGCACTTTCTTCCAGTCTCATGGTCAGGTCTTGTAGTTCTTCGTTGCTGCCTCCCATCAGGTCGATGTCATCTGCGAACCTCAGGTTGTTGATGGTTCTTCCTCCGATGGAGACAGTGGAGTGGAAGTCATGGAGGGCTTCACGCATGATGTTCTCCAGGAAGAGATTGAACAGCACGGGAGAGAGTAGGCAGCCTTGACGGACTCCAACTGTGGTCTTGAAGTAGTCCCCTATCTGGTTGTTGAGGAGAACTGCGCTGCTGGCAGTGTTATACAGCGCCTGGATGGTTTGGACGAGACCTTCCTCTATGCCAAACTTTCTTAGCACCTGCCACAAACCCTTATGCCACACCCTGTCGAATGCTTTTTTAAAGTCTATGAAGTTGTGGAACAGGTCTCTCTGATGCTGCAGATGTTTCTCCATCATTATCCGGCAGGTGAAGATCTGTTCTACTGTGCTTCTGCCCGCCCTAAATCCAGCTTGTTCTTCCGCAAGGTGTTCTTCCGCTTCTTTCTTCAGTCGATTCAATATGACTCTGAGCATGATCTTGCTGGTGTGGCTAATGAGACTTATTGTTCTGTAGTTCTGGCATTGGCGCATATTTCCCTTTTTGGGCAGGGGGATGATGAGTGATTGAGTCCATTCTGTGGGCCACTGTTTTGTCTCCCAGATCTTCTGACAAATCGATGTTACACGAGTGACCAAATCATTCCCTCCATGTTTGAGCAGCTCTGCTGGGATATTGTCTGCTCCAGGTGATTTCCCTGCTGGTAGGCTGTGGATGGCTTCTTCCACTTCTTCTCTCATCACTGGTAGCGGTGAGGATTCCCTCAATGGTGTTGAGTCCCCCTGAAACAAACTGTCATCTGGCTGTATTGGGTAGTTGTATAGTTCTTGGCAGTACTGCGTCCATCTGTTCAGAACAGCGGAGCTTTCTGTCAGCAGCTCGCCTGAGGTATCCTCGATGACTGACGATCTGTTTTGCTGCGTCTTGGTAAGGTTTTTCAGTGTGGTGAAGGCATGTTTGCTGTTTCCTTTTTTCATGCCTTTCTCGATGTTCTCACACTGGTTGTTGATCCATTGTTCTTTGGCTTCAATCATTTTCTTCTTTACAAGGTTGTTGGTTTTACGATACTGTGCGGCTTCTTCAGGGCTGGAGTTTTTCGTCTTCTTCAGTGATCTTCTGTTGTCGCAGAGGTCAAGGATGTCATTTGAGATCCATGCTTGGTGTTTCTTCCTCTGTCGCCCCAGTACCTCCTCTGCTGTTTCGCGGACTGCCTCACCAAAGTTGTTTGTGAGGTCGTTGATGTCGCTGTCCAGGAAGTTGAGTGCCGCGAACCGCCCCCCGAGCTGTGCCTGGAATGCCTCTTCTATCTCTGGATCTTTTAGCTTTTCCAGGTCAAACTTGATGCGTGGCTGCGCAGCTTGGTACTTCTTTTTCAATTTGATCTTCATTGTGAGCAGCACGAGGTCGTGGTCGCTGCCTATATCAGCTCCAGGGTATGTCCTCGTCTTTGCTTTATTAATGCTTGATTTGAAGCGCCGCGGTGTGAGGACAAAGTCGATCTGGTTGTGAGTCTTTCCGTTCGGCGCATGCCAGGTTGTTCTTCTTGACAGTTTGTGGGGGTAGAGGGTGTTGGCAATGGTGAGCCGTTGGGTGCAGGCAAACTCCAGAAGGCGAAGTCCCCTGTCATTAGTTTCCCCTGTGCCAAATTGACCCACTGTTCCAGCCCAGTTTTTGTAGGCATCTGGGCCGACTTTGGCGTTGAAGTCCCCCTGAACTATGATGATGTCTTTCCTGGGGGCTTTTCCGATGGTGTCTTCTATTTTCTCATAGAATTCTTCAACCACCTGGTCTTCGTGGCTGGTAGTTGGAGCATACACTTGTATGATGGTGATGTTCTTTGGTTTGGCTGACACCCGAATGCTGATGATTCTGCTGTTGACAGGTGTGCAGCTCATGATGCATCCAATGACTTCTTTGCGTACGATGAAAGCTACGCCATTTTCATGTAGTGACTCTTCGCCACTGTACCACATCTTGTGTCCTTCCTCTGTGATTGCTTCTCCGAAGCCTGTCCATCTTACTTCCGATATACCCACAATGTCCCATTGGTAGCGTCTCAGCTCGTGTTCTAGTTCTTTTACTTTGCCGCACTGATGGAGTGTACGGACATTCCAGGTTCCAATGGTAGCTTTTTCCGTTGGCAGTTTGAATGATGTCTTTGCCCCAGTAGCTGACTTTTCACTTCCACCCTGGTGCTTGTCAGTGGTAAGCGCGGTCGTTTGTAACCCGGGCCCCGACCGATCCGGTATGTTGTTGGCTATAGTGTCTCTCATATCTTTTCTGTGGGCTTAGGTTAATCCTTGGTGGCGCCAATCTCCTCTCCAAGTCTCCTGCTGTGACAGGTAGTACTGGGCTACAGCTTGCCAGTAGCAGACCTATTTGTCTGACCTGACTCCAGCCTTAATTAAGCCTGTACATAAACCCATGAACTGGCCAGATCCCGAGGTCCTACCTAGATAGTTCCATAACCCAGGGATGGTAGGGGAGTGAGGTGGCAGAGACATAACATCTTTAACATATTTGGACAGGACACATGAGGGATCCCTAGTAAAGTCTTCTGATGTAATTTGAAAAAAGGCGTACAGTTACCTTGATTTTACTTGCATTCTTTTTCCTCACATTATTCTTCCTTCTGTAAAAACACCATGTCGATTGTTTATTTAAATGTTAGAATTCCATATAAAATGCATAATAGCTTCTACTTAACAATAAATATCTCACCCTACCCTGGCCATACAACATATTGCTTGACGTGACACAAGTTCAAAAGATGAGACCAAGACCTTGTTTCAACTAAGTGAATAATTGTAACAAGGCACCTCTGTCTTATCAGGGTTATTGAACTTTATAAAGAGGACTAGAAAAAGACTTTACTGGTGTCTTACTACATAAAACTATCAAAAACTTTAATTTCAATGAAAATAATCAGTAAAAATTAATGGGGGCAGGATACTAAAACATTGCTTCATCTTGCATCAGCTTTAATCAGATCAAAGTTGGCTAATGATCAAGAAGTTTATTTTTTAGCTCCAAAATGTCACTTTGATTCTTTCGACTCTCTGCTTGTTTGATTTTCATTAATGCATGAATGTGATACAATGCCATTAATGCATGAATATGATACAATGCCTTTTTAACTTCAACACATACACATACCTTTATTTTTTTGTTTGTTTGTTATTGTCACTCATTCTTTTGTTTGCCATCTTATTTGTTTCTTGTATTTATTTGTTTTATTTATTTACTTATTCAGTTGTTTATCTATTATTTATTTACTATTTTAAGAATGTATTTATTCATGTATCTGTTTATTTCATTCTTTGTTTGATTGATTGATTGAGTTTTTGTTTAAAAAATTTGATTGACTTAAAGCTTGTTCGAGGATATGATTGTTTTCTGATAGTAGGATAAACCTTGTTGTGTGTTTGAAAGATATGAGGATATGATTGTCTTATGAGGATAAGATATGAGGATATGATTGTCTTATGAGGATAAGATATGAGGATATGATTGTCTTATGAGGATAAGATATGAGGATGTGATTGTCTTATGAGGATAAGATATGAGGATGTGATTGTCTTATGAGGATAAGATATGAGGATGTGATTGTCTTATGAGGATAAGATATGAGGATGTGATTGTCTTATGAGGATAAGATATGAGGATGTGATTGTCTTATGAGGATAAGATATGAGGATATGATTGTCTTATGAGGATAAGATATGAGGATATGATTGTCTTATGAGGATAAGATATGAGGATGTGATTGTCTTATGAGGATAAGATATGAGGATATGATTGTCTTATGAGGATAAGATATGAGGATGTGATTGTCTTCTGATAGTGGGATAAACCTTGCCTTGTGTTTGCAAGATAATGAATGGAAGATAATTTCTTGCCAGAGTTTAAGTAAATGGAAATCAGAAATCATTGAAATGGAAGGAGAGTGCCTATTTAGTTGGCAAAACAAGACAGACACACATGTTAGCCAGCTGCTATTGTTAAGCATACATAAAAGACAATGATGAAACAAATTCATTAACTTATAGCAAAAACCAGATCAGATAACTTTCTGCTGTTTTATTAAGTTGGGATACATCTGTTTTTATTTTTCCTGATTAGTGAGAAGATACATGTGTTTTTATTTTTCCTGATTAGTGAGAAGATACATGTGTTTTTATTTTTCCTGATTAGTGAGAAGATACATGTGTTTTTATTTCTCCTGATTAGTGATTTGATATATCTGTTTTTATTTCTGCTGATTAGTGATATGACACATCTGTTTTTGTTTCTTCTGAATAGTGAAAAGATACATCTGTTTTCACTTCTCTTGATTAGGTTTCAAACCCTTCAAGGTCTTTATGGTTTGCAATCATTTGGTTTGTACTGAAGAAGATCAAATGGATTTAATAATAATTACAATATTTATACGGTGCCAAATCTTGACAGTTCAAATCAAAGTGCACCCACGCATCAGGCATATGCACACAATCGACAAAGACCACCTTACAATATTGAATAATTGAAAAAAAAGTACACAAACTGAGGGAAAGAAGTAGTTGTAGAATTCATTGTTGGGATTTAAAAGCAGAAAGTGTAGGTGTTAGGTGAAGGGAGAGTGGAAGTCTATTCCAGGCTGACGGGCCTGAGACAGCAAAAGAACGCTGGCCAACACTTGATAGCGTAAATCTATGCACCTGAAGGGAAAGAGTATCTGAAGCTGAGCGCAAGGTGCAAGTTGGTGTATAGATATTGATATTGTTGCAAAGATATGATGGAGTAGACTGGTGAATAGATATGTAACACAAGGTATCCAGTTTATGTTCAATTCTTTTTAAGACAGGCAACCAGCGAAGAAAGTGAACGAGAGGACTGATATCAAACTTTTTTTTTTCTGAAGGCAAGACGAGCAGCTGTGTTTTGCATATGTTGCAGACACAGGAGCGAAGAAGCTGGTAGTCCAGTAACGAGAGCATTACAATAATCAAGACGAGACAGAATGAGAGATGTCACAAGCTTAGACACAGCCTCAGTTGAAAGATATCTTTGAATGTAACCAGTGTGCCAAATTTGATAGTGGCATGATTGGCAGGTGTGGGTCAGAAACTTCTGCGTAGAACGTGTTGTCCAAGGTCACACCCAGGTTTTTAACAGAATCAGAGAGAGAGATGATGTTGTAGAATCAGAGAGAGGGATGATGTTGTCACCTAGCTGGATGGTATTCAGTGTGATAGAGGCAAGTTTATTTTTGGTACCTACAAGCATGGCTTCGGTTTTGTCACCATTTAACCATCCACAGACATGTATAGACAGACTGGAAATTAATTCTGTTGCATTTTGTTTTGTCATGCAGCTCCTTAGCATGAAAAGCTTAGTAACATTGCTGTGTCATTTAGGTAGCTTCATTTCATTCAACTAGCGTCAGTTAACTTTTGTGGTGAGATTCTGTTATTAGGGAAACAGGATGATAGGCAAATTCCAAATTGTTCTGAACAGACAAGGTAACAATAAGAAAAAAACCCCAGAGACTTTAGGAAAGGCTCACATTTTGGTCAGTAATATACCAAAAAAAAAAAAAAAAAAAGGAAAAAAGAGTGCACTATCGCCACTCAAATATAACATGTACTGAGCATGTCATCATGTGAACTTGATGACAAGAACACTGACCTCATGGCAACTATCTTTCAAGGAAAAACGGTGGCAAAAAGGAAGAAAGGCAGACCTTCAATCTCATACGTCTAGAACATAACCAACATCAAACGCCTGAATATTCAAGAAATTGACCACAAAAGTCAAGACAGAGTGGCGTGGAGGGAGATAGTGGTGTCAAGGTGTACAGCGGCCAACAGAGAACCTGATGATGCCGACAGTTGAGGCAGTTGAGATTGAGCATGTGACTTTGAGGTATAAAGGCATTAATTTGACAAAACAAGTAGGAATCTCAGCCATGGCTATCCTAATCCTGAAGTTTTCAGAATTGCCAGTCTGTTTATATAGGTCTGTGATTTTGTCTCAAGAAGACTCCAGGAAGGGTTACAAGTCAACATGGAGAGATTACAACAGATTCTGAATATCTTCTAATCATCGATTATGGCAGAATCAGGTCTTACTCCACTTTCTCTCACATGTAAAATAAGTTTAGCCTGGAAAAAAAATGTTATCTGCAGTTGACAACTTTTTTCAAAACCTGTTGATGTGATATGTTGTTCTTTGCCTGTTTGTGATTAAGTTTTTGTGTGTATGAATTCTGAAACTGTGAGAGATGAGATGTACAGTGAAGTCCTTGTGATATTGACAGACATAGAAATGTAATCATTTACGTGTTTTATATTTATTTCTTGTCACAATGGTTGTACCATGTGAAACTCCAGCTGCTCTTTCAGGGAGTGCATCACATTGCAATACCACCTTCCCTCTTTTTCTGATCTGTATTTTCGTTTATGCATAAAAGAGAGTGGACTTTTCTTCAGAATTTTTCTTTGCAAGTTCTTTCATGTGTGCTAAGTGCATAATGCACATGACATCTTAGCTTACAATCGCCTTTATGAGGCTAGCGCACTCGAAGTTTGATGGAAGGGGGAGAAAAATGTTCACTCCAAGAATTGAACTTGTGGGCTTCTTGCATCAAGGCTGTGTTGTGTTTGTGTAAGAGAGGGGTAGCTGAGTACAACAGTATATAGTTCTTATCATGTACACTTAGAATACAGATCATGTACACTTAGAATACAGACTCCAAATCATTTGGCTTTAATTTTTATTATCTTTGTTTACTGTTTTTGATAGGCAGGAAACAAAGCATGTTAAAAGTTAATCTGTAAATCGGAGGATTGTAATTCAGCAGATCTCAGATCTATTTCAGTTGGGGGGGGGATTCAGCAGTATCTCAGACCTATTTCAGCTTGGGGGGGGGGGGGGGTGTAATTCAGCAGTATCTCAGACCTATTTCAGCTTGGGGGGGGGGGGGGGGGGGGGTGTAATTCAGCAGTATCTCAGACCTATTTCAGCTGGGTGGGATTGCGATTCAGCAGTATCTCAGATCAGTTTCAGTTGGGGGGATTGTGATTCAGCAGTATCTCAGATCAGTTTCAGCTTGGGTGGGGGTGGGGATTGTAACTCAGCAGTATCTCAGATCTGTTTCAGCTTGGGTGGGGGTGGGGATTGTAAATCAGCAGTATCTCAGATCTGTTTCAGCTTGGGTGGGGGTGGGGATTGTAACTCAGCAGTATCTCAGATCAGTTTCAGCTGGGCATGTAAAAAGTTAATCTGTAAATTGGGGGATTGTACTTCAGCAGATCTCAGATCTATTTCAGCTGGGGTGGTGGTGTAATTCAGCGGTATCTCAGACTTGTTTCAGCTGGGGGGGGGGGGGGGGGGTAATTCAGCAGTATCTCAGACCTATTTCAGCTGGGGGGGGGGGGGGAGGATTGTGATTCAGCAGTATCTCAGATCTATTTCAGTGGAGGTATTGTAATTCAGCAGTATCTCAGATCTGTTTCAGCTGGGGATTGTAATTCAGCAGCATCTCAGATCTGTTTCAGCTGCAACAAGTTTGATTTGGAGGGAAAAGGCAAATGTAGATGTTTTGTGCATTCAGATGAATTTTTGTGTTTGCTCAATGTGTGGATCATTGCTTGATTTGGAATATTGCTATTCAGAATACATGTATTTTCTCTTCTCACCAACACTCTCAACTGAGGGTTGTTCTTTAGATTTGATGCTGTGTTCAAAAATGTTCTCATAGCCGGCTGTTCTTCCAGTTTTTAAGTGAAACACACAAGTTGAATTGCCTTTTGTTCTTTTTCGTTCTTTTATCTGTGGAACTTAAAAGCGTAGTGTCATCAGATAGCCCTGTGACTAATTGTAAGTGACGGCCAGCACAAGTATGTTTTTAAATAATTAGAAATAATTCTGTGCTTAAATCATATTGCTTTTCTCACTATTACTGCATTCTTCCAATCTGACTGTACATGGCTACATCAGGATTGAGATTGAGATTGAGGTCTCCTCAATCCACCCAGCTGTAAATGGGTATCTGACCTTGTTCAGGTTTGTGAAAGGTAAAACAGTTTTGAATGGTCATTCCATCAACAGTGTGGTCAGTGGATGAACTCTTTTAAGTCAAGGAGTGGATTGGAACTGAACAGAGCAACCACAGCTTGGGAACATGGCCTCTAGCAGAAGAAGCCTGACTAGCATGGAAGCGATGAAACTTGGGAATTGAAACCAATTTTTTCACTCCACAGCCAGGACAGACTGAAAAATAATTTAACAGTATGATACATGTCTTATATTCAGATATCTAGATAATATCTTACTTTCTTCATAGTGTCTTAGGTTAATGTCTTAGATCAATAATTTTGTTTCTTCTTTGTCAGCTCAAACAATTATTGTGCATATTTTGTTTGTCCTTGCCTTTTTACATTGATATGGTTATAGCAGTTACGATTTGTTACAGTTCAGCTGCATTGTTTCTGAGGAGAGAGAAAAAGAGAGAATAGTGGGGAGCAGGGGAGTGTAAAGGAATGAAAGAATAAATAGTGTATGTGTTTGAAATGTATCGCCTTTTTCATTTGATCATTTTGATTTTCCTTCACATGAAAGTTTCAGTGATTTTGATTTACATGATTAATTCAGTGTAGATCAGTATTATGAAATTTCTTACCGAAATACAATGCAGTGCTCATTCACGCTGACACACTTGCAAAAGCCTGTTGTTGAGGCAGCACCGTTTATAGAGTTGCCATAGAACAGTGCCTTTGATTTAAAAAAAAAAAAAATCCCCCAAACCATGGCAAAGTGAAAAGTGGAGAAGAGTGACTACCATCAGTGAGAGGAACACATTCACTGACTTGAGACTTCTCTCTGCACACAACAGACTAAAAAATTGCATGGCAACAAAATTTAACCCTTTCTTTGGGCTCTAACCGGCCTACCCAGAGTTTGGTGTGCTATGGGCTCATTGGGAAGACTGGAACCACACAGTCAAGTCTCATCCACTTCGTGGATGTGTCATTGAGGGAATTGCTCAAATCTTCTGACCAACACCGCAGGTGTCTGTATCTCTCGGGCCTGGATGATGCCAGGATATCTTATGATAGTAAGCGTAAAGTACAACCCTGTCACACAGTCTCAATCCTAGATGGAACTCCATAGCATCATGATTATCATCCACATCATCATTATCGCATAATGAAAAACTGTTGCAGCTTCTGTGGCCTTTAAAGTGGCGTAGAAAATGGGATGAAAAAAAAAAAGCTTCCTGAGTGCAATGATCCTTTAAAAAATTTAACCCTTTGACTCCCCCACCCTTTCAATATCCACCAACTGCAGAAACTTAACCCTTTGACTCCCTCACCCTATCCACCAGCTTCCTACAGGAAGTTGGGGGATGGGGTAAGGGAGTTAAAGGATTAAGTTTTTGCTTTGATAGCATGATTGATAAAGCAGGATGCTGATGGACAGGGTGTAGGAGTCAAAGAGTTGAGTTGGTCTCCTACCCCTTGTAGTTTGGACAGCCACACAGCAGACCACATCTTTCATTTGAGTGTCCTCGAGAACCATCTGGCCAGAAAACACTGTACTATGTATGAAACTGTGTCAATGCAAAGGGCACAACAGAATGCGGCGGGAACGGTGATTTTGTCCTGCGCACTTGGTCTGACCTACAATGAGGAAACAAAGAACTTATGATGAATAATGATTCTCACAGATTTCCGCAAGCTTTTGATATTTGTCAGACCAGATTGATACTGGGTTCAACTAAGCTTAAATCAATTAGGGAGAAAAATGGCAGAATGGTTCAGATGTTCGCCTGACAGTAACTAAACTTGAGATTCCACGGTTCTCTCCCTGTAGAGGCTTCGACTTTTCTCTTCAGTTTGATTGGAAAATCAAACTGATCGTCTAGTCCTTCAGAAGGGGATGAAAAGCAAGTTGGACCCATGTGCCTTCTGGCTGTGCACGCTAAAGATCCCACAGCAGTTGAAAATCATGAAGAGCGGTGCATTGTCCGGCTGCCTTGGTATAAAACATTGGAGAAATACGTTGATTTACCATGCCCTTGAAGACCAACTAGCCTTCTGGCCTGTTTGAAATCTTGCTTAAAAACAAAAAAGTGAATATGAATATGAATTTGAAGCGAGGGAGAGGGAACGAGCGCTGCCCTTGTGGTGCTGGCCCCGGGAAAAGTTGAGCAGGCTTGGCCAGCTCATGGGTTTATGTGTAGGCATAAGGCTTGTGCCATGATCATTCTGGATCTGCTCCATCACATGGCACCTGCGACGTTAGCGCATATGGAATTCATTCTGAGCGCGGAGATGTCATCTTGAGAAACTGAAACTGAAATCAATTTATTTACTTGGATTAAAATCATTTCCTGTTGACATGTACACACTTTTTACACTGAAACCAGTCATTCTGTCGTTGAGGCATACAAATGAAAACAAGTACAAGAAAATAAGTACTGTGTGTAGCCTTTATTCTGTCTGTTATTGTTGTTATGAACTCAAGTTTGAATCATACACATGCCAACCAACACAAATGGAAATTAGAAAGAAACTCAAAAAGAAGACGAAAATAATATAACCCAGTCACAGCTTGACTTGCAAAATAAGCAAAATGTAATGTGTAACTGCAGAACATAAGATAAAATACAGGATAGCATTATTTCATAAATAGCTTAAAAGTATATTATATGCATGCATTAGGAAGGTTAGATAGTACAATTTGTATGTGCTTATCATCCCACTTACAAATTCTTGTGCAAAGCAAAATTCATACAGCTTGTTTATATAATTAGGGGAAAATATGCAGACAACACAAAATTGTAAGATGTATATTTCAATTGCACCAGTGTACTGCTTGGGTGACAACAACAGAAAATCGCTTCACAAGCATGAATCTGGCATAACCAGACTGATTTTTTTTACTTTTAGACTTTGCATTTATAAACAATTACAGGTAGGAATTAAATCTAGTAGATAATCTAATCAAACTGCTGTTCAAAATTTTTAACATTTATTGTTTTCAACCACCAGCCATGCAGTGAAAAGCGGTCTCTCTTCAAAGCCTGTCACTCCCATTCCCCCTTTACCCTCAAAGCAACAACAACAACAACAACAACAAAATCAGTACCACCAACACAAAGCTTGCATGTATGCAGAATTCTGACCAAAATGAATGATTGGATATAAGAATTAAGGTGTGATTCTGCAATCTGTTAGAAGTTGGAGACTCTCATTCGTTTTCTGCAATATGAAATGAACAAATTTGTTTCCCCAAACAATTCACAGAAGGAAATTTTTGTGTACAATTCTTTGACAATCTGATGTTTTACTGCAGATCAAACCCATAAAAAAATTAAGCACTGGTAGTTGTTGTAGTTGTGTTTGGAACAGCAAGAGTTGAAGGATGACTTGAAAGCTTTTTGTTCTGCTGTTTTGTTTTCACATTCCTATGTTTCCAAACTTTCATTCATTCCACTGAGTCTTGCATTTTTTTTAAATGAAAATAGCACTATGTGTATTCAGTTTGAAAACATTGTGAGTCAGTGATATAATGATGAAATTCAAACTCAGAACAGAATGCAGCTTTGTGTTACTTGCACATTTTTCAAACCTGCCGCCCTACACAGACCTGCATCTTGAAAAACTTGTGAAGCATTTCTTTTGTAAGTTGATTGTTTTTTTCACATTTTCTAATAATGTCGATAATACAGAGAATTGCAAAGACATAAGTGTGTTACTAATAAGAAAACCCTACATTTGTATGAGAACAGCTTCTGATACTGTGACACACCTTGCGTTTGGTTCCAGTTCAGAGTGAAACTCATTTTTCCCTGAGACAGTATTACCATGTTACTAGGAATTTCCAATCTGAATATCAGCCAAATTCCAATCTTAATGGAAAATCCTGTTTTTGCTGTGGAGCTCAGGGCAGGAAACAATTTAGTTCCTCTGGGTCAGAGTTGACAGGGTTAAGACGCTTTTTCCTCCTCTTAGATCTGATGTACTTGTGCTGCAGTTGTCATAAATGTAACAACATGATAGACTGATGACAAAGAAAAATACTGTTTGATTTTTTTAAAACAATGACACCAAACAAACAAAACCAAAGCTGCATTTGAATGCTCATACTTGGAATGAAATGTAAATTTCCTATCTTGAAAGCTCAAATCATGAAGATTGAAATGGATGCTGACACAATTTAGTGAATGAATTATGTCAAACTTAACTCTTTCACTCCCTCGCCTATGGAACTCCCTGATCTATGAAAACTGGTGGATAGGGTGAGGGAATGCAAGAGCCAAGTCCGTACCACTCTCTACTTTTGCATTTGTCTGAGACATTAAAAGCACAGCATACTACTGAGACTGGAAATGACATAAATCCTATCAGTGAGTGAGCACAGCTAGGCATAGTTCCTACCCCTATACCTACCACCACTCTACAACAGCAGGCATGAACGTGACAGCAAATCAACACAAACAGCGATGTCTGGCTGCTTAGAGCAGGCTTCCCCTAAACACCGGTGCTACTACAACCACCAATACTGTGTCTGTTTACTACTTATGTACAAGCATGATGCCAAAAAAATAATTCCTTAACAAGCTTTAAGTATCAAGTGAACAAAACAATTCTCTCATCTCTTTACTGATTAACTTGTTGGAATATCGACAATAGACGTAAGTATGTGAACAACACTTTATGTTACTCTACATAAACTTTTGTTACTTATGCTTAGTTCACACTATGGAAACCGGCCTGGAAACAGCCCCAATTTCTTGTCGGGTAACCGAAATCTGCACAGAGAAAACTCACATTACCCCCTTCAACAAACTGCATTACCTCTATCGGATATTCCCGATAGATTTGCCAAGCCTGTTTCCTTCCATCTCAGTCTGCAAAAGTTGTTTGGAAATACAGGCCGAGAAGAAACTAGGACACTGACGCTACCGAGTTTCCATATCGTTTCCAAAGTGTGAACAGGTAGGCAACAAAGTTTTTGTACACGAGACTGACTGAAATTGACCCAAAAAAAAAAGAAAGGCGAAAATAGCAGGGAAGTCCGTGCAAAACGCAAAGGGGAGGAGCTTCGCAGTTTCTGTATAATTTCGTCGAGCGTTCACATTGTCGACAGAAACTCCAGTCACATTTATTTATAGACGGTTTCCAAAGCAGTTTCTTTAACGCGCAGACTGCCAGAGTTTCCCACAGTTTCCATAGTGTGAACCTAGCATTACAAATATCAACAATCACACTGAAATATTTGCATAACTACATGAATATTTTTCTCTAGATGACTATGTCTTTTACCTTACACTGATGTCAATGTCCAAACTAAAATCATTCTCAAAATCAACTAAAAACTAGCAATATGTTTCTAACATGAATGTTTTGGCTGTTTCTCGGTGGTGGTCGGGTGGGAAGCATTGCCATTAGAATAAACACAATGCATGTTTCATATTATTCATACTGTTGTGTAAACTAACAATATCAAGACAATGATATCAGAATACTGCCAACTACAATGACTATCATCACCAAGTTTTCGACTGCTGTTGTTCCAAGATAGTTCAGCTATCAACAGATGTATTATGGCCATAAACACTATATACACATTTAAACGCAACCTTGAGTCTTACTTCTACTTAATATGGATTCAACAGAACTCATGACTCGATGCAAACACAATTTATTGAAATATTCCGCTTGCAAAGATTCTGTCAATTTACGAAAAGAGAAGTGTTGTCAGTCTAGCATTATTTATTGTTTATGTCGCTGAACAAATCACACACACTGTAAAACAACTAATTAATCAATCATCAATCAACAAATCAATCAATCAGTGAATTCATTATTTGTAATAATGATGACAATAAAATAGGACAATTTGGATTCCAAAGAAAAAAGAAAACACTCCTAGCTACCAAACTTAAAAAAGTACTGTGCAAAACATAATTATTATATCACCAGCTTGTGCTGCATTGGGTTTAATCAAACATCCATTTTCCATGAACTGTGTCATATTACACACCACATTCTATGAACACTGTACAGTAAAGTTGGCTGCTAGATGGCCGGCGAAAGGGCCACCCATGATATCAAGGAAGACAAGGTACTGGCTATTCTTCAGTCTAAAGCATCATTTTAAACCCTTTTGACTCCCTCACCTTCCACCAGTCTCCTGAAGGACAGAATGAATGACAGGGTGAGGGAGTCAAGGGTTAACAACATAGCAAAGCGCTTAAAATCACAACTTTACAGTTCTCTGAACAAGACACAAATGTTTTTTTCTTTCTTTTTTTTTTGTCTACAAGCTCCATGTACTGCATGACTTTAGAACTATTCACAATACAGATGTACAACACAATGTTCTTCCCACCAGACACAAAAGATGCTGTGTTTACAATTACAATCTTGCGCAATAGTAATGCAAGGAAAAGGCATGAATATATTATTTCATGACAGGTACACACATTTCACAAACAGGTACACACATTTCACAAACTGGTACATATGTACAATGTTTTAAAAGCACAGAAGAGAACAGAAATTGCACTGGAAAAGTTAGCATGACATTTGCTGTTATTCAACTGTACAAAGGAGTTGTTACTGTGAATTCAGTCCTGTGTGATATACAGCAAAGGTGCACGCAGACTGAAATCTCTGCCTGAATATTTTCCGGTGGCACTTGTACTTCGGGCAACTATGAATGGGTCAGTGGCTGTGAGATTATGATGATGTGTGCAAGATGAGATACTGCATGTTTACGAACACATAAATAGGTAAGTGTACAGAGAAACAGGGAAGGAATGTATGCAATCCATCTGGAGTTGCTTCTGTTTATTTTCCAACTGACATCCTGCTGGAACATTCTTAACCTTTTGACTTCTGCACCCTATCCACCAACTGCAAAAAATTATTCCTTTGACTGCCTCACCCTATCCATCAGCTTCCTGCAGGAAGCTGGTGGATCGGGTGAGGGAGTCAAAGGGTTTAGTTGCTTTACTAGCGTGGTTGACAATGCAGGTGCTGGTGGACAGGGTATGGGAGTTAAAGGGTTAACTTGCTGAATTTTCACTTTCTGCCATACCTCTGCCTTGTAGTCTTCTCACCACCCTGATAAGGCTTCAGAATTTTATCAACCAGACACTAACTCACACTTTAGCAAGCTGTTCAAAAAAACAGACTTGTGCATTGCCAACAATGGCAACATGTTCATTATACTGATTTACAGCTGCTAAAAATAAATTAATTATCACACATTTGATCTGCCTACTTTCTTTCACCACCATAATGCCCCGCCCCAACCCAACCCTCGTCCCAAACAAGCCAAATATGAACTGTTGCTACATGATGCCAACAAAATTCCTCCATCCATTGATGCAGTCATACAGATTAATTCAATAGTGTTAGTATCATATTACCAACTAACAGTTCAATTTGCAAGACCTACTGCTGCAATTTGCCAGGAACATGCTCACTATACCCAATGGTTCTTAACCCTTTGACTCCCTCACCCTATCCACTAGCATACTGCACCGTCATCAACGATAGCAAAGTAAAAACTTAACCCCTTGACTCCCTCATCCTATCCACCAGCTTCCTGCAGGAAGCTGGTGGATAGGATAAGGGAGTCAAAGGGTTAAGTTTTAGCAGCTAGTGGATAGGGTGTGAGAGTCAAATGGTTAACAAGTATTAGTAAACCAAGATGTGTATCTTTGTGGATGTAAGTATCAATCAGAACACAGTGTACCCTGGAGACACACAGACAAAACCATAGTGGAACCGACTCAGCTAGCCAATTAGTGTTAAGTGGAAGAGTAGGTCTCACCACAAAGTTATGTTCTCTCCTAAAGAAGTGAAACTTCACAATCCTTGAACAACTGAACTGCTAAACTGTCATCAGCGCAAACACACATGTCTAAAAAGGTATGGGTCTTTCAAATTTCATAAGATAATGAAAACACATAATCATCTCTCCACCACACACACACATGCACTTTTGTGCCCTTGGCATAAAATATCCAGCTGATACCCTACTTACAAACTTTACATGCACACACACAAACACACACACAGAACAGAGGTGACAAATGTACGACCTCAGCCAATGGATACCCCAATATGAACTCGCTACCTTTCACATTCACAAAGATTTAGTACACAGTACACAAAACTAATACATGATATTTTCACTTATTGTTTTATTGCTAAACGTCAACGACTTCAAGCTGTACAAAAAGCAGTGACTTCACTTACAATTACATACATGATGTACAACAATTGCCACTAGGCAATTAACATACATGTACAATCCCATGTTGCACATGTGACTGTGCAAGAATAAGTACATTTGTTCAGTATATATGACAAGGAATGCATGACATACACCCACACGCACAGAGATACACACACAGTACAGTGTCACGAGATGATGTAACATTACCAGCAGTATGTGAACAGTGTGATACCAGCAGGGACTATACTTCACTGCAATGTACAGTCTCGTGAAAAGGAACCACAGATCATGATGAGATGGTTCCAATGTCACAAACACAACACACTACATCAGAGTTGTTTTATGTGGTGCTGAAGCAGGCAAGATTTCAGAGATGAAGTGTGGGGCTTTATACAAAAGTAGACCAGAAAAACACACCTTGAACTACAGAGGAGAAAAAAACAATCAACCATTCAAAAACCCAAACACTGAAACAAAAAACAATCTTTGTTACAGAAACATTTGCAGTAACTCAGTACCTTAACTGACAAGCTTAAAAGAAATAAACAAACAATACAAAACCACCTGACAGACTGGTTAATGTACAAACAGAAATCAATCAACAAACAAATTCAAACTACTTCTTAAATCATACACAGAAAACTAAGGCATCCTGCAAATTAACAGAACTATAGTATTCAGTTTATCTTGAGCATACTGAATGATATTTTGGTTTCAGGATTTGTGTATTCTTCAGTTCAATAAATTAAACTGTATGTCCCGTACTCTGAAGTGTCCAGGAATCAAGAAACTTTTAACTTCTGCCTACCACAGCTGAACAATTTGAGGAACATGCGGTATATGCACACACAACCATACACCTGTAATTACACTACATCTTTTATGAGTTGGGGTTGCATGCGTGACTGTATTTCTTGTTCTGCCACTTTGGAGACCAAACTCAAACTATGCACAGTCTCCCAAACTAATATTCCACTCACTGCCAAGAACAGCCGGCAACAATGTACAAAGAAATGACAATTACATGAAAACGGTTTACTGATGACCTCTAGATCAGATTCTTAACCCTCTTTCTCATTTTCTGTGGGTTGTATTGAAAACCACTCTATCATAATACAATCTTCTTAGAGCCCTCTCCTATTTTTATCCTCCCTTCACGACAAACTCAATGCCAGTTTCCCCTTCTCACTGATCTTATACTCCAACAGTACTTAAAAGTAATTATTACTAGGCACTGGTATTTTGGCTGATAAGTTTGAGCTGAGGTGACACAAACTGTTCCAACACGTGCACATAAGCTGACTACTAAAATACAAACATGGTAAACAACTGGAAATGACGGACAACACATGACAACCAAATGGTATGCTGAATGTCATCGTTACACAGGCTGGCTGACTCAAGTAATGTAACAAGGCCATGGACTCACACTCTGATCAAGTTAAATCCCTGTCTGCAACATGAAAACTGACTTGTTCGCTGCCCAACTTAATGCTCCAATTATTCTGGCGCAGTCAGATTAGTGTTTGATTCATTATGTCCTCTCCCCCATCTTCCTTCCATTTCAAGTCCTTGCCAGCAGATAGGATTTTGTATAGGTGCAAGAAATCTGCCAAATAACATAATTATGGCAGATTGGATGGAGCATATATGGAATTATCTGAGTGTAATGAATCCCTCTTAAATAAACTTCGAACTCAAAACTCCATAACATAGAAGCTATCATTACTTGAATTTGAAATCAATTTGCATTTTAGTGTCTGGAACAAATATCCAATGGATCAAATGGTGCTACTTCCAGGACTAAAGAAAACAATCTGACCTCTCACCTAGACTGTCCAAAATCCACCCACAGATGGCTAAGAAATCTCTGTTGGCACATTTTGTTCATACATACCAACACACAGACATTCATGGAGCCAACATAGGTCAATATTAAATATCTCCCTTTCTTTAGAAAAGGGATGGTAAATAATGATGTGGCAATGTTGATCTGTATTAAATAAGAGTTTGACTTCCACTTTCTCCAGTTAAAGTGCAATGATTCATATTTTGAAAAATGACATGAACAAAACACTAGTGCAGTGGCTTATATCTCTTCTAATGAGAAATGTGCAGCTGAAGCTGACAGAAATGAATGATCAATTACCTTCCTAAAATTGTGTACGCAAGAAGATGCCCTAAAAACATTTACCTTCTTTCTTTCCCTCAATTACCGTTTCTATACAGAACATGAATCATACAATGTTAATTAAACATCTGAACATGACGCTGACTTTCTGAACACCAAACAAACAAATGCAGGAAGAGAAGACACTGATGACATTTGAGCAAAGCACAACAGAAAAAAACGAAAGCTTTTTATACACTGTAGACAAAAGACAATGTTTAAGTTCATTAAAAAAAATCTTTGTTCTTTGACATCTCCCAATAAACAAAACCAAATAATTACAACATACTACCCCTTCCTTCCATTACAAACTGGGGGTCAGTGACCGGAGGTAAAAGGGTGACAACTCGGGTTTCTTTTGTCATAAGTAAACAACACAATAAAACATGACGATCAAGCCACAATACCACCATCCCTTTTCCAGTAATAAACACAAGAAAGAAAAAATTCATTTAAGCCACACTGGAGTTACTTCTGATACACTGTTGCTGCCTCCTTATCTCCCTTAGACTTCTCCCTCATTTCTCAAAATGAAAGAAAAGACAAATTTGTTACATTTTAAATGTTATAACAGCCTTTGTGACCCACATTTGGTTCAAACCAATTCATGAACAGCTGAGAAAACACTGCTGTCAGCAGGCCATATGCGCTCCACCCATATCTGCCTGTAATCATCTGGCAGGCTCCTTGAGCCTGCGCACAACTCTATGTGCTGGTGATGTCTTGAACGGGAAGGACACCGGGACATATGAAACTGTGATACCGTCAGAATGGTGGAAGCATTATGATAGCCAGTGACCAAATCAGCCTATCTGGTTACTGAAATTGAGACATGAGATCCAAGTCCACGGCTCTGGCAAAAGTTCCAGTCAGCCTGTCAAAAAGCATCTGGCTCACCTCAGGTTTGATCCCACAATCCGTGCGTTATCATCATGAAACTCTTACCCACTTTCCCACTTGAATCACTCTTTTCTTTCCCTTTTTATTTATAGGAAGAACGAACAAGAAAAAGGCAACAACAACAAAACAGAGAAACCAAATCAACAAACCACCAAAACAAAACAGCACAAACGAATGGACAAAACATGAACAATACTATGTATGCTGGACTAAACAGTACATATACTAAGAGCAACACTTTTTCTTTCCCCCGCTTCTTTTGTCCGTTAAAGATATGGTGGCTGCTGGCTGTTCTGATGCCTTCTTCTGCTGCTCCTTCTTGGTCTGCAGAACCTGCTGTGTGATTGCTAAGAACATCTGTAAAAGAGAAAGAACTTTCGTTTTAAAAAGACGTATGTGGAACAAACAAAAACAAAATGAAACAAAAACCCAACCATCCCACCAAACAATCTCTCCCTCCCTTTCTTGCCACCCCCCCCCCCCCTTCAAAAAAACAAAACTAACAAAAAAATGGAAAGAAAAAAAAACCCATAAAAATACTGGACAGACACCAGTCACTATAGCAATGCACTTAATGCAATCAGGCATGGAAACTGCCAAATTATTTCTGGAACTACAGTAACAGGGGTCCAGATAACCCCCTCCCCCAAATTCTTCTATTCCTAGATTCAAATCCCTGCAATCTGAACATTTCTGGGAATCAAACTCATATGCATTATAATCTAAAATTTTAATCTTTTGTGCAACTAAAAGGCAACAAAAACATAGAGAACGGTATGTAGAAACAATGATTCATTCTTGATTCTTTCCTAAAGTGCCTCACATTAAGAATTATTGCACACTGGATCGAAACAATATATACAAAACATGATTGCCAGAATGAGTAGTGAGCTGTGTTCAAACTCACTTCAGTATGTGCGTCAGTGTAAATAACTATGCACAGCTTTTGAAGCACTATAGGCACTGCATGCATCTGTATTGTTTGAATGAGGTACATCTTTAAAATTTTGAACTGGTAGGGATATGTTGTTTTTCTCTCTCTCTCTGTGAGAATCTGAGGAGACTCAGTTGGTTTTCCCTGAAAAAAAAGGATCCAAGGAGCATTCCCATGTCTGCGCAATGGACGATGACTGGAATGCTGCAGATTCAAACCCCCATCAGTGAGGGATTCTGGCTTCCACCAGCTCCTACTCAATAGCTGAATATGCAACTGGTTCACAGGAAAGCCTAGTACTAAACAGTCAAATCTCATTCATTTCACAGATGTGTCACTGAGGGTGTTGCTTCCTCACCAACACCATAGGTATCCATCCCCAGCCTGGTTAAAGCCGGATTTTACTATAAAAAAAAGCATAGAATACAGCCCTGTCAGGCAGTTCCAATCCAAAATGGAATTCCACAGCATCATCATAATCAGTCACCATTCTCATCTACCTGGTTAGTACTGTAAGAATTGTCCCATGTTTTGTGGTTCTTCATGCCAGTTCTCATGGTAACCTCAATCTGGGTAGGTTCAGAGGCATGATTGAGATGGGAAATGAACACATTGGAAACAGCACCACAGAATGTTCAGGACACAAGTTAGGAAAAAAACCCTGGAAAGAGTGGTTTTGCATTGTACAGTGACATCTGCATTGTACTAGAACATATTCTTCTGTGCAATGTTGTTTTATAATGTGTTACATTCATATAGTGCTGAACTGTGATCCACAGTATACTGATGATAATGCATCGCAGTATCAAATCATCACAATGAAATTTTCCACAAGCAGGTCCTCCTTACCAGGGACATTATATGTTTGTTTTGACTGATACTCCCAACTCAGCTGTGTGACAGCTGTTTGGGGGAATTTTTAAAACCTTCCACACAGCAAACTAGATAACTCAAAACACTGTTCTGTGCAGTTTCACGAAGGCTTATCCATGCTTTTTCAGAACAAAAAATCCCTATTGGTAACAATGCAAGGTAAATCCCTAAAAGAAAACCATCAACAACACAGGCACAGTGTAATCTGCAATTATGACTCAGTTTAACAATCTGTCAGTATACTCCTAGGATATAATGCTCTGTCTGTATATTTCAAAGATATAACGCAAAGTTTAACAAAACTATATTTCTAAGACATAATGCAAAGTTTCAGTTCAACAAGACTATATTTCTAACATATACTTCAAAGGTTTAGTAACAGTTATCTCTGTGTAAAAGCATATCAGGGCTAAAACTGTTTCAAAACATACACTTCAACAGGAGAAAAAAAAAAGGAAAAGAAAATTGAGTACACATATCAATGCACTGACACACACAATCTAAGGATATGCCCCTGGTGGTGACAACTCTGTCCAATTCATCACGCAAGGGATTTAAAAAACATACATGAACACAAATTTAAACATACTTAAGGACACTAAAGCATATAACAATGGGCATAAGTTACCTAAAATTGCTTCCGCATATCTCATTTCCCAAGAACCAAAAATGCACTTACTACATGTACCCAATTATCAATCCTAAGAGAAAGTACGTAAGACTTTATCGAACACATACAGGTGAATGGACCAGGAAGTCAGAAAATGATAGGAAGAAATGACAGAAAGCAAAGTAACAAGGCAGAAACAAATAGAGTGACAGAAAAGAAGAAATTCCTAGCACAGAATTTCCAGAAGGAAGGGATACTATAGATACTGAAAGAGACTCCGGCATACCCATGGGGAGTGGGGTGGGGTTCAATAACTTGACTATTTTTATTTTTCTAAGATATAAGACTAGAGGTCAGTTTAAGAAACAAAAACGGCTTACCTCTTCTACATTGACATTTTCTTTTGCACTGGTCTCAAAGAGCTGGATGCCCATCTGTTGAGCAAATGTCTGTGCATCTGCTGTCAGCACCACTTTTCTGCCAGGGTCATCATTCTTGTTGCCCACTGCCAACACAAAATTAAAACATCTGCCTTCTAATGCAAGACATGTATCGAAAGTATGTAGTCGCTAAAACACATTTTGATGCACGTATGTTCTTAAAATATTAAGTAGCTTAACCCTTTGACTCCTGCACTCTACCCACCAACTGCAAAACCCTAACCCTTTAACTCACTCACCCTATCCTCCAGCTTCCTGCAGGAAGCTGTGGATAGGGTGAAGGAGTCAGAGGGTGAAAGTTTTGCTTTGATCGTATGGCTGGCTATGCAGGCTGCTGGTAGACAGGGTGCGGGAGTCAAACTCAAAGGGTTAAAATATTGTATGCAATGGTGAAAAATAAAAGTGGTTAAGCCATAATGGTAATTTTGAAAAACACACCTGATACATTTAAGAGGATATAATAATGAGACAATGAACATTTACTTTTCTTGAGGACATATATAATTTAAATAATACCAATGTATTGAAACCTACAAAATGGCTCATGGTCTTCAATATTCACATGGTTCAAACTTTTTTGTACGTTAAACCTGTTATCACCATTTGACAACAAAAACTTGAAACTGTTGAGAAATACTTGTGTGAAGATTTTTCATGATCTGGACTCATGATTTAAAAAAATTAAGGAGGGGAGTGGACATCAATTAAAGTAAATGGCCACTCATGACGTGTAGTCTGTGCATGAGGTCCAAATTTGAAACAGATCCATCCACAAATAGCTGATGATTTTGTTCGCGCGCACGCACGCACGCACGCACACGCACACACACACACACACACACAGAGAATAATTAACAAATGAAAAAATGCCCTACCCAGTATTCTGTTGATAACATCATAAAAAAAATACCCTACCCAGTATTCTGTTGACAACATCACAGTTGTTATCAATCTCATGCAGCCATCTCCGAACATTAGCGAAGGATTCACCACTTGTGACATCATACACCACAACCACCCCATGTGTTCCTCGGTAGTATCTGTAAGCAAAATGAACATGTTTTCGCTTTAACATCAACAAGCAAATGTACAAACACATAAGTAAATGAATTGTAGAGATAATTTATATGCACACTGTATTTGAGAAATATCAAATGCTTTCTGTCCATTGTACAATACACACAGTTCCTTTCAATTAAGGCCCCAAAACAAATCTTGTGTCTGTGGTATCATAGTTTGATTTTAAAAAAGAAATGACATTATCCAGAAAAGTTGTAATATGACAAGCATCTGTCCCATAGAGAGGATTTGTTTTTGGTCTATTCAAAGGAACCATATTTATTGTTTAACTGACAGAAAGTGTTCAATTTGTCTCTGATTCATTGTACTTAATTTTGAAAATGAAATGACACTATCCAGCAGAATTTACATACAAATGTTTTACTATAACCAATGACAAGGCAGCTCAGACATTCTAACAATCTCCCTTATTATGCAAAAATGACCACAGAGAATCCAGAGATTATACTCCT
>JAPXFY010000022.1:31789946-31819946 GCA_030674185.1 Monoplex corrugatus | reverse complement strand
GACCTTTTCATTCTTATTGTTATTAATTACTGTTTAAAGCCCAGCTGACTGCACAGAGCTATATCAGGACTATAAGCATTCTATATCAAGTTAAAAATAAAGTTTGATTTTCTGGGAAAAGTGAGAGTAAGACATTGAAATTCTGACACTACTAATGTGTTAAACACAGGATTCGTCATACAAAAATGTGTCCAGTATATACCCCTATCTCTTTCTCTCACTTTCTCATTTTCGCCAGTCTCTGTCTTATCAGTATCACTAGGTATGAGCCTACATATATAATATCACCAACTTTAGGTTAAATGTGGCAAGGGAACAGCTATCAGTTTTACATGAACTTCTTCCTCTTTATCGTAAGCACCCGTCTTAAATGACATTATGCATATTCTCAAATGATATTACATACGACAAGGACAAATCCGTACATACTGTGTCTTTCCTATTTGTGGGCTAGATGGTTCTTTATGACTGACGGGGTTGTAATTGTGGATTTGAGATCTGTTATCTCAAGTTCAATCCAAGTCCGCAACATTAAAAACTGGCTTGTTTTTTCCCATCCTAACTATTGTTTCCATCATTCTGGGGGCATCAGCTTAGTGCTTCATAGGTCTCTTCTTCTCCCCTCCCCATTTTCAATACCTTACCAGCACATAGTGTTTTGTGCCAGCTAAAACGTCAGTGAGATAACTGTTGAAAGGTCTGAGTGGAGTGCAATGAATACTTCTTGAACAAACTCTAAACTCCAAAACTCTTATTGTGTGCTTCCTAAGTTTTTCTTATAAGCTAATATTCTTCATTTGAAGAATTTATAAGTACCTTTAATTTTCAATACTGTAACTATCTTATACAGTCCTGCCTGGAATCAAATTATCTTATTAGAAAGAAATATTTCTGTTTGATGATAAAAACTCATTATCAGTTGCTAACACTAGTAACAATAAAAATTTTTTTAGGATTATGCTGACATTGGAAATGTAGCTCATTAACACAGCAATAACAGTTAAAGTACCGGTAACAATGAATAGATTCCACATATGTACACACACACACACACACATATATATATATATATATATATATATATATAATTGTACAGTCACAGTTCATAGCAATAGCACATTTCTAGTCAAACAAACTACTGTGTATAATATGACAGCACACATGACTACTTCTGAATAGGGACATGAGTCATATCGGCCTTCAGTTTGCTGTCGAGTCAGACTCACATTCACATCCTGCCTGAACACAGAATCGGTTTCTTGCTGCTGGTATTGGTTCTTATACTTTTATTACCAACCAAAGTACAGTCACCAAAACAAGTCAATGGAAAACAACAGCAACAAACTTAAATCTTGCTGTCCAACTCTGTGTCTGTGGGCGCATTTGTGTCAGAGTGTGTGCATGTGTGTGTTTGTGTGCAGGTTTATTTCAAACATCATGCTTATTTTGCTATTAAAAACAATTTGTGGACACCATTTACAGCCATAAATATCTTTTAGATAAACAGAATGTCTTTCATTTTCAACATGTAAAACCATCATAATTTTCTAAAAATTACATTTAATTTTGTTTATAGCTTTGCCTGCACTTTCATGCCTGAACCTCTGTCAGTGTATCTAGCAATTACTAAATTCACCAAGCCTTTTATATGAGCAAATGTTGTATCTGTGACCTATTCTAAAGGCCACAACAGTTTGTTGGAGAACTGTGACATACAAAGTTCCAAACTGGACCTTTTTTTAACACAACAATGGTGCAGATACATTCAAAATTGTTCACCATGATGATACTACGGCATATCACTATCAACTATGACATCACAGTTTTGTTTGAATTTAACCAGCCTATTAATTTCTCAGAAGTTATTTCAAAATTCACTTGAACTTGCGGGGAATTGATTGCTATTGAGTACTTCTGACATTTTGCTTGCTTATTTTCACATTTGCTGTCAGTATGTACTGATATGTATCATAAGAAGATTAGTGCAGAGTCTGGAACTAGATATGAAGCCTGGCACAATCATGTAATGTAGAGTGTGTCTGCCACTTCATCTGTCCAGTGTTGTTGTGATTTTTTCTGGCTCTGAACCCAAGCATCTGGTGGTGTAAGCTTGAAGCCTGTCTCGTTGACTGACATCCCGGTCTGGTGGCCAAAACACTCAATCTGCTATTGTGTGATGTAATTGTTTGACATGCGTTGTTCTAATTATCTCTCATGTCTCTAATTATCTCTCATGTCTCTAATTATATCTCATGTCTCATTTGGTCATGCCTGCTGCTCTTCTGAGAGATCTCATGTCACAGACTGTGATCTTTCTCTCAAGAATTTTTGCTTAATGTCCAGGTCTTTTTTGTTGTTGTAGTTATTGTTAAGTTCTGCTGACTGTGTAGAGCCATATCAGACCTATAACGACCTCAAAACATACAAAACTTCAACAGGAAAAAAGAAAAGTAAAGAAAATTAAGTACACATATCAATGCATATACGCACATAATCTATGGACCTGCCCCCGGAGCTGACCACTCCGTCCAATTTATTGCACAGGGGATTTAAAAAACACACCTGAATACAAATTTAAGCATACCTAAGAACACCAAAACATATAAAAACGGGCATAAATTACCTAAAATTGCTTCCACATATCTTACCTGTCTAGAACCAAAAATGCACATACTACATGTACCCATTTATCAATCCTAAGAAAAAATACATAAGGCTTTATCAATTCAACAGGTGAATGGACCAGGAAGTCAGAAAATGATAGGAAGAAATGACAGAAAGCAAAGGAACAAGGCAGAAACAAATAGAGTGACAGAAAAGAAGAAATTCCTAGCACAGAATTTCCAGAAGGAAGGGATACTATAGATACTGAAAGAGACCCCGGCATACCCATGGGGAGTGGGGTGGGGTTCAATAACAAAGAGAGTGACAGAAAAGAGGAAATTTCTAGCACAGAACTTCCCGAAGGAGGGGATACTATTTATACTGAAAGAGCCCCCCCCCCCCCCCCCCCCCCCCCCCATCCTCGCAGGGAAATGTCCAGGTCTGACAATGGTACGTCAATGTAGTTACAAAGATTTTACTGATAAGTGATATACCTGAATTCTGTCTGACACCTGAGTAACTTTGTCCACGTAAATGACAAAAAAGAACGCTTTGTTAACCCTTTCACTCCCATATCCTATCTACCAACACTGCTCTTATTATTAGCGAAGAGCTGGTCCTTAATTCCATAGGATTCTAAAACTTCCCAAAGTTTCATTCTGTTAATGTAGTCAAATGCCTTTTCGTGATGTAACACAGGTGAGTTGGAGCCATTCCTGATATTCACATGTTTTCTTGCAAAGTTGACACAGTGTGAAAATAGCGTATGTGCGTCTTCCTCCTTTCTAAATCCAAACTAAACTGGTTTCATTAAGGTCTTGGTATGTTGTTCTAATATGTATCGATGTGTCTCTTTCCAACATGACTGAGGACAGATACTCTGTACGTGTTACAGTTCTTCTTGCTCCCTTTCTTTATCCATATTGGTGCTACAACTGCTCTCTGCCAGTCATTTGGAACTTGAAAAATAGTGATAACCTCCTTGATTCCAGTCTCCCCGCAGGCCATCAAAGCTTCATTTGTGATGCCATTCACACAGGTTTGTGGCCTTATTTTTGGGGGCTTCTCTTCTGCGGTTTTCTTATCTTTCTCCAGTATGTTTGACTCTTTGTGCTCTGGATATTTTGTGGGTTAACTGGTGCTTGATGTTACTTTGACCGTTAGGGTTTAATCCTTTGACTCCTGCACCATGTACACCAGCATCCTGCACTGTAAACAATGCTAGCAAAGCAGAAACTTAACCCTTCGATTCCCTCGCCTTATCCACCAGCTTCCTGCAGGAAGCTGGTGAATAGGGTGGGGGAATCAAAGGGTTGAGTTTTTGCGGTTAGTGGATAGGATGTGGGAGTCAAAGAGTTAAATTACTTAAAAGATTATTGAAATACGCTTCCCATTTTTGTGTGATTTTGTCTTTATCATACAAGGGCTAATCTGTCTTTGTCATCAATGACATCGGTAACGTTAATTTACTAAAAGGATCATTTCAAGTTGCATGGTTTCACAGTCTTATAAAAACTCTAGTGGTGAGTGTCTGCTGTGAATTTTCCTTCAAACTTTTTAAATTCATTTTTAACAAGAATACAAATCATACAATAATTATCATCAAGTAGAATCAATAGCACCAAAGACTTAAAAACACAATCAAGCTGTCAAAATCTTCAACAAATAATCTTCATGTGTATGACATGCATCTACAACCTAGAAAACAAATTTAACATACATGTGTCGGTCGTTAGAGAAAACAAGCATATTACATGATGTGAACAGGCACTGAATCACATCAAAATTCATGTGAGGAGGCTTTTACAGCACTACCCTAATGCAGCAAATAAAGAATGTCTAGCAGACCCAGCCTCGAGTACCCAAGTTACCAAAACCACGGCTATGGGAGGCACAAAGAGTTGACAGTATTCCTTGATCAATACCATTATAATGTATGGACCTATGTATGTGTGTATGTATGTATGTATGAATGTATGTATGCGTGCGTCCATGCATGCATGCGTGTGCATGTGCGTGCGTGTGTGCGTGTGTGTGTGTGTGTGTGTGTGTGTGTGTGTGTGTGTGTGTGTGTGTGTGTGTGTGTGTGCGTGTGCGCGCGTGTGTTTGTCTCAGTGTTAGTGTGCATATATACGTGTGAGTATTGTGTGTGTGCGTGTGTTTCTTAATGTGTGCGCATACATGAATATATGTATATATGTGTGTGTGTGTGTGTGTATGTCTCTGTGTGTGTGCATACATGCATGCATGCGCATGTGTGTGTATGACTGTGTGTGTGTGAGAGTGAGTGAGTGAGTGAGTGAGTGAGTGAGTGTGTGTGTGTGTGTGTGTGTGTGTGTGTGTGTGTGTGTGTGTGTGTGTGTGTGTGTGTGTGTGTGTGTGTGTGTGTGTGTGCGCGCGTGCGTGCATGCATGCGTGTACATGTATATTGAAAGGCTTGCTGTGCGTGTGTATGAAAGACTTGCACTTATCAAATGATTTTCTTCCTTATGTATTTGTGGACTAGAGTTACTATTATCAATTTTCTGATTTCATGTTATGATCTGTTGTCCTTACATTTGATGAACTGACTATGTTTACACTGCATTAATATATATATATATATATATATATATATATATATATATATATATATATATATGCTTCCATGTCTATACTTGATTCCTGTATGGATGAAAAATCTGCCCCATCCCCCTTTTTCCCCCATGTAAAGTGCAACTAGCATGCTTTGATATACACTGCTCGCAGTATACAAATAGAACCATCGCAATAATTTATATATTATTCTATGCCTGCAGATACCTATAGTATATGAGACAGGAACGGAAAAGGATATCTTTAGGAATGGAAAGGATATACAATACATGGAGGAGCTGACAACCCTGTAGGTCTACCGATCTACTTGGCAGAAGAGGTTCTTCAAGAGGTTAAAGATGTTATGGTCATATACATAATACAAAAAGTCTGACAATAAGACCTTATGCTTTAACTGTCATGAGATGTCCCTCTTGTGCATTGTGAGGAAGATACTTGCTAGAATCATTCTTTAACAGAGTCATCAACCACGTAGCCAAGCACATAATCCTGAGTCTCAATATATGGCTTTCATGCCAGCTGCAAGACAGTTGTCATGAACTAAACCAGCAGCTCCATAAAGTGCTTGTGGATCTGACCAAGGCACAACTGTCCCCAGAAAGTGTGTCTCATTGATGGCTTCCTTCCACAGTGGCAGGATGGAGTCAAACAGGAATGTGTTCTAACACCCACATTCTTCTCCATCCTCTTCACAGCAATGCTGACTGATCATGTATTAATTAAGTGACTTTGACTTAGGGTGTATATCCAGTTCCACTTGCAAGGAAAACTCTTAAACATGTTCCACTTGAAAGGAAAACTTTTCAACATGCAAATACTCTAGTCTACTCTAAGCCATGAAAAAAGTTCTCAAAGCCATCATGCCAGAGAAAATGCAGATGACTGCATTGGATGCACACTCTCATGAGGGTATCCAGCACGTCATCAACCAATCTGCTGCTGCCAATAAACAATTCAACTTCACAATTAGCCTAAGAAGACAGAGGGACCTTTTAATGTACAGTTATTTTCGAGCTGTGCTGATCTGAACAGCCCTTGGCCTGGGTTGAGACATTTATTGTAATATTTTTCTGAACCATGGCATGCCATGCTAGGCAGCTACATGGCCTTGCTTCAGAGGTGGGCCCTACCTGGCTGAAAACCAGGCCGCATTCCATTCCATGTACAGCGCAACTCTCAGATAAACTGAAACACTGTTCTTATACTCTGCTTACTAATCAAGCAAAACCAAAGCTGCTGACAATTTTGTCAGTTCTGTTTTTTCACCAGATAAATCAGTGTTGTATATTATATATATTATATTATATATAGCAATGATGATGATGATGATAATAATAATAAACACTTACTGGACAAACATTTATGATAATAATCAAAGCTCACTGTATAACTTGAATTGACAAAAACGTAAGCAACATACACAGAACTTACAAGGAGTTAAGAATCATACAATCTGGACTAAATAAAATCAGGACACACACACAAAGGCACTGGGACAGCACTGAGAAACCGCAAATGGCTTGTTGCATTCTCCTCCCTAATTTTTCCAATTCCATCAAACAAAATGAATGTTCTTTCACAATTTTGAACCTTTTCTTGTTCACAATGTGCTATATTTTGTACACCCACACACAGTTTCATTATGCTCTGACAAACACATTCTGATAATATACCACCGTATAATGTTTAAAGCCATAGTTTTACAGTCATTAACAAAAGTTTAAGACCACATTGTCAGAATACCGCACTTTTAAATTATTGCAGAGTGTTGCGTCATCTGTAGTTTAATGACGAAATACCTTACTGTGGTTGCATTTTACAAGCAATTATTAGGGCAGGGTTTCAGCTCATTCAGTACTTGCTATTGTCAATTGATGAGCAGCTATCATGCTGTGTGTGCAGAGTGTGACTTTTAGAAAATGGGCACACACACAAAAAAAACACAAAAAAACCCCATCCCTTTCAGAGACTTGGAGAGCTCAAATTGTGGGCCTTCATAATGAAGAGTGCTACATTGTGCTTAAAGGAAAACTGCGCACAATGCTGTGGCCAAATATAATAATTCTAGGACTTTTCTTGACAAGGAAAGGTGCAAACGCCCATGAAAAAAAGCACCTGGGATGACCACTTGATTCAATGCTTTGCAACCTGCTCTCCAAGCAGTTCTTGCAAGAAAATATGAGCAGCACTGTTGAGGACAGGGACAAATATCATTTCAATGACAGCTTCTCACCATCTAAGCAAAGAGTTGGGCTTTGAGACACTCAAATCAGTTCATAAACCCTGACTGACTGCTACAATGCAATCTAAACGCTTGGCATTTGCAAAGCATCATAAAGCCTGGACAACAGATGACTGGGGTAGAGTCATGTTTTCAGATGAATCTACCTTACAACAGTTTGTATCATGCAGAAGACAGAAGACCCCTGCCAAGAGATTTGATGAAAAACACATTGTTTCCACCATGAAGCATCCTCTGAGTCAGATGATCAGGGGGGCCATATCTAAATCTGGAACCACTGGACTGTACTTTCTGCCACCTGCTTGAACAAAAACTAGAAATGCATAAAAGTTATACATGTGCAGATTCACCACTGCTCAATTTTCATGCATGATGGGGCACCATGCCATTGATCGAAGGTCACAGAAAACTTTTTGACCAATATCAACGTAACAGTGCTGGACTGGCCTGGTAACAGCCCAGACCTTAATCCAATTGAGAATTTATGGGAAATAGTAAAGACAAAGGTTGCAGAAAAACAACTATCAAGTGCAGAAGCATTGAGGGAAGCCATAAACAAAATTTGGGTGAAGGAGATCTCTGTGGACTATTGCAAGAATCTGACTAAAAACATGCCCTGCCGCATCCAATCAGTGATTCAGAGCAAAGGAGGGTTTACGAAATACTGAAGATGAACTGTTCCTGTACGCATTATTCATTAGACATTTTTCTTCATACAATGCTTACTTCTCTGGGTGGTCTTAAAACTTTTGTTAATGACTGTACTGTACTGCAAACTGAAACCTCTGCCAGCAGGTCTGCTCCCCTACTCCCCCTTCATGATGGTCCCATAAGCTCATTTGGTTAGAGTTCCATGCTGATACAGCTGGGGTTGTAGGATCAACTCTGAGGCGGGCCACAAGTTCCAGCCCACAACAGAAAAGTTGGTTTATTTGCAGCCCACCTTAACCCTTTGACTTCCACACCCCATTCACCAACATCTTGCATTGGCAACTATGCTAGCAAACCAAAAATTTAACCCTTTGACTCCCTCACCCTATCCACCTGCTTCCTGCAGGAAGCTGGTGGATAGGGTGAGGGAGTCTAAGGGTTAAATTTTTACAGTTGGTGGACATGGTGCGGGAGTCAAAGGGGTTAACCCACTCGGTACTGACAGTTTTCTCCCCTACTTTTCCCCACATCCTGACCGTTTGTATGAGTTTGTAATAAAATCACCAAAAAAAAATCAGTCATTCAAAGTTAGGTCCTGAAATTTGTAGAACAGATCAAAAACACCTTGGGCTAGTTTGTGACAAAGCATGAAACTTTATTACTAAAAACTGGATTTCTGGGCTTAGGCAAAAAATATCCATAATTTCAGTTCCAAAATACAACACGCTTACTTTTTCTTACTGACCCCCCCCAAAAAAAAAAACAAAAAAAAAACCACACACACACAACACTGACTAAGCTGGGAAAGGTTTGTGTACACAAAATAACAGAAGAATTGACTGAATCTCAATTTGGATAGTGTACACACAAACAAAAACATAATATTTTGTGCAAATATTCCTAACAATTCCAGGCAACATGCTAAATGAAGAAGTCACAATCAGTGTGAAATAACTGCCTGAAAATAACACTGAGAAATAATTGGGTCACAATGAATAAATCTGTCTTTATTATAATACTGTCATTATCACTATATCAGCATTATTACTGGGCTATCAATATTGCTCGTATTATTATCATTTTTACTAATTTAGGCCCAGGCTTATGGGTTTTTTCAGGAAATAATGATGACATGCATCTTGTTTTAATTTTATTTTTATTCATTTATTATTTATCATGCACAAATAATAATGAAAATAAAGAAATAAAAGCAGACAACCCTAACCTAATGGCCCGGACTTGACCTCTACAGAGAAGATCTTGCGTCTTCTGGTAATATAGGAATGGCTTTCTGGGGGTATGTGCAACCCAGGCACTCTAGCAAAAGGCAGTAGGGCAGGAAAAAGACAGATGTCCTGACGCCAGTCACAGAGCATAACATTGATAAAAACTTCTTCTGTCATGTGCATGGTAGGCCTACTTCAGATTTGTTTTCCTCTCTGAACTATGCTATGACCATGATCTGTGAAACAGTGACGATGGGTGGTGTTCAAAATCGGCTGACTGATCACTCCCTTCAAAAGAAAAATCATCATTGTCATCTTCAATTGTCTCTTGAAAGTCTAAATCTGCAGTCTGTAGCATTTTCAGTATTTCAATGGTGGTAAAAAGCTTCTGTTGTTGACTTCTTTTTGAGTGTTGGGATAGCGAAGTACAAGCTAGAGACGCAACCAGTCGCCATGGTGTAGTGGTTAGCGCAACAGACTACCGACTGGAAGGTTGTGGGTTCGAATCCCCATCAGACCCTTCAAAAATATGTCATTGTGGGTTTTTTCGGCTCTAACCGGCTCCTACCCAGAGTTGAGCGTGCTATGGGCTCATTGGGAAGACTGGGACCACAAAGTCGAGTCTCATCCACTTCACAGATGCGTCATTGAGGGTGTTGCTCAAATCTTCTGACCAGCACCGCAGGTGTCTGTATCTCTTGGGCCTGGTTGACACCAGGATATGTAATGATAGTAAGCGTAGAGTACGGCCCTGTCACACAATCTCAATCCTAGATGGAACTCCATAGCATCATGAATATTGTACTCATCGACATCATCATCATCATCGCATTGTAAAAAGTGTTCCAGCTTCTGTGGCCATTGATGTGGCATAGAAAATGGGACGAAAAAAAAAAAGGTGAGCACAAAAGGTAACCCCCCCTGAGTGCAATGATCCTTAAAAAAAAAGAAAAAAAAAAGCCAGAGACGCCATCTTTGTCCAACTGAGGTCAGAGAGTGGGGTCAAACAAAACAAGGTCGCACAGACATGGTCAAATAAAATCTGTGCCCACTGGCTGCTTAAAGCTAGAGGAAAGGCCAATGAAGCTATCTGTAACTTATAAAGTCTTGTAAACATCGTGGTGGGACTCGAAGTCCAAAAATTCGAAAACAGGCCAAATCCCCTTTAGGGGACATCTGAATAGACAAAGAGTTAAAATACTGTCACTATCAGAGGATGGTGCTAGACCAGAAAAAATACTATTTCTATTCTATCTTTTGACTGCGCATTTCATACACTGAATGAAGAATTATTTCATTATGTTCCAATTTCCAGACACACACAATAAGTTGTTTTTTTTTCATCATGTTGCTCTTGAAAGGAAAAAGTTTACTGTCTGACCAAGCAAAACTGACCATTAGGCCTATTTCTTTCTGAGCTATGCAGAAGCAAAAAATTCAGCTTACAGCCACAGAAGGGAAAAGAACAACATTTAATGTGAAAAGCAACACTGATGTGATGGTAGTTATCTAACAATGCACTGACATTTAAGAAAAATATTACACATTGTAACTGCTTTGGCAACACAACAACAACAACAAAAACACACAAAAAGGTATGAGAACAGGGCACAATTCTTTTGTTCTCACTCTTTCACACACACACACACACACACATGCACACAGTCAGCAGTCAGAGATATTGCGGATTAATCTAATATGACCAGGACGAGAAGAGTCCGCCTTGTTGAACAGAAACAACAAGTTACGTCAGCGGGAACGGCCGATCCGGAGAAGCCAACGACCAACAACGAGGGAGAAGTGACCGAAAAGGCAGAGACTGTCTCCAAAAATGGCGCGTCGACCGCGGTTACCACGGGCACGCAGAGTGAGACAACTCACACCACACCTGTACTCAGCTCTGCGGAACTCGTGAGTACAATTGTTGACCTCAGAAACATCATACTTGATCTGCGCCAGCAAGTTAATTCCTTAGAAAGGTCTGTGCTTGTGCAGATCGAGGCCCAGTCGAAAGCAACTGCCACCATCAAGATCACCAGGAACAGTCAGACACAGACAGATCTCCATGACACAAATCCCACGTACGCAGATGTTCTTAAACAAAAACACACACGCAGGCAGGACGATCAACAGCCACAAAAATCAAGCGAAACAAAATGTAGCAGGATTAACTCAAAACAAGCGAAAACAGTGCCCGAAAAGTAGTAGTAGTAGTAGTAGTAGTAGTAGTAGTGGTAGTGGTAGTGGTAGTGGTAGTGGTAGTGGTAGTAGTAGTAGTAGTAGTAGTAGTAGTAGTAGGGACTGGCTTTCAATGGCCTAGGCCTTGCGGCCTATTTACGTCCCCTCTTTCTCAACTATTTCTAATATGGGTGTTAAAATGCGCATTTTCTTTTTGTTTGCACAAGCCTAATCAGGCCTTTAATCATCAAAATCGATGAAAAGTTCTTTGAATTTTGGAATTTCATCCAAAAAATTCTTGAATTTGTTAGTATCTTGTGCAAATTTTATGTTAGTTGGGAGTTTATTCCACAAAGGGGCTACTCGATGTGAAAAAGAAAATTTTCTTGTGTTAGTACGACAGTGCTGAATAAATATCTTTCCTTCCTTGTTTCTTGTGATATTACATTGTGAAACAGAAAAGAGTGAGTCAACACAAATATTATCAACTCCATTAAATATCTTATACATTTGAATAAGGTCACCTCTTGTCCTGCCTTTAAGTGAGTGTAATTTCAAATACTTCAATCGTTCTGCGTAAGATTTATCTTTGCATTCTTTTAATAGCTTTGTTGCACGTCTTTGTACTCTTTCTATTTGCGCTGACTGTCTTTCCAAGGATGGACACCATATTGCATTTGCATATTCCAAATGTGGTCTAACAAAAGATTTATACAGTTTTAGAAATATATCCTTATCTAAGTAAGAAAAGCTTCTCCTAATAACTCCCAACATTTGATTTGCTTTATTAACTATTTTACCAATATGTAAATCGAAGGACAACATGCTGTCGAAAGTTACTCCCAAGTCCTTTTCCTCTTTTAGGATTTTTAGTTGCTTTATGCTGTCATTTTGTCTCATATAATATGTGTGTTCTTGGTTGGTTTGACCAATATGTAGAACACCACACTTAGATATATTGAAATATAAATTCCATACATCTGACCAATCTTGGAGTTTATATATATCATTTTGTAAACCTGCGAATTGAGATGTGTTGTCATATAGTTTTGTATCATCTGCAAAATATTTTGCAGGTGCTATTTCAAAAATAATTTAGTGATATTGGCAAGTCATTTATAAACACTGTGAATAGTATTGGGCCCAGGATACTACCCTGAGGTATTCCACTTAAAACCTTAGCTTTATTAGATCTTTCACCACCTACTCTCACATGCTGTACTCGATCTTTCAAAAAACCTTGTATCCAGTTTAATAGTTTGCCAGATATACCATAAGCAGACAATTTGACAAGTAACCTTTCATGGGGCACAGTATCAAAGGCCTTCTTAAAATCTAAATATATAACATCAACATTATGACCATCATCTATTCTTTTTGTCATATCTTCTACTACTTCAAGTAATTGCGTTACACAGGATCGCTTTTTACGAAACCCGTGCTGACATTTTGCATACAATTCATTATCCGTAAAGTGAGTTACTATTGAATCTCTAATTATGCTTTCTAACATTTTACATATCACACAAGTCAGGCTGATTGGTCTATAGTTTCCTGGATCTGCTTTAGAACCCTTTTTAAACAAGGTTGTTACTTCAGCTGTCTTCCAGTCTTGTGGTAGGGTACCTGATTCTAATGTCTTGTTAAACAAAGAACATAGTGGAACTGATAGTTCATCACCTAGTTCTTTTAGAACTTTTGAAGGAATATGGTCAGGTCCCTGTGCTTTATTTGGGTTTAAGTTAACTAATTTATCACTCACAGCTTTTGGGGTAATTCTTACCTCTGACAAGGATACATCATTTGAATATGCACATTCAGCCAGTAAGGGTATATTTGTTACATCTTCACGTGTAAAAACACTAGCAAAGAAGTCATTTAGAGTTTCTGCTTTTTCCTTATTTATGGCCAAGGATCCATCTGGTTTAATTAGAGCACCTACATCTGTATTGATTTTTAACTTATTTTGGACATACTTTCAAAATAACTTAGGATTATCTTTACTATCTTTAGCAACCTTTTTTTCATATTCCCTTTTTGTTACCTTTAACAATTTTGTGCATTTATTTCTTTCCCGTATGTAATTCATATAATTCACTCTTGATTTAGTACTCAAATATCTTTTAAATAATTTGTACTTCTTTTTAATGCTTCTCGTAGCTTTTTTATTCATCCAGATTGGGGTATATTTCTTCCTAGCATTTTTCCTTATTTCGGGGATACACTTCTCCATTCCTTCATATATACATAATATAGTATTCTTTATATATACTTCCATGTTTCCTCTATGTCCATATCTGATATAACCTTCCAATCATGTTCAACTGTTATACTTCTTAATTTAGAGTAGTCCCCCCGATTCAAATTATAAATAAATTCTATTTGATCTGTAACTTTAAGCTTTTCCAAATTTAAATGAAATGATAAGACGTCATGGTCACTTTTACCCACTGGATCGAGATGTACAACTTCTGAAATAAATGTGTCATCGTTAACTAAAACCCAGTCATCAAGAATTGGGTTTTGCCCTGGTCTTCTTCTTGTTGGTTTAGTCACCTTTTGAATTAAGAATGAATCCTGCACCTGTCTCATGATCTCATTTCCTTTTATCCCAGACCATTTTCCATCCCAGTGAACATTAGGATAATTGAAATCCCCCATAATGCATATCTTATCATATTTTAACATTTTGTCTGATTTTAAGGCTTCAAATAGTTTATTATTATTCTCTACGGTACTGGTGTTAGGATTTCTATACACACATCCAGTCAACACTTTACCATTACACACACAATCAAAAGTACACCACACACTTTCTTGATACTTATACTCATCAAATTCATCACACTCTCGAGCATTCAGGTGTTTATCGACATATACGGCACCTCACTGGTGATCCCTATAGTATTAATGAACATGTCATAATTAGGGATGCAAAACTCTCACAAAAGACGGGAAAGAACATCATGACATCAAAAAAGCTAAAGACGTCACCTCACAGCGCAAACATGCAACGTCACACCCTCCACAGATATCAGAACAACGTAAAAAGAACCACGACCTTCCGTATATTCTGACTGTCCACGATTCAGTGTTGAGAGATGTCAACTCAAGAAGACTGGGACGATCTTACGGTTTCGAAGGAGACTCGTATGCTGTGTATAACATTCACGATATAAAAGGCTCTTTAGACAAGACTCTATCTCAATTTGACAATCCTGCAGACTGTATCATTTTCCATTGTGGTGTCCACAAACTAAATAAAGATATCTCAACAACAATTCAACATCTCACTACTTGCATCAAATATGTAGCACAAAAATACCCAAACACAAAGATAGTCATCAGCAAGGTCGCCCCTGTACGACATGCACGTAGGGAGGTTCAGCGGAATTTGTTCAACGCTTTTTTATCTGCTGAGCTTGTTGACATCAAAAACATATCTTTTGTCTCCCACGAAAACCTTCGTACTGACCACCACTTTCTTCATGACAATATACACCCCACTGCCAGAGGAAGCAGTGTGCTAGCGGGGAACCTGGGAAGACACGTTCGGGATCTGTTTTGGGAGACCCCTAGGAGAACAACACAATCACGTTCTTCACGACTACACTCCTCTAGATTCCCCCGAGGAAGGTTCCACCATTTTAACAACTACGAAACCGTAGTGGCTGCAATATGATATGTTTTAGTATATCTACAATTATCAACGTTTCTTGTCACAGGACTTTTTCCTCATCATCTCTGACAATTCCCTTGATGAAAGTATATAAACGCTAGGATTTACTTAGTCAGACTATCAGAACTCAGTCAGACTATAATCTTTGTACATTTGATGGCGTGTATACCACTGTTTTATTTTTTTGTTATTTGTTTCTGTTCATAATCTACCTATTTTCTCTATTAGAAGGTTTTTTTCCCATAGTTTTAACTACATCCCCCCCCCCCTACCTTTCATTAGTAGTCTAAGTAGTTAATGTTTTCTTTCTGGCCATTTTTTCTCGTACGCAGAAAACCAAAGTATTCGTGATCATCAAACAAATAACCTTTAATTTAACATAAGAGATTAGCCAACAATGAAATTACGCCAACAATCACAAATCAAATTTTTGCAGTGGAATTGTAGATCTATTTCCACCAATTCCGCATACCTGGAACATTTTCTCTCATCAAATCAGTGTGAAGTTTTAATTTTGCAGTCGCTTAATGTTATCCTAACCAATCTTCCCAATTTCCAAAATTATTATTATCCTCCAATATATGACTTAGGAAATCCCGGGAAGAAGGTAGCTACTGCGATATAAATATACTTAAAGAGTTGCAGTATCACATATTTAATTCCCCAGTTTTAACATCAACTAAAGACTTACAGTACAGACTTGTGCCGCCACAGTACAATTCAGTAATTCTTTCATCCTGAATGTTTTGTCAGTCTACCTGCCAACAGGTCCAAATGACCACAACACAGAATGGCTGCGTACGATTCCGAATCTGCAGCACGGTAGATGGCTAATAGGTGGAGACTTTAATTCCCACTCCCCGTTTTGGGAAAAAGATTGTTGTACTGTTACAAGCAATCGTTTAGTAGAAAATATAGTTGACAGTGCGCTTTACCTTTTGAACGGGAGTGTCACCAGAATTCCTGATGTTTCTAAACACCGGGCAACAGCCATCGATCTGTCACTAATATCACCAGAATTAGTACCATGCTGTACCTGGGACACTCACAGAGATACTTTGGGAAGTGATCACTTACCTATCATCATAACAATAACTAATGACAACATCAGGATGAAAGACAGCACTCCTGACATTATACCAAAATATAATTACATGCATGCTGATTGGTCCTTGTTTCAGACTGCTCTTGCTAAACAAGAATATATAAGCATTATGAAAGTGAAAATGTAGACGTTATGTTTTGTAAGTTTCAGGAGTCAGTTCTAGCTGCTGCAGACCTTTCCATCCCGAAACTCAAAATTTTTAAATCCAATAATCGTTTGGGTAATGTTTGGTGGACAGAGGCATGTGAGAAAGCAGTTCAGTATAAAAAAGATAAATTCAAAATCTACATCAAAAACAGAAAACCGGACGATCACATGGAAATGAAAAAAGCTAACACCCAGCGTAATAAAATCATCGTTGAAGCAAAGAAAGATTATTGGGCATCATACTGCACCAAAGAAATTTCAGATTTTAAGGATTTTCATAAAGTCTGGACAAAAATGAATCAAATGAAAAACGGAGCCAACCTACCTAGGTGTCCAATATTGATTGATACATGTCACAAATTTCCTTCCGACATGGACAAAGCTGAAACTTCTGTAGAACTCTTTGCTGAAAACAGTAAAGTAGACGGGTTGTCTCCTAACTGCAAACACTACAGAGAAACGGCAGCTAACAACCCTATCTTCACTGATCTAATACCTCAGAATGATCGCTGGTTTAATTCTACGATCACCCTAGAAGAGCTAAAAAACACTATCCTGTCTCTACACAACAAAAGGAGTTCGGTAGGTGTCGATACAGTTTCAACTGAAATGATTAAGCATCTTCCAGAAAATTATATTATGTTTTTACACAAAATTTTTCAGAAATGCTGGGTGAGTGGAACTATACCACAGGTATGGTAAAAGTCTATTGTTACACCCATATTAAAAGCAGGAAAGCCTAAAAACAATAAAACCAGTTACAGACCTATTGCGTTGACGTCCCATATGAGCAAACTAATGGAAAAATTGGTCTTAAACAGACTTATACATTACTGTAATAAAAATAACGTTATTCCGGTAAACCAGGCTGGTTTCAGAAAAGGGAGATCCACAGTTGAGCACCTGGTTAAACTTACAACTCAGATAAAACAACAATTTGCCCGTAGAAAAAGTCTTTTAGCAACTTTTTTTGATGTGAAAAAAGCTTATGATCAAGTTTGGCATACACGTTTATTATACAAGCTGAAATCTATTGGTCTATCTGGCAATATCATGAATATGTATAATTATATCAAGTCCTATCAAGCCAATAGATCAATTCAGCCTCAGGCAAGAGTGGGAACAAGTTATTCTACTTCACGATGTCTTGATATGGGAATTCCTCAAGGTTCAGTGATAGCACCTACTTTATACATGATCTGATCTTCCTAATGTACTCTCAAATCGTGTTGTTTTGGTACACGTACGCTGATGATATATGCATATGGATGAATATTACTTTAAAAAAGACAACTCCCCAGAGAACACAGAATTACATCAGGAAGTTGTATCAATCTGATCTTGATAGTCTTGGAAACTATATGTTAAAAAATGGTCTGTCGTTATCAACTGAAAATACTAACATGATGCTATTTAATCCTGGTGGTACTTTAAATAACTTGCCTACTTTCAGACTGCATGGTGAAGTGATACATTACAAACAGGTTGTAAAATTTATGGGAGTCTTTATAACATCGAAATTAAACTGGAATGTCCATTTTGATTATATTTTAACAAAAGCAAGAAAAGCCTTAAATTTTCTAAAGATAATAAGCAGATTACCTGGGGAATGGATACAAACATACTACTTCATCTATCGATAGCACTTGTAAGATCTAAATTATCCTATGCACAAGAGGTGTTCTTCAGTGCACCCAAATATTTACTAAAGAACTTTAAGAAGATTCAAAGCTTAGACTGCAAAAGTCTTAAAATCGCACTAGGTGTACCACCAGTCTATGCTTCAAATCTGGAAACGTACAAAGTTGCTGGAATTCTGTCTCTGAACAACTATCGTGAGCTAGCGACAGCAAAGTTTGCAGTCAGAACTACTTCACAAACGGACAATTTTGTGAGCAAAGAAATTAAACTAAGGTCTAATGTTGACTTTCCAAAACGAGCAAGCAACATTTCATCACAAATGACTGTTGCAACTTATGTATCTGACTTAGTCAAACAGTCTAACATAAATTTGGATGAAATAGCTGAGACACCATCCACAACGCCAATCCCTACATGGGAAATGCTTAAGTTAAAGTCACTTTTGATATTGATTATACAGATGCTAAGAAATATGAAAATATTAACATTTTGATATGCACAGCGAGAGAACACGTCGACGAAAATTACCGTACCCACCACCATATTTTTACTGATGGGTCAGTCTCAGAAAATAAATCTGCTGGAGCAGCGTTTTATGTTCCAAAATTTAAAATACAAAAGTCATTTTTCATTGGGCCAAATATACCTATATTTACAGCGGAATTAGTCGCTATTATACAAGCGTTGCAACATTTAGTAGATCTTAAACCTGTATTTGTCAAAGTAGTTCTCTTTGTTGATTCAAAATCTGTATTATATGCCTTACAGTCTTTTGATACAGACACAAGACCTGACTTAATTACTGAGGCAAATCATCTTATACATCGTTTAAGGACAAAAGGTACAGATTTCAGTTTATGCTGGGTTCCTTCTCACGTTGGTCTTCACCGCAATGAAGTAGTAGACAGAGCATCTAAGCAAGGTGCACAAAACACTGATAATACTAATTACTATAGAATTACGTATTAAAACTTCCGTAAAAGAAGCTTGCAGCTTGCTAGAATCAGCCTCATGGATTCGTTTTCATGAACATTTCAATGAAAAGTTTGTTACACAACAAATGATACAACATTCTTTTCAAAATGTATGTAAAAAAATTGCAGTATTCTTCCATATATCATTCGAGATCGATTGTTGCTGTTCATTTTCATATTCAGCTAAAACAAAATATTGTAAAAATATCAAGTGAATTTGCAGAGAACAATTCACACTGTTTCACTGTTTATTTTACTGCAAAATGCTACATTCTTTTTTTACCAAAAATGTTTACACAAGAAAACTATTCTGAAACTCATTTTAAAGAAATAACTTCAGATCAATCTTTGTCAGTTAAAATTTCGGAATCATTGGTTCACATTACTTAATGTATTGCTTTAAGTTTATGAAGTTTGTACTTTAGCGTTAAATTTTCCCTTCACATTGTTAATGTTAATTGTTAGTGTTAAGATCTTGTTCCATTTTTATATTTACCCACTCACTCAGAGAGAGAGAGAGAGAGAGAGAGAGAGAGAGAGAGAGAGAGAGAGAGAGAGAGAGAGAGAGAGAGAGAGGGAGGGAGGGAGAGAGATTAAAAAAAAAAAGTAGGCCTAATCTGAAACACATTTCACTTTCAATTTGGTTTTGTCTCCACATTATCATAATCAAATAGATAAGGACTAAGGAGGTAATAATTATGAGTTTTGCTATCAGGTATGCGATACCAGTTGGTTTTGACCACCAGATATTACTTGGAGCTGCAATTCATGACCCACTAGATAATCCTAGTCAAATGGTTAGGCATAAATCACCAAATGACAATGAACCCTACTTCTTGTGGTTGATGATACTTTGATAGTCAGCAGACAAGAGCCTGAAGAGGCTGCAGTTTTCTCTCATTCAGTCATTGTTTGTTGTCATTCTGCGATGATCTGTCTTCCACAAAATGACGATTACCTCTTTCAAGTCTAGATCTGCATTTATGAAGATCAAGATGGATGAGGCGGTTGACTTATGTGGAGGCAGTTTACTGCATTGTGTGTGGCAGTGGTTTAGTTATCTGACTCACCAGTTGAGTGACCCACCCACCCACTCGTAAACGTCAACCTTACTTTATACTTAGTTACAATCAACACATAACGGATGATGGCGTTTGTTTCAGAAAACCAATGTCAAATCAATGACAAGCGCACGACTTACTGATTTTGATAACTTCTCTAAGATAACCAAAAAACAATCAAAAACAAAAAACTTGTAACTGCCCAACAGACAACACAACAGTCAACAGCACAAACAATTCATTCATCAATCTATCTAGCATGTTCATCGTCAGAGTTCAGTTTTCCAATATCATGTACTGAACGAAAATTGAAACGTAAAGACCAGACACTCACTGTAGCATCACTTACCACTGTCTCCAATGATAAGGAGTTTAAACAAATGGTCGTATTCCCGTGCCATAGTCAAAGTGCTCCTGTGTACAACTGTAGCACCTCACTCCAGGAAGTCTAGCAGGGGAGGGAGACCGGAAGCACTATGCTTTCGTCACTGCGGTTTTTTTGGCGCATGACCTCAAGAGAACACGCATGTGCATCAACACATTTCCTGCATGAATGTCGTCTGCTGTGTTGATACGCCGTCTGCTGTTTGTGAACTCTAATTCCAAGATCAAATACATGTATTAAAAATGAACCAACAGATACGGCATTTATTCGTTCAGTTTGCCAGCAGTAACAGAATCCAGTGTATCCGTAGGGGATTTTCTTTCACAAGCAGGTGTGGTTGTTTTGGTAAAGGTTGCTTGTTATATATCGGAGTCAATGTCATGCACGTGGTCTGATGATCATGTCATGATGATGCCGATCATCATTTTCTGTTGTTATCCTCTTATTGTCGCATAGGCCTAAGAACTTTGTTAGGCCTATTAGTGACAGGCGTATGAAATATTCACCCGTTGCTGAGTTTGAAACATAGAAAAGCAGAAGTTAGAAGGCAGAGTGAACAATGAAAATTTACCTTTAAAAACATGATGAAGCCTAGTCTTGGGTTTTTTCAATCATGTCACAGACTTGCCAAAGGCTGTCTTCATTTTAGTTTTATACATTCCGTTCCCGGTAGTTATATTTTTATTCACCAACGGAAATGGATATTTAAGAACTTTGCTCAATTCTTTCAGACCGAGGGTTCTGTTACAGTTATGTGTGCTGAGTGCCAGCTTCGGATAGGACCTTGTTTTATTGTCTCATCCAGAAGACTAGCACCCAGACCACTACTTAAGAGGAGGAAGGAGAAAAATCTCTTTCCAATCCATGGTTTGAATTTAAGACTTTTTGTTTCCATACAATGTTTTTAACTACTATTCCATTGCTCACCAAATATAGGTCAAATTTAAGGTCAAGTCACAGGACATCTCTAGGTCAAAATCAGAAAATACTGCAAGAATATACCAAAAAGCTCTAAACAAATAAAATAAGTTATGCTGACCGATCATCTTTTGACAGAGCCACAGTCTCAAGATCTTTATATATCAAAGGTCTCATTATATCTCAGACTCAGTCACACTCCGCAACATAAAAGTTAGCGTGCTCGCTGCCAATGTTAATGCTCCAATCATACTGGGGATGTCTGCTTTTCATAGATCCCATTTTCTTCCATATTCTTGCCATTTCATAACCTGTCATTACATAGGGTTTTGCACAGAATCAGAAAGTTTGCTAGGTAATTGCTGCCAAATTTGGGTGGAGTGCATATGAACTTGCTCAAAGTCAAAGCGATGAATTTCTCTTGAACACACACAAACACACATACACACACACAACACACATACTGACATAGTGACATACACTCGCGCGTGCACACACACACACACACAAAAACACACACACACACACACACAAACACACACACACACACACACACACATACACACCCACCACAGAAACACACACACACACTAATAATCGTGGTGACATTGCACAAAAATGTCTGAATAATTATCATTAAATTGTCCAAGTTTTGTTCAGTGGCACATATCATGTTTTTTTCATCTCTCTGTGGTGACAGCGGATGTGTGAGAATGTGTGTATGTGTGTGTGTGTGTGTGTGTGTGTGTAAGTGTGTGTGTTCCCCCCGTGGGGATGCCAAGGATTCTTTCAGTATGAATAGTATCCTCTTTTATGTCACTCTCTTTGTTTCTTTCTTCCTCCTTTGCTTTCTGTCGTTTGTTCTTATCATTTTCTGCCTTGCTGGTGCATTTATCTGTATGTATTTGATAAAGTCTTACGTATTTTTTCTTAGGATTGATAATTGGATACATGTATTAAGTGCATTTTTGGCTATAGAGAAATGAGATATATGGAAGCAATCTTAGGTCACTTAGGCCTGTTTTCATATATGTTTTAGTGTCCTTAGTTATGCTTCAGTTTGTTTTCAGCTACATTTTTGAAATCTCCTGTGTGATAAATTGGACAGATTATTTGCATGAATGCATTGATATGTGTATTTTCTTTCCTTTTTTTCCCCTGGTGTGTGTGTGTGTGTGTGTGTGTGTGTGTGTGTGTGTGTGTGTGTGTGTGTGTGTGTGTGTGTGTGTGTGTGTGTGTGTGTGTGTGCAGGCACTACAAAGTGAAGATCTCATATGCAGTGTACCCTGAAGGCAGTAACCTTGAATTGGCACAGAAGCCACCCGTCTTTATTCTTCATGGAATGTTTGGCTCCAAAGCAAACTGGCACAGCCTGGCAAAGCGAATATCATTGGTCACCCAAAGACAGGTGTGTATATATATATTGCGTTTAATAAATGTAGATAATGGGCTTTGTCTTAGATTTGCCTCCAGATTATCATTTTGGAATATGAACCTGAATTAGATTGTTAAAGGTATGGCCATTTATTCTGTCTACATACTCCCATGCAAATGGGTGGATTCACAGCTTCCCATGTCTGCCATGTCACCTTAGTGAAAGTACAAGATGACAGCATGCTGTGTTCTCATGATGGTCATGATAGAAGAGTGTTACTTGCAAGAGTTATAGTTACATGCGTACACTGATAATTCATTCATCAGTGCTTTGATCAGTGGGGAAGCTGGTATCCTCATAAACTTCTCAGAGATTCAGACTATCACTACCAGTGTTCCTAAGTGCAAACACTGCATCAACTACTGAGCAGAGAGTCAGAGAGCAGAGAGACAAACAAAGCAGCCTCTGTAGTACATAATCCTTTGACTCGCTCACCCTATCCGCCAGCATACCGCATTGTCAGCCATGACAAACAAATGGCAAAGTGTTTCAGACAGGCTTATTAACTTAAAAAGCAAACTTGCTGTTGGTTGGGGGATGGAGTAATTTGCAGTATTTTGATTTATGAATATGCTTATTGTACTTTTCTTTACTGACCACACCACAATCAACATTATTGAAAATATGAAATGTGAAAAATCTGGTCAAACTGTTTTGTTACATTCATCGGTAGCTGAGTCAACAACAGGCACAAAAAGAGTTTGAGACACATTACTGTATCATGAATGATTGTCACATCACTGGCTGGTTTCCTTCAGTCTTTGAAGTCATGGAAATGAACTGCAGGATTTATATTCTATGGTACAAACTTGGGCATAGTCTGGCAGGTTCATGCTCTTGTTCATGCAACAAGTTCCATCTTTCCCCGACACAGGTGGGACTAAGGTTGAGGCTACAACCAATATAACTTGGAGCCAATGAAGGGGAGTGGCTGTTGTTGTTTTTTGTGTGTGTGTCCTGACGTGCACATTTTAATCCAAAACAAGCGTGACTGCCTGCGTTCAAGCAAACAGGAACCAGAAAAAACATGAAAAAAGAATAAGAATGCATATATTTAATACAACCAGACAAGACAGGCGCAAATTTTCGGCCAACTGGCCTTTGTCAAGCGTAAGATCACAAACAAACACCAGATACAAAAATAAGGAGAAAAAGACCGAAACTTCCCTGCTGCTCCATCCAGTGTGAGAAAAGGAATCCTTTTTTTGTTTGTTTGTTTGTGACCTTACGCCTGACAATGGCCAGTGAGCTGAAACTTTTCGCCTGTCTTGTCTGGTTGTATTGAATACACTTTGTTATTCTTTTTTTTCATGTTTTTCCTGGTTCGTGTACATTTTTGTTCACAGAATTTTACCTGAGAGAACTCTTATTTTGATATGGGATCTTAGATATGTGCCAAGTGCGTGCTGCACAGGAACCTTAGGTTATTGTCTCATTTTAAGTTCTAACACCCCAGACCGCCGCTCGAGGACCAGTGAATGGGGATGGTTGGGAGTCTTCCCAGCCAGGATTGAACCTCTGTATTTTCAAACCTGTCACTTCTTACAGGGTCCCCCTGTGGGGATGCCTGAGGCTCTTTCAGTATAAACAGCATCCCCATCTTCTGGAAATTCTGTTAGAAATTTCCTTTCCTGTTACTCTAGAAAATTCCTCTTTCTTGTCACTGTCTTTGTTGAAATTCTGTGTTAGAAATTTCCTCTTTTCTGTCACTCTCTTTGTTTCTGCCTAGTTCCTTTGCTTTCTGTCATTTCTTACTGTCATTTTCTGTCTTGCTGGTCCATTCAGTTGTATGTGTTCGATAAAGTCTTATGTACTTTTTCTTAGGAAAGATAATTGGGTACATGTATTAAGTGCATTTTTGGCTCTAGGGAGGTGAGATATGCAGAAGCAATTTTAGGTAATTTATGCCTGTTTTTATGTTTTGGTGTCCTTAGGTATGCTGAAATTTGTATTCAGATGTGTTTTATAAATCCCCTGTGTGATACATTAGACAGAGTGGTCAACGCCAGGGGCATGTCCTTAGAATATACGTGTGAATGCATTGATATGTGTACTTAATTTTCTTTTTTTTTTTTCCTGTTGAAGTTTTGAAGCAGTTATAGCCCTGGTATGGCTGTACGCAGTCGGTTGGGCTTTCAACAACAATAACAATATGGGTAGGTGCTTTATCCAAAAGCAACAAATCCAATGTGGCTCTGTTAGCTTAGTGGTTAGAGCGCCATGGTCATAATGCAGAGGTCATGTGTCTGACCCTCAGGCAGACCACAATTTGTGCTGATTCAGGATCTGAAGTCTACAGTTCAATCCAAGCTCACAACTTTAACCCTTTGAGTCCTGCACTCTCTCCACCAGCATCCGGCATTGTCAACCATGCTAGCAAAGCAAAGCCTTAACCCTTTGACTCCCTCACCCTATCCACCAGCTTTCCGAGGAAGTCAAATGAGTAAGTTTTTGCATTTGGGGCATAGGGTATGGGAGTCAAAGGATTAAAAACTGGCTTATGTTAGTGTTTTCATCATTCCGGTAGTGTCAGCTCATTGTTTTGTAAGTCCCTGTGCCCCTTTCTCCCTCCCCGTGTGAAGACCCTGCCATCATGTTGGGTTTTGCGCACAGGCTCAAGGAGTCTGGCAGATTTGGGTAGAGCACATATGGAATTACCCCAGTGTGATGAATCCCCTTGAACAACTACAGACTCAAAAGTTTTGTTATCAGATCAAAACTAGCTTTAACCCTTTGACTGCCGCACCGTGTCCATGAGCATCCTGCACTGTCAAACATGTTAGCAAACCAAAAACTTAACCCTGTGATCCCTCACCCTATCCACCAGCTTCATGCAGGAAGGTGGTCAAAAGGGTGAGGGAGTCATCGGGTTAAGTTTTTGCATTTGGTGGATAGGGTGAGGGAGTCAAAGGGTTAAAAGAAGTTTCCAGTGTACTAAGCTACGAGATCCCTACATTAAAGATGCATGTGCTGCCTTGCAGGTTGTTGCCATCGATGCCAGAAATCATGGCGAGAGTGGTCACACCCCTTTGATGGACTATTTATCGATGCGAGATGACCTCCTAGGGGTCATGGACACATTGAAAGTGGAGCGACCGGTCCTGCTGGGACACAGTATGGGTGGCAAGACTATTATGACATGTGCATTGTCAGTGGTGAGATTCTGTTGTTTATTTTATTGTACAACTTCAGGACCTTGAAAGCACATACAATTTATGTGCATACTTAAAAGATTTCCTATGATTGTGTATGTTCACTTCTAAGTACTGACCTTGTGGCATTGTATACTCATTGATGTGTGTGTATGTTTGTGTATATAGGTATATATATGTCTGTTCATGGTTAGGTGATTTTCAGTTGTGCATTTGTATTGATGTGTAAATTCTGACATGTATGTGTGAGATATCAGTACTTCTGTGTTTATTATACATTGTGTCTTGCAAATGTGTAAAATATATAGTGAGTCCAAGTGACTTTTGAGAATAGCGCTATACAGGAATGCTTTATGATAAGTATTGTCATTGTTGTTGTTGTTATTGTTTTAAACTTTCTGTCCTGTGGCATTTGTAGTTTATTGTGTAAAATATATGCACTAATCCAAACTTCGTGATACCATCTTGAGCAAACTGAAACTGACACAAATCATTAAAGCATAGTTTCATAACATTTATCATATTTGAAAGATTCAAATTGAGATTACAAAAATTGTCATGAAAGTGCAAAAGTGCAGGCTGACAGTGTGTGTGTGTGTGTGTGTGTGTGTGTGTGTGTGTGTGTGTGTGTGTGTGTGTGTGTGTGTGTGTGTGTGTGTGTGTGTGTGTGTGTGTGTGTGTGTGCGCGCGCATGTGTACTTGTGTGTGTGTGTGTGTGGTGAGAGAGAGAGAGAGAGAGAGAGAGAGAGAGAGAGAGAGAGAGAGAGGATATGTGTACTTAATTTTCTTTTCCTTTTTTTGTTCGGATGAAGTGTTGTGCATGTTTTGAAACGGCTATAGCCTTGATATGGCTCTGCACAATTGGCTGGGCTTTGATCAACAATAACAATATCCTGTTAACAAAACTACACAAATACAAAAAAGGTTGTGCTTGTGCTATAGTGCAAAACGTTCCCGGGGGAGAACAACTCACCTTCCAAGTAGAAACATTGCAGTATAACAGACAAACAAAAAACAAAACAAAACAATAACAACAAGAACTAATGACACCTAGTCCATTTCGATTTTTAAACAGTTTGAAAAAAACGTAGATATTTGTTTCAGCCAGAACGGGTGGATAGTTTGATAGTGGTGGACACAGCCCCTAAAGTCAGTCCAGGAGTAGACACTCTGAAGATGTACGCACAGAAAATGAAAGAGATACCTATGCCTCCTGCCTCTGCAAGTCTACCAGAAGCTAGGCGCCAAGTAGGCAGTGAATTAAAATCTTTTGTTAAGGTTGGTATGATTTTGTGTATACCATGTGTATGTTTGTGTGCATGCATGTTGTGTGTACCATGTGTATGTGTGTGCACCATGTGTGAGTGTTGATGTGTATATGTGTGTTTGTAATCAATGATAAATTTCTTGTGTGGTACACCTGAAAAGATACTGAAATACAAACTTCAAACTTCAAAACACTTTATCACTCAAGAATAGTAGCATTTGGCTTTGTCTTACAGCTAGTCCTTAATACTCTATACAGATGTACCCTAAAACATACAATACACAATGAAAAATGTAAGCTATCTGATTTTTTCTCTCAGATATATGTCTTTGTTGTTTTGCCACATTGTGCAGGTAGTGTGTTGCTGCATAGTCTGCACACTCCCATCTTTGTTGGACATGCATGCTGTTTTTCCGTGTTTCCATAAGCCGGCCAATTACATGACTTACAGGATCTTAAATGTGCGTATTTGATATTCTCCTCAGGGAGAAGAGTGACAGAATGGTTCATCCCGTAGAGGTCTCAACTTTTTTCCTTGGTTTGGCAGGAAAATCGAACTAAACGTCTAGTCCCGGAAGGGGCAAAAAACGAGTTGGATCCGTGTGCCTTCTGGCTGTGCATGCTAAAGATCCCACGGCTGTTGAAAATCATGAAGAGCAGGGCATTGCCTGGCTGCCTTGGTATAAAACATTGAAGAGATGGGTTGATTTCCCAGGTACCGCCCCTGGAAGACCAATTAGCCTTCTTGCCTTTCTGAAGTCTTGTTAAAAAAAAATGTGAATATGAATGTGAATTTGAAGGGAGGGAGAAGAGATGGGCGCTGCCCTCATGATGCTGGCCCCAGGAAAAGTTGAGGTCTCTGCCACCTCACTCCCCTATGACCTCAGGGTTATGGGACTATCTAGGTAGGACCTGAGGACCTGGCCATCTCGTGGGTTTATGTGCAGGCTTGAGGCTTGTGCTGTGATCATTCTGGATCTTCTGCATCACATGGCACCTGTGACGTTAGTGCATAAGGAATTCATTCCTAGCATGTATATGTCATCTTGAGAAACTGAAACTGAAACTGTTTGATATTCTGCCTGCGTATACACACAAAGGGGGTTTAGGCAAAGGCAGGCCTGCACATGTTGACCTTCGGAGATCAGAAAAATCTCCGTCCTTTACCCACCAAGCAGAAGTGATTATGTGGATCAGACCTAGGACCTTTCGATTGGAAGCTGACATTTACCCACTTGCATAGGCCCATCAAAACTATATGACCTCCTGTTTATCCAAAAGATTATCTGTTAGTATACATATGGCATAGTCCACTGCAGTGTTAATTTCATAAATGAACAAAAAATAGGTTGCCACCAAAAAGGTTGTAGTTGCCAAGAGAGCATCAGTATATACAGTTCTGTTTTGCTGTCTGCACTGACATGACTGACAGTATACATGTATAATTTGGCGTTGTTGGTATTGTGCCGTTATTGGTTACTTAATAACAGTTTGATAATTTGTATGCAATGATTCTAAAATGACATTATATTGGTCGCCTTTCTGTCTTTTTCTTGTTGAGTTGTTAATTTACAGTGAAGTCTTAAGACACAAATTCCCATTTGTTTTCCCTTAGTATTTTCCTTCACTTTGTTTTATTTGTAGAAAATTGTTTCTGGGTTGTGAAATATATCTAATGATTGATGTAAGATATAAGAATTTGAAATGGGAATTTGTCCATGTTAATTATAAAGTGATCAAAGTCTGTTGATAAAATTTGTTTTGTATTTTCTGGACGAAAGGTGAATGAGTCTTTTAAAGGACATTTTTGTTGATGATTGTTACTCATTGTGTGTATATTTTCTTTCATCTGTGTTAAAGTAAATGTGTGTGTGTGTGTGTGTGTGTGTGTGTGTGTGTGTGTGTGTGTGTGTGTGTGTGTGTGTGTGTGTGTGCATGTTTTGTTTTGTGTGTGCACATTTCCATAGATTTGTGTGTGTGTGTGTGTGTGTGTGTGTGTGTGTGTGTGTGTGTGTGTGTGTGTGTGTGTGTGTGTGTGTGTGTGTGTCTGTGTCTGTGTGTGTCTGTGTGTGCACTCACATACATGAATGATTGTGCACAAGTGTATGAGGGTCATCCAGTAAGTAGTGAGAATGCCGTTATAATTTAAAAAGTAATTGTTGCAGTCTTTGAAACTTTACACACATCTGGCCCATTTACTCTGCAATCTAATTAAGAAATTACATGCAAGTGTTATGTGACATTTTTTTTTATATCACGTCGGGTACAATCATTCTAAGCATCATAACAACATTTTGCATTGAAGAGCAGTATGCTTACAATAAAACTGAACTCTGTAAAGGAAGGTCTGGGGAAGATATGTTAAAAACACCTCAAAGTGTATGTGGGACACAAGCATTTCTGCATGCTGCAATTTATAGTTAAAGGCAAATTAAATCCAGAAAGGCCAGTATAAGTTACTGACGAGATAAAAGTTTAAAAAGATAGAGAAATTTTGAATGCAGACGGTGAATAACATGTGAATAGATCAATCATTATATTGGTAAAATGCCCCCGTGGGGATGCCAGGGGCTCTTTCAGTATAAATAGTATCCCTACCTTGAAGTTTCTTCTTTTCTGTCTCTCTCTTTGTTTCTGCCTTGTTCCCTTGCTTTCTGTCATTTCTACCTACCATTTTCTGCCTTGCTGGTCCATTCACCTATATGTGTTTGATAAAGTCTTACATACTTTTTCTTAGGAT
>JAPXFY010000022.1:31754946-31784946 GCA_030674185.1 Monoplex corrugatus | reverse complement strand
GACAGAGAAAAAGAGATGGGAAGACAATATCAGAGAGTGGACTGGCCTTGAATGGAACATCATTCTGCGGAAAGCTGAGGACCGTGAGGAGTGGAGGAAGTTGGTTGCAAAATCTTCAGTGGTGCCCCAACAGTCAACCGGATTACGGGACTGATGATGATGATGGGGACAAGTCAAGCTGTATTGTTTTGGATTCAGTGGAATTTGAGAGCTTATCATCAGAAACCCAGCTAATGGAGAATTACTGTAGTCTAGTCTAGATAAATGAGACACACACAGCTTGTTTGTGGCATCAGCTGAAAGGAACAGGTGGATTTTGCTTATGTTACATACTTGGAATTGTAGGATTTTGCTCAGGTAACTTGAGCCTCCATGAACAGGGATTCATAAAAAAAACACAGAAACAGATTATGAGTATATTTGTGGAAGGTAACCATTACCTTCAGTGGTCCTTTTTTTAAGGTTTGATTTTGTTCATGTTAGCCCTGATATGGCTCTAGTAGTTGGCTGGACTATCAGCAGTATGAATCCTAGCACTGGTACATGAATTCTGTTTTCTTCTTCATTCTTTTTCAGTTTGTTTGCTTTATTTCATGCAGGTATGTTCTCAGTGGTATTTTAATTTTTGTGGTAGTGCATGAGATGCCTCTCAGAAAAGTAGAGTGGTGCTTTGTGAGTCATCAGCAAAGAAATGGTAGAATCCTAGAACAGAACCCTGTAGGATGCCATATTTTGAAATATTGAATTTTGAAAGGAAAGGTAGAGCTGTCCATATAACATTGGTGTCAACGGATTGAGTTTAAAAACATCAAAAAAGTTTATCATGAAACACCAAGCAGTTTCAATGCAACTAAATCTGGATGACAGTCTTAAGATCATAATATCATGGTCAGTAGTATCAAATACTGCTGAAAGATCAAGGAGTGATAGAATGAATGCTTTTCCATTATAAGAATTAGCAGAAGATCTTTGACAACTTTAACCAGGTAGTTTTATAGTATAGGCTGTATGGAAAGGTTCAATGAGATTATTGGCTTCTAGGTGACCCATCAGCTGTGAGAAGATGATAACGCTCAAAAACTGTGACAAAAATGGAAGATTGGAAACAATTGATAGTTTGTTTTGTTTTTGTTTTTTCTAATCAGGATCTGCATTGGGTTTTTGAGCAGGGGGCTGGCTAGAACATTTTTTAAAGCTCTGTGGCATGACCTGTGTGTTTAAAAAAATGTTAAATGTTCAGTTACAATTGCAGAGAATGCTTCAATGTAAAGAAAGACAGTAGGGATGAGATCAAGACTGCAGGATTTTTAGCATTGCAAGGATAACTTTTGTTACTTAATCCAGAGTGATTGTAGATGTCGTGGATCATAGATGTTATACTCACACAAACACATTCATGTGCACATGCACAAACACATACAAAACTTAGAAACAAATGGTTTCATTTGAATCAGTCTCCCTTTTCTTTAGAATACTAAAGGAGGGAGAGAGAAGAAATGAAGTGAAGTGTAATTGATATCAAACATGCTGTTTTGTTGCAGCTCTAAAGCAGAACCTGCCATCTACAAGCTATTTCCAGATACGACAATTGAACGTATCCCACATGCTGGCCACTGGGTGCATTCAGAAAAACCAAACCAGTTTGTAGAGCTGGTACAGCAGTTTCTTTCGGCCTGTTAATCCTCATCTTGATGATTATTTTGTCTGTTATATTTGATGAACAAAGGGTACTCAGTAGCATTGGCTTCACTTTTTTTCCCCCTGCGGGGATGCCTGGGGCTCTTTCAGTATAAATAGTATCCCCACCTTCTGGAAATTATGTGCTAGAAATTTCTTCTTTTCTGCCACTCACTTTGTTTCTGCCTTGTTCCTTTGCTTTCTGCCTATCATTTTCTGTCTTAATGGTCCATTTACCTGTATGTGTTCAATAAAGTCTTACATTTTCTTAGGATTGATAATTGGGTACATGTATTAAGTGCATTTTTGGCTCTATGGAGGTGAGATATGCGGAAGCAATCTCAGGTAATTTATGCCTGTTTTTATGTATGTTTTGGGTCCTTAGGTATAATTATATTTGTATTCAGGTGTTTTTTAAATCCCCTGTGCGATAGGGGCATGTCCTTTGATTATGTGTGCGAATGCACTGATATGTGTAATTTTCTTTTCTTAAAAAATTTTTTCTTCTTTTTTTTCTTCTTTCCTGTTGAAGTTTTGTATGTTTGAAGCGCTTATAGCCCTGATACGGCCTTATGCAGTCAGCTGGGCTTTAAAGAACAATAACAAGATATCAAATAACAAATTTTCTTTTAAGTTTTTGGTCTCCTCCCAGCACTTTTGTCAGACAAACATATAATCAGGGCGTCATCAGAAATAGAGAGAACCATGCAAGAAACCAAATGCAGAATAAATCTTGTATGATGTGATCATGTTGCTGATTGTTAGTTGATACACTGCTAATGTGAGTTTTGTTTGTGCATTTAATACCAAAGATATTTGTTCATTGAATTGATTTGTGTTCATTGATCTGTCAAAGATTTTTTGGTTTACTTAATGATGTATTGATCCAGGTGTTGATCTGTTGATAGATTGATATGAATAGAAAAAGAAAAAAGCTGACCACATATCTCCTCTCCTGGCACAACTTCACTGGCTCCCTGTATCAAAGCGCATACAGTACAAACTAGACACCATGTGCTACAAAAGCCTCAATAACGCAGCCCCCGATTACCTGTCAAGCCTACTTGAGATCTATGTTCCCTCACGTACCCTCCGCTCTGCCTCCGATCCTCTGACTTTTCGCTTTCCACGCACTAAGCTCAATACCTATGGTCCACGAGCCTTCTCTGTTTCTGGTCCACTCTCCTGGAACAAACTTCCTCTCTCAGTCCGTCAGCAACCTACTTTTGCCTCCTTCAAGTCCGCTCTCAAAACTCACCTTTTCTCCTCTGCATAAAATCCTAACCTCACTCAACCCCCCTCTGCAGCCTGTCTCCGCTCGGAGGGGAATCACTTTGTTTTAATATATAATTGTGGTTTTCCATTGGTTTTATTCTTGCTTTTATTGCTTTTATTCTTTTCTCCCCATTTGTGGCCATGCATGTGTGTGTGTGTGTGTGTGTGTGTGTGTGTGTGTGTGTGTGTGTGTGTGTGTGGTGTGCGTGCGTGCGTGCGTGTGTGCGTGTGTGTCTTTTCGGCGCTTGGATTTGATTTTGTCGAGATTTGCGCTATATAAATATTGTAATTATTATGTATGCATGTGCGTACGTATGTATGTATGTATGTATGTATGTATACGCTTAGATTTATGTATGTATGCATGTATACGCTCAGCTTAGATTTATGTATGTAAGTATGTAAGCATGTATGTATGCATGTATACGCTCATATGTATGTAGGTATGTATACATGTATACGCTCAGCGCTTAGATTTGATTTTGTCAAGATTTTGCGCTATATAAATAAAATATATTATTATTATTATTATTATTAATAGTCTTGTTATTGGTGCATGCATTTTTTGATTCTGTTCATTCTGTATTTATAAACGCTTGTATACAGTTTGAACATATTGTCAGAAAGTTGCACAAAGTTCTGAACTTTATATCACAGATCTAGTATTTGGTCTTGTTATTGCTTGGTAAGCTGTATATTTATAAGTCGTCATCATCATCATCATCAGGTGCCTTGCTGCATGGCATTGGTGATAATGGACTTTCATCTGTCTCTAGCTGTTGTTGCCTCAAGCATCTCTTCCACCCTCTTTGTCCCCAGCCACTCTGCAAGTCCGTCTAGTATCTTCTCCCTGGGTCTACCTGGTGCTTTCTTTCCCTCCAGCTTTCCCATTGTGACCAGGTGCTCCAATTCCCCTTTCCTCGTAAAATGGCCTATAAATGTTGCCTGTCTTTTCCTAATCTTCCTTATGAATGATCTTCTTGTATCTGCCTCCATCAAGACTGTCTCGTTTGTTTTCTTTGCTGTCCATGGAACTCTCAACATTCTTCTAAGAAACCACATCTCGACTGCCTCAATCTTGCTCTGGCTTTGCTTGTTGACTGTCCATGCCTCACAACCATATAACAGTACTGGTTCTATATAACATTCAAGAACTCTGTTCCTGATGTTAATTGATAGGCATTTGTTGGTAAGAATGCTTTTCATCTTCTCGAATGCTGTTTTGGCTTGGCCGATTCTGCCGACTATTTCTGATGTGCATCTGCCGTGCATTTTCCTATATTTATAAGTACAAAATAGAAAAACGTGTGCCAGATGTTTTTTGGTTTTTAAAATGAGCATAAACTTTGATATAGATTTAAATGATATTGAACAGTGATACGATGTTTGTGTTGAGGTTCAGTTTATGAAAATTTGAGCTTTTGTAGAGCTGTATTTCAAAATGAATTATTCAGAAGTGAATCAATAATAAAGAAGTAAATTATATTTTTTAGATGATTACAAAAGTTCGTTTTACATAAGCATGCCAGCATACCAGCAACAGCTCTAAAATGTACATACATGTATAACATTTATGTGTGTGTTTGTGTGTGTGTGTGCATGACTTAGAAATCATGATTAAATAAATTGATTATAAAAAGTTCAGAATTTCAGTTTTCATTATGATTATAAAAAGTTCAGAATTTCAGTTTTCATTATGATTATAAAAAGTTCAGAATTTCAGCTTTCATTATGATTATAAAAAGTTCAGAATTTCAGTTTTCATTATTCTACGATCATATTTCAGCCATCAGCTTTTGTACAGTCGCGTAGTCAGTCAAGCAGGTGACCACTCATAATGTCTGTTTTAGGGTTGCAATGTTCATTTGTAGAGCAGAGAAAATCTTTCTTGTAGCAGTGTGAGGGTAATGCTCAGTTTGGGTCTGATGCTTGGAGTTAAATGTCTACACCACCTTCTCTCCTTACCTTCCCAATTTGTTCTATTTGTCAAAGTAGATCAGTTACCTTGTGAAATACATGCTGCTCCCCGCTAGGGAGAGTTTCATTATTTCTGTGAACACCACCCATTTTTTTTCTATATGCATGTATTTTTGGTAACGTTACATGGATTTTACCATTGTTTTAATGGGATCTTTAATGTGCACTGAGTGTCTACTACACACATGACCTCAGTTTATATGTCTCATCCAAAGGGCTTGCACCAATATCACTACGTGCATACAGTGGGCAATGGGAGAGGGAAGAGAGAGGAAAAAGTCCTTGCTCTGTTCATGATTTGAGCCCGGATGCTTACGCCCCAGGCAGATACTTTACTCACCAGACCATATACTACCAAAAATATAATGAGCACCACTCTTTTTCAATATTCATCATATTTCTCCCGCTTATAATCAGTCATATTTCTTTTTCTGCTATGCATGCATGTGCTCACACACACACACACACACACACACACACACACACACACACACACACCACAAACAATGCTTTGTAAATGGAATATATTCTCTGCTGATGGTACTAAATACTTGCTAATTCCAATCATAAGCTGTCTTGCTATACAGTGTGTCCGGTGTCTGTCAACACAGTAGATCTTTGTATAAACCAGTGGTCACATCACTGCAAATGATTTCAGCATGCAGTAATATTAGACAATACAGATGGATTCAGAAGAGCAGATACTGAGATAGTCAGTGGTAGCACTGACTTGTATATAACAGTCTGGTAACTCAGCAAACTTCTAGTCTGTGATAACTTCAGCATCAATTCCAACTTGTTTTTGTGGATTAACTCTTATGCATTTGAATATTGTGAAATGAGTTAAAGATTGTTGCTTGATAGATAACACTGTATTCATATGGTGATATTTTGTTTGTAACCATATATCACTGTACTCGCAGTAACAGAGGATAGATGCATGTGTAGGGCCATGGTCGCCAACGCCATGCGGCAGGGCACATGATGATGATACATCATTGAACCAAATGGGAACATTTCTTTTCTACTTTAAACTTAGGTACTCTTTATCATGAATTTCGGTCAGACTAGTTTTCAAGCTGACCTATAAACCTCTTTCAAACAAAATCTTGATGTTGGCATTAAGATTACACACTGGTTACAAAGATTTTATACTGGTCATAACTTAAATCTTTAGGATATCTGCATTCTTACAGTGAAATATGTGAGACAGTTGTCAAGAACAAGGTAATGATGACACTTCTGGGCAACAGCTATATAATATGAAACACCACTTGCTACAGTACTGATATACATCATTCCAAACACTGGTGAATTTAGAACTTTTTCATTTGTATACACAGAGTGGATCAAGTGTATTGAAAAACGTTTTGACATATGCACAAGGGATAAAACAAGTGCACTGTACAATGAAATGGAGGCACTGCTAATCTAACTTACAATTTCTGATAAAAAGTATCAACTTTTAAGACTGTAAAGCAATACATATTATATTCCAGATGCAACCAGTTCTAAAATGTAACACAGTACACATTTGATTCTTGTTTCAATCAACTCTAAATGTAATGCAGTAGACCTGCATGTTTCATTCAAGATTAAATCAACTCTTGCTTACATATACCATTCAAGATTAAATCAACTATAAACTGAAACACAGTTTGCTTACATATACCATTCAAGATTAAATCAACTATAAACTGAAACACAGTTTGCTTACATATTCCATTCAAGATTAAATCAACTATAAACTGAAACACAGTTTGCTTACATATTCCATTCAAGATTAAATCAACTATAAACTGAAACACAGTTTGCTTACATATTCCATTCAAGATTAAATCAACTATAAACTGAAACACAGTTTGCTTACATATTCCATTCAAGATTAAATCAACTATAAACTGAAACACAGTTTGCTTACATATTCCATTCAAGATTAAATCAACTATAAACTGAAACACAGTTTGCTTACATATACCATTCAAGATTAAATCAACTATAACTGAAACATACTTTGCTTATATATTCCATTCAAGATTAAATCAACTCTTAACTGAAACACAGTTTGCTTACATATTCCATTCAAGATTAAATCAACTGTAAATTATAACTCAATAGGTCTACACATTTCCTTCCAGTTTAACCCGTTCTAAACTGTAATGCAGTACACATTTCATTTCAGTTTAACCCATTCTAAAGTGTAACACAGTACACATTTCACTCCAGTTTAACCCATTCTAAACTGTAACATGGTACATATTTCACTCCAATTTAACCCATTCTAAACTGTAACAGTACACATTTCATTCCAGTTTAACCCATTCTAAAGTGTAACAGTACACATTTCACTCCAATTTAACCCACTCTAAACTGTAATGCAGTACACATTTCATTCCAGTTTAACCCATTCTAAACTGTAACACAGTACACATTTCACTCCAATTTAATCCATTCTAAACTGTAACGCAGTACACATTTCACTCCAATTTAACCCATTCTAAACTGTAACGCAGTACACATTTCATTCCAGTTTAACCCATTCTAAAGTGTAACGCAGTACACATTTCACTCCAGTTTAACCCATTCTAAACTGTAATGCAGTACACATTTCACTCCAGTTTAACCCATTCTAAACTGTAACGCAGTACACATTTCACTCCAATTTAACCCATTCTAAACTGTAACGCAATACACATTTCACTCCAATTTAACCCATTCTAAACTGTAATGCAGTACACATTTCACTCCAATTTAACCCATTCTAAAGTGTAACACAGTACACATTTCATTCTACTTTAACCCATTCTAAACTGTAATGTAGTACACATTTCACTCCAATTTAACCCATTCTAAACTGTAATGCAATACACATTTCACTCAGTTTAACCCATTCTAAACTGTAATGCAGTAGGCCTACACATTTCATTCCAGTTTAATCCATTCTAAACTGTAATGCAATACACATTTCACTCTAGTTTAACCCATTCTAAACTGTAATGCAATACACATTTCATTCTACTTTAACCCATTGTAAACTGTAATGCAGTACACATTTCACTCCAGTTTAACCCATTGTAAACTGTAACACAGTACACATTTCACTCCAGTTTAACCCATTCTAAACTGTAACAGTACACATTTCACTCCAGTTTAACCCATTCTAAACTATAACACAGTACACATTTCATTCCAGTTTAGCCCATTCTAAATTGTAATGCAGTACACATTTCACTCTAGTTTAACCCATTGTAAACTGTAATGCAGTACACATTTCATTCCAGTTTAACCCATTCTAAACTGTAATGCAGTAGGCCTACACATTTCATTCCAGTTTAATCCATTCTAAACTGTAATGCAATACACATTTCACTCTAGTTTAACCCATTCTAAACTGTAATGCAGTACACATTTCATTCCAGTTTAACCCATTCTAAACTGTAATGCAGTACACATTTCACTCTAGTTTAACCCATTCTAAACTGTAATGCAGTACACATTTCATTCCAGTTTAACCCATTCAAAATGTTATGCAGTACACATTTCACTCCAGTTTAACCCATTCTAAGCTGTAACACAGTACACAGTTCACTCAGTTTAACCCATTCTAAATTGTAATGGAATACACAATTGACTCTGGTTAAGGCAGTACACACTTCACTCCAGTTAGAATTGACTCTAAAAATTGTGACAACTATAAACAAATGACAAATACATATTGTAATGACAACTATAAACAAATGACAAATACATATTGTAAACGTCAACTTTGTAACAAAATACCAGTGTCTTGGTAGCTAATAAAATCTGAAGCAACAAATGTTTCTACCACAGCATTCAGACTGCTACAAATGTGAAAAACAAAATACCTTTCACACAATGCTGAATACATCCAGCCTCTGCTTAACCCTTTGCCACCTGCACCCTATCTACCAACTGCAAAAACTTAACCCTTTGACTCCCTCACCCTATCCACCAGCTTCCTGCAGGAAGCTGGTGGATAGGGTGAGGGAGTCAAAGGGTTAAGTTTTTGCTCTTCCAGCATGGTTGACAAAGGATGCTGTTGGGCAGGCTGCAGGAGTCAAAGGGTTAATATAGAATATTATGTAAAGAAACAATTTAGTATGTAACCTTTGTAAAAATTGAAAAAGCATTATAGATACATAGCTGTAGTACACAATTTCTCCACACCATAAATGTAAATAAGTAAATTGAAAAAATTCTCTTACTACTTAACTACAAAATAAACCTCAACATGCATCTAGTCAAAATATAACAGAAGGCTAAAACAATAACACCAACAGCAGCAAGAAGCAAATAAAATCATGCTCAAGCCCTATTTATGATACCTCACTTTTTACATTTTCAAAAGCGATACTTGTTCTTGACACTGTAACATGAATTAACAATACCATGCAATATATAATAGCTCTTGCCCAAACTGAAATCACTGTATGATGGTTTACAAACATCCATCAGTATCACATAAGCTGGAACATTCCCCTTCACCTAAACACACTTATTTGTTATCAACAATACCACCAAGCTGCATTAGCATGCACCAAAAGGCAAACCATCGTCATATAAAATGGAACACTTCCCTTCACCTAAACAGCACCAAAAGACAAACCATAAAACACAACCGCAGACTTTTTATATAAAAAACAAATAATAGTAAACAGAAAAAAGAGGAGAAAATACAGTCTAGATTAAAATAAGTAGATCCGAAAACCTCTCCCCTTCTCCTCAAAATAATCAAGAATGACTAAACATTTATACATAATTCCTATGTAGCAATCCAGTATGCCCATGCCAAAACACGCCAAGAGAAAAAAAAGTACATATACTGTCCAAGCATGCTAATGTCTTGAAATGTATCAAATCTGATGAAGTGTATGCCAAAATACTATTTATTAATAAATAAAATATTAGAACAAATAAAGAAAATGGAAACCAATACTCTCAAATGAGACAAACAACAGATGTTTCCTAATCATCACAATTCTCAACAACAATTAAATAGAATATTACAACCAACAACAATAACAGTATTAATAACAATAACTGGAAAGCAAAATAAAAAAACAAGAATAAAGATAAACTTTTTTTTTTTTTTGTTATCAGAAAAAAATTTTGACATTCTTTTTTGTTGCTTCATGCAGAACGAAATCATTGAATAAATCTGTCACAGTTCAACTTGATTTAATATGTTGATAAAACAACAAAAAGATGTCAACACAACATGTTATGCCACGCCATAAGTATAAATGCACACTTTTCCTTTCATACCTTCAAAATATGAAATAAAAACAACAATCAGTGATAATTACATACAAACCACAGTTATTGTATTTCAGTTGTTTGGAATTTGGAAGGAGTTTGGAGTTTGTTCAGGAGGACTTCATTGCACTCAGACAATTCCACATGCGCTCCACCCAAAGCTGTTAATTATCTGGCAGACTTCCTGAGCCTGTGCAAAACCCTATGTACTGGCAAGGTCTTGAAATAGGGAGTGGGGTGAGGGACCTATGAAACATTAAACTGGTACCGCCAGAATGATGGAAACATTAAAATGGGCAGCAAACTGGTCAGTTTTCAATATTATGGACTGGGATTGAACTCGGGATATCAGATCTCCAGTTCACGAGCTCTATCAAAAGAACAAGCTTTCCGCATTAAACTGTGGCCTGCCTGTGAGTTGAACTCCCAATCCCTGCATTATGAGCATGTAGGCTGTTGTTGTTATCATTGTTTAAAGCCCAGCTGACTGCATAGAGCCATATCAGGGTTATGACTGTCTCAAAACATATACAATACTTCAACAGGAAGAAAGATAAGAAAATTACACACATCAATGCATTCACACACATAATCTAAGGATATACCCCTGGCGTTGACCACTCCGTCCAATTTATCGCACATGGGGATTTAAAAAACAAACCCAAATACAAATTTAAACATAAATAAAGACACTAAATCATACATAAAAATGGGAATAAATTACCTAAAATTGCTTTTGCATATCTCTTTTCCCTAGAGCCAAAACAAAACACTAGAAATGCTCTGTGAAAAAAAGTATAAACACAAAACTTCCAGAATACTGTTTAATCCTGTTGACTTCCCATGAAGGGTAGGTAATATGTGCATTAAAATGTTACAGAAACAGTGATCTGACTATGCAGAAAAGTGTAATACCACAATTATCTCAGAATCAAAATGACATCCACGGTGCATAAACAATACAATATTCAAAACAGCAAAACTAAATTATAATAAAATGCTTTTTTCTTCTCTATTTTAAGAGTTCCAACTGTTCTTGGATGTATGCACACATACTCTTTTGTCCATACTGTACTGGCAGTATGTCATTTTGTTGCTCATTTGATTTACCTTTTCTTTTTTAATTTAAACAGTGAAGTGTCCTTATTTGTCATGTACAGTATTCCCAATTTTGATAATTGCAAACGAATAGCATAGCATAGCTGAAAATATGATATTAACTAACAACACACATCAAAGTCAATAAAACCTTTGCTGCATGAACTTTCCAAAAGTGAGGTGACAACAGTGACTGGGTCAATGAATTTTGGCGTCAACCAATGGGACAAAACAGTGACTGATTCAACAAATTATGGTTTGAAAAAGTCTGCCAAATGTAATGGTCCACTAACATCTCAAACAGTTCATTGACCTAAAGAAACAAATAAACAACAACAAAAATCCTACAACCAAAATAACTGTTTACGACACAATGTAAGAGCAAAGAAAAGGCATACTCGTACCAAAGCTTACCTGCTGCAATGCAGACACACAAGCAAAACATAGCATGTGAATAAAATTAATGTTCTATGATAGCAAAATAGGAATACACATGGACACAGAGAGTGAGTCTGTGTGTGTGTGTGTGTGTGTGTGTGTGTGTGTGTGTGTGTGTGTGTGTATGTGTGTGTAGTGCATGCATGTATGTGTGTGCGTATGTGCCCGGGTGGATGCGTGCACATATGTGCACACAAGCCTTTATACAACAAATACCAACAGAAAACTGTTCAAGTACATGAAAGTCAAAAGTCCAGCAAATGGAAAAATTATCTTCACATAAACTACACCCCTGGAGACACTACAACCCAAAGATTTAATCTGAATCAAATCCACATTAAGGAAAATAAGCAAGTTATTCATAAAGGGCAAACATCCAATTTTGTTATAATGGTGATCCTAGAGACAAATGTTAACAACAGATCACCACCACCACCCACTCCCAGCCCCCTTCCCCCCAAAAATACTTTTTACATAAAAAGTTATAAACATGTCACATAAATCAAAATCTCTTTCAATACGACAGTTACAGGAAAAATTCCCATGAATCAACATGCCTTTTAGATAAATGTGAAATATCTCCAAGAATATTTTATACAAACACACAGACACTAATAAGACTAAACAAAGGTAACATTTATCAACATCTTTTATGACAAAAGGTAGAATTTTCATCCCTATCAACACACACATCAAGAGATAGGGAGAAAGATAATTAAGTCTATTATGTCTTTTCGCATAATTAACCTCATGCAAAGAATCAGTCCTTCATTTAGATGAACGCCATCCACACTTAATGTGGATGCACCCTAAGCCAGTAAACTGAATGTGTTGTGGGTGCATGACACTATTTCTCCAAAAGTTCCCTATGGGCAACATCTTTGCTGCCGAAGGTTCTTTCAAGTATACTTAATGTGAATTGCAAACACGACCTAAGCTGACAGTCTCACTCGCAAATGTTATGCTCTAACCACCACTCAAAGTGCAGGGGGAGATAATCTTGGACTGACCACGGAATTAAACCTAAACCATTGAATGGTTACTCATAACCACTACAGCTCAGTCCATTGAAATTAAAACATCTAGATAACATGACAATGGGATCATTTTGGTCAAGTCAAGAACAGACTTTAAAAAAATTACGATGATATTTCAAATTGGTCAAAGTTGTTTTTAAAATAAACAGCAACGGGCCATTCCAAGCAGTGAAAATAAATGTTCACAACAAATACATGTAGTTACAAAATCATTTCACGTAAGTGAACGTGTCAATAAAAAAATCAACAACAACAACATACACAAAAACACCAAAACAGGTTATTTCATACGAATGAACATACCAATTTTCTTACAAAACTCCCTAAGTCAAAAGTTTATTTTCACATGAATGAACGTACCAATTTTCCAACAAAACTCCTAAAGTCAAAATTTAATTTCACATGAGTGAACATACCAATTTTCAAAAGACATATGTATGTATCTGAACCCCATGCAAACAATCGGTGCTTCATTTAGATCAGCACTGCCCATGCTTCGTGTGGATGCATCCTGATCCACTGGACTGGATGCAGCAACTCTTCATACAGAATTCCTATAACTGCCATGTTATTGTTGTTTAAAGCCCAACCGACTGTGTAGAGCCATATCAGGGCTATCCTCAAAACATACAAAACTTCAACAGGAAAAAAAGAAAAAAGAAAATTAAGCACACATATCAATGCATTCGCACACATAATCTAAGGACATGCCCCTGGCCTAGACCATTCCGTCCAATGAAAAAAAGAGAAAAGAAAATTAAGCACACATATCAATGCATTCGCACACATAATCTAAGGACATGCCCCTGGCATAGACCATTCCGTCTAATTTATCGCACAGGGGATTTAAAAAATAGACCTGAATACAAATTTAAGCATATCTAAGAGTACCAAAACATATATAAAAATGGGCATAAATTACTTAAATACCAATTATCAATCCTAAGAAAAAGTACATAAGACTTAATCAAACACATACTGATGACTGGACCAGCAAGGATAGGAAGAAATGACAGAAAGCAAAGGAGAAAGAAAGAAACAAAGTAGGTGACAGAAAAGAGGACATTTCTAGCACAGAATTTTCAGAAGGTGAGGATACTATTTATACTGAAAGACCCCAGGCATCCCCACAGGCGAATTCCTTCATCTGAAGTTAAAAAAAAAGACTGTCATTAATACAATTTATGCTGTACAAGACATACTGCACACAACACATTTAGACATTATTCATAAGCTGTAGCCAGAACGGCTATTTCACATGAACAAACATATCAATTTTCAAAAGAAATACTGTAATCATGGGACTATTTCATATGGGGGAAAATATCTACAAGAACAATAAAAAAAAAAAAAACTATCCAAAAAGGCTATTTAACATGAACAAAGATATCAATTTTCAATCAGTGGACTTTTCACATGGGTATCTACAAGAACAATCACATTCCTAAAGGAGCAATGCCATCACAGGGGGGGGGGGGGGGGGGGGAATATCTACAAGAACAATCACATTTCCTAAAGGAACAATGCCATCACATGGGGGGGGGGGGGGGGGGGAATATCTACAAGAACAATCACATTTCCTAAAGGAACAATGCCATCACATGGGGGTGGGGGTGGGGGGGGGGTATCTACAAGAACAATCACATTTCCTAAAGGAACAATGCCAATTTTCAAAATGTCTCATGTAGGTACATTAGCATTCTACACTAGCAGAAAATGTCTTCAACAAATTTTTTCCATGGTGCAGTGGTTTTGCACAACGGACAACCATTTGGAAGGTAGTGGGTTTGAAGTCCAATCCCATCAGCACTGGAAGGTTGTAGACTCAAACAACACAAGTCCTGTCAAAACCATTATGGGATTGCTCAGCCCCAACTTGCTCCCAGCCCAGAAATGAGTATGCTACATGTTCTTTGGGCAGACTGGGACCAGAGAGCCGTGTCTAATCACTTCACAGATGCATTATTGAGAGTGTCGTTTAAATTTCTTGGTGTTGGTTGGATCTAGTTTGTTACCAGGAGACATATTATGAAAGGAAGTTTAGAGCACAGCCTTGCCAGTGTCACACAAAATGGACTTTTCAGACAAACTAAGTTCTCTACATAAAAAAATTCACATATATTAACATCTACTTCTTTAACACTAATAGTAATACCAATAGCAATGATGATACATGTACAACCAGACACATGAAACAAAGAAGATGAACGCAAATGACAGCAACAATCAATTCCACATAAAGCAAAACCCTTCAACAACAGCAGCAACAACAACAAAAAACAGCAACAATTCAAAATCATTAAATATCTTTTATAACCCAGAAAATGTGCAGCAGGGACATTTTGAATCAAAGTACCTTTTCAAACAAACATGATCCTTTCATATGAACAAAGTTTTCACACACAAACAGCAAATGAAACAAGTCAAAACTTTTCTCTTTTTCTTTTTCAGACAAGCAACAAGAAGACACTTCTTATGAATCTCTTTTCTTTCTGACAGTGGCCAAAACATCGCAGTATTTATGAATTTGATAATACAGCAATAACAGCATCAAAAACTGGATCATGATGTAGCACTCAGGACATCAGAACAGACAGGACTTGGGACCACATAAAAAAACAGAGTAATCAAAGCAAAGAACAGTCAAACACTAAACTATTCAATCAACAGAGTGAGGTGACAGAACTTTCAACTTTTCTCATGACCAAAATCATGAGAGCGACAGACCTATCCTCTACCTTGCTGTTTTACTTTCCTCATTCCTGAACAACTTCAGGTACACATTCACAATTGGGTGGATTGGAGACTGCAGTGATAACCGTAAAAACTGACCAAAAACAACTGAAGTCAACCAAAACACGCATTGACATAAATGGTTTAACGTCTTTTCACTAAAACTAAATGTAATTTTTGTGGTACAAGATACATTTAGACTTTATTCACACATCAATCACACAACCGTAAAAAAATGAAAGGACTTGATTCTGTTCTACCATGATAACCAAGTGACTACCATGGATCAAAACTAAGGTCAAGGGTCAAGCGCAGTTGCAGGGTACATGTGTGAGTGCATCAAGTCAAGTTTATAATCTCAATGAGAAATTACGCGAAAGATGTGTGTGTGTGAGTGTACATCAAATTAAGTCAAGTCAAGTTTATCATCGCAATGACAAATTACACTAAAGGTGTGTGTGTGTGTGTGTGTGTGTGTGTGTGTGTATGTGTGTGTGTGTGTGTGTGTGTGTGTGTGTGTGTTGTTGTTGTGTGTGTGTGTGTGTGTGTGTGTGTGTGTGTGTGTGTGTGTGTGTGTGTGTGTGTGTGTGTGTGTGTGTGTGTGTGTGTGTGTGTGTGTGTGTGTGTGGAAAAAGAGACAGGGGCGGGGGACGGGGGAAGAAATTAGATGGTATTTCTAGCAGAAACCCAATGGTGATTGTAAAATAAAAGCAAAATGTCCAGTGTCAACATTCCCCTTTCTGCTTGAGTATTGTCAGCATCATTGAAAAAACAGCTTGTCTGTCTGTCATGAATGTCTGTTGGTGCATTATTAACCTTTGAAAGACAGGTAACAATGCTGATACACCTGTCAGACTTTCATTTGTGATCTGTGATGTTCTCATTATGTACAAAGCTTTTCAGCGTTTCCATCAAGCAATAACTATTGATATATTTCACCTTTTGGGTCATCTTTACCCTTAAATCGGTCAAGCCCATTCCAATAGTTTTACTGACAAGTATTCATTCATAAAACATTTATAAACATCAGGAAAAACATCCATCAGCAAACAGATGAAAACTGTTTTCCGACACAGCCCATCAGTAGACAAAATGATAAACACAGACGGACATAGACTGATCTCAACCAAAACCTTGTAAAGTGAGACAATAGCAAGTCAAAAACACTCAAAGGCAAAAAAATTAACATACTAATAGAATACCAAAAAAATAAGAGGGAAGCTGGGAGAATTTTTATAATATCAACCAAAGGACATAACTCTTGAGAGTCACGTAGGAATTATCTCCCATGTTGTGGAACTTCTCAAATCTAACATACTTTACGCTACCCATTCAGTTAGCATAGAGGTAGGCTTGGGCACTCCTTTTTTGAGGAGTGTTCTGAGCTTACGGTTTTTGTGCTTTGTATCTGCTTCTATGCTAGCTGAATGGGTAGCGCAAACTAGGTTAGATTTGAGAAGTTCCACAACATGGGAGATAATTCCTACGTGACTCTCAAGAATTAGGATAAAAGATTTAATCTACTCAAAATATAAATACCTTCGAATGTGAATAAATTGAACAAGCAACAATTAATTAGGTACACGCAATGCAGACAACACATTGTCAGGAGAAAAAGATCACCGATATAATCATATGAAACAAAACACACAAGAAAATTCAATCAACCCAAGAAAAACTGAGTGACCTAACATAAGGTCTGACACAGGCTCATTTGTCAATCTTCATGCCATCATGGTCAATTAGAATCTATACAGTGGATCATTCATGTCAAACACACCACCATGGGCTTGAGTCAGATGCTTGTAGCATTCATCAGAATTGCGACTTTTCTTGCCACATATCCAGCAGAAGACAGTTTTGCAGGCATAACAAATCATCCTGTGGCATCCCCCAGTTTTCTCAATGGGAGAGCGGCAGCCGGGGCAGGCTTTGCGATTCTTTGGATCTTGGCTCACCCACTCGTCCACTCCAATCTTCTCCTTTTTGGAACTACGTAACATGGCACATGTCATTCCATCATGAGCCTGATGTTGACACGCTGTGCAAATCCGCACAGTGCATGCTGGGCACTGGAACGTTTTCGCATCTTCTTCGCTTGTAACACGATACACCATTGGACAGTTAGGGGTGGTGCAGAAGCTTGCTTTATCACGATTGGTCAGCACATAGGCAGACAGCGCAGAAGAAGCCAGATCAGAAAGTTTGATATGTCCCAGTCGCGACATGCTATTGAAGTCTCGCCAAGCCAGAGGGACATCACAGCCATCCTGACTGCACACAACAGGCAGCTGATGGTTTTTAATGGCCACGCTCACCTGTAACAAATAAACATGCAACATACTCAAGATATCCTAACTGCCAAAATACAGAATTGTTTTAAACACTGACACACATATGCCAGCAGTATTAGTTCATCAAATGTTCAACAGCAAAACTGCAGTATTCACATTTTTCAATTGTTTCATTTCTATTGTACATATGCGCACAAGCACACACACACACACACACACACACACACACACACACACACACACACACACACACACAAAACATAAAAAGAAAGCTAATAATTCTAAGAGTCCCTAAAATAAAAGTTATGTGTTTAATTTTTCCCCAAATCAGCATACCATATTTTTTATTGGCCCACTAATCTAAACAAAAAGAAAAATTAAACATATAAAAAGCTGAGCGAATAGATGTGACCAGATAATCTGTACACCAGGCCTTGAAGGAAACCTAACAAAATGTTATTGCAGAAAAACTTGGATAAAACACATGCTCTCCCACACCCCACATCTCTCATGCCAGACTTAACTAGCACAACTATGGCACTGACCCATACTTCTTCTGCTTTCATTCATGATTCCTTTTCTCACACTGGACGGAGCAGCACGGAAGTTTCAGTATTTTTCTCCTAATTTTTGTATCTGGTGTTTTTTGTTTGTTTGTGATCTTATGCTTGACAAGGCCAACTGGCTGAAAATTTGCGCCTGTCTTGTCTGGTTGTATTAAATACGCGATCTTAATCTTTTTCGTTGTTTTCTGATTCCTGTTTGTTTGAACGCGGACAGTCACACTTGTTTTGGATTCCATACTTCTTCTGCTTTGATTCATGGTGTACATAGTCAAGCCACATCTAGTAGTGAATGTGGGAATTTTTTCTCAGTTCCTGCTGGCTGCCTTGGAGCTTGGTGGTCACAGTAGTTGTAGTTGACCATGTACTATCTGGGAAAGGCTACCTCCAATTTCTTTTTATTTATGGTTTTTTTTTTTAGGATCATTGCACCCAGGGAGATTACCTTTGTGCTCAGCTTTATTTATTTATTTATTTTTTGGTCCTGTCCCATTTTGTATGCCATCTCAATGGCCACAGAAGCTGGTACAGTTTTAACAATGCAATGATGATGATGGCAATGAGGATGATAATCATGATGCTATGGAGTTCCATCTAGGATTGAGACTGCGTGACAGGGCTGTACTCTACGCTTACAATCATAATATATCCTGGCGTCAACCAGGCCCGAGAGATGCAGACACTTGCGGTGCTGGTCAGAAGATTTGAGCAACACCCTCAATAACACATCTGTGAAGTGGATGAGACTCGACTGTTTGGTCCCAGTCTTCCCAATGAGCCCATAGCACGCCCAACTCTGGGTAGGAGCCAGATAGAGCCGAAAAATTCCACAATGATTTTTGAAGGGACTGATGGGGATTCGAACCCACAACCTTCCAGTTGGTGGTCCATTGCGTTAACCACTACTCCGGGGTGACTGGTGGCTACCTCCAATTTGGTAGTAGGGTGACCATCCCCAACTCAGCAGGTTGCAGGTGGTCAATGGTGGATGGCCTTCAGGTATAGAGGTTAGCTGTGAAGTAAGCCAGGCTTGCCTGGACCAAAAAGCAGTCCTGACTAACTGGCAATGGTTTCCGTCAGGATAGGGCGGGACGGCACTTGGCACGGCCACACCTTCTATATCCTATGATGGAGACATCAGGCAGTTAAGGGCTGCCTAAAGCTTTAGTCCCCTGCATTCACAGGGTAGGTGCTTTGGTTATGAACCAAGGTTGGAGATACCCCTAGAAGAATTTTAAAGGGCTGAAGTCAGAGATAACAAGCCTGCAGGTGCCTTCTGATAGACCATGATGCCATGCAAAATGATGCAAATGTCGACACAGTCAACAAATTAGACAATTATGACTCATCATCATCATCATCATGTGCCCTGCCGCATGGCATTGGTGATCACGGCCCTCCTCTATCCCTTGTCGCCGCAAGCACATCTTCCACCCTCTCTGTCCTCAGCCACCCTGCAAGTCTGTCCAATATTTATGACTACACTACTTCAAAGCCTTTCATTGCATCCACAAGTATAATAATGCAGAACACAGTATATGTACCTGATGTCTGATGCAATCCTTGCAGTAAGGATGAGCACATGCCTCCAGACGATACAGGTCCTTGCTGTCAATGTCACAGAAACAAGTCACACACACCAGTTCCTCTTCATCATCAACCTTCTTCTGTTGGCAGGCTTCCAACAAGGCACTGCTCACTTCCTCCACTGCCTTCTTGGCCTTGTTGAGATTTTCAGGAGGACCTGTCAGCTTCAATTTGTGCCTGTAACATAAATCAAGTCAAAGTAATAACAGCTTCATTTTTGCCTTGAATGTTGTCTGTCAGTTTTACTCTGTGACTGCAAAATGGTGACTGCATATGTCTGTAAGTTTGCCATGATATGTATGTATGGGTGTTTCCTCTTTGCTGGTGTTGTTGTTGTTGTAGCTGTTGATGTCGGCCATCATGTTGTGTTGATATGGGTGTGTATGTATGAATGTGTGTGTGTGTGTATATCTGTGTGCGAGCATGTGGGTATATGCATGTACTTATTGTTATTTTCATCTCTTACCTGTCTATTTACCTAAATACTCCTTTATTTTGTATCACTTATTTATTCACCTACTTACTTCTTATTCACTTACTCGCTTGCTTGCTTGCTTGCTTACTTACTTATTTACTTACCTTCTTGTCTATGACTAAGAAAATATGGTCTTCATCTAGTTGATAGACAGCTGAGCATTCCGGTATTGACTGGGGAGGGGGGGGGGGGGGGGGTTCTGTCATGTGAGATGAGTTTATACAGAATAGCTAGTTGTGTTGTGATCCAGACCTTTAATTATTTGTTTATTTACTTTATATATACATGTTCCTTTTTGAAGGTAAGATACACGCATACACATGTCATTTACATGTAACCGAGATTGTTCCAGTGGTAGGCTGATAAAACACCAGTATAGGTAAAACAGAGTCTAGATAGGGCCACAGGACCTGGCCAGCTTATGGGTTTATGTGCAGGTTTAAGGCTTGTGCCATGGTCACCATACACGTGACACCTGTGACGTTAGTGCATATGGAATTTGTTCCGAGCGCGGAGACGTCATCTTGAGAAACTGAAACTGAAACTGAAACTGGCACTGTGACTGCAAAATAGTATGACAATATCAGTTCGCTCTCGCAATTACACAATACAATAACAGCTTCTGGTTGTGATAACAAATACATTCCGACCAACAATATCAGTCTGCGCCTGCAACAAAGATGAAATCCCAACAGTTTCAGTTCATGCTCAAATCAAAGAAAGGTTGTAGTTTATGCCCATGTTTAGCTAAAATCAGTGACAAAGATTTGTCCCTGTCACAAATGGTTGAATGCATTAGGCCCCATTCATGTGCAGGCAATCATTCAAATTAAGACCACACTCTTGCACTGAATGCACAGTTACATATTTCAAACAAGCCGACATCTTACATCAGAGAAGAAATTTAAGTGAGACATACAGATAGAGAGGCAGGCAGTGATATAGGGAAGAGTATGCATGCAGATACACAAAATACAGAGAGAGAGAGAAAATTAAAAAAAAAAATTTTTAAAAAAGAGAGAGAGAGAAAAAAGGAAGAGAGTGAGAAGAGAGAAAGAGACAGAGGGAGAGAGAAAGAGAAGAGAGACAGAAGAAAGAGGAGAGAGAGGGAGAGAAAGAAAGAGGAGAGAGAGAGAGAGAAAGAGAAGAGAGAGAGAGAGAGAGAGAGAGAGAGAGAGAGAGAGAGAGAGAGAGAGAGAGAGAGAGAGAGAGAGAGAGAGAGAGAGAGAGAGAGAGATGAAAGAAACAGAGAAAGAACATGCACACAAAGTCGACAAACACCACCAAGTCATAGTACTCTTTTGCCACCTACCAGCGGTAATTGATGGCAACAGCAAGCAGTCCAGACTCCTCTCGAAGGGTGTCCAAATCTTCACCATACTTGTTAATGAGTTCTTTCAGCAAACCTGGAGGTCTGTCACTTCCTCTCAAAGTCAGCTCCTCCACTGTGCCACTCAAAACCTGGTCCAGGTAGTCATTGATCCTGATGCACACTGAAGAAAAAACAATGAACAAAAATATGAACCATGCTTGCATCACACGTCCAACACAACTTCAGATGAACGGATGCATCTGAAAAAGGTTATGTGACACACACATACACAGGTGTGTGTGTGTGTGTGTGTGGTGTGTGTTGTGTGTGTGTGTGTGTGTGTGTGTGTGTGTGTGTGTGTGTTGTGTGTGTGTGTGTGTGTGTGTTTCTGAGTGTGTGTGTGTGTGTGTTTCTGAGTGTGTGTGTGTGTTTCTGAATGTGTGTGTGTGTTTCTGAGTGTGTGTGTGTGTTTCTGAGTGTGTGTGTGTTTTTTTTTTGAGTGTGTGTGTGTGTGTGTGTGTGTGTGTGTGTGTGTGTGTGTGTGTGTGTGTGTGTGTGTGTGTGTGTGTGCATGTGTATGTACATGCATCCTTGGGTGTGTGCAGGTGTGTGTGCATGCATGTGTGCATGTGTGAGGGTGTGTGTGCATGCATGTGTGCGTGTGTGAGAAAGGAAGTATACTTTTCATCAAATAGTTTTAACTGCACACTTTCAAATGCATGAATATGTATGCTGTGAAACTGTGGTTGCTTTGTAAGAAAGAAAGTTGAAGGACCACCCGTGAAGAAAGATGAAGTTAGAGCAGCACTGAAAGAGATGAAACCAGGAAAAGCCCAAGGACCAGACGATATTACTACAGACATGACTGAAGCCCTGGAGGAATTCGGTATTGAAAAAATAAATTCCCCCTAAATGAAATTTATGACACAGGAAAAATCCCCAAAGATATGTCAAAATCAATTTTCATTGCACTTCCAAAGAAAACAGGGGCTGTAGAATGCAAACCCCATCGTACAATCAGCTTGATGAGTCATGTAACAAAAATCCTATGAAGAACAATCATGATGAGGACAAGGAACAGAATCAAAAGAGAAATAGCAGAAGAACAGTGTGGATTTGTGAAAGGGAAAGGAACTATTAATGCCATATACATCCTAAGATCACAGAGAGGCCAATCGAGTTGAATAAGGATTTATATTTATGCTTTACTGATTATACCAAGGCTTTCAATCGGGTAAGACATGAAGAATTGATCAACCAACTAGAGAGACTCAATACTGATGGAAAAGATCTACAAATAATCAGAAATATGCCCTAGATTAAAGGTTGGAGGAAAAATGATAAACAACATTCGCTATGCAGATGATGCTGTGCTAATTGCAGAAAATGAAAGGGACCTCCAAAACCTGGTGAATATAATAGAAATAGCAAAAATAAAGGATTGGAGCTAAATAGCAAGAAAACTGAAGTCATGGTAATCAGTAAAAAATATGAAATCCCCTCATGCAAAATAACAGCAAATGGCACAACTTTGAGACAGGCTGATAAGTTTAAATATCTGGTAACAGTCGTCTCACCAGATGGCAGATGCACATCAGAAATAAGCAGCAAAATCGGCCAAGCCAAAACAGCATTCAAGAGGATGAAAAGCATTCTTACCAACAAATGCCTACCAATTAACACCAGGAAGAGAAGTCTTGAATGTTATATAGAACTGATAATGTTATACGGTTGTGAGGCATGGACAGTCAACATGCAAAGTCAGAACAAGATTGAGGCAGCTGAGGTGTGGTTTCTAAGAAGAATGTTGACGGTTCCATGGACAGCAAAGAAAACAAACGAGACAGTCTTGATGGAGGCAGATCATTGATAAGGAAGATTGGGAAAAGACAGGCAACATTCATAGGCCATTCTATGAGGAAAGGGGAATTAGAGCTCCTGGTCACAACAGGAAAGGTGGAGGGAAAGAGAACACCTGATAGACTCAGAAAGAAAATATTGGACGGACTTGCAAGGTGGCTGAGGACAGACAGGGTGGAAGATGTACTTGTGGCGACAAGGGATAGATGCATATGGGGGTCCATGATCACCAACACCATGCGGCAGGGCACATGATGATGATGATGACTATTGAATACATACATAAAGACAGGTAAAGGTAAAGAAAATACTTTCCCATAAGTGCGAGGTAGCAGACACCGCACTTTTCTCAGGGCCAGCATTATGAGACTGGTGTTCATCTCCTGTCTTTACTGCTTTACGTCCCCTGACCCTAAACAGCTGAGTGGTTGAACACAAAATTTTCTTACCAAACAAGGTTATGATGGGAAGGCTGGAGCTCTATCTCTACATCAACCAGGTCTTTAACAAGCATAAACAAAATCTATTTTATATGTTAGAAACAGAGTTATATGACACATTTAAGCCATGAATGTACTTACTTTCTGTGCGGGCCTTGGATGACCCATGAACAGCAACACTTCTGGTCCTATTGTCCACACACACGTAGGCCTTTGTTGGCCCCTCAGCTTCTTTCAGCATTTTCCGGCCAGCTGTCGTTAGCAAGTGAGTCAGAGCAGGGGCGAGGCTGCATTCAAAAATATCTCCCCTGATGACATCATTGATGTAGGTCCTGGCCTTTACAATGTTTTTCATGTCGTCTGCTTTGAGACAGAGGAGCCAGTTGTCGGACTTGTCCGGTTTGATATCTGTCTCAATGTCTTTCAGCTTTCCTTTCATTAGCTTGTCAAGTTCCTGTTGACAAGCTTCATAGACACCGCGCTGAATGCGCAAAGTAGCAGAGACAATGGGCTCTATGTCCACTGGGACATTAAAGACAGTCAGTCTACCCTGCAGATGCTGACAAGCATTAAAACCTTCAATGGGATCTGTGAAGCGGGCTTCTGCAGAAAATCGGACTGTTTCTTCTCCTCGGGGAGGCCACACAATGACTTCTACTGTTGATATTCTAAGTTTGCTTGTGATTTTTTTTTCAGCCTCTCTTGTAGACGTTTAAGTTCATTCTTATCAGTTCTGTCAACCTTCACTCGCATTATTTTCACACTGTCTATAATTCCTTGTGCGTTTTCTCCAAATCCCAATGCATGGAGTAGTGAATGTCTAAGCAGATCTTCAGAGACTTCTTCTGGCACTCCACTCAGAAAGAGGCTTTCATCAGGCCTCTTCCTACTGACTTTGATTGTGACATGGTTTTCACCAACATAAAAATCACGATGGCTCAGACACTCTGACATGAAGGCTGGAGAAATGTCTATAAAAGCAGTACCATTGCACGGACGTCGACACCAGAACAGTTTGGCTTTGAAATCGGCCTGATGTTTGGCAACACGGCGATGTTCCAGCTCACCCACATTACTGTCATCATCCCTGGTGTATTCTGCTGCCTGTACTGCCTCTGCTGGTGTTTTGTACACTACAAAACCCCAGTTTTTACCTGAAGGGAACTGATGAATGTAGCAGATCTCACCAAACACTCGAAACTTTTCTTTGATTGTCTCTTGTGTGGCGTCATCAGAAGGATTGGTGATGAAGATTTTCCTGGTTTCATGAGGCATGAGGATATCCGTCAGTTGACCACCTTGACCGACTAGAACCCTGACGCCTGCCTCTTCAGAACCCACAGAAATTTCATTCACTTCTTGCTGCACTTCTCTCACAGCTTCCTCCACAACCTGGGTCAGTTTCTTTCTCAGCAGATCCACAGTCTCTGATGTCCCAGTGGATAACACCTTTAGTTCACCTACTTCCCGGTTGCCCTCAATGACAATAACATTACCTGATACGTTATCTGCAGAACACTGTGCCTCGTACTCGCGCAGCATGGTGTATCGAGGTCCCACCATGGCAAAAAATGCATGAGACCCGGCTGGCTGTGCGAACACTTTTTCCAATTTCTTCTGGCGGACTTGCTCCAACTCAAATCCATACTGTTCCCCGCTCATTTCTTGAAGCCAATCATCATCTACGGGTGTGATTCCTGTGATGAAGTCACGTGACGTTTTCAACAACTGGTCATATACCACCCATTGTGGGTAACTGGCCAAGGCACACAGGGTGGAAGACGGATGAAAGTGCACCTGTCTGGAAGCCTGGGCAGCAAAATAGCCAGCTCTTTCTTTCCCCAGGTAATGACACAGGTTGGTTACATTGCATTGAAATATCATCTTCCTGAGTTTGTCAGCTGCATCCTCTGCATCTGAGAACCGCTGATCAACTTCTATATTGACGTCTTTCCTGAGCACTTGGAGGATATCTTTGACAGTGTCCCTAACCCCTCTGATGGCCTTGGCATTGATACTGTTAGCCATGCACCACTTGTTCTTCTGCCTTTCATCCACTGCTTGCCAAACTTTGTATGCCTCTAGTGATGAAAGACCATCACCTCCCTGGTGGCTAAACTTCAGTTTGGCTTTGTCCAGTTTTCCACGATCTGCTTCTGAAGTTCCACGATAGAAGAGACCGCCACCAGTGCTCATAACTGATGCCAGAACAATGGCATCATACAACAGCCCACTCCTGTAAGCACTGAACGTCATCAGTCCCAGTCTTGGGTCAAATGGTAACCTGACAATCCATCTCCCAACTTCAGTGATGTTATCATCAATGTCTAAAGCTCCTAGCTGATGCAATGTTTTTAATGCTGCTCCGATGGCATCCTGACCAGGTGACTGAACAAAGTCATACATGTCAGGTGTGAAGCCAAGTTCTGCTAGTTTCAGCAAAGCATGACCCAGGTGAATCTTGAGGATCTCAGGCAAACTGATCTTGCTCATGGTTTGGTAGCTTTGCCTGGAATACAGCCTGTAACACTTGCCCGCAGCTGTACGTCCAGCTCGCCCTTTACGCTGCTCTGCAGAGCTCTGGCTGATGGTGGTGACGACAAGAGAGTTGACACTTTTTTTTGCATCATACAGCATCTCTTTAGCTACACCTGTGTCCACCACGAACTTGATGCCATCAATGGTGATTGAGGTTTCTGCACAATTGGTTGCGTACACAATCTTTCGTTTATTTTTGTCCAGAGGCTTGAATACTTTCTGCTGCTCCTCTGACTGCAGCTGTCCATGCAGTGGCAAACACTGGAAGTCTGTGCGGTCTTTTAACTTTTGCTGGGTCATGTCACAGCATTTCTCAATTTCTGTGGCTGAAGTGAGAAAAACAAGAATGTCTCCTGCAGGCTCCTTACGGTGTATCTCCACCACTTTGTTGACAGCAGCATCCATATAATTCTCAAATTCATTTTCCTCACTGGCTGAGTCCTGCCATACAACATCAACGGGAAATGCCCTGCCACTTACTCGCATGACAGGGCAGGATCCAAAGAAGTCCATAAACACCTGGGGATCAATCGTGGCGGATGTGATAATGACCTTGAGGTCGGATCTCTTTTTCATGCATCTTTTGATCATGGTGAGCAGCAGATCTGTGTACAGGCTTCTCTCATGTGCTTCATCCACCACAACACAGGAGAAGGTCTTGAGGTCAGGATCTGTCAGGCACTCGTTGAGCAAAGCATGGTCTGTCATGTACAAAACCTTGGTGGAGGGAGACATCTTTACCCTGAAACCAGCCTTGTACCCCACCGTCTGGCCTACATTGGTGGCCAGCTCTTCAGCCACATGGTCAGCCAAGGAAACAACGGCCACTTTACGGGGCTGAGTGCAAACAATCGTGCCTTTCTCAGCAAACCCTGCTTCCAGAAGATACTGCACTACCTGAGTGCTTTTGCCAGACCCAGTTTCTGCCAAAAGAATGGACACAGGATGCTGTTGTATAAGTTGTATGATGTCCTGACGTCGAGCATACATGGGAAGAGCTTTTGCTAGACGTCTGCTCTCCACTCCAATCTGTTTACGTAGAAGTGGAACATCCTTCTCATAACTATCACCTTCAAACAGGGTCGACAGTTTTGTCTTGAATCCCTCCACAGCTGTTTCGAACTCTGCCCTCTGTTTCTCACGTTCATCCAGCTTGCTCTCCAAGGCAGCAATTTCTGCAGATGTTACCTTGTGAGTGTACAGGTCACGTAGTTTACTTTTACTTGATTCAATCTTCATTTCAACTTCTTGCACGGTTTGCCTGTGTTTTGACAGAGATCGCTCTGACAAACTGTTGATTTCAAACTGAACTTGCTTCTGCAGCCTTTCTTTTGCAGCAGCCTTATCTCGCTGTTGTTTGGTATTTCCACACTGATCCTTAAGTTGCTTGTGTTCTTCATAGTCATCAAAACTACAGTCAACTAGAGGATGGAACTGTGTTCTATCTTTCAACAGCAGGTCCTTGAGCATCATGGCATCCTGCTGGCAGTCACATGTAAGGGGACAGTAGGTGTACTTGTCACTCCACGTGATGCTGGTCTCTACTGGAGTCAGCTCTACACCTGGTTTGTTCAGTTTGGCTGTCAGCACCCGTCCAAGTACCTCCATATCCTTGATGACATCATGAATTCTTACATACATGGTGGTCGTTTTAGAAGAGACATCTTCATCGTGTTGTGAAGTGTTTCTCCTGGTTCTTCTGTCTTGTCTCTTGTAAGTAACTCTCTGCTGTGGGTGACTGTCTTTTCTAGCATGTTCCGGTCTCGGTTCAGCGCTCTCACTGTTTTGACTCCTCATGTCTTGCAAATTGTGTTCTTTTGTATATCCTCGTCTGGCTTCTGGGCAAGGAGCCCTCTCCTGGTATGCTCTGTTTCTCTTTCCTTTTTGTGGATAGCTTCTTGTTGTGCACTGATTTCTGAAGCCACACTTTTCCTTTTCCTGAGGCAATAGGTTTCCTTCGTCGCGTTCTTGTGTGACTAGACTCCTTCGCTTACTGTCTATCATATCCTTCTGCATTCTTTTCTCTCCAACTTGATCACGTGTAACTGTAGATGGATTTGCTTTAGCCTCTGAGCAGAACATGGAAGACTGATGACTCAGGGTTGAGTCTGAATGATTTTTGTGGATGGAGTGTTCATGGGGGTGTGCAGGATTATTTCTTTTCCCATCCATATAAAATCTGTGCTTCCTCATTTCCTGTTTGTTCATAGAGTCAACAGCTTGTGACATACTTGCCCTACGGCCATTAAGATTTGTACTGGATGTACTTTTCCTCAAAGAAGAACGCCCTTCTGACATGTCTGAGGCCGAGGTGGAGTCTCTCAAAAGGGATGAAGATGAGACAGTAGCATCTTTCATCCGTTTTAAGTTGCTAATGTCACGCTGATCGTCCACTGTTTGAGGCCTGGACCTTCTCACGAAATAAGGCTTCCCGTCGGCCATGATATACCAATGTCTTCTTCTGGCAAAAACCTTCAGATTCTCCAGAAAACAAGCAAGAAAGCATCCGAGTAGATGTTTATACCTGCATACACAACCAATGGAACAGTGGGGGAAGTCAGAGTAAGGAGGTCAACGAGGAGTTACGTGCTCAATTCTGACAGCTGGCTGCTGGTGGCATTTTCTCCTTCCTGGTCCTGTAGAAGACAAACATGCATTAGAATAATTATTATTTCAGACAATATTTTAGTCTGCTGTTTAAATGCTTATTTATTGTTCAGCATATCCAGGACAGTCGAAGATTCACGAAATTGTAAGTCAGAAAGGTAAAGCACCAAGGTCAAGGTCACATAGACCAAAATGGTGCCTAAAATATAATCTTGCAAGGAAGGCGTGTGAGCAGCATTTTTCTCACAATGTTTTCCTGTTAAGACAGTCTACCATTGTCCTTGGCGCATTACAATTTTATCTGAAAGGAAGCCTCTTCGGACACCGACCTTGATAAGTACAAAATCTGATTTTGTGCGTGAGAATTTTCATGTTATAAAAAGGGGATTATTTGACTGGCTTGACCATCTTGTTTAACCCTTTGACTCCCGCACCCTATCCACCAACTGCAAAAACTTGACCCTTTAACTCCTTCACCCTATCCACCAGCTGCAGGAAGCTGGTGGATAAGGCGAGGGAGTCAAACAGTTAAAATTAAGTTTTTGCTTTGATAGCATGGCTGATAATGCAAGATATACTGTTGGATAGAGGCTGGAGTCAAAGGGTTAAAATAAAAGAAATAACATTGTTAGCAATCACAGGCCAAGTCGAGGTGCTGGTGAAGACATGGCAGCATATCAGGAATAATTTCTAACGTGTCATATTTGGGTCGAGACTTGGTTTCACTTTCACTGGTTTCATGCTGTGCTGACACAGGTGAGGCTACAACAATGTCACACTTGGATCTAGTTTTGGTTCCACTCTCACCAATT
>JAPXFY010000022.1:31742446-31749946 GCA_030674185.1 Monoplex corrugatus | reverse complement strand
ATGTCCTCTCTTTTGCTGATTTACCCTCCCTGACCATGAATATGGTCAGGTACTCATTCACATCTGGGTAAACTTTTACCTGAGTCAGTGTCAAACTCACATGTCAGACTGGAACAAAGGTGAGAGTTCTGCCTCTGTGCTAATCAGGCCACATTAACCATCCACATATTTCTTTTTCTACTGCAGGCTGTAACACACACACACACACCCCCAAGCCCCCCATCCTGCCATACACACAGAGACAACATATTCCATTTCTCTCTCCCTCTCTCTCTCCACACACACACACACACACACACACACACAAACACAAAACACACACATACAGATAATCTATTTCAGGAAGTCTGATCAAGCAAATTGCCCACTGAGTTTCACTTTTAGTTTCAGTTTGTCAAGATGACATCTCCATGCTCAGAATGAATTCCATGATGCCACAGATGCCATTTTAAGGATAGATACGATGCAAAATGATCATGACATGATAAGGACTGATTACATGCCATAACGGTAAGTGAAATGGAGGCCCTGTGGATACAGCATCTCCTTGTGAAGCAAAAGAAGACAGAGATCGGGGTTCAAATCCCAGCTGAACAGGATCTTCCCCTCTCCCCTCCTCACTCGAGTTGAGCAGTGGTCTGAATGCTTATCTTTTTGGACGAAACGGTAAAATATGATCCAATACGTAGATCTATGTGGCAGATTTTTTCCCCAGTTGTCTGAAGACGGTGTCTTTGCGCTCATCATAAACTCCATGCATGCACTAATGTCGCTGATACCTGATAGAAAAAGGGCGAAAAAGGAAAACTGATCATCAACTTCAAGGCACAAACCTTATGTCAGCGCATAACCTATCGGCTGGCAATGTTGTCCTTTGCCGCGTAGTTTGCGAAGTTTCGCTGAAAACCACTTCGATAGAAAACGAAAATACACACTCGTGCGCGCGCGCGTAGATCCATTTTTGGCATTTATGACTGAGAGGCCTGCGACCCAAAAAACAAAAACAAAAGCCCCCCCCCCCCCCCCCCAAACAACAACAAGTGCAACAACAAAACAATGATCGGAACTTACGAATGGACTGTCTACAACCCCCCCCCCCCCCTTTATGTGCCGGAATGATCATCCTCAAGATCGTGGGCACCAAAGGAAAGGAAGGAAACAAAACCCAAAACAAAACAAAAAAACAAAACAAACAACAACAACAACAAAAAACCGAAATAAAAAAAAAGTTGGCTGATCGGTGAGCTAACAAACCGATGTCTAGTTGTAAACCCAGAAGAAAAACGCGAAGAGCAGCCTGATAATGGCAAAAGGTAAGCACTTACCTTTCAAGTTCAACACAGCTGCCACGTCCTTAATTACGCTGGACTACCAGAAAGTCTGAGCGACATTGTCACACGCTGACACGGGGTTCATTTTTGTGCAAGTTTCGCTTGGCTGACCAAATATCGCTGTGTCTAGGTTCGCTAAAACTTTCGAGTAAGGCTAATGATCACTCTTCGACATATGCTGTCTGTATCCTCTGATAGAATGAAATGCAAATGGCCAGAAACTAAGAACACAGTGTTAGAAAGAGGATCTGTTGGAATTCCACGAAAATCCCCTCCCGATAGAATTACATGTACTTTCGGTTATGTACTAAAAATAGAATGACGTATTGGATTTGTGATTGGATTTGATACGACGTTTATGTCACAGTACGAGTGCTCTTGTACCACTTTCTGGCGTATCAGTCTGATTGGTCCTAACGACAATAATTATTACAATCGAAAACAAACAAACAAAGAATTGCACAAGTCTGTGTAATAATTCAATGGAGCTGTGCAGTTTCTAATAGCAACCTACTGCATAACTTGGATTAGATGCAGGAACCGAGCTTCATTTCAAGGGAAACTACTCGTGGCTCGAGGTACATCATGTTTGCTATATGCAGTTGTTTCCCGTTGACCGTGGACCTGAGAATTGCGTCCTCAAAAGAGATGTCGACTTGTGCAAACAACACCTGCGCCAGAGATATTACTCTTTGAGAGAGGCTTTTTTGCAGCATGTAATGCACCATTTCACTTCAAACTGATTTGTAAGACAAAGAACTTTACTTTGATACAGAATCATCTCATTCTTCCCTGTCGATTAGATAATGGATATTGCATGCCTTGTAAGGTAAACCATGGGGGTGGGAAGCCACATATTTTTCACAACTTTTCAAGTAGTTAGTGAGATAATTTGCAAATTTGAAAGAAAGAAAGAAAGTACAAAGCTCTGGAAATTGTAACAGAAGACATGAATTTTAAAATGTTATTTAACTTGTATGTCTTTCTCATTGTGAAAGTCTGGCGAATTTGTATTAAAGTATGGCCAATTAGAAAGACTCAATATTGATGGAAAAGATCTACGAATAATCAGAAATATGTATTGGGAACAAACACCTGCAATGGGAATAAAAAACGTTATAAGCTCTTTCCAAAACATCAAAAGAGGAGTCAGACAGGGTTGTGTTTTGTCACCAGATCTGTTTTTACTTTACAGCGAAAACATCATGAGAAACCTAGAGGAAGACTCTGGATTTAAGGTTTGAGGAAAAATGATAAACAACATTCGATACGCAGATGACACCGTGCTAATTGCAGAAAGTGAAGGGGACCTACAAAACCTTGTGAATATGCTTGAAATAGAAAGCAAAGGTAAGGGGTTGGAACTAAACAGCAGGAAGATTGAAGTCATGTTGATCAGTAAAAAACATGAAATCCCCTCATGCAAAATAACAGCAAACGTGGTTGTGCCAACCTTGAGACAGGTTGGTAAGTTTAAATACCTGGGAACGATCATTTCACCAGACGGCAGATGCACATCAGAAATAGCCAGCAGAATCGGCCAAGCCAAAACAACATTCAAGAAGATGGAAAGCATTTTTACCAAGAAATGCCTATCAGTTAACATCAGGAAGAGAGTTCTTGAATGTTATGTAGAACCAATACTGTTGTACGCTTACGAGGCGTGGACGGTCAACAAGCAAAGCCAGAACAAGATTGAGGCAGCCGAGATGTGGTTTCTAAGAAGAATGTTGAGAGTTCCATGGACAGTAAAGAAAACAAACGAGACAGTCTTGATGGAGGCAGACACAAGTAGGTCATTCATAAGGAAGATTAAGAAGAGGCAGGCAACATTCATTGGCCATTTTAAGAGGAAAGGGGATTGGAACACCTGGTCACAACGGGAAAGCTGGAAGGAAAGAGAGCGCCAGGTAGACCCAGGGAGAAGATATTGGACGGACTTGCAGAGTGGCTGAAGACAGGGAGGGTGGAAGAGATGCTTGAGGCAAAAAGAGATAAAGACAGATGGAAGTCGATAATCGCCAACGCCATGCGGCAAGGCACCTGATGATGATGATGATGATGATGATGATGGTCAAAATCGTCCGTCTTCACTGATTCAAACAAACTGGCAATCAATGAAGGTACGTAACTCGTCAATGACGGTTAACTGGAGACCGAGATGAATTATGTCCCATGTTATCGATAGTTTAGTGTCATGGTTTCAGTTTTCAGTCTCCCTTTTCCCAACACTGCGTCAGCGCACTTTGAAACTGTCGCCCCCATCCCACTCTCCTACCTATACAGTAATGCCGCAGACGTCATGTGACAGGCACAATGACATAGGATTCAAAATGAAACATAGTAAATGCACTTAAACCCTACGTCCTGTCAACTATTTATAGAAAAGTAGAAAACAGTTTGTAGTTTGTTCAAGAAGGATTCACTGCACTCGGAAAACTCCATATGCGCTCCACCCAAATCTGCCAGCAATTATCTGACAGACTTCCGATGCCTGCGCAAAACCATACGCGCTGGCAAAGTCTTGAAATGGGGAAAGGGGGAAGGGGGACCTATTAAACATTAAGCTGACACCACCAGAATGATGTAAACATTAAGATGGGCAACAAACCTGCCAATGTTTAATGTTGCGAGTTGGGATTGAACTCAAGATATTAGATCCTAAGTCCATGGCTTTGTCAACTGGCCCGCGTAGTAGAAAATTAAAGTCTACAAGACAAATCGTACAAACTGAATTCTGAATAATAATAATTCCATTTGTATCGCGCCAGCAGTCCATTGCAAAAAAAAAAGTTCTATATTATATGCAGTTGTTTCCCGTGGTGGTGGGTAGGGAGTGCCATGGCGATACATTAACCCTTTGACTCCCGCACCCTGTTCACCAGCATCCTGTATTGCCAACCATGCTAGCAAAGCAAAAACAACTCTTTGACTCCCGCACCTTGTCCACCAGCATCCTGCATTGCCAACCGTGCTAGCAAAGCAAAAACTTAACCCTTTGATTCCCTCACCCTTTCCACCAGAGTGAGGGAATCAAAGGGTTAAGTTTTTGCAGTTGGTGCCTAGGGTGCGGGACTCAAAAGGTTAATTAAATTGCAGTAAAAACGCATTCAGAACACACAGCAACACACCATTTCATCATTAATCCTTTGACTTCCGCAACCTATCCACCAACTTCGATTCCCTTACCCTGTCCACCAACTTCCAGCTGGAGGGTAAGGTGATGGAATTAAAGGGTTAAGTTTTTGATTTGCTGGCATGGTTGGCGATGCAGGATACTGGTGGACAGGGTGCGGGAGTCAAAGGGTTACACAAAGTACATAAAAAATAACAACAGATCACAACACATAATTAGAAACGGCTAGTATCGCCTCTAGTCCACGAAAAATACACAAGGAAGAAAAATTTAGACCTGCAAATCGTCTAATGAATACTGAATTTCACACACACACACACACACACACACACACACCACACAACACACACACACACACACACACACACACACACACACACACACACACACACACACAACACAACACACAACACACACACACACACACACACACAAACACACACACACACAACACAAACATACACACACACACACACACATACACACACACATACACACACACACACACAAACACACACACATACACACACACACACACACACACACACACACACACAGAGATCCCACACACCCACAAACACACACATGGATGGATGAAGAGAGATTATAGAGACATAGACAGACAGACTGATGACAGACAGACAGGACAGACAAACAGACGACAACAGACAGATAGATAGATTGATAGATTGACATATTGATATAGAGATTATATACACACACACATATATATGTGTTTATTTGTGTGTGTGTGTGTGTGTGTGTGTGTGTGTGTGTGTATGTGTGTGTGTGTGTGTATGTGTGTGTGTGTGTGTGTGTGTGTGTGTGTGTGTGTGTGTGTGTGTGTGTGTGTATGTGTCTGTGTGTGTATGTGTGTGTCTGTGTGTGTGTGTGTCTGTGTACATGCGTGTCTGCGTACGTACATGCACGCGCGTGTACACTGATTGTCAAAAATTCAATTCATCAGTTTACAAACGGCTGAGGAAATTTGATTTTAAATTTTTGCTGCCCAGACGAGAATTCAGATTTGTAAATTCTCATTGTCTTTGAAAAAATATTTCGTCAAAATGAAACTTTGGTAATGACGAAAAAAACGATTGATTGTCACAGTCATGAATGCAACATGTTGAGACGAGGTAAAAAAACAAAAACTGTTCAGAAACATTTTCCATAAATTGGCGATTTGGGAGCACTCTGTTTTGTCCCTGTGTCGTTTATCTCGATTTCTTCCTTTAGAAACATTTGCATTTGCAACTGTTTAATCATCCACACTCTGGGTGTAATTAGAGTAAGGAACCCTCTAAGAAACAGCTGTAAAAATCCTGTTAAACGTTTTTGTTACACACACCCACACCACACCACCCCCCCCCACACACACACACACACACACACACACACACACACACACACACACACACACACGCCTAGTCGATATGAAAGAATCCCTCACCACCACCCTTTTTTTTTTAATCTTTTGGCTCCCGCACCCTGTCCACCAGCATCCTGCATTGTTATCCATGCTAGCAAAGCAAAAACTATATACCTTTGATTTTCTCATCGGCAGGAAACAGGTGGATTAGATGAGAGAGTCAAAGGGTTACGTTTGTGCAGTTAGTGGATAGGGTGCGGGAATCAAAGCATTAAGAAGACTGAAAAATGCACAATAAACTCCCAGAAGATGAGGATACTATTCATATTGACAGATCCTCCGGCATCCGTGTGGGGGAAGTTTAGTGTTTGATGCATTCAAATTCCACCGTCAAATTTATTATTTTGTATTCTTTTTTTTATATCGTTCTAGTATAGCAATATTCTCTGGATTAATTTGGACCCAAAATTCATAGTGTAATTACGTTTTGATATTCAGTACAGTGATGAGATCTAACGAAAGCTCTATGAAAATCGGGAGGACTTTCAGCTCATTGCAACATTCTTTTTATTATTGTAATATTTTTTTCTACTTTTTACGCGTTATATGCCAACACATTGACAAATATACATAAAATACACTACAGCAATGTGTACACAAAGTCATGTATGTCATACGAGTATGTATTCATTACAATTTATTCCATATGCTAAAAAAATTCAATAGTTCTGTTGAGTTTTATTCATTTATTTTTTTCAGAATCGTGTATGGCTCTCTGCAACTGCAAAAGGGCGTAAATCATATGACAATCACATTTGCAAGATTGAAATTTTGTCGTAGTTGTCTTTTGGTTCTGATTAAAATGCATTAGTCGGCTTACATCTTATCTATTATCAGATGGGTACAATGTTGTTTAATCTCAAGTTTCCTATTTATCAGTATTGTTATTATTATTGTTGTTAATATTATTATTATTATTATCATATCATCATCATCATCATCATCATCATCATCATCATCATCATCATCATCATCATCATCATCATCATCGTTGTTGTTGTTATCATTATTATTATTGTTGTTGTTGTTGTCGTCGCCGTCGTCATCAATATCATCACATCATCATCATCGTCGTCGTCGTCATCATCGTCGTCGTCGTCATCATCATCATCAGTATCATTATTATTGTTATTAATATTATTATTATCATTATTTTTATTATTATTATAATTATTACTATCAAACACTCACGTTATAGATTCTGTAAGTCACAGTGATGGCTTATGGAAACACAAAAACACCCACTACGCATGCAAAAAATAAATGAATAAAACTCAACAGAACTATTGAATTTTTTTAGCATATGGAATAAATTGTAATGAATACATACTCGTATGACATACATGACTTTGTGTACACATTGCTGTAGTGTATTTTATGTATATTTGTCAATGTGTTGGCATATAACGCGTAAAAAGTAGAAAAAAATATTACAATAATAAAAAGAATGTTGCAAAGACAGTACGCAGACTCTGCAGTGACAGACCGCCTGCACAGGGTGTCAAAACAAAGTACAATTACGCGCATATGAGAAAAAAATTGGAATGTTCAAACTTTTTTTGTTTTTTTGTTTTTTGTTTTTGTTTTTGTTTCTGTTTGTTTGC
>JAPXFY010000022.1:31732446-31737446 GCA_030674185.1 Monoplex corrugatus | reverse complement strand
ATCATCAATACAATCATCAAATAAACAAGAATCATTATCAATACAATCATCAAGTAAACAAGAATCATTATCAATACAATCATCAAGTAAACAAGAATCATTATCAATACAATCATCAAGTAAGAATCATCATCAATACAATCATCAAATAAACAAGAATCATTATCAATACAATCATCAAATAAACAAGAATCATCATCAATACAATCATCAAATAAACAAGAATCATCATCAATACAATCATCAAAGAAACAAGAATCATTATCAATACAATCATCAAATAAACAAGAATCATCATCAATACAATCATCAAATAAACAAGAATCATCATCAATACAATCATCAAATAAACAAGAATCATTATCAATACAATCATCAAATAAACAAGAATCATTATCAACACAATCATCAAGTAAGAATCATTATCAATACAATCATCAAGTAAGAATCATTATCAATACAATCATCAAGTAAGAATCATTATCAATACAATCATCAAGTAAGAATCATTATCAATACAATCATCAAGTAAGAATCATCATCAATACAATCATCAAGTAAGAATCATTATCAATACAATCATCAAGTAAGAATCATTATCAATACAATCATCAAGTAAGAATCATCATCAATACAATCATCAAACAAAGAAGAATCATTATCAATACAATCTTCAAGTAAGAATCATTATCAATACAATCATCAAGTAAGAATCATTATCAATACAATCATCAAGTAAGAATCATCATCAATACAATCATCAAACAAAGAAGAATCATTATCAATACAATCTTCAAGTAAGAATCATCATCAATACAATCATCAAGTAAGAATCATTATCAATACAATCATCAAGTAAGAATCATCATCAATACAATCATCAAGTAAGAATCATTATCAATACAATCATCAAGTAAGAATCATTATCAATACAATCATCAAGTAAGAATCGTTATCAATACAATCATCAAGTAAGAATCATTATCAACACAATCATCAAGTAAGAATCATTATCAATACAATCATCAAGTAAGAATCATTATCAATACAATCATCAAGTAAGAATCATTATCAATACAATCATCAAGTAAGAATCATTATCAATACAATCATCAAGTAAGAATCATTATCAATACAATCATCAAGTAAGAATCATTATCAACACAATCATCAAATAAAGAAGAATCATCATCAATACAATCATCAAATAAACAAGAATCATCATCAATACAACCATCAAATAAAGAAGAATCATCATCAATACAACCATCAAATAAACAAGAATCATTATCAATACAACCATCAAATAAAGAAGAATCATTATCAACACAATCATCAAATAAACAAGAATCATCATCAATACAACCATCAAATAAACAAGAATCATTATCAATACAACCATCAAATAAAGAAGAATCATCATCAATACAACCATCAAATAAACAAGAATCATCATCAATACAATCATCAAATAAACAAGAATCATCATCAATACAACCATCAAATAAACAAGAATCATCATCAATACAATCATCAAATAAACAAGAATCATTATCAATACAACCATCAAATAAACAAGAATCATCATCAATACAATCATCAAATAAACAAGAATCATTATCAATACAACCATCAAATAAACAAGAATCATCATCAATACAACCATCAAATAAACAAGAATCATTATCAACACAATCATCAAATAAACAAGAATCATCATCATTACAACCATCAAATAAACAAGAATCATCATCATTACAACCATCAAATAAAACAAGAATCATCATCATTACAACCATCAAATAAACAAGAATCATCATCATTACAACCATCAAATAAACAAGAATCATCATCAATACAATCATCAAATAAACAAGAATCATCATCATTACAACCATCAAAGAAGAATCATTATCAATACAATCACCAATTATCGATACAATCATCAAGTAAGGATCATCATCAATACAATCATCAAACAAGTAAGAATCATTATCAATACAATCATCAAACAAACAAGAATCATCATCAATACAATCATCAAACAAAGAAGAATCATTATCAATACAATCATCAAATAAACAAGAATCATCATCATTACAACCATCAAACAAAGAAGAATCATTATCAATACAATCACCAATTATCGATACAATCATCAAGTAAGGATCATCATCAATACAATCATCAAACAAAGAAGAATCATTATCAATACAACCATCAAACAAAGAAGAATCATTATCAATACAACCATCAAATAAAGAAGAATCATCATCAATACAATCATCAAACAAAGAAGAATCATTATCAATACAACCATCAAACAAAGAAGAATCATTATCAATACAACCATTCCTTATTCCACTTACAACAGACCACAAGGAAGAATTACTGTCAATACAATCATCTCTTAATCCACTTACAACAAACGAGGAGGAATGACTTTACGACCATTCGTTAATCCACTTAAAAACGAGCATCAATCAAGAACACCAGCCTTCCCTAGATCTGTCCCCATTCATTGATTTCCAAGAAGAAATAATCAAGAGTGAAGCAGACAAACTGCCCTTGATCCCTCCTCTCTCTGCCTCACGATATAATCTAATTATGATATGGACGTGTGGTAGCAGTGTAGGCAGTAGGGGTAAGCTGATCGAAGGAACGAGAGCTTGGCAATATCAAATCTGGCTGGCCGTCCTCACTGAGCTAGCTAACTGTGTATGGCAGTCTGCTTGCTTCCCACTGTGAAAGTCCAACTGTTTGTGTTATTGTTATTGTTGTTTAAAGTCCAGCCGACTGCGTAAAGCCATACCAAGGCTATAACCGCTTCAAAAGATACAAAACTTCAACAGGAAAAACAAGTAAAGAAAATTAAGTACACACATATGCATTCGCACAGGTTGGCCCAGAACAGACAGAGGCTGGCCCAGAACAGACAGAGGTTGGCCCAGAACAGACAGAGGCTGGCCCAGAACAGACAGAGGTTGGCCCAGAACAGACAGAGGTTGGCCCAGAACAGACAGAGGCTGGCCCAGAACAGACAGAGGCTGGCCCAGAACAGACAGAGGTTGGCCCAGAACAGACAGAGGCTGGCCCAGAACAGACAGAGGTTGGCCCAGAACAGACAGAGGCTGGCCCAGAACAGACAGAGGTTGGCCCAGAACAGACAGAGGCTGGCCCAGAACAGACAGAAATGGATAACCTTTGTTGCTGCTTTATACACCAATGATCTAATGGACAAATATATAACCAGAAAAAAAAAAACACGCAAAAAATAATAACAACGCGTATTTAATACAACAAGACAAAACAGGCGCAAATTTTCGGCCAACCGGCCTTTGTCAAGCGTAAGATCACAAAGAAACAAACACCAGACACAAAAATTATGAGAAAAAGACTGAAACTTACCTGCTGCTCCGTCCAGTCTTTTTCTCCTAATTGTTGTATCTGGTGTTTGTTTCTTTGTGATCTTAAGCTTGACAAAGGTCAGTTGGCCCCAAATTTGCTCCTGTCTTGTCTTGTATCAAATACGCGTTCTTATTCTCTCTTTTTTTTCGTGTGTTTTTCTGGTTCCTGTTTGCTTGAACGCGGGCAGTCACACTTGTTTTCGACAAACAATTTTTGTGTAAGCTGAAGTTCATTTCAATCCAGAGCACCGCTATTGATATCCATTGTAGGTTATACGGCTGACTACTGCACTGGAGTTATAAGATTTTGACCGCTTTCCAAATAACCACGGGACACCAGTCGCCGTGGTGTAGTGGTAAGCGCAATGGACTACCGACTGGAAGGTTGTGGGTTCGAATCCCCATCAGTCCCTTCAAAAAGCATTGTAGGATTTTTCGGCTCTGACCGGCTCCTACCCAGAGTTGGGCGTGCTATAGGTTCATTGGGAAGACTGAGACTATATAGTCGAATCTCATCCACTTCGCGTCATTGAGGGTGTTGCTCAAATCTTCTGACCAGCACTGCAGATGTCTTCAGTCTGAAACAAGATGTTAAAGTATGTCCTCTTCTGTGAGGGCATGAAAGAGGAGTTAACGTGAGCAAGCACAGGTCAGAACCTGCCCACTGAGACAATGGACCTCTCCCTTTTACTGGAGCCATACTCGAAAACAACCCAATGGAGCTGTGTGTACACCTGGTTTTATTGTCTAAGTGTCTCGTTTATACATGTAGTCTAACATAATGTGACTGGCTGTGCTGCTGGATGTTGGTTAATCCTAAGCCTTCAGTCGACAGGTTGGTTGTATGGCTTGCCAGACATTGTCAACATCCTGTTTCAGACTGAAATACCTGTATGGGCCTGTTTCTACCTGAGGGGTTCTATGTTGGTTAATCCTAAGCCTTCAGTCGACAGGTTGGTTGTATGGCTTGCCAGACATTGTCAACATCCTGTTTCAGACTGAAATACCTGTATGGGCCTGTTTCTACCTGAGGGGTTCTATGTTGGTTAATCCTAAGCCTTCAGTCGACAGGTTGGTTGTATGGCTTGCCAGACATTGTCAACATCCTGTTTCAGACTGAAATACCTGTATGGGCCTGTTTCTACCTGAGGGGTTCTATGTTGGTTAATCCTAAGCCTTCAGTCGACAGGTTGGTTGTATGGCTTGCCAGACATTGTCAACATCCTGTTTCAGACTGAAATACAGGTATGGGCCTGTTTCTACCTGAGGGGTTCTATGTTGGTTAATCCTAAGCCTTCAGTCGACAGGTTGGTTGTATGGCATTGTCAACATCCTGTTTCAGACTGAAATACAGGTATGGGCCTGTTTCTACCTGAGGGGTTCTATGTTGGTTAATCCTAAGCCTTCAGTCGACAGGTTGGTTGTATGGCTTGCCAGACATTGTCAACATCCTGTTTCAGACTGAAATACAGGTATGGGCCTGTTTCTACCTGAGGGGTTCTACGTTGGTTAATCCTAAGCCTTCAGTCGACAGGTTGGTTGTATGGCTTGCCAGACATTTTCGACATCTTGTTTCAGACTGAAGTGCAGGTA
>JAPXFY010000022.1:31667446-31727446 GCA_030674185.1 Monoplex corrugatus | reverse complement strand
CCAGCTTGAGCTCCTTTCTGCTGCCTCTGCCATCGCTTTAAGGGCTCTAGTCCTCTTCTTCCCAGAAATGGCGAGTTGTTTCATGAGATCATAAGCGGAGGTGCCCACAAACCCTCTTGCCCCGACCTCTATGGCGAAGATTTTGACCCGCAGACCTGCTTTCTTCAGGGTGCTGGCAAGACCGGCGTATTTTTCGGTCTTGTAGATATGTGCTTCTTCCATTCTGCTTTCGTATGGCACAGTGAGTTCTATCAGAATCACTTGTTTCGAGGAGTCAGAGTGGAGAGCGATGTCTGGTCTCATGCCTGTCTTGCTGATGACATCTGGGTAATTTCTCCACTCTGGGAGGTCTGCTGTACACTCCCAGTCGACTGCTCCATCCAGAAGACCCTTTGGCAATGTGCTGGTTGTCATAGCACTTTCGGGCCAGACCTGTTTCCCTCCTGCTTTGTAGAACGTTGTCATAGCAATTGGTGCGTTTGGGGTCATGGTTTTTTCGCTAACCACGTCTGTGATCACTTTCAGAACTTGGTTGTGCCTCCATGTATACCTTCCTTGGGCTAGCGCTACTTTGCAAGAGCTTAGGACATGTTCCACTGTTTGTTTCTTCTGACAGAGCGGACATGCTGGGTCGTCTGATTTCCCCCATTCATATATATAAAGTAAATGAAAAAATGCGTAAAAGTCTGAATTTCAACACAACTTGCTATTCTGTGTAAACTCGTCTTACATGACAGACCCCCCCCCCCCTACCAACCCCAGTCAATGCCCAAATGCTCAGCTGTCTATCAAGTGAAGACAATATTTTCTTCGACGCACTTACAATTCATTTCAACTCGAGTGTTTTTGAGGTCACAGTGAACTAAAGAAGTAGGCCAACAAAATTTTTGATTTTTGGTAAAAAAAAAATTTTTTTTTGTTCTTATTGAAAACAGAAATTGTTAGAATGGGATGACCGTCTAGGTTTTTTTTGTTTTGTTTTTTGTTTTGATGTGTCTTCTTCTTTTTTTCAACACAGTCTCAATATGTCTGCCTTTGTTGTCTCCCTGTGTATCTTCTTGTGTCTCAGCAGACGTTTCATTAGGCATGCATTTTGTCTTTTGTCATGTGTGTCTATACTTCTTGTTAATGGTTGAAAACTGTTACAGTTTGAAACTCCTACCGTTTTAAACCCTTTGACTCCCGCAACCTGTCCATCGACATCCTGATTGTCAAACCGTGTTAGCAAAGCAAAAACTTAACCCTTTGACTCCCTCACATGGCGGAGAGGGTGAGGGAGTCAAAGGGTTAAGTTTTTGCAGTTGGTGGATAAGGGTGCGGGAGTCAAAGGGTTAAAGGAGGTTACGCTCGTATGACATCAACGAATGTATCATCTGATTCTTGTCCCTCTCCCCCAGCCCCACTCTCTTTTTAATTCATTTCATTTGATTTGATTTGATTTCAGTTTATTTACTTGTTTATTTATCTATTTATTCAGATGTTTTTGTTTTGTTTTGTTTTTGTTTTACTTTCTTCTGTTCTTTTCCTCTTTTAGGGTTAGACCGATGACCTACTAGAGGTGGACAATTTGCCCGCCACGCTGGTGACGCCACTTCGTTTTCCAATCGATGACTTAACCCTTTCACGTCCGTCCTCTATCCACCAACTGCAAAAACTTAGCACTTTAACTCCCTCAACCCATCCACCAGCTTCCTGCAGTAAGCTGGTGGAGTCAAAGGGTTAAGTTTTTTTTTTATTTTGCTAGCATGGCTGACCATGAAGGATGCTGGTGGACAGGGTGGGGAGTCAAAAGGTTAGGCTGGCTGGCTGGCTCAGCAGATAGTGCCATGGACTCAAGATCTGATGTCTCGAGTTCAATCCCAGCCTGCAATGTAAAGACTGACTTGTTCGCTGCCCATTGTAATGTTCCAACACTTGTGGTGGTGTCAGTTCATCATCATCATCATTATGTACCCTGCCGCATGGCGTTGGCGATCATGGCCCTCCATATGTATCTATCCCCTGTCGCTGCAAGTATACCTCCCACCCTCTCTGACCTCAGTCACCGTTCAAGTCCGTCCAATATTTTCTCCCTGGGTCTACCTGGTGTTCTCTTTCCTTCCAGCTTTCCTGTTGTGACCAGGTGCTCTAATTCCCTTTCCTCATAAGGTGGCCCATAAATATTGCTTGTCCTTTTCCTGATTTTTTTAAATTTTTTATCAATGATCTTCTTATGTCTGCCTCCTTCAAGACCGTCTCGTTTGTTTTCTTTGCTGTCCATGGAACTCTCAACATTCTTCTTAGAAACCACATTTTTCAGTTTTAGTGTTTCAAATTCCTATTCTTCGCCCCCCCCCCCCTCCCACCTCCACCACTCAATTTCAAGATGTAACCAGTGCGTAGAGTTTTGCGCAGGTCAAGGAATCTGATAGATATTCACAAGCACGTTTGAATGAAGCGTTTATGGAAATGTGCGAGCATTAGCTCAGTTGGAACGAGCGTCATGTCTTTAATGTAGTGTCGTGGCTTTAACCCTCGGATGTACCCGTTTTTCTATATTTAACTCTTTGACTCCTTTGTGGACAGGAGTGGCAGAATGGTTCAGACGTTCCAGGGTTCGCTCCCAGTAAAGGCCTCGACTTTTCTCCTCAGTTTGACCGGAAAATCGAACTGAACGTCCAGTCCTTCGGAAGGGGACGAAAAACGAGTCGGAACCGTGTGTCTTCTGGCTGCGCACGCTAAAGATCCTACGGCAGTTGAAAATCGTGGAGAGCAGGGCGTTACCGGCTGCCTTGGTATAAAACATTGGAGATATAGGCTGATTTCCCAGGTCCCACCCCTTGAAGACCAATTAGACTTCTTGCCTTTCTGAAGTCTTAGTTTTAAAAAAAATGTGATTATGAATATGATTTTGAAGCGATGGAGAGGGATGGGTGCCGCCCTCGTGGTGCTGACACCGGGAAAAGCTGAGGTCTCTGCCACCTCACTAACCTACGACCCCAGAGATATGGCACTATCTAGGTAGGACCTCAGGACCTGGCCAGCTCGTGTCTTTATGTGCAGGCTTAAGGCTTGTGCCGTGATCCATCCTCATTTCTCTGTGTCTTCCCTCCCAGTCATCTCTCTCTCTTTTCTCTCACTCTCTCTCTCTGTCTCTCTCTCTCTGTCTCTGTCTCTGTCTCTCTCCTTCCGTCCTCATCTTCCTCTGTCTCTCCCTGCCTCCCTTCATCCCCATCTCTCTCTCTTCATCCATCTCCTTCCCCCCTCTCTCTCTCCTTCCATCCTCATCTCTCTGTTTCTCCGTTCCTCCATCCATCCCCATCTCTCTCTCTCTCTCTCTCTTACCCCTCTTCATCCATCTCCCTCTCCCTCTCTCTCCTTCCATCCTCATCTCTCTCTGTCTCTCCCTTCCCCCATTCATCTTCATCCCCGTCTCTCTCTCTCTTTTTCTCACTCTTTTTTTCTCTCTCTCTTTCTTTCTCTCTCTCTTTCTTTCTCTCTCTCACTCTCTTTCTCTTTCTTTCTCTCTCTCTCTTTTCTCTTTCTTTCTCTCTCTCTCTTTTTCTCACTCTTTCTTTCTCTCTCTCTTTCTTTCTCTCTCTCACTCTCTTTCTCTTTCTTTCTCTCTCTCTCTTTCTCTTTCTTTCTTTCTCACTTCTTTCTCTCTCTCACTCTCTTTCTCTTTCTTTCTCTCTCTCTCTTTCTTTCTCTCTCCTCTTTCTTTCTCTCTCTCACTCTCTTTCTCTTTCTTTCTCTCTCTCTCTTTCTCTTTCTTTCTTTCTCACTTCTTTCTCTCTCTCACTCTCTCTCTTTCTCTCTCTCTTTCTTTCTCTCTCTCTCTCTCTCACTCTCTCTCCCCCTCTTCATATATCTCCCTCTTTCTGTCTCTCCTTCCATCCTCATCTCTCTCTGTCTCTCTCTTCCCCCATTCATCTTCATCCCCATCTCTCTCTCTCTCTCCCTCTTCATATATCTCCCTCTTTCTGTCTCTATTTCCATCCTCATCTCTCTCTCTGTCTCCCTGCCCCCCTTCATCCCCATCCTCTCTCTCTCTCTCCCTTTCTCATTCTCTCTCTCTCTCCTTCTCTCTCCCTTTCTCATTCTCTCTCTCTCTCTCTTTCGATCACCTGAGTAGCAGATAGCCACACAGCCACAGCCAATTTTCGGGAGTGAGTGCACTCACTGTAGGAGCGCGATGACATCTCTCTGCCAAAAGTGGCGGGCCGTGATTAGATGTAATCTAATTAATTTTGTCTTGATGAGCTGGTGGCTGCTGTCCCCCCCCCCCACCCGCCACCCGCCTCTCCCGCCCTCTCCTCCCCCACTCCCCCCTGTCCTGCTCCCAGACCCTCTCGCTACTCTGTGTCCCGCGTCCCGCGTCCCGTGCCCCGTGTCTACTGCAGTCTGTCCCATGCAGGTCTTTGCCGCTCGGATGGACGGCGGCGTGCGTTTTTGTGAAGATTGGATACAGCGACAGACGGACTGAGGAGCCAGAGACATGACTACAAGAGACGGCGCAAGATCGTTATTGTTATTTGTTATTGTTGTTTTAAGCCCAGCCGACTGCGCAGAGCCATATCAGGACTATAACCATTTCAAAACATACAATACTTGAACCGGAAAAAAAGAAGAAAATTAAGTACACACACACACCAATGCATATGCGCACATAATCTAAGGAGATGCCCCTGGCGTTGACCATTCCGTCCGATTTATCGCACATGGGGATTTAAAAAAAAAAACCTGAATACCAATTTAAACATATATAAGAACACACTACAACATATAAAAACGGGCCTAAATTACCTAAAAAATTGTTTTTGCATATCTCACCTCCCTAGAGCCAAAAATGCATTTAATACATGTACCCAATTATCAATCCTTAAAAAAATATGTAAGATTTTATCGAACACTGACAGGTGAATGAACCAGCAAGGCAGAAAATGATAGGAAGAAATGACAGAAAGCAAAGGAACAAGGCAGAAACAAAGACAGTGACAGAAAAGAGGTAATTTTTATCACAGAATTCGCAGAAGGTGGGGATACTATTTATACTGATAGAGTCCCCGGCATCCCCACAGGGGGACGGCGCAGGATCAGCGATATGTTTGATTCTAAGAATTTTGGCTCTGGCAGTTAGTCCTGTACCGTCCAAGCCAAAACAGCATTCAAGAAGATGGAAAAGCGTTCTTACCAACAAATGCCTATCATTAAACATCAGGAAGACAGTTCTAGAACGTTACAAAGGACCGATACTGTTGTACTGAGGCGTGGACAGTCAACACGCAAACTCGGAACAAAACTGAGGCAACTGAAATGTGGTTTCTAAGAAGAGTGTTGAGAGTTCCATGGACGTCAAAGGAAACAAACGAGACAGTCTTGAAGGAGGCAGACACAGGAAGAACATTACTAAAGAAGATCAGGAAAAGACAAGCAACATCTGTAGGACATATTATGAGGCAAGGGGAATTAGAACACCTTGCCACAACAGGAAAGCTGGAGGGAAAGAGAACACCGAGTAGACCCAGGAGAAAACATTGGACGTTCTTGCAGGGTGGCTGAGGACAGAGAGGATAGGAGATGTATTTGCAGCGACAGGGGATAGATTCGTGTGGAGGGCCATGGTCGCCGACGCCATGCGGCAGGCCGGGCACATGATGATGATGATGAGTTTGCCCAGTGGATGAAATGTCTGATGTTCAGTCAGAAGCAGATTCGATCCTGCATGGGTGCTTCACGCTAAGTGGGCGAAGGGGAAAGATTTTTCCGATCTATACGGTCAACAGGTCTGCAGACCTGTCAGTACCTGAACCCTCACCATGTGAATACACACGCACAACATCAGATTGCCTGTCAAAGATCTTAAAAGTTATGTTAGTGTCCGTTGACTTATGAAGGCATGAAAACACCTAGCACGCAGGCCCACCAAAGATGGAATCTGCAGACTGTGCAGCTACATACAAAAAAGTGCTTACTTGTGGGATTTTTCGGCTCTAAACGGCTCCTACCCAGAGTTGGGCGTGCTATGGACTCATTTGGGAAGACTGGGACCACGCGGTCGAGTCTCATCCACTTCACGTATGCGTCATTGAGGGCGTTGCTCAAATCTTCTGACCTGCACCGCAGGTGTCGGTATCTCTCAGGCCTCGTTGACGCCAGGATATATTATGATAGTAAGCGTAGAGTACAGCCCTGTCACCCAGTCTCAATCCTAGATGGAACGCTATAGCATCATGATTATCATCCTCATCGACATCATCATCATCGCATAGTAAAAATGAATATGCCAGCTTCTGTGGCCATTAAGGTGGCGTAGAAAATGGGACGAAAAAAAAAAAAGAAAAAAAGAAAGAAGGTGAGCACAAAGATAACTTCCCAGAGTGCGATGGTCCTTAAAAAAGTGCTTACAGGCATCCTGAGTATCTGAACGTTTTAAATAAAATCAAAATCAGAATGTGTTCGAGAACGATTTATGGCACTTGGACAATTCCATATATGCTCTACCCAGTTCTGTCAGTTATGATCCGACAGACACCTGAACGCTTAGCAAAATCCTATGCACCGGCCAGATCCTGAAATGGGAGAGGGGGGGGGGGGTTGCTCGTTTATTGACGGCGATATTCAGAATGCGAGTCACACTAGTTTTGAAGATAATATACACTGATACACATGTCATTAACAAACCAAGATTATTCCAGTGGTAGGCCAGTATAAAATATTGACTAGGTAAAACAAAAGCTAGGTAAGACCTCAGGACTTGGCCAGCTCATGGGTTTATGTGCAGGCTTAACCCTTTGACTCCCGCACCCCATCCACCAACTGCAAAAACTTAACCCTTTGACTCCCTCATCTTATCCACCAGCTTCCTGCAGGAAGCAGGTGGATAGGGTGAGGGAGTCAAAGGGTTAAAATTTTACTTTGCCAGCATTGTTGACAATGCTGGACACTGGTGGATCAGCTGCGGGAGTCAAAGGGTTAAGGCTTTTGCCATGATCACCATACACATGGCACCTGTGACGTTAGTGCATATGGAATTCCTTCTGAGCGCGGAGGCATCGTCTTGAAAAACTGAAACTGAAACTGAAACTGAAACTGAGCAACACCAATCTCTCTCATGATATCTCTGGTGTGACACAAACTTGACGAAGCGATCCCATCGTCTGTCTTGCTTGTGCGGTTTGCATGTCACATCGGTTCCTGTGTTTATTGCTTTTTGTCATCACTGGCTGATTATTTCTGGTCTGGTCTGTTGTGCCGCTTCTTGTTCTTGTCGGCTGCCTTTTGAACTTTGCCTTTTCTCCTTAAAAAGGATGGACGAAAAGAGGACGAAGAAGAAGAAGAAGAAGAAGAACAACAACAACAACAACAATAACAACAACAAAAGGGAAATTAAAAATAAAATAAGACTGAAGCCATAACAGTTTGGCTTTTCTCCTTAAAAAGGATGGACGAAAAGAGGAAAAACTATCATACCCAAAATTCTAGGGAGACGTTGTCACGAATGGCCAGAAGGGAAAACAGATGCAGAAATTCAGCTACTCATGGAGCAACTAAGCTGCAATCCCAAAGATGTAATCATATACATGGCTGGCTCAGTCACCAATAACAAATCTGGATGGGGCTTCATTGTCAAACAGAATGGAGACACCAAACACGAAAAAGAAGAAGAAGAAGAAGAAGAAGAAGAAGAAGAAGAAGAAGAAGAAGAAGAAAAGGGAAATCAGAAATAAAACAAGATTGAAGTAATCTTTCTTTTTTACGATGGTGTCGGTTATCGCGAGTCATAAGTGGTGGGTTTTCAAGACATATATACACAGATGCATGATGAGAGAAACAGTAACTAAACGAGATGATCACAAATAACTTTGTTCCTTTACATCTGTGAAAACTCGTTTCCTCGATTTTGCTTTTTACAGATTTTTTTTTAATGTTTAGTCCATTATCGCAGCGCTGGTGACACTCCTCCGCCTCCTCCTCAAGTGCCCAGCCACATGGCGTTAGCGATCATGGCCCTCCATAGGCATCTATCCCTTGGCGCCGCAAGCACATCTTCCACCCTGTCTGCTCTCAGCCACTCTGCAAGTCCGTCCAATATTTTTTTCCATGGGTCTACCTTGTGTTCTTTTTCCCTCCAGCTTTCCTGTTGTGACCAGGATTAAACAACAATAACAATAAAAAAGAAAAAACCTACCCAGCGAACACCTAGCCATGCTTGTCGCAAGATGTTTCAATTTCAGTTTCAGTTTCTCAAGATGACGTCTCCGCACTCGGAACGAATTCCTATGCACTAACGTCACAGGTGCCATGTGTATGGTGATCATGGCACAAGCCCTAAGCCTGCACATAAACCCATGAGCTGGCCAGGTCCTGAGGCCCTACCTAGACTATGTTTTACCTAGTCTATATTTTATACCGGCATTTTATCAGCCTACGGCTGGAATTATCTCTAGATGGAACAACAACAGCAACAATAACAACAACAAGAAAAAGAACAACAAAACGCTTCTACCTAGCGTATCACGCCAAAACTTGGCCTTCCTAGTGTTGTGAGAAACTGGCCTCTGTCCTCCACTCCATGTCCAGTTAACATCGGGGAACAGAAGGGTCAGTGGGGAAGGGGGTGGGTGGGTAAGATAAAGGCGTCATTGTCTCACAGATCGAACCCAGGATCTGTCGCCGTTCAGGTAGGACGGCCGGCGCACTAAACCACTAGACCACATCTTTCCACTGATTGTTTAGCTTAGATCAACCGGTGGCGTGTGTGTGTGTGTGTGCGCTAGAGCGTGCGTGCGTGCATGCGCCACGTGCACGCCATCGCGAAGACTAAATTGTGTCAGCATGCGAAAGATTTCTCAGCTTGTAGATGGCTCCTTTATCGGATTCGGGTTAATTGCTGCGAACCAGTGAGTGAATTGCCGCGCCCAACAGCACGCCCATGTACAGACTCTGTCCGCACCAGTGACTCAAGGCGCATGCTTTTTGCTGTTGCCATGATAATCTTGGATTTTTTTCCATCATGTCACATACGCGGTGTTCGCACATGCGGAATTTTTGTTCAAGTGCGGTAAGGCATTCTTAAAAAATAACCCGAAATGATGAAAAAAAATCATGTGACGTTTTATGTCTATTTATTCATTTGTTTATTTATTTATTAACTTATTTATTTGTGTATCACATATTTTTTTTTATATCTTATGGTCACTTAGTGAAATTGTGCATCTCTGGGAATGCCTGGAAAGGACTGTGTTAGTACAGTTTTAATCAATGATTGTCCAGTATAACAAAACAAAACAGGCGAAAACTAACAGTCAACTGGCCTTCGTCAAACGTACACAAAATCAACACAGACAGAATGCATAAAACTCAACAAACAAACAAACAAACAAACAAACAAACAAAACAAACAAACAAACAAACAAAACAAACAAACAAGAGCAAGATTTCCATGACATTTGCTTAAAGCAGAGAAGTCTCACTCCTGCTTTGTTTTTCCTGTAAGTTTTGTGTATTCATATTTTGTTATACTGTGTGTGTGATTGACAAAGACCTGTAAGTTTTGTGTATTCATATTTGTTATACTGTGTGTGTGCTTGACAAAGACCTGTAAGTTTTGTGTATTCATATTGTTATACTGTGTGTGTGCTTGACAAAGACCTGTAAGTTTTGTGTATTCATATTTTGTTATACTGTGTGTGTGCTTGACAAAGACCTGTAAGTTTTGTGTATTCATATTGTTATACTGTGTGTGTGATTGACAAAGACCTGTAAGTTTTGTGTGTTTCAATATTGTTATATACTGTGTGTGTGATTGACAAAAACCTGTAAGTTTTGTGTATTCATATTGTTATACTGTGTGTGTGATTGACAAAAACCTGTAAGTTTTTGTATTCATATTGTTATACTGTGTGTGTGCTTGACAAAGACCTGTAAGTTTTGTGTATTCATATTTTGTTATACTGTGTGTGTGCTTGACAAAGACCTGTAAGTTTTGTGTATTCATATTTTGTTATACTGTGTGTGTGCTTGACAAAGACCTGTAAGTTTTGTGTATTCATATTTTGTTATACTGTGTGTGTGCTTGACAAAGACCTAGTGGGCTGGTGGTGACAAAGACCAGTGGGCCTGAGTTTGGTGCCTGTCTTCTTTTATTTTTGTGTTTGTCTTTCTGCTTTCTGTTTGTTTGATTGGCTGGCGGTCACAATGACTAAGGTTTTTAAAAGATAGTATTTGCTGACATTCCCGAAATACTTAATGCTGGTGAAGTAGACTTTGGTAAGTTTTTGTTATCTATTAATTAAGTATACGGACGTCATTAGCAAGACAAGAGATTAGAGGCCTCTTTAATCACTCCATGAATGAGAAAAGCAGAAGAGAGTAGAGGCACCTTTAGTAACTCCGCTTCAGTTTCAATTTCTCAAGATGACGTCTCCGCGCTCGGAATGAATTCCGTATATGCACTATCGTCACAGGTGCCATGTGATGGAGAAAATCCAGAATGATCACGGCACACGCCTTGAGCCTGCACAGAAACCCATGAACTGGCCAGGTCCTGAGGCCTTACCTAGATAGTTCCATAACCCTGAGGTCGTAGGGGAGTGAGGTGGCAGAGACTTCAACTTTTCCCGGGGCCAGCATTATGAGGGCAGCGCCCATCCCCTCTCCCTCGCTTCAACTTCATATTCATATTCACATTTTTTTTACCAAGACTTCAGAAAGGCAAGAAGGCTAATTGGTCTTCAAGGGGTGGTACCTGGGAAATCAACCTATCTCTCCAATGTTTTATACCAAGGCAGCCGGGCAATGACTAGTCTTCACGATTTTCAACAGCCGTGGGATCTTTAGCGTGTGCAGCCAGAAGGCATACTGGTCCGACTCGTTTTTTGCCCCCTTCTAAAGGACTAGACGTTCACTTCGATTTTCTGGTCAAACAGAGGAGAAAAGTCGAGGTCTGTACGGGGAGCGAACCCTGGAACCTCGAGTTTAGTTATTGACAGGCGAACGTCCGAACCATTCTACCACTCTGAGAAAAAATAAGAGAGTAGAAACACCTTAAGTAACTCCATGAATGAGAAAAGAAAAAGAGTAGAGGCACTTTTAGTAACTCCATGAATGAGAAAAAAAAAGATAGGCACTTTTGTACTCATGAATGAGAAAAGAAAAAGAGTAGAGGCACTTTTTTTAAGTAACTCCATGAATGAGAAAAGAAAAAGAGTAGAGGCACTTTTTAGTAACTCCATGAATGAGAAAAGAAAAAGAGTAGAGGCACTTTTTAGTAACTCCATGAATGAGAAAAGAAAAGAGTAGAGCACTTTTAGTAACTCCATGAATGAGAAAAGAAAAAGAGTAGAGAACTTTTTAGTAACTCCATGATGAGAAAAGAAAAGAGTGGACACTTTAGTACTCAGAATGAGAAAACTGAAGCAGAACGTCGTTTACAGCGATGTGACAGCATCAGTCGTCATCATCATCATCATCATCATCATCATCATCATCATCATCATCATCATCATCATCATCATCATCATCATCATCATCATCATCATCATCAAGTGCTCTGCCATACGGCGTTGGCGATCATGGCCCTCCACATGCATCTGTCCCTTGTTGCCACAAGCACATCTTCCACCCTCTCTGTCCTCAGCCACTCTGCAAATCCGTCCAGTATTTTTGTCACTGGGTCTACCTGGCGTTCTCTTTCCCTCCAGCTTTCCTGTTGTGACCAGTTGCTTTAATTCTTTAATTCCCATTTCCTCATAAAATGTCCTATAAATGCTGTCTGTCTTTTCGTAATTTTCCTTATGAATGATCTTCTTGTGTCTGCCTCTATCAAGACTGCCTCGTTTTGTTTGTTTGTTTGTTTGTTTTTTCTGTCTCAACATTCTTCTTAGAAATGACATCTCGGCTGCCTGTACGGTAAAACAGCACAGTAAAACTCTAAAAGATACACACTGTTCAAAATAGCACACCAACAAGCTCAACTTTTCGGACACACTTTATTACTTAGATGCCAGGATATTTTCTTTATTTGTAGACGGTTTGAGCGTGGTATACGTTTGTATGTGTAAGTCAATTTATTTCCCTGTCTGAATAATATCTGAAATAAAAAACAGACAATTCTAAAGACAGCTCGTAAAACTCTTAATGAGTTATCCATGTGTTGCCATTTTTGAAGAAAAACTTGCTTTTCATATAACTGATATTATCGAGGCAAAATTTCCACAGTGTCTTTGAAAATTAATAAATTTTATTTTTGGACCGTACTGCACTGTGCAAATTCCTGCCACGGCGACAACGTAGATCTAGCTGCAGTTTCGATGATCAGAAATTCACACACAAAAAAGAAAAATTCATGGGCATTTTAACAGTAGTCTACAATTAAAAAAAATAGTATTAAGTATATATTCTATTGAAATTACAATTCTTAGAATAAATAAGTAGGCGTATGAAGCTTGCACTGAAGATTAGTTTGAGGTAACAGCGGGACCTCCAAAAGTATTCACCATTTGTCGGAAAATATAGATTCAAATTCTGATTATGCAAAGTCGGACTCAAGTACACAAATTCCATTAATACTCTTAATTTTTTTTATGCAAATAACCTTACTTGGCAATCTTAGTTGCCAAATAAGATATTTCAGCACTGGACACCATGGTCGAGCTGTATACGGTGGTGGTGTGTGCTCAGATGAAAAGCGAGTTGTGTCGCGATGTTGGACAGTCCTTCATGCATTTCTGCGCTGAGACGTCACTGTACGCTCACAACACAGCTAGAGCGCACGCGGGTCATTAGCTCAGTTGGTCTAATGTCAGATTCACGTAGCCATGGTTGTGAGTTCAAACCTGGGGTGCTCTAAATTAAGCTGGCCTTCGTGCTGTCCCATCGCAGGATAGAAAGGTTGTGGTATCAGTGAACAGGATGTATAGCCTACGTCCTGAAAAGTTCTCCTTCCTCTATTTCCTGGGATATTTATCCCACTGGTCGGCCATAGGCCCTGCCACCTGAGATGGATTTGACGTAAAAGTTGATTCAATCAATAATCAATCAATCAATCAATCAATCAATCAATCAATCAATCGATAAATGAATCAATCAGTCAGTCAGTCAATCAGTCAGTCAGTCAGTCAACCAACCAATCAATCAATCGACCGACCAACCAACCAACACAACCCAAACCAATCAAACCAACCAACCAGTCACTCAGTCAGAGTGAGTGCATTCCTGAGGCGTTACATGTTGAGTGTGAACAAGGAATGGAAGTAAAGCGAGACCCGGTGTTACACCAGTGCTGTGTTACCTGGGTCTCCTTTGTCAGGTTGCTGTAACGCTTATCACCTACTGTTCTCCCCTGTATATCCTGCACTATTACACGCCAACACCATCACAATGGTGATTAATAATGATAATGATAACAATAATAATAACAACAACAACAATAATAATATAACAACAACAACAATAATAATAATAATATAACAACAACAACAACAATAATAATAACATATAATAATAATAATAATAATAAAATAATAATAAATAATAAATAAAAAAGGATTAGAACACCTGGTCATAACAGGAAAGCTGAGGGAAAGAGAACACCAGGTAGACCCAGGGATAAAATATTGGACAGACTTGCAGGGTGGCTGAGGACAGAAAGGGTGGTAGATGTACTTGCAGCGACAAGGGATAGATTCGTGTGGAGGGCCATGATCGCCAGCGCCATGCGGCAGGGTACATGATGATGAGGATGACTAATAATGATAATGCTGATATCGATACTAGTGTAACAGGTCGTTACAGGCCGTTTTCAAACCCTAGGGTTGTCGAGGTCTCATTGGTAACGTCACGGATTGAGGTCGATTTGGTAGGCTTGTTGACCGTAAGCCGAAAACCTTGGGTGACAATGGATGCATATGAATAGGTTCTCATCGGTGACGTCACAGGGTGCGGTTGGGGTCGGGTGTTGGCCTTGACCTCCTGAGTTAAGAATCCTTGGGTGATAATGAATAGAGTTCATCATCATCATCTCATCATCATCATCACCCATCATCATCATCATCATGTACCCTGCCGCATGGCGCTGGCGATCATGGCCCTCCATATGAATCTATCCCTTGTCGCTGCAAGTACATCCCCCACCCTCTCTGTCCTCAGCCACCCTGCAAGTCCGTCCAATATTTTCTTCCTGGGTTTACCTGGTGTTTTCTTTCCCTCCAGCTTTCCTGTTGTGACCAGGTGCTCTAAATCCCCTTTCTCATAAAATGTCCTATAAATGTTGCTTGTCTTTTTCTAATCTTCTTTATCAATGATCTTCTTGTGTCTCCCTCCATCAAGACTGTCTCGTTTGTTTTCTTTGCTGTCCATGGGACTCTCAACACTCTTTTTAGAAACCACATTTCAGCTGCCTCAATCTTGTTCTGGCTTTGCATGTTGACTGTCCACGACTCACAACTGTATAAGAGTATCGGTTCTACAACAAGTGTGACTGCCCGCGTTGAAGCAAACAGGAACCAGAAAAAACACGAAAGAAGAATAAGAACGCGTTTTTAATACAAGACAGACAGGTGCAAATTTTCGGCCAACTGGCCTTTGTCAAGCGTAAGATCGCAAACAAACAAACACCAGATACAAAAGTTAGGAGAAAAAGACGGAGCAGCAGGGAAGTTTCAGTCTTTTTCTCCTAAAGTTTGTATCTGGTGTTTGTTTGTTTGTGATCTTACGCTTGACAAAGGCCAGTTGGCCAAAAATTTGCGCCTGTCTTGTCTTGTGTTAATACGCGTTCTTGTTCAATTTATCGTGTTTTTTTTTTCCAGTATCGGTTCTGTATAACATGACAAATGATATATGTCTGCATATAAACCATGCGCGCTGTAGGGACTTGAAAGACCACAACAGCACCGGCTGACATCTTAAAAAAATACCGGAGTAGATAAAGATAATACGTATATTTTGGGGTTGATGGAGAGGGCTGGGGTAGGTAGGGTGTAGATACTGTGAGTGTGCAGGGAAGGAAAAGATTAAAATGAGACAGAAAATTCTGCATCACAGCACTTTGGCTGTGTCTTTAAAATCCGTCTTCCTTTGTGTAGAATATTACTTATGGTTTACCCCCGTGGGACGCCGGGGCTCTTTCAGTATAAATAGTATCCCCACCTTCTGGAAATTATGTGCTAGAAATTTCCTCTTTTCTGTCACTCTTTTGTTTCTTCCTTCCTCCTTCGCTTTCCGTCATTTCCGTCGATGATAATTTTCTGCCTTGTTGGTCCATTCACCTGTATGTGTTCGATAAAGTCTTACGTACTTTCTCTTAGGATTGATAATTGGGTACATGTATTAAGTGCATTTTAGACTGTAGTGAAGTGATATATGCAGAAACAATTTTAGGTAAATTAGGTCTGTTTACATACATGTTTTAGTGTCCTTAGTGCTGTTTAAATTTGTATTCAGGTCTGTTTTTTTTTAATCCCCTGTGCGATTAATTGAACGGAATGATCAACGCCAGGGGCATCTCCTTAGATTATGTGCGCGAATGCATTGATGTGTGTACTTGATTTTCTTTTCCTTTTTCTTTTTAGTCCTGTTGAAATATTTTGTGTGTTTGGACACGGTGATAGCCCTGATATGGCTGTACGCATAGTAATACCTACATAGTTCATCATTTGTCAGAAAACAACAACATTTTAAGGTAAACAGCAGCTGCACTATTACAATGTCCATACATTTAAAAGCACATCGTGTTGTGGCGAATACTTGCTATCGCAGAAACAAAAATCTGTCGTGAAAAGGGTTTAGAGTTCGGGGTTTATTCAAATGGGATTCATCATCATCATCATCATCTCATCATCATCATCATCATCATCATCATCATCATGATTTGCCCTGCCCCATGGCGTTGGCGATCATGGCCCTCCATATGCATGCATCTATCCCTTGTCGCCGCAAGTAGCCTACATCTTCCACCCTCTCTGTCCTCAGCCAGCAATTCATCACACTCACATCATTCCTTATGTTCTCCAACTCAGTGTGCTATGTGTTACCTGGCAACTTCTGAGCTTGCGTAAAACCTTACGTGTTGCCAAGATCTGCAATAACCCTTTGACTTCCGCATCCTACCCACCAGCATCTGCATTGTCAACTATGTTACAAAGCATAAACTTAAACGTTTGATTCCCTCACCCTATCCACCAGTTTGAAGCTGGTGGATAGGGTGAGGAATCAAAGCGCTAAGTTTTTGCAGTTGATGATAGGGTGCTGGAGTCAAAGCGTTAAACGAAGCTGGGGGGGGGGGGGTTGAACACAGGACGTACGTAACACAAAGCTGACAGCACACAGTATGGCAACTTGTGACATTACGATGGATATCGAGGGAAGGACATTTCTCTATACTGCGGGCTGGGATCTGACTGTGGATATCAGATCTTTAGGGCTACGGCTCTGTGACAAGAGCCAGCTAGACAATGAAAATACGAAAAAAAAAAATAATGAAGAAGAAGAAGAAGGGAGGAAGAAGAGGGGAGAATTAGAGAAGAAAAGAAGAAGAAGAGAGAAGAAAAGAAGAAAAACAGAAAAAAAAAAAAAAGAAGAAAGAGAAAAAGAAGAAGAAGAAGAAAGAAAAAGAAAGAGAAGAAAAGAAGAAGAGAAAGAGAAAAAGAGAGAAGAAGAGAAGAAGAAGAGAAGAAGAAAAGAAGAGAAGAAGGAGAAGAAGAGAACAAGAAGAAGAAGAAGAAGAAGAGAAACAAGAAGAAGAAAAGAAGAAGAAGAAGAAGAAGAAAAGAAGAAGAAGAGAAGAAGAAGAAGAAGAAGAAGAAGAAGAAGAAGAGAAGAAGAAGAAAAGAAGAAAAGAAGAAGAAGAAGAAGAAGAAAGAAGAAGAAAGAAGAAAAGAAGAAGAAAGAAAAAGAGAAGAAGAAGAAGAAGAAGAAGAAGAAGAGAGAGAAGAAGAAGAAGAAGAAGAAGAAAAAGAAGAAGAAGAAGAAGAAAAGAAGAAGAAGAAGAAGAAGAAGAAGAAGAAGAAGAAGAAGAAGAAGAAGAAAGAAATTTCAAGCAGAAACAGCAAAGAACAAAACCAGACAAACAAAACGAAACAAAACCAGTAGCAAGAACAACAACAACAACAACATTAACAACACAACAACAACAAAAACAACAAAAACAGCATCACACAAAAAGTTTAAACATTATAAAGCCCCATCGCTGTCGTTGAGTTGAAGAGCCTGCGATACACTAAGTTTGCCGTATATACAGAAAGCGCTGTTGACTGGCAAGACTATAGCCTATACTAGCGGCGGTAGACACAGAGAGCCTCGTGATTTGCTCGTGCAGTGCTGTCGCCTATTGGTGGAGATGGCATCAATTTCAGTCGATCGATTTCGCAGAGACCCGGCCCCCCCCACGGGGGGGACAGGGCACGAGCTCGGAACCCGCGCGCGCTGAAACTTGACTGGAATGTCAATGACAGCCAGGAAGTGGGAGGGGACAAGTTTTAGCGACGCATGCGCATTGGCGAGTCTCGACCCTGGCGTTATAAAAAGGTGTCGGCTAAAAGTTGCAACTAGCGCGAGATGCCAATTCATTAATTTCGTTCTTGTTGTCATCAGAACTCGTTTGTTTTGGTTTAGTTTTTTTCTTCTTCTTTTCTTTACGAAACCAAACATTTCCCGCGATCTAGTTGGAAGATAAGAGGTTTATAGACAAAGGTATTAGGGAGCTGGTTTTGAAGCGGCTTAATTATTACATCCAAATTTATTTTCATTTTCTGAAGCCGATTTTATCATGGAGCCATGGAGACCGACTCTGTTTCCCAGACCTCAGTTTTTCCACTTTTCTGGGTGAGTGCAAAGGTGTAGTAAAATGGTTTGTGTACATTGTTTCTATTCCTTTGCTCGTTTGTTCCTTTTAATCGTTTTTTTTTTTCACTAGTTGTTTTTAATCTCTATTGGTCTGTCCATCAATCCATTCATCTATATATCTATCTCTCTCTCTCTCCTCTCTATCTATCTATCTATCTATCTATCTATCTATCTATCTATCTATCTGTCTGTCTGTCTATCTATCTATCTGTCTCTCTCTCTCTTTATCTATCTATCTATCTATAGATCTTTTTTCTTTCTTTCTATCTTTCTTTCTTTCTCTCGATCTGTCTGTCTATCTCTCTATCTTTATCTGTGTGTCTATTTGTTACTGTATCTATCTATCATCTATCTATCTATCTATCATCTATCTATCTGTCTGTTGTCTGTCTATCTTTCTATCTTTTTATCTGTCTGTTTGTCTGCCTGTATTTTGTGTGTCTGTCATTCCGTACTCATGTGTGTGTGTGTGTGTGTGTGTGTGTGTGTGTGTGTGTGTGTGTGTTGTTGTGTGTGTGTGTGTATGTGTGTTTGTGGGGGGGGGGGGGCACACATGCGTGCGTGCGTGTGATTTTGAATTTTAGTCTTGTCACTCTTTTCTCATTGTCGTTTCATGATCGATTGACAAGCAGAATTAGAGGTTTTATCATAATTCATTATTGTTGCTACTTTAAGCTTGTGTGTCCTGTAGTTTGTCCGTTTTCATTGTACTAGTAGGAGCTGACATGTATTTGCCTTATGTGTGTCTGTCCCTGTCATCCATGCTTTTGTGAATTGTTTAGAACTCTTATGAGACGAAGCGCAGTACAAGATGTTATTATTATTATTATTGCTATCATTATTATTGCAATTATTATTATTATTATTATTGCAATTATTATTATTATCATCATTATCATTGTCATCATTATTATTATCATTACTAATGTTATTACTGTTATTGTTATTATTATTATCACCACCATTACCACCACCACCACCACCACCACCACCACCACCACCACCATCATCATCATCATCATCACCATCATCATCATCATTTATATCATTATCATTAGTAGTAGTAGTATCAAAATACTTCATACTAGAGAAAGAAAATATGAAAGAAAGAAAGAAAGAATTCATTTGAAATCAAAGGTAAAGGTTAAAGATTGTCCTATAACCTTGGGGTAGTAGGGGGGGAGTGAGGTGCTAAAGATCACAACTTTTCTCAGGGTCAGCAACATTGGGGTAGTGTCCATCTCCTCTCTCTCATGGGTTTCCCTTTCCCTAACTTTGAAAAAAGTCAGGTACCCACCCACCCATTTACAACCTGGCAAACTGGAGTCCGCCCGTACATAGGCCTATGGAGTTCTACAGGTTATTGTTATTGTTGTTTAAAGCCCAGCCGATTGCGTACAGCCATATCAGGGCTATAACCGCTTCAAAACATACAAAACTTCAACAGGAAAAAAAAAAGAAAAGAAAGTTAAGTACACATATCAATGAATTCGCGCACATAATCTAATGACATGCCCCTGGCGCTGACCACTACGTCCAATTTATCGCACTGGGGATTTGAAAAACACACATGAATACAAATATAAACACACCTAAGGACACCAAAACATATATAAAAACAGCCATAAATTACCTAAAATTGCTTCCGTATATCTCACGTCCCTAGAGCCAAAAATGCACTTAATACACATACCCAATTATCAATCGTAAGAAAAAGTACATGGAAGACTTTATCGCACACATACAGGTGAATGGACCATTAAAACAGAAAGTGATAGGTAGAAATGACAGAAAGCAAAGGAACAAGGCAGAAACAAAGAGAGTGAGAGAAAAGAGGCAATTTCTAGCACAGAATTTCCAGAAGGTGAGGATACTATTTATACTGAAAGACCCCCGGCATCCCCACGGGGGGAGTTCTACAGGTATGATTTGCACAGGTATTCAGTATGATTTGCACAGGTATTCAGTATGATTTGCACAGATATTCAGTATGATTTGCACAGGTATTCAAAGTCACATAGGCAGACTGGTTGGCGAGTGCTCTTACAAGGAGCCAACAAGGTCTCAAAACAAACAGAATTTGTCATCCACCATGCAGTTAACCCCTTGCTTCCCGCACCCTATCCACCAACTACAAAAACTTTAACCCTTCGACTCCTTCACCCTCTCCACCATCTTCAAAAACATAACCTTTTGACTCCCACACCCTATCCACCAACTACAAAAAACATAACCCTTTGACTCCTTTGCCATATCCACCACCAACAAAAATTTAACCCTTTATCTCCTTCACCCTCTCCACCAACTACAGAAAACAAGCCTTTGACCCCTTTGCCATATCCACCACCAACAAAAATTTAACCCTTTGACTCCTTCACCCTCTCCATCAGCTACAAAAACTTTAACCCTTTGACTTCTTCACCCTCTCCACCATCTTCAAAAACATAACCTTTTGACTCCCACACCCTATCCACCAGCTACAAAAACTTAACCCTTTGACTCCTTCACTCTGTCCACCAACTTCAAAAACCTAACCCTTTTATTCCTTCATCCTATCCACCAGTTTTCTATAGGAAGCTGGTGGATAGGGTGGGGGAGTCAAGGGGTTAAAGTACAGGAAGCTGGTGGAAAGAGTGAAGGAGTCAAAGGGTTAAGTTTTTGCTTTGCTGGCATGGTTGACAATGCAGGATGCTGAAGCTGGTGGATAGGGTGAAGGAGTCAACGGGTTAAAATTTTGCTTTGCTAGCATGGTTTACAAGTCAGGATGCTAGTGGATAGGATGAAGAAGTCAAGGGGTTAACTGCTCATCCAGTTTTTATTTTTTCCCCTATCAGTTGTTATTCTCTGTTTAACTTCTGTCGTCATTCCCGCCTCCTGCATTTGATGCATACTCTCCTTCATAATGTCTCGCATTGACTATTGCAATTCACTCCTATCTGGTCTTCCTGCCTCCACCATTCACATCCTACAGCGCATTCAAAACAATGCTGCACGCCTTGTACTCAAAAGAAAAAAGCTGACCACATATCTCCTCTCCTGGCACAACTTCACTGGCTCCCTGTATCAAAGCGCATACAGTATAAACTAGACACCATGTGCTACAAAAGCCTCAATAACGCAGCCCCCGATTACCTGTCAAGCCTACTTGAGATCTATGTTCCCTCACGTACCCTCCGCTCTGCCTCCGATCCTCTGACTTTTCGCTTTCCACGCACTAAGCTCAATACCTATGGTCCACGAGCCTTCTCTGTTTCTGGTCCACTTTCCTGGAACAAACTTCCTCTCTCTGTCCGTCAGCAACCTACTTTTTTCTCCTTCAAGTCCGCTCTCAAAACTCACCTTTTCTCCTCTGCATAAAATCCTGACCTCACTCATCTCCCCTCTGTAGCCTGTCTCCACTCGGAGGGGAATCACATTGTAATATATATATTTGTATATAATATGCTCTCTATAATTTTCCATTGCTTTTATTCTTTTTCCCCATTTATGGCTAGCCATGTGTGAGTGTGTGTGTGCGTGTGTGTGTGCGCGCGTGCGTAAGTGTATGTTCAGCGCTTAGATTTGATTTTTATCGAGATTTTGCGCTATATAAATATTGTAATTATTATTATTATTATTATACTGTCCACAGGCTTCTGTTTGTTTAAATCATAATGACTGCCAGCATTCAAGCAAATAGAATACTGAAATCTTCACGATACTGACATAGTAACAATGAGAACGCTTATTTCAACTCTTTGACTCCTGCACCCTATCCGATAACTGCAAAAAAAATTAACCCTTTGACTTGCAGGAAGCTAGTGAATATGGTAAGGGAGCCAAAGGGTTAAGATTTTGCTCTGTGTGCATGGTTGATAATGCAGGATGATGATGGACAAGGTGCGGGAGTCAAAGGGTTAAGTTTTTGCTTTGCTTGCATGGCTGACAATGCTGGATGCTGGTGGACAAGGTGCGGGAGTCAAAGGGTTAAGTTTTTGCTTTGCTTACATGGCTGAGGATGCTGGTGGACAAGGTGCGGGAGTCAAAGGGTTAATATACGCGTTTTGTTTTGTACATTAAATACGCGGTCTCGTTGTATTCTCGTAAGTTCCCGATTTCATTCTTTGTTTATTCATTTATTTATTTATTTATTTATTTATTTATTTATTTATCATTTCATTTATTCATAATGATTAATGTGTGTGTGTGTGTGTGTATGTGTGTGTGTGTGTGTGTGTGCGCGCGCGCGCGCGCGCGCGTGTGTGTGTGTGTGTGTGTGTGTGTGAGTGTGTGTGTGCTATTTTGTGCATTTCTGAGTGTGTGTGTGTGTGTGTGTGTGTGTGTGTGTGTGTGTGTGTGTGTGTGTGTGTGTGTGTGTGTGTGTGTGTGTGTGTGTGTTTTTTATGTCGTTCTTATTATACTTTCGTGTGTTTCTGGTCTGGTTTGTCTTTATGTATGCATCAATTTATCATTTTATTTATTCACACCATTTGATGTGTGTGTGTGTGTGCACGTGCGCGCACCTGTCTATGTGTGTGTGTGTGTGTATGCGTTCGTGTGTATTTAATACGCTTTGTCAATTTCATGAGTTTCCTTTTTCTCTCTTTATTTAAGCTTATTTACCTGTTTATAAATTCCAGGTTTACTGTTTATTAAGCTTATTTACCTGTTTATAAATTTCAGCTTCACTCTTTATTTAACGTATTTACCTGTTTATAAATTCCAGGTCACTTTTTAACTCATTTGCCTGTTGATAAATTCCAGTTTCACCCTTTATTTAACTTTATTCACTTGTTCATAAATTCCAGTTTCACTCGATATTTACTTACCTGTTGATAAATTCCAGGTTCACACTTTATTTATTGACCTGTTGATAAACTCCAGTTTCACTTTTTTATTTAGTTACCTGCTGATAAATTCAAGTTTCACTCTTTATTTAACTGATGTACCTGTTTATAAATTTCAGTTTCACTCTTTATCTAAGTTTATTTACCTGTTTATAAACTTCAGTTTCATTCTAACTTATTTACCTGTTGATAAGTTTCAGTTTCACTCTTTATTTGACTTATTTGCCTGTTGATAAATTCCAGGTTCACTCTTGAGCTAACGTATTTACTATTTATAAATTCCACTTTCACTCTTTATTTAAGCTTATTTACCTTTTTATCATTCCATTTATTAAGTGTACTTCATTGTATTTGATTTGATTTGATTTGTGTATGTGTGTGCGTGTGTGCGTGCGTGCGTGTATGTTTGTGTGTGTGTGTATGTGTGTGTGTGTGTGTGTGTGTGTGTGTGTGTGTGTGTGTGTGCGTGCTGAGCATTAGACAGCATTTTCTTTTTTTTACTTTGAAACGGCAGCACTGTACTTCTGTTGTAGATGACACTATTCACTATTACAGACTTACCTGTCCCACCCAGGTTTTCCATTGTTTACAATTGTCAAATTCACTTCTCCATCAACCTGTACAGCCACTGCTAACAGCTGACTATGTGGCATTGTGGAATCATTCATGTATGTGTACGTTTGTGGACCATATTTTCTGGAGAATGTTTAGCTCTTTTCATAGATCTGTCAACTCTGTTATTGTTATTTTTGTTTAAAGCCCAGCCGACGTAGCGTCATATCAGGGTTATAACCGTTTAAAAACATACACAACACTTCGACAGGAAGAAAAAAGGAACAGAAAATTAATCAATGCATTCGCGCACGTAATCTAAGGACATGCCCCTGGCGTTGACCATTCCGTCCTATTTATCGCACCGGGGGGCTTAAAAAACATAAATGAATACAAATTTTAACGTAACTAAGAACTCTAAAACATACATATAAACGGGCTTAAATTACCTTAAGCTGCTTCCGCTTATCTCACGTCCCTAGAGCCTAAAATGCACTTGATACATGTACCCAATTATCAGTCCTAAGAGAAAGTAACTGAGACTTTATCGAACACATACAGGTGAATGGACCAGCAAGGCAGAAAATGATAGGAAGGAATGACAGAAAGCAAAGGAGGAACAAAAACAAAACAAAACAAAACAAAACAAGACAAAACAAAACAAAACAAAACAAACAAAACAAAACAAAACAAAAAACAAAAAGAGAGTGACAGAAAAGAGGAAATTTCTAGCACAGAATTTCCAGAAGGTGGGGATACTATTTATACCGAAAGAGTCCCCGGCATCCCCACGGAGGTAAACTGTAAGTCAAGATCTAATATCTCCAGTTCATTCCCAGCCCGCAACATCAAAATGTTCTGTTCACCGTCCCTCATAATACTTCCATCATTGTGGCGGTGTCGGCCTTTTGTTTCATAAATCTCTTCCACTCTTCCCCACTCCCTCCATATTTCAGGACCTCGTCAGGACGTAGGCTGTTTCGCAGGTTCAAAGAATCTGTAAGACAGTTGGCGGCAGATCTGGATGGAGCGCATATGGAATTGTTCGAGTACGATGAGTCCAAACTTCAGACTTATGATTTTATGTGTACATGTATATATTATTAGACTCTTAATGTGTATTCCTTTGTGTAAGAGTGTGAGTATTTGTGTTTATACATGTTTTAGTGTCCTTAGTTATGTTTCAGTTTGTATTCAGGTTTGTTTTTTTGAATCCTCTGTGCGATAAATTGGATGGAGTGGTCAATGCCAGGGGCATCTCTTAGATTATGTGTACAAATGCATTGATATGTCTACTTAATTTTCTTTCCCTGTTTTTGCCTTTTGAAGTATTGTGTACGTTTTGAAACGGTTATAGCCCTGATGTGGATGGCTCTACGCAGTCGGCTGGGCTTTAAACAAAAATAGCAATAACAACAATAGCTCAGTGGTCTGCTGTTTTATTAATTGTTGCGTAACTAGGGAACTGGTGTGGTAATCAAATCGACCTGTTGCTTTTCTGTGATAGTACCATGGTTTGTTAGAAAGCGCTTGCAGCTCTGGTGGACCTTATTCTCCCGCCGTGGGGATGCCGGGGACTCTTTGAGTATAAATAATACCCCACTTTCTGGAAATTCTGTGCTAGAAATTTCCTCTTTTCTCTCAGTCTCTTTGTTTCTGCCTTGTTCTTTTGCTTTCTGTCATTTCCTCCTGTCATTTTCTGCCTTGCTGGTCCATTCACCTGTATGTGTTCGATAAAGTCTTACGTACTTTTCCTTAGTATTGATAATCAGGCACATGTATTAAGTATATTTTTGGCCCTAGGGAGATGAGATATGCGGAAGCAGTTTAAGGTAATTTAGGCCCGTTTTTATATATGATTTTGTGTGCTTAGGTATGCTTATATTTGTATTCAGGTGTGTTTTTTAAATCCCCTGTGCGATAAATTGGACGGACTGGTCAACTCCAGGGGCATCTCTTTAGATTATGTGCGCAAATGCACTGACATGTGTACTTAATTTTCTTTTCCTGTTTTTGTCTTTTGAAATATTGTGTATGTTTTGAAACGGTTATAGGGCTTTAAATAAAAAACAACAACAACAACAAACAACAAAAAACAAAACAACATCAATGTTCTGCTGTTAGTAAGTGTTGTGTAACTAGGGAACTTGATATAGTAATTAAATCGGTCTTTTGCATTTCTGTGATAGTACCACCTCATGGTTTGTCAGAAAGCGCTTGCAGGTCTGGTAGTCCTCGTCTCTGACTTTTTAGGGTTATGGTATCATCACTGCTGATTATCTTACAGCCTTCGTAGTTGGAAAAGAGCATGGAATTGAACTCTTTTATTTTACTTTTTTATGTATAATGATATGACTTTGAATGTTGACCGGCCATGTGCAAACTTATAAAATGACAAATGACATATTTCCGTTATATCATAAGTTTAACCACCAATTCTTTCAAAAGAAATTTATTTAACTGTTTTCAGCAAAATTTGTCTTAGGAAGTTCTTTTCTTTTTCTTTCTCCTGTTAGCATCGGCTCTCGTCCTCCCTTCAGCTTTCCTCCCCACCCCCATTTTCATGTTTTTTTTTAAAGAGATTGTTTAATATCGAATGGTCGGTGTATTTGTGCACGCACCTAGCACACACACACAGATACAGACACACATAAACACAGATAGACAGACAGGCAGACGACGCAGACGCAACAACAGATACAACACACACACACACACACACCACACACACACACACACACACGCACACCACAATCATAGTGCAGACGTTATCACGATCGAATCATCGTCTGTTCATGTTCTTTTTAATAAGATAACTGACAGAGTGAACTAATGATGACAATGAAAATCAATGAAGCACAGTAGAATAGCAAACACTCAGACGTCGAAATCCAAATGGTAAAGCCCTACTCATAATAAGCTTTTCTAAAAAAAAGTGTGGTATCAATCTTTTGTTTTCCCTTAGAAAACAAGGTTAAACCCCAAACAAAATATGTATGTTTGACCAGTTTGCGTGTCTATTGTTATTTTGATTGTTGCTTAAAGCCCAGCCGACTGCGTAGAGCCTTATCAGGGCTATAACCGCTTCAAAACATTCAAAACTTCAACAGGAAGAAATGAAAAGAAAAGAAAATTAAGTACACATATCAATGCATTCGCGCACATAATCTAAGGGCATACCCCCAGCGTTGACCATTCCGTCCGATTTATCGCGCAGGCGATTTAAAAAAAACACACCTGAATACAAATTTAAGCATACCTAAGGATACCAGAACATATAAAAATGGTCATGAATTACCTAAAATTACTTCCACATATCTCATTTCCCTAGAGCTAAAAATGCACTGAATACATGCACCCAGCTGTCAATCCTTAGAGAAAGCAGTAAGACTTCATCGAACACATACAGGTGAATGGACCAGCAAGGCAGAAAAATAATAGGAAAAAATGACAGAAAACAAAGGAAGAAGGCAGAAACAAAGAGAGTGACAGAAAAGAGGCAATTTCTAGCACAAAACTTCCAGAAAGGGGATACTGTTTATATTTAAAGAGTCCCCGGCATCCTCACGGGTGCGGGGGGGGGGGGGAGGGGGGACGGGGGAGGCTGCAGTAGTTAGCGCAACGGATAACCAACTGGGAGGTTGTGGGTTCGAATCGCTTCAGTCCAGTCTAACTCAGTGTGGGGTTTTTCGGTCCCAACCCGCTCCTACTCAAAGCTGATATGTATTGTGGGCTCATTGGGAAGACTGGGACCACACAGTCCAGTCTCATCCACTTGACGAATGCGTTATTGAGGGTATTGCTCAAATCTCAGATTTCTATTTCTAGTGCCCAGTTTTTTCCATTTCATTCAACATTTACCTTGAACATCAGTTGATGTCAATAATTTTGTTTTAGCGTACAACTTCCGGGTAATATCACACTTAATAGTCAAATTTGATTTAGATCGATTAAAAATAATTAGCCGAGATATAACTATTTCTTTCTTCGTTTTTCTTTCTTTCTTTCTTTCTTTCCCCTTTTTTGAAAGCCAAGGGTTCAGATTTTGGACCATGTTCATTTCAACGTTACGGGACTATAATTATATACTCGTACCATCTTGTGTCTACGATCCAGAATTTATGAAAGTTCGTTGAGAAACGGCTGATAAATCCTTGCTGACATTTGAAACACCGTTTTGCGTAATTGTGTCCTTGACCTTTGACTTTTCTAAAAACAAACGAACAAAAACAAACAAACAAACAACAACAACACACATAAACACACACACACTCACACATAATACACACATACATACGCGCGCGCGCACACACACACACACGCACACACGTATGTATACACACACACACACACGCACACACGCACAAACACACACACACACACTCACACAAACATACGCGCGCACGCACACACACACACACACACGCACACACACACACACACACAAACACATAACATACACACACACAAACACATAACACACACACACACACACACACACACACACACACACACACACACACACACACACACACACACACACACACACACACACACACCAAAAACTTCCCGGTACAAAAAGCTTGTTCAGAACCGCGCCTTTTTACTGCATCACCTGTTCACCTGTTCACATGTCGGCGACATCATTCTTGATGGTAGCCGCTGATGCACGTCCCGTCAGCTGTCTCCATCCCCTTCTGTCCTACAGTCCTTCTGTAGATTTCATCTTTCGGCAACTTCGGCCACTTGGCTGTATTCTCTACATAGGAAGTCGGCGGTCTTCCTTGTCATCTCTTGCCCTCCAATACAAATTTTGCCGTGGACCAGTTTGGATTAAAATCCAACGGGCGTGATAGCCGAGGTGGTTAGGACTATGAACTTCCAATCGGAATTGGTCTGAGTTCAATCCTGCTTGGGCAGTACCCGGTGGGCAAAGGATGCCCATTTTACCCGTCTCCAAGGTCAACATATGGGCAGACCTGCTGGTGCCTAAACCCCCTCGTGTGTACATACACGCAGAGCATCAAATATGCATATTAACCCTTTGACTCCCGCACCCTGTCCATTAGCATCCTACATTGCCTTCCATGCTAGCAAAGCAAAAAACTTAACCCTTTGACTCGCTCACCTATCCACCAGCTTCCTGCAGGAAGCTGGTGGATAGGGTAAGGAAGTCAAAGTGTTACGTTTTTGCAGTTGGTGGATGTGGTGAGGGAGTCAAAGGGTTAAGTTTTTGCAGTTGATGGATAGGGTAAGGGAGTCAAAAGGTTAAGATTTTGCAGTTGATGAATAGGGTGCGGGAGTCAAAGGGTTACGTTTTTGCAGTTGATGAATAGGGTGAGGGAGTCAAAGGGTTACGTTTTTGCAGTTGATGAATAGGGTGCGGGAGTCAAAGGGTTACGTTTTTGCAGTTGATGAATAGGGTGAGGGAGTCAAAGGGTTAAGTTTGAAAGCATAAAATATAAACACCGCCAATTTTCTAGAATGTTCTAAATTGTTACACTGTAGGGTCGTACTCCATGAGGGATCAGTGCTGTTTCCGGTGATTCCTTGCAAAATGCTTATTTCTGATGTCTTTATTATAGACCAGACTGTTAAACAGAAAATGGGATTCATCTGAGAGAGAGAGAGAAGAGAGAGAGAGAGGGGGGGGGGAGGGGAGGGAGAGGAAGAGGGAGAGAGAGAGAGAGATGGGGAACGGATGATGGGGAACGGATGACAGGAGACAAATTAGAAGAACGGATGAAGGGAGACAATTAGAGGGCTGGGTGAAACTGATACCAACAGGTCACGTGTGGCACGTGCTGTGTGACACACGCTGCTTATCTCGTGAGACCCGTGAATGAAATCGAAAGTAGAAGAAGACTTCAACGTACAACACCGACAAGGTTTACACATTTGAAATTGGCGTCTTTTACTGTGGCCGCATCTGCTATCATGTATCACACTTCCCTGTCAAACACATTATGTCATTTGAGCATGACTAAGAATTTCAGCAAAAAGTTTATTTATGAAATTTCTTTTACATACATGTATATACACAAGAAAAAACTTTCACAAGTCACGCGTGTTCGAGACAATTCTCAAGAGGGAAAGCTGGATAATTACATCAAAAATAGTTTGGCATATGAACAGAAAACATGACAGGGAAGAGAGAGAGGGGGGGAGAGGGAGAGGGAAGAGAGAGAGAGAGAGAGAGAGGAGAGAGAGAGAGAGAGTCGAACCAAATCAATAATTTCTTTGTCTTACTTCGTTTTTTATTTTTATTTCTTTGTTACTGTTTTGTTCAAGTTCTTATCCATTCATTCCTCAGTGATATTACACCGAAAGTTGTACTTCTCATTCACTTATTTATAGTTAAAACCGAACTGGATGGTTCTTTATAATTGAACTGTGGATACAATGTCTAGAGTTTATTCCCATCTCGCGATATAAAAAAACAACCTTGCCTGTTCGTTTAATTGTTATTGTTGTTTAAACCCAGCGGACTGCGCACAGCCATATAGGGCTATAACCGTTTCAAAACATTCATGCAAAACTTCAATAGGAAAAAAAAAAGAAAATTAATTACACATATCAATGCATTCGTGCACATAATCTAAAGACATGCCCCTGGCGTTGACCACTCCGTCCAATTTATCACACAGGGGATTTAAAAAACATACCAGGATACAAATTTAAGCATACATAAGGACACAAAACATGTACATGTATAAAAACGGGCCTAAATTACCTAAAATGCTTGCTCATATCTCACCTCCCTAGAGCCAAAAAATGCACTTAATACATGTACCAATTATCAATCCTAAGAGAAAAGTATGTAAGACTTTATCGAACACATACAGGTGAATGGACCAGCAAGGCAGAACATGATAGGAAGAAATGACAGAAAGCAAAAGAGGAAGAAAGAAACAAAGAGAGTGCTAGTGAGAGAAAAGAGGAATTTCTAGCACAGAATTTCCAGAAGGTGGGGATACTATTTATACTGAAAGATCCCCTGGCATCCCCACGGGGGGCTGTATAAGTCATCATCATCAATCTATCATCATCATCATCTCATCATCATCATCATCATCATCATCATCATTGTTATGATGATGCTTATTATTACTGCTACAACCACTACTGCTACTACTTCTGCTACTACAACTGCTACCACCACGATTACTACTACCATTACTAGTACGACTACTGCTCCTACTGCTACTACTACTACCGCTGCTGCTTCTACTGTTGCTACTACTATCTTCTATTTCTACAATCACTGCTGCTGCTGCTATTATGACTATTATTACTACTGCTACTACTACTGCTGTTGCTATTTCTACTGTTACTTCTAACGCCATCACTACTATTACTGCTTATTCTGCTGTTCATACTACCACTACTTTTATTGCTACTACTACGACTGCTGTTACTACTACTACCTACCACTATCTACGTGTACTATTACCACTGCTGCTGTTGTTGCTGCTGCCACTACTATCACCACTACCACCATCACCTACTACTTCTACTCTGGACCATTTTATTTCATGATCAATCTGCTATACGGCCGTTGTAGCACCATTCCCTAGCCCTGATGTAGCTCTAGTCTTCGGCTGGGCTATACGCATATGAACTGAAGCAGCCTTATACCGCTCATTTTGACTCTGCAACACACATCTGAATCCACCGAAGCTCAGGTCTCCATTAGAAGGGCCACAAAATCCGAGACAAGTCTTTCACAATGTATAAGAAACAGGAAAGCTGAAGGGAAACAGAACACCAGGTGGACTCAGGAAGAAAATATTGTACGGACTTGCAGGGATGGCCGAAGACAGAGAAGATGGGAGATGCACTTGCAGCGACATGGGATAGATTCGTATGGAGGGCCATGATTGCAAACGCCATGCGGAAGGGCACATGATATGATGATGATGATGATGATGATGATGATGATGATGATGATGATGATGATGATGATAATGATGATGATGATGATGACAGACTAGAAGATTGTGGTTTAAATTCCTGAAGAAAAAACCCTGAAGAAAAAATTCATATGGTCCCGACCGGCTCTTGCCAAAAGCTGAGCGTGTTATGGACTCATTTGGGAAGACTGCGACCGCACAGTCGAGTCCCAACTACTTCACGGATGCGTCATTGAAGGTATTGCTTGAAACGTTCTGATCAACAACGCAGGTGTCTATAATTCTCAGGCCTGGTTTTCGCCAGGATATGTTATGAACATTAAGTGTAGTGTACAGCCCTGTCACACGGTTTCAATCCAGAATGGAACCCCATCGTCGTTATCATCATAGTATTGGGATGAATTGTCCCACATTCTTTGGCTTAAAAATTGAGTCACCAGGAAAACCAAAACCAAAACAAGAAAATTGTCCTCACATGTTGACACATGAAAACAGAGATGATGGTGATGATGTTACGGACTTCCATTTTGAACCGAGACTGTGCGACTGGATTGTACTCTACCTTCATTTCAAAACACACCTTGGTGTCAACCAGGTCCGAAAGATACAGACACCTGCGGTGTTGGCCTGGAAATTTAAGCAACAATGATGCATCTGTGAAGTGGATGAGGCTCCACTATGTGCTTTTACCCTTCCCAATGAGATCATAACATGCTCAAGTCTAGATAGGGTGCAAAACAAAACAAAACAAAACAAAAACAAATCCTTCGATGATTTGAACGAATAGGATTCGAACCTCCAGTCCTCAAGTCTTTGTGCGTTGCACTAACCACTTTACCACTGCGGTTGGTGAGGAATCATTTGGCTAACTCTCTCCATATTAACCCTTTGTCCACCAGCCTCCTGGGCTATCGACCATGCAATCAAAGCAAAAACTTAACCCTTTGATTCCCTCACCCTTTCCACCAGCTTCCTGCAGGAAGCTGGTGGATAGGGTGAGGGAGTCAAAGGGTTAAGTTTTTGCACTTGGTGGATAGATAGGGTGCGGTAGTCAAAAGGTTAATACAGAGTCATCCTGAGGGACAGCTATCACATTACGAACGCAGTAGGTCCTTTTGCCATCATCACCTGCTTAAGCTTACCCACACCGTAGTAAAAACGACAACGGCTTCATTAGCTTCCATAATTCATGTTACCCCTGGACCTGCCGCTGCTAAGTGCCTTGATTGTTGCGATCACACCTAAACGGTTTAACCTCCACGTCAGTTTGGCTGGGGAAGGAGAGAGAGAGAGGGAGACAGAGAGAGAGAGAGAGAGACAGAGACAGAGAGACACAGAGACACAGAGAGAGAAGAGAGAGAGAGACAGAGAGAGAGACAGAGAGAGACAGAGAGAGAGCAAGCAAGCAAGCAAGCAAGCAAGCAAGGGCATATGAGTGTATGTGTGTATGTGTGCGTGAGTGTTCAGGAGAGAAAGAAAGAAAGAAAGAAATAAAGAGAGAGAGAGACAGAGACAGAGACAGAGAGACAGCGGCACAGAGAGAGAGAGACATAAAGAGAGAGAAGAGAGAGAGACAGAGAGAGAGAGAGAGAGAAGAGAGAAAGAGAGAGAGGGAGGGAGGACTCAGATAAAAACAGGACCACTAACACCTAAACTTCCCAAGCATAGCTATCCAGTCCACTATTCAATGAAACCATGGGGCTTTTCCCAGTTTTATCTTTTTCAACGTTGTTCTAACTTTATCTTTCATTATTGGTGGTCCTTCAACGTTCTTTCTTATGATGTGTTCCACCTTTCTGTCATCGTCAGAAAGGTCTTTAATATACTCTCTCCATCTGTCTAATATTTTGTCTTTTTCCATGATAATCGTACCATCTTAAGATATTAAGGAAACAGTTGATGTGCACGTCTTTTTCCTGTGAGCAGTCTCTTCAGTCTTTCTGTACATTAACTTGGTGTCTATTTTGTGTCAGTCTTCTATATCTTTGCACTTTGTTTCTAGCCAAGCTTCCTTTGCTTCACTGCACCTACTTGTGATTTCCTTATTATTTTTTGGTACTCTTTCTCTATTCTCTTTCCCCTCCTGCGTAAATCCGTCAAGCCTAAAATGGGTACTGAAATGGAAATAGACAAGATTTTCCTGCATCTATGCGAATATTTGTGCACGAAAATTTGGATCAGACTTTAAAATAAGCACAAAACAAATCGAAACAAGGAAGCGAACAAAACCAAAACAAAACAAAACAAAACAAAAAACAAAACAAAACAAAACAAAACTAAACAAAACAACAAAACCAAACAAAACAAAACAAATCAAATCAAAACAAAACAAAACAAACAAAATAAAACAAACAAACAAACAAACAAACAAAAAGTGAAAAAAAAAGAAAAAAAAAAGAAAGAAAAACGACGACCATCACAACACGAACACTTTTTTTTCAATGAAATAGAAAATATCTAGTATGGCTCATCCGTTTTGGATATTATTTTCATTCTTCTTCTCCATGCTTCTGTACCATTCTATCTTGTATAGTCTGAGGAGAGAGCGTACACAAAAGAAAGATCGTACACAAACTGATGGAAGGCAACGGGAAACCACCATCGTAATTTTTCCCAGGTTATCATGGACAGAAACAAAAAAACAAAAACAAAAAAACAAACAAAAAAACAAAAAACAAAGACAACGACGTAAATAGGTGCTCCTATAGAGCAGCTTCGTCTGGTAGGGACCGTCATGTGGCGCAGGTGACACCAGACCGTCAGCAAGTTACTGCGAAACTTAAACTCAGATTTAAAAACATTAAAGTTGCAACATGGAATATAAGAACACTGTTGCAAAAGGGTAAATTAGAAAATATCAAGACAGCGATGGAAAGACTTAACATTGGTATTTTAGGACTGGGGGAAGTGAGATGGAAGGGGGCAGGCATAATAACATCAGGAGAATACACAATGATATACTCTGATGGTAACTCACATGAAAGAGGAGTAGGCATCATGATGGACAAAGACTAATCAAAAGCAGTTAAGGGATACTGGGCTGCGTCCGACAGAGTTTTGCTGGTCAAGTTGGGAAGCAAACCATTTGATATCAACATCATTCAGGTGTATGCACCAACATCCACAAGTACTCAGGAAGACATCGACAACTTCTACGAAGTATTACAGATAGCCAAAGTCCAATGTAAATCACAAGAAGTTACTATAATAATGGGAGATTTTAATGCTAAAGTGGGACAGGATAGGGTGGAGGATATAGTTGGACCTCATGGCCTTGGTACGCAAAATGAAAGGGGTGAGAAACTTGCAGAATGGGCACAGATGAATGAGTTTATAGTAGGAAACACCTGGTTTGAGCAACCTAATAGAAGAAAATGGACTTGGATGAGTCCAGGAGATAATACCAAAAGATTGACTACATCCTGATCAACAAAAGATTTAGAAATTCTTTACTGTCAATAAAACACTACCAGGCACAGACTGCAACAGTGATCACAATCCTGTAGTGGGAAGATTTAGACTGAAATTGAGGAAAAGGAAACAGACCAAAAACAGCATCAAATTAAACCTTGGACTCTTAAAGACAGATGAAGTTATACGTAAAAAATTTAATGTACATGTTCAAAACAAATTCAGTGCTCTGGAAGACGCTGGTGACAGTGAGGAACAATGGACAAAGTTGAGGAATTCGATAAATAAAGCTTGTGAGGAAATCCCTAAGGCAGATAGAAAAGCAAAAAAGAACTGGATGACTAATGAAATTTTGGGCTTGATGGAGGAAAAGAGGAAGGCAAAGAGAAATGAGATCTACAGGAAGATAAACAAGGAGATCAGGAATAGGTGCAATGAAGCTAAGGAAGCTTGGCTGAAATCAAAGTGCAAAGAAATGGAAGACCGACACAAAACGGATCCTCAGGGTATGTACAGACGAATTGAAGAAATTGTCCACAGAAAAAATACATGCACATCAACTGGTTGCTTGAAATCGAATCATGGAAAAAGACAAAATATTAGACAGATGGGAGAGTACATTAAAGATCTTTTTGAGGATGACAGAAACGAAGAACACATTATAAAAAAGAACTTTGAAGGACCACCCATAATGAAAGATGAAGTTAGAGCGGCACTGAAAAAGATGAAACCGGGAAAAGCCCCAGGACCAGACAAACATTACTACAGAGATGATTGAAGCCCTGGAGGAATTTGTCATAGAAAAAATAACAGTCCTCCTAAATGAAATTTACGATACTGGAAAAATCCCCAAAGATATGTCAAAATCAATTTTCATTGCATTTCCAAAGAAGACAGGGGCTATAGAATGCGAACTCCATCGCACAAACAGTTTGATGAGCCATGTAACAAAAATCCTGTTAAGAATAATCATGATGAGGACAAGGAATAGAATCAAAAGAGAAATAGCAGAAGAGCAGTGTGGATTTGTGTAAGGGAAAGGAACTATAATGCCATATACATCCTAAGCACTATCATAGAGAGGTCAAATGAGATGAATATGGATTTTTATTTATTATTTGTTGACTACACCAAGGCTTTCGATCGGGTAAGACATGATGAATTGATCAACCAAATGGAGAGACTCAATGTTGATGGAAAAGATCTACGAATAATCAGGAATATGTACTGGGAACAAACAGCTGCAATGAGAATAGAAAACAATGTAAGCTCTTTCCAAAATATCAAAAGAGGAGTCAGACAGGGTTGTGTTTTGTCACCAGATCTGTTTTCACTTTACAGCGAAAACATCATGAGAAACCTAGAAGAAGACCCTGGATTAAAGGTTGGAGGGAAAATGATAAACAACATTGCTAATTGCAGAAAGTGAAAGAGACCTACAAAACCCTGTGAATATACTAGAAATAGAAAGCAAAGGAAAGGGACTGGAACTAAACAGCAGGAAGATTGAAGTCATGGTGATCAGTAAAAAACATGAAATCTCCTCATGCAAAATAACAGCAAATGGCACAACCTTGACACAGGTTGATAAATTCAAATACCTGGGAACGATCATTTCATCAGACGGCAGATGCACATCAGAAATAGCCAGCAGAATCAGCCAAGCCAAAACAGCATTCAAGAAGATAACAAGCATTCTTGCCAACAAATGCCTGTCAATTAACATCAGGAAGAGAGTTCTTGAATGTTATATAGAACCAATACTGTTGTACAGATGCGAGGCGTGGACAGTCAACAAACAAAGCCAGAACAAGATTGAGGCAGCCGAGATGTGGTTTCTAAGAAGAATGTTGAGAGTTCCATGGACAGCAAAGAAAACAAACGAGACAGTCTTGATGGAGGCAGACACAAGTAGATCACTCATAAGGAAGATTAGGAAAAGACAGGCATCATTTATAGGCCATTTTATGAGGAAGGGGGATTTGGAGCACCTGGTCACAACGGGAAAGCTGGAGGGAAAGAGAACACCGGGTACACCCAGGGAGAAAATGCTGGACGGACTTGCAGAGTGGCTGGGGATGAGGAAGGTGGGGGAGATGCTAGGGGCAACGAAAGATAGAGACAGATGGAAGTCCATGATCGCCAACGCCATGCGGCAGGGCACCTGATGATGATGATAGTCTGAGGCCCGTGGAATAAAAAGAAGTGGCGATAGGGTGCAAGAATAAGAAATTAGCATTAGCAGTCTGGTAATATTGCTGACAAAATGACCACATCGCCATGTGGGGTCCCCCATGGTAACTGTACGTAATGACGCGTGACTGGATCTCCTGCTGATATCTGGCAGGGGAAAATATTATGTCTGTTATTTGAAAATGTATAAGGGAAATACCGACCGTCCCCGTGTCTCCCACACAACACACCCGATGCTGACAGAAATGTGAAAACGAGGACTGGGTGATATGCGTACACTTGTGTGTATTTTGTACTTCTGCGTTGTTACTGAGGGTTATTCTTTAGTAACAAAACAAGCAGTTTTGTAATAGTGCTTATCTCGTTTTTGTACTAATTTTTGTATTTGGCGTTTGTTATTTTGTGATCTTACGCTTGACAAAGGCCAGTTGGCCGAAAATTTGGGCCTGTCTTGCCTGGTTGTATTAAATTACGTGTTCTGATTCCTTTTTGTGTGTGTTTTTTTCTGGTTCCTGTTTTGCTTGAACGTGGGCAGTCATACTTGTTTTGGATTTCTATCTCGTTTTGTTATTAAAATGATATTTATTCTCGTTCTATGTCCACGTGTTTCTGTTTTGCAGTTGCTTGAACGCTGCAGGTCACTTTGGTTTAGATTTAATGAAAATTTAGTCCTTAATTCTTCAGATTGTTTACTTTTTTGTTTTGTTTTACAGAACTACATTTACAAATAGAAAATGGATGAACAAATACATAAACGAGAAAAAAACAAACAAACAAACAAACAAACAAACAAACAAACAAACAAACAAACAAACAAACAAACACGAAAAAAGAATCAGAACGCGTATTTAATACAACCAGACAAGACAAGACAGGCGCAAAAAATCGGCCAACCGGCCTTTTCAAGAATAAGATCACAAACGAACAGACACCAAATAATGTTCTTGATCTACATGTATTTGGTGTTTGTTAGTTTGTGATCTTACGCTTGACAAAGGCCAGTTGGCCGAAAATGTGCGCCTGTCTTGTCCGGTTGTATTAAATACGCGTTCTGATTCCTTTTTGGTGTTTGGTTCTGGTTCCTGTTTGCTTGAATGCGGAGAGTGACACTTGTTTTGAATAAATACATAGATAAAAACTGAAAAGAATCTCACGTAAACTAACTACAGAATAAAAAAGGATTTTGCGCAGGCTCAAGGAATCTGCCGGATAATTGGTAGTAGATTTGAGCGGAGGGCAACTGGAATTGTCCGAGTGCAGTGAATCTCTCTCGGACAAATTCCAAACAAGGAAGACGATGAATTACCAACACGACCATACTACTACATCTTTCTCTTCCTATGCGGCTACACATGGTAAACGTTGTTATTGTTATTGTTTAAAGCCCAGCTGACTTGCGTACAGGGCTATAACCGCTTCAAAACATTCAAAACTTCAAAAGAAAAAAGGAAAAGAAAATTAAGTACACATATCAATGTATTCGCGCACATGATTAAAGACATGCCCCCGGCGTTGACCACTCCGTCTAATTTTTCTCACAGGGGATTGGAAAAACACACGAATACAAATTTAAGCATATTTAAGGACACTAAAACATGTAAATACAGGTCTAAATTACCTAAAACTGCTTCCGCATATCTCACTTCCCGAGAGCCAAAATGCACTTAATACGTGTACCTAGTTATCAATCCTAAGAAAAGATAGGTAAGACTTTATCGAACACATACAGGTGAAGGCTAGGATTCAATATAAAGTTGCCTGTCTCTGCTTTCAGTGTATCTATTATGAGAACATGCCATCCTATCTTGCCAACCTCCTGCAGGGTTACAAACCTTCTCGAACGCTCCGCTCTTCTGACACCTCACTGTTGATTGTTCCTCGCTTCTCTCTAGACACCTTTGGTAAAGTCTTTCTCTGTCTTTGGCCGAAATGTATGGAACTCTCTACCACTGTCTCTCAGAAAAACTAAGTGTTTCTCAACCTTCAAACGACACCTGAAAACCCACCTCTTTCAAACTCATCTAACCTGAAGAGCCTTAGTTTGCAAGTCTGTCATCAGACTAATTTCTCCTGCCTGTATAACAGTATTTTGTATAAGGGCCTATAGAGCAAGGTGTATGTGTGCGTGCATGTGTGTGTATGTGTATGTGTGTGTGTGTGTGTGTGTGTGTGTGTGTGTGTGTGTGTGTGTGTGTGTGTGTGTGTGTGTGCATGAGTGAGTGTGTGTGTATCATTGTATGTGTACAGCTGAGGAGGGGATAGGGGAGAAATTGAGTGGGAAAGAGACTGAAATACTTTAAGAAATTTTTTAATCTTTGTTTGTATGTAAATTGTGATGTATGATATGCGAATAGTTTATAATTTGTGAGGTAATTTTGATTGTCAAGGTGTTAATGCTGTAATACTGAAGTTATAATGTTTTCCCTGTATATGAATTAGAATTTTTCTGTTTTTATCTTCATTCAAAATATTGATTATAATTTTATGTACAACTATAGCATGCACAAACACACACACACGCATGCAAACATAGCACACGCACGCACGCGCGCGCGCGCGCGCGCACACACACACACACACACACACACACACACATTCTTACATACACACACGCGCACAGCAACGCACACGCACGCACACACACACACGTACACACACACGCACACGTACGCAAGCACACACACGCAGCAATATATAAACACAGTATGCGTCTTTATTCATATGAAAAATCTGTTAATCTTTTTTGATTACATAAGTCAGTGTTTAAATTATAATATTCTGTAGTTTCTTATGTGTCTTCTTACTTGTATAGCTTTAATGTTTGTTGTTATCTTATTGTGTATGTAATTGTGAACATTTTTTTTATCACCATTTGCCTTTCTTGCGAAATGTAAAGCACTGGTGAGCATGTTTTTATATGGAATATGCGCTATACAAATAAACATTATTAGTAGTATTATTAATGGACCAGCAAGTCAGAAAGTGATAGGAAGAAATGACAGAAAGCAAAGTAACAAGGCACAAACAAAGAGAGTGGGAGAAATGAGGAAATTTCTGACACAGAATTTCCAGAAGGTGGGGACACAATTTATACTGAAAGAGCCCCGGCATCCCCACGGTTGGACGTTAAACATTAAACCTTGTAACAGTGATAATAAGACCCAGAAGAAAACGGAACAGGAAAAGAACGGGAAAGCAGAAGGGACGGGGAGATAATGAATAATAATGATACATATTCCATGTCTTTGATCAACAACATAGTTCACATTAAACATTAAACCTAATAATAGTGATAATAAGATTCGGAAAAACACGCACGCACGCACGCACACCACAACACACACACACACACACACACACACACACACACACAACACACACACACACACACACACACACACACAACACACACACACACACACACACACACACACACACACACACACACACCACACACACTCAGAACGGAATAGGAAAATAACGGAAAAGCAGAAGAGCAGGGGAGATAATGATGAATAATAATACGTGTTCCCTGTCTCTGATAAACACCATGGATCACGTTCAGTGTGTTTTCAAAGACCTATTAACCCTTTGACTCCCGCATCCTGTCCACCAGTAACCCGCATTGTCAACTGGTGGATAGGGTGAAGGAGTCAAAGGGTTAAGTTTCGCAGTTGTCGAATAGGGTGCGGGAGTCAAAGGGTTAAGTTACCAGGCGTAATGAACAGAGCGGGAAGCATATCGCAACGGTTTTATGCCGTTCAGGTGTGAGCAAGTGGAGAGTCATTTCCCTTCGATGATAGTTTCACCTTCCACATAGGACAACCACCTCCAGTCTCTCTGGCTTCGGTTCCCCGCGCCCCACCCCCAACCCCACCCCCACCCCACCCCTTACCTCCCATCTCCCTGGTCCCTGGCTGTGGCGTCGCGTGCCTTAATTGAGGTCATAAATCAGTGTTGCACGCTCGGCTGATCTCCCCTGCAGGGCACTGTCATCCTCCTAAATAACAGACTTGCTACCGGCACCACATACTCCCGAGACAATTCCCCCGTAAAAAAAGAAGAAAAAAAAAAAATAAAGAAAAAGGGAGCGGGGGTGGGTGGGAGAAAAAACAGTATAAGGTGAGAGTACGGTTGCGACAGTTACACATAAGAACCAGTTTCGCGAAGTCTTTGATGAAGCAAATATAGACAGCCCCAAGCAAAGGAAAGAATATCTATTACAATAGCCCTAAGATAGGGAAACAATGGCTATGACAATAGCCCTAAAATAGGGAAACAATGGCTATGACAATAGCCCTAAAATAGGGAAACAATGGCTATGACAATAGCCCTAAGATAGGGAAACAATGGCTATGACAATAGCCCTAAAATAGGGAAACAATGGCTATGACAATAGCCCTAAAATAGGGAAACAATGGCTATGACAATAGCCCTAAGATAGGGAAACAATGGTTATGACAATAGCCCTAAAATAGGGAAACAATGGCTATGACAATAGCCCTAAGAAAGGGAAACAATGGTTATGACAATAGCCTTAAGAAAGGGAAACAATGGTTATGACAATAGCCCTAAGAAAGGAAACAATGGCTATGACAATAGTCCTAAGATAGGGAAACAATGGCTATGACAATAGTCCTAAGATAGGGAAACAATGGTTATGACAATAGCCCTAAGATAGGGAAACAATGGTTATGACAATAGCCCTAAGATAAGGAAACAATGGTTATGACAATAGCTAGATAGGAACAATGGTATGACAATAGCCTAAGATAGGGAAACAATGGTTATGACAAATAGCCCTAAGATAGGGAAACAATGGTTATGACAATAGCCCTAAGATAGGGAAACAATGGCTATGACAATAGCCCTAAGATAGAGGAAACAATGGTTATGACAATAACCCTAAGATAGGGAAACAATGGCATGACAATAGCCCTAAAGAAAGGGAAAACAATGGCAAGTTTGACAATAGCCCTAAGAAGGAAACAAATGGTATGGACAATAGCCCTAAGATAGGGAAACAATGGTATGACAATAGCCCTAAGATAGGGAAACAATGGCTATGACAATAGCCCTAAGATAGGGAAACAATGGCTATGACAATAGCCCTAAGATAGGGAAACAATGGTTATGACAATAGCCCTAAGATAGGGAAACAATGGCTATGACAATAGCCCTAAGATAGGGAAACAATGGCTATGACAACAGCCCTAAGATAGGGAAACAATGGCTATGACAATAGCCCTAAGATAGGGAAACAATGGCTATGACAATAGCCCTAAGATAGGGAAACAATGGCTATGACAATAGCCCTAAGATAGGGAAACAATGGCTATGACAATAGCCCTAAGATAGGGAAACAATGGCTATGACAATAGCCCTAAGAAGGGAAACAATGGCTATGACAATAGCCCTAAGATAGGGAAACAATGGCTATGACAATAGCCCTAAGATAGGGAAACAATGGCTATGACAATAGCCCTAAGATAGGGAAACAATGGTTATGACAATAGCCCTAAGATAGGGAAAGCAATGGCTAATGACAATAGCCCTAAGATAGGGAAACAATGGCTATTGACAATAGCCCTAAGATAGGGAAACAATGGCTATGACAATAGCCCTAAGATAGGGAAACAATGGTTATGACAATAGCCCTAAGATAAGGAAACAATGGTTATGACAATAGCCCTAAGAAAGGGAAACAATGGTTATGACAATAGCCCTAAGAAAGGGAAACAATGGTTATAACAATAGCCCTAAGATAGGGAAACAATGGCAATGACAATAGCCCTAAGAAAGGGAAACAATGGCTATGACAATAGCCCTAAGATAGGGAAACAATGGCTATGACAATAGCCCTAAAATAGGGAAACAATGGCTATGACAATAGCCCTAAGATAGGGAAACAATGGCAATGACAATAGCCCTAAGAAAGAAAAAGAATGGTAAGGACAACAGCCCTAAGATAGGGAAACAATGGCTATGACAATAGCCCTAAGAAAGGGAAACAATGGCTATGACAATAGCCCTAAGATAGGGAAACAATGGCTATGACAATAGCCCTAAAATAGGGAAACAATGGCTATGACAATAGCCCTAAGATAGGGAAACAATGGCTATGACAATAGCCCTAAGATAGGGAAACAATGGTTATGACAATAGCCCTAAGATAGGGAAACAATGGCTATGACAATAGCCCTAAGATAGGGAAACAATGGCTATGACAATAGCCCTAAGAAAGGGAAAGAATGGTTATGACAATAGCCCTAAGAAAGGGAAACAATGGCTATGACAATAGCCCTAAGAAAGGGAAACAATGGTTATGACAATAGCCCTAAGATAGGGAAACAATGGCTATGACAATAGCCCTAAGAAAGGGAAACAATGGTTATAACAATAGCCCTAAGAAAGGGAAACAATGGTTATGACAATAGCCCTAAGATAGGGAAACAATGGCTATGACAATAGCCCTAAGAAAGGGAAACAATGGTTATGACAATAGCCCTAAGATAGGGAAACAATGGCTATGACAATAGCCCTAAGAAAGGGAAACAATGGTTATGACAATAGCCCTAAGAAAGGGAAACAATGGCTATGACAATAGCCCTAAGAAAGGGAAACAATGGTTATGACAATAGCCCTAAGAAAGGGAAACAATGGCAATGACAATAGCCCCAGTAAAGGAAACAATGGCTATGACAATAGCCCTAAGAAAGGGAAACAATGGCAATGACAATAGCCCTAAGAAAGGGAAACAATGGCTATGACAATAGCCCTAAGAAAGGGAAACAATGGCTATGACAATAGCCCTAAGAAAGGGAAACAATGGCAATGACAATAGCCCTAAGAAAGGGAAACAATGGCAATGACAATAGCCCTAAGAAAGGGAAACAATGGCAATGACAATAGCCCTAAGAAAGGGAAACAATGGCAATGACAATAGCCCTAAGAAAGGGAAACAATGGCTATGACAATAGCCCTAAGAAAGGGAAACAATGGCAATGACAATAGCCCTAAGAAAGGGAAACAATGGCTATGACAATAGCCCTAAGAAAGGGAAACAATGGCTATGACAATAGCCCTAAGAAAGGGAAACAATGGCTATGACAATAGCCCTAAGAAAGGGAAACAATGGCTATGACAATAGCCCTAAGAAAGGGAAACAATGGCTATGACAATAGCCCTAAGAAAGGGAAACAATGGCAATGACAATAGCCCCAGTAAAGGAAACAATGGCTATGACAATAGCCCTAAGAAAGGGAAACAATGGCAATGACAATAGCCCTAAGAAAGGGAAACAATGGCTATGACAATAGCCCTAAGAAAGGGAAACAATGGCTATGACAATAGCCCTAAGAAAGGGAAACAATGGCAATGACAATAGCCCCAGTAAAGGAAACAATGGCTATGACAATAGCCCTAAGAAAGGGAAACAATGGCAATGACAATAGCCCCAGTAAAGGAAACAATGGCTATGACAATAGCCCTAAGAAAGGGAAACAATGGCTATGACAATAGCCCTAAGAAAGGGAAACAATGGCTATGACAATAGCCCTAAGAAAGGGAAACAATGGCTATGACAATAGCCCTAAGATAGGGAAACAATGGCTATGACAATAGCCCTAAGATAGGGAAACAATGGCTATGACAATAGCCCTAAGAAAGGGAAACAATGGCAATGACAATAGCCCTAAGAAAGGGAAACAATGGCTATGACAATAGCCCTAAGAAAGGGAAACAATGGCAATGACAATAGCCCCAGTAAAGGAAACAGTGACTATGACAATAGCCTCAACAGAAGGAAACAATGGCAACGACAATATCCCCATAAAAAATTAGAATGGCAAACATAAATTTTGCATTATTTTGTCGATGCTGCAGACAGTCGATTTCTTTCTATGAACATTTGATACTTTTGGTTTTGGTGTGTGTGTGTCTCTCTCTCTCTGTCTCTGTGTGTGTGTGTGTGTGTGTGTGTGTGTGTGTGTGTGTGTGTGTGTGTGTGTGTGTGTGTGTGTGTGTGTGGTGTGTGTGCGTGTGTGTGTGTGTGGTTAATTTTTGTTTCTAATTTGAAACTAACAGAAAAGTCCTCAAGCGGATGCTACAGCACTTGATGATAATCACTGGCAAGTACAGATTATTCCCCCCGTGGGAGCCAGAAATGTTTATTTAATGACTGCATTTGCTAATTAGACAAGGGGGGAAATGGTAAACCCACATAAATGAGATTATTTCAAGATGTCTATTAAAAATGGGAGGGAAGGAAGAATGGATAACACACACACTGTGTATACAATCTGTAAATGCATTACTTTAAGTTTATGAAGATTGTATTTTAGTGTTAAATTTCCCCTTCACATTGTTGATGTTAATTGTTAGTGTTAAGCTCTCGTCCAATTTTTCTATTCTTCCACCTACTTATGACTCTTACTCTGTCTCCCCTCTGCCCCCAATCCAACCCGCCCAACACTCATCCTCCATTCCCTCACCCCCTGTCTAATATCACTCATAGTAAAAAGACGTTAAATCAAAGAATGAACGAACACACACACACACACATACACACACACACACACACACACACACACACACACACACACAACACACACACACACACACAAGCGCGCGCGCGCAGCAACCTCCACGTCTCGACAGTAAAGACAACATCGCTGACGCCTGCAAACTGGGGCTCCATGACATCATACACAGGAGCAGAGACCGTGTCGCCTGGCGATCCTTCGTGACAAAGAGTGGAGCGCCCACCTTTGTCCATGGCGATGGAGATAGATGAGATAGATGAGATGCATGTGTATCCATGTGTATGCATGTGTGCAGAGATATGTATGTATATATGCATGTATGTATGTGTATGTATATGTATGCATGGATGTCTGTGTACATGTATGTATGTATGAATATGTATGTACATTCATGCATTATTTGGTAGTAAGATATTCACATTCCAAAAACTATTCTTAGCTATTGCATCATACTTTTCATACTTCTAGTCCATGGCCCTCATCAGGATAAAAGAATACGAACATGGCACGACCACTTCTCAAATTGCAGAATTCATCTCACTTCCCCTCTGACATCATATTTACCTCCCCTCTCGCCAGTTCTTACCATTACGAAAGAACACATTGATTTAATTTTAGTCTTTTTCTCCTACTGGACGAAGCAGCAGGGAAGTTTTATTATTTTTCTCCTAATTTTTGGTATTTTGGTGTTGGCCAAACATTTGCACCTGTCTTGTCTGGTTGTTGTATTGAATACGCGTTCTGATTCTATTTTCGTGGTTTTTTTTCTTCTTCTGGTTCCTGTTTGCTTGAATACGGGCAAGTCGCACTTGTTTTGGGCTCCATATCTAGTTAGGATCATTGAATAATTCGTGCTGTCCAGCAGACTAGGAATGTCGGAGGGAAACGAACGGGTCTGTCAGCGATGGGGGGTGAACGTTAAAACGGACAGTCGAGGGATGACTTCGCTCGCCGATAATCGTAAACAGCTCGGCAGGGCCGACAGGAGCAGAGGCCACATTTACGGTTATGGTTGGCTGATAGACTGCTTCCGTCTTTTATGGATGGCTGAATTGGCCTTTTGATGTTCCCGACACGCTAGCGTTTCGGAAGCGTTGTGTGTGAACGTTATTAAACGTTCGGTAATTTCTGTTTAGGGTTCGTTTGAGGGTGGCTTACTCAGACTGCGAGTCCTCTGACCACCAAAGTCCACGGGGAGAGAGGTGGGAGGAGAACAAAAAACAAAACAAACAAACCAAAAACAAAAAAAAATGAAAAACCCAAGACATTCCTCGCCAGATGTGACCTGACCGTGTTTTCTCATTTTTGTCATTGTCATTTTTGTTTAAAGCCCAGCCGACTGCGTAGAGCCATATCAGAGCTATAACTGTTTCAAAACATAAACAATATTTCATCAGGAAAAAAAAAAGGGAAAAGACAATTAAGTACACATATCAATGCATTTGCGCAAATAATCTAAGGAATGCCACTGGCATTGACTACTCCGTCCAATTCATCGCACAGGGGATTTAAAAAATACATACCTGAACAGAACTAAGGACACAAAACACATATAAAATGGTCCTATATTACCTAAAATTGCTTCTGCATATCTCATTTCCCTACAGCCAAAAATGCACTCAATACATATACCAAATTATCAATCCTAAGAGGAAATACTGAACGCATACAGGTGAATGGACCAGCAAGGCAGAAGACGATAGGAAGAAATGACAGAAAGTAAAGGAGGTAGAAACAAAGAGAGTGACAGAAAAGAGGAAATTTCTAGCACAGAATTTCCAGAAGGTGGGGATACTATTTGTACTCAGAGCCCTGGAATCCCCACGGGGTATGGCACGCTACACGTCGCTGTAGGCGATGATGAAGATAATGATGACCACAGTGACGATAACTGAAAAAAAAGACATTCGCTTGAAATGGAGAGATGCATAAAAAATCACTGGAAACAACAACAGCAATAATAATATATACATATGTATATACATATATATGAGGGAGTCAAAGGGTAAGTTTTTGCTTTGTTAGCATGGTTGACAATGCAGGATGCTGGTGGACAGGGTGCGGGAGTCAAAGGGTTAATGAACAGTTCCTTTTGCAACTTGAAAAGAATCATACGTATCTGGAAATACACCGAATACAAAATGTAAATTCAATTGGACAAAGCTGTCAAGCTGACAACACGTGGCACATTACTGGGACCAGACGGAAAATACAAGGCAGAAAAGAGCTTACCTTTCTGCCAGCCATCTCCTCTTAATTGCAAAAATGTGCATTGGCATATTTAGATATATCATACCCTAAGATGTCAAAGACATTTTTGACAGGGAACCGCGAATCAGGAGCTTTGCTTAACCCTTTGACTCCTGCACCCAGTCCAGCAGCATCCTGCATTATCAACCATGCTAGCAAAGCAAAAACTTGACCCTTGGACTCCCTCACAAAATAAAAACTTAACCCTCTGACTCCCTCACAAAGCAAAAACTTTACCCTTTGACTCCCTCACAAAGCAAAAACTTAACCCTTTGACTCCCTCACAAAGCAAAAACTTAACCCTTTGACTCCCTCATAAAGCAAAAACATAGCCCATGGACTCCCTCGCCCTATCCACCAGCTTTCTGCAGCAGGAAGCTGGTGGATAGGGTGAGGGAATCAAAGGGTCAAGTTTCTGCTTTGCTAGCATGGTTGACAATGCAGCATGCTGGTGGACAGGGTGCGGGAGTCAAAGGGTAAAACATGATTACTTGAACAGTGAAGTATACAGTGTGTGGGATGAACAGTTTGGCATTTCCTTTCTCTCTCAATGCCTCTGTCTCTGTCTGTCTGTCTGTCTGCCTCTCTCTCTCTGTGTCCGTCTCTGTCTGTCTGTCTCTTTCTCGCATTTACCTCCCTCTTACCCTTTCCCATTTTTCTCCCCTCCTACGTACTAGCTAATCTAACATCTTTTCCACTTTGATCACAGTTTGGTGGAAGCAAAACTTCTCTAGATAAACACATTCACGAAAATATGTCTCGTCCATTTTAATGTATTCAAGCACTGTCTTAATTTTTGCAGTTGGTGGATAAGATGCAGGAGCCAAAGGGTTAAACTTGGTTGAAAACCTGAAAATGGGGTAAAAATATGGAAACCATGAGAGGAAGCAAATGAACAACTATGTGAAGTATTTATGTCTGTACATCTCTTTATCTGTCTTTCGCTGTCTTACTTTCCCCCAAACTGGACAAAACAACGTGCATGCATGCATCCAGCAAAAACGGCAACACAAACAAACAAACAAACAAACAAACAAACAAACAAAAAGGTAAACAAACAAATAAACAAACAAAAGATAAACCAGTAAAACAGACAGACGCACACAGACACACGCACACAGACACACACAGAGTCACACACAGACACACACAGACAAGACACGCAGAGTCACACAGAGAAGACACACGCACGCACACACACATACACACACAGAGACAGACAGACAGACAGACACACACACACACATAGACACACACACACACTCAGAAAGAGAGAGAGAGAGACAGAGAAAGAGAGAGACAGAGACAGAGACAAAGAGAAAGACAGAGACCGAGACAGAGACAGAGACAGAAAGAAAATATACTTTGGGAAATGAAAACGAAGAGGAATCCAATGGCTAATGTGACGGGTCACCCATGACAAGTATTGCACCTGTTGTACTCGCTATGAAGGGCGAGGGGGATTAGGACCATATGTTAAAGAAATGGAGGGCACATAAATCACATCACGAGGAGGACGAGAAGGCGAGACTCACAGGGTGGGCGGTACGTTGTGCTCTTCTGTTAGTTACTGCGGCCTGATGTTGGAGGGATAACTTTGTATTATTATGATTATTGTTATCGTTGTTCTTGAGGTGTGTTGTATATGGATGCTGCGGCCTCAGTGGGAGTGAAAGCTTTGTATTATTATGATTATTGTTATCATTGTTCTTCAAGAGTATTGTATATGGATACTGCGGCCTGAATGGGAGTGAAAGCTTGGTATTATTATGATCATTGTTATCATTGTTCTTCAAGAGTGTTGTATATGGATACTGCAGCCTGAATGGGAGGGAAAGCTTTGTATTATTATGATTATTGTTATCATTGTTCTTGCGTGCATTTTATTGCGGCCTGGATGGGACGGAAAGAGTTGTATTATTATGATTATTATCATTGCTCTAGATGGGTATTGTATATGGATACTGCGTACTGGATAGGAGGGATAACTTGGTATTATTATGATTATTGTTATCATTGTTTTTGAAGTGTGTTGTATATAAACATGGCGGCCTGAGTGGGATGGAAAGCTTTGTATGATTATGATTTTTATCATTATTTTTGATGAATATTTTATATGGATACTGCGGCCTGGATGGAGAGAAAGATTTGTATTATTATGATTACTGTTATCATTGTTCTTGAAATGTGTTGTATATGGATGTTATTGAGAATGTGCACATGCTGTTAATGGGTAAAACTAGTGAATGTATGTTACGTGTATGATTATTTCCTTTTTTGTTTTGTTTTTTGCTTTTGGTATTGTAGAAGTTTAAGCGGCTGTAACACTGTTGGGCGCACCATAAACGTACATCATCTCTCTCATCCTCATCCTCATCCTCTCATCATCATCATCATCATTATTCATCATATATATTATATTATTATTATTGTTGTTGTTATCATTGTTATTATTATTATTATTGTTATTTTATCATGATTTTATTATTATTATCATCATCATTATTATCATTATTGTTATTATTATCATTTCTATTATTATTATCATTATTATTATCATTTAAATCACATTTGTATAGCGCTATGCGTCGAATTGATTTGGGCTCATCGCGCATTACGCAAAATCAGACTTTTTCCTGGTGTGCATTGTCTCCTTCCTCTTCTTCCCCTGTCCACCTCCTCTCCACTTTTTTTCTGTACGCGCGCGCGCGCGCGCGCGTGTGTGTGTGTGTGTGTGTGTGTTTGTGTGTGTGTTTGTGTGTGTGTTTTGTGTGTGTGTCTGTGTGTTTGTGTGTGTGTTTGTGTGTGTGTGTGTTTGTATGTGTGTGTGTGTGTGTACGTGTGTGTGTGTGTGTGTGTGTACGTGTGTGTGTGTGTGCGTGTATGTGTGTGTGTGCGTGTATGTGTGTGTGTGTGTGCGTGTGTGCGTGTATGTGTGTGTGTGTGTGCGTGTATGTATGTGTGTGTGTGTGTGTGTGTGTGTGTGTGTGTGTGTGTGTGTGTGTGTGTGAGTGTGTGTGTGTTCTGTCTCTATCACTTTCTCGTCTTTGTCTCTCTTTCTGTCTCTTTCTCCCTCTCCATCTCTCTTCTTCCGCCTCTCTCTCCTTCTCTCTCTCTCTCTCCCTCCCTCCCTCTCTCTCTCCCTCCCTCCCTCTCTCTCTTCCTTCTGTCTCTGTCTCTATGTCCTCCCCCTCTCCTTCTCTCAGTGCACAGTAGTACGGGCGGCATCACGTTTCCTGTCACCAGAGTCTATAACTCACGGATTAATTACTGTGCAGGAGTTACAGTGTGATTAATATCTCGGCTGACTTCAAGTCAGAAGGCAAGCCAACCCATTACGTAATGGGAGCGACAGAGAGGTGCGTCCCACTGATGGAGAGCCCAGTAATTACCTGTGCTTTAGTGGTTGTAAAAAACAAACAAACAAACAAACAAACAAACAAACAAACAAACAAACAAACAAACAAACAAAAAACCCAAGTTGCATCGTCGTATCGTAAGTATGAGCATAAAAGTTTATAGGACAAGCATCATGAGACGCAGACTGTTGAATGAATATCACACTTTTACTGGTCACCTATACCAGCATTAGGGTACTGCCGATGCAGAAATTAACCCTTTGCTTCCCATACCCTATCCGGCCAACTGCAAAATCTGAACCATTTGATTCCCTCACTAAGAAGTCAAAGGGTTATTTGCAGGAAGCTGGTGGATAGGATGAGGGAGTCAAAGGGTTAAGTTTTTGCTTTGCTAGCATAGTTGGCAATGCAGGACGATAGTGGACAGGGCGCGGGAAGCTGGTGGATAGGGTGAGGGAGTCAAAGGGTTATTTGCAGGAAGCTGGTGGATAGGGTGAGAGAGTCAAAGGGTTATTTGCAGGAAGCTGGTGGATAGGGTGAGGGAGTCAAAGGGTTATTTGCAGGAAGCTGGTGGATAGGGTGAGGGAGTCAAAGGGTGTAGTTTTTGCTTTGCCAGCATGGTTGACAATGCAGGACGCTAGTGGATAGGGCGAGGGAGTCAAAAGGTTAATGTCTCTTCCTGTTTTGAAACAACAGGAGTTATCTAACTTGCCTTTCGGTAGTTAGGGGTTCCCCTTTCCTGTCCTACTCTCTTTTTCCTCGCAAGGCTCTTGTTTATTTCTGGCTTTCAGATCATTCAGGAAGAGAGTTCTTGAATGTTGTATAGAACCGATAATGTTATATGGTTGTGAGGCGTGGACTGTCAACAAACAAAGCCAGAACAGGATTGAGGCAGCCGAGATGTGGTTTCTAAGAATAATGTTGAGAGTTCCATGGACAGCAAAGAAAACAAACGAGACATCTTGATAGAGGCAGACACAAGAAGATCATTCATAAGGAAGATTAGGAAAAGACAGGCAACATTCATTGGCTATTTTATGAGGAAAGGGGATCAGAGCACCTGGTCACAACTGGAAAACTGGAGGGAAACAGAGCACCAGGTAGACCCAGGAAGAAAATATTGGACGGACTTGCAGGGTAGCTGAGGACAGAAAGGGTGGAAGATGGGCTTGCGGCATACGTAGGGACATGATCGCCAACGTCATGCGGCAGGGCGCTTGATGATGATGATGATGATGATGATGATGATGATGATGATGATGATGATGATGAGATCATTCACCTGTATTTCTTCTAAATTCTCTCCTTAGCTCCTCGGACTGACCTGCCTTTAAGACGGGATAAAGAACGGTCATATAACCAGTCGCAGTGGTGTAGTAGTTAACGTAAGGGACTACCGACTGGAAGGTTGTGGGTTCGAATCCCCATCAGTCCCTTCAAAAATCAATGTGGGATTTTTCGGCTCTAACCGGCTCCTACGCACAGTTGGGCGTGCTATGGGCTCATTGGGAAAACTGAGACCACACAGTCGAGTCTCATTCACTTCACGGATGCGTCATTGAGGGTGTTGCGCCAATCTTCTGACCAGCACAGCAGGTGTCTGTATCTCTCGGGCCTGGCTGACGCCAGGAGGTATTGTGATAGTAAGCGTAGAGTACAGCCCTGTCACGCAGTCTCAATCCTAGATGGAACTCCTTAGCATCATGGTTATCATCCTCAGCCACATCATCAATATGGCATTGCAAAAACTGTTCCAGCTTCTGTGGCCATTAAGGTGGTGTAGAAAATTGGACAAAAGGAGAAATAAAGGTGAGCGCAATAGTAACATCCCCGAGTACACTGATCCTAAAAACAGAAAAGAAAAGAAAAAAGACAACAACAAAAAAAGACCAAAAACAAACACGGTCGTACGCATAAAAATCTGCTTTGTCTGGTGGATAGGCAGTCTGTATGAATTTATTTGCTTAGATAAGGAGTGCTCCTTCTGTATGAATTTATTTGCTTAGATAAGGAGCGCTCCTTCTGTATGAATTTATTTGCTTAGATAAGGAGTGCTCCTTCTGTATAAATTTATTTGCTTAGATAAGGAGTGCTCCTTCTGTATGAATTTATTTGCTGAGATAAGGAGTGCTCCTTCTATATGAATTTATTTGCTTAGATAAGGAGTGCTCCTTCTGTATGAATTTATTTGTTTAGATAAGGAGTGCTCCTTCTGTATGAATTTATTTGCTTAGATAAGGAGTGCTCCTTCTGTATGAATTTATTTGTTTAGATAAGGAGTGCTCCTTCTGTATGAATTTATTTGCTGAGATAAGGAGTGCTCCTTCTGTATGAATTTATTTGTTTAGATAAGGAGTGCTCCTTCTGTATGAATTTATTTGCTGAGATAAGGAGTGCTCCTTCTGTATGAATTTATTTGCTGAGATAAGGAGTGCTCCTTCTGTATGAATTTATTTGTTTAGATAAGGAGTGCTCCTTCTGTATGAATTTATTTGCTGAGATAAGGAGTGCTCCTTCTGTATGAATTTATTTGCTGAGATAAGGAGTACTCCTTCTGTACGGATTTATTTGCCGAGATAAGGAGTACTCCTTCTGTACGATTTTATATGCTGAGCTAAGGAGTGCTTCTTTTGTACGAATTTATTTGATGAAATAAGGAGTAATCCTTCTGTACGAATTTATTGCTGAGATAAGGAGTACCCTGTCTGAATTTAGTTGCTTAGATAAGGAATGCTCACTCTGTACAATTTTTTTGCTGAGATGAGGAGTGCTCCTTCTGTACGAATTCATTTGCTGAGATAAGAAGAGATCCTTCTGTGTGGATTTAATTGCTGAAATAAGGAGTGCTCCTTCTTTACGAATTAATTGCTTAGATCAGGAGTGCTCCTTCTGTATGAATTTATTTGCTTAGATAAAGAGTGCTCCTTCTCTATGAATTTATTTGCTGAGATAAGGAGCGCTCGTAGGGGCTCTAGCCTGCGTAGGAAGAAGAAGAACTGCACATCCATGTTTCGAAGCAGCTCCGAGATAACCAGAAAGAATATGATAATAATAACATGAATTTCGAACTTAGCTAAACAAGCAACCAACAGAATGTTGTTAGCACAATTACACAGTTCGTTATGTTCAGACGGAAACTTCATGCATTCAAAACAAAATACAGCAATAATATTGTTTGTCTTTGTAGACAGATGATAACAATTAATCATGTTTTTTTCTTGCATTTTGATAAAACGATGCATTCGAATATTTTCCAAGAATACAGGTTACCAGAAGATTTGAATCAACATAATAAACACATGAATGTTTTGTCAGCATATCATCATCATCATCATCAAGTGCCCACCGTTAATATCCCTTAAGTGAAAAGACGTTAAATCAAAGAACGATCAAGTGCCCTGCCGCATGGCGTTGGCGATCATGGCCCTCCATATGTATCTATCCCTTGTTGCCGCAAACACATCTTACACCCTGTCTATCCTCAGCCACCCTGCAAGTCCGTCCAATATTTTTTCCCTGGGTCTACCTAGTGCTCTGTTTCATCCAGCTGTCCTGTTGTGACCAGGTGCTCTAAGGTCAGATTATCAGTAAGTCTAATAGCTAAGGGGGTTCAGGCATTAACATGTCTATACACATGTTGAACTGGGAGATGAAATCTTCACCTTTTACCAACCCGGCAATACCCGGGCAAGGTTTAAACCCACACCTTCTGACTGGAAGTCTGATGGCTGAACCGACTGGCCCATGAATCATTATGCTATTTGTGGACACTGACAAACATTTCGGGAGTGGCAAGAGAGTGGAGGGAAGAAGTAACAGAAGATTGGGAGGGAGGAAGAAATGGAGGGTGAGGAGGACGATGAAGGATAGGGGGAGGGGTGGGGGAATGAGGAAGGTCACTGAGTACTGAGGAGCAAGATGACCTATTGACCTGCACGTGGGAGGGCAGATGTTTTGTGGTGGTTTTATTGTGGCAGTCCTTATGCTTCTCTCCTCACCTTTCTCCCTCCATGCCCCTCCCTCTCCTGGGACTGAGACTGAGTCGGTGTGTGTTGCGTGTGTGCGTGTGTGTGTGTGTGCGTGCGTGTGTGCGTGTGTGTGTGTGTGTGTGTGTGTGTGTGCGTGCGTGTGTGTGTATGTGTGCGTGTGTGTGTATTGTATGTGTGCGTGTATCTTATATATATATATGTATGTGTGTGTGTGTGTGTGTGAGAGAGAGAGACAGAGACAGAGATAGAGACAGAGAGACAGAGAGTGTGTGTGTGCGTGCGTGAGAAAGAGAGAAGAGAGAGAGAGAGAGAGTAGAGAGAGAGAGAGAGAGTGTGGTGTGTGTGGTGTGTGTGAGAGTGGTGAGAGAGAGAGAGAGAGAGAGAGGTGTGTGTGTGTGTTAGTGTGTGTGTGTGAGGTGAGTGAGTGTGTGTGTGTTGTGTGGTGTGTGAGTGTCTGCGCGTGGTGTCTGCGTGTATGTGTGTGTGTGGTGTGTGTGTGTGTGTGTGTGTGTGTGGTGTGTGTAGTGTGTGTGTGTGTGTGTGTGTGTGTGTGTGTGTGTAGTGTGTGTTGTGTGTGTGTGTGTGTGTGTGTGTGTGTGTGTGTGTGTGATGATAATAATATTAATGATACTGTGTTCTTTTGAAGAAGTTCATCATTCTTTTCAGGTGTGGTCTTCTGTGATTATTATATGATTTTGTACAGCTTTTGTTGGTTTATTCGTTTGCTGTATTGGTTGGTTGGCTGGATGGTTGATTCATTGGATAATTAATCAGTTGGTTGGATGATTGGTTGGGTGGTTGGCTCTATTGGTTGCTTGGTTGGTCGGCTGAATGGCGGTTGGTTAGTTGGCTGGTTGATTAGCTAGTTCTTTAATTGGCTGGTTGGTTAGTTGCTTAGTTGGCTGGTTGGTAGGCATGGTTAACATCAACACTAATAATTTTGATGATACTATGTTGTTTTGAACAAGTTTTTCCATTCTTTTCAGGCGTGGTCTTTTGGTTGGTTGGCTGACTGGCTGATCGATCGGTTAGTTGATTGGTTGCTAAATAGTTGGTTGGATGGTTGGATAGCTGGTTGCTTGGTTGCTGGCTGGCTGGTTGGTGAAATGGTTGATTGGCTGATTGATTGGTTGGTCGGTTGGATGGTTGTTTGAACTCAAGTTTGGTTGGTTGGCTGGGTGTTCGTTGGTTGGTTGCATGGTTGCTTGGTGGTCGGTTGATTGATTGGATGTCTGTTTAATGCAAGAAACCTTCAGCTAGAATCCACTTTGCCGATCTCAGTGTTTACCTGTCTTCCTCTCCATCCATGCAGTCAAAGCAGTTCCCCGTGGGGATGCCGGGGGCTCTTTCAGTATAAACATAGTATCCCCATCTTCTGGAAATTCTGTGCTAGGAATTTCCTCTTTTCTGTCACTCTCTTTCTTTCTGCTTTGTTCTTTTGCTTTCTGTCATTTCTTTCTATAATTTTCTGCCTTGCTGGTCCATTCACCTTGTATGTGTTCGATAAAGTCTTACGTACTTTTCTCTTAGTATTGATAATTGGGTACATGTGTTAAGTGCCTTTTTGGCTCTAGGGAAGTGAGATATGCAGAAGCAATTTTAGATAATTTAGACCCTTCTTATAAATGTTTTACTGTCCTTAAAATGTTTAAATTTTTATTCAGTAATCTTTTTTTAATCCTCTGTGCGATGAATTGGATGGAGTGGTCAAGCCAGGGCATCTCTTCGATAATCTCGAATGCACTGATATGTGTATTTAATTTTCTTTTTCTTTTTTTCCTGTTGAAATACTGTATGTGCAATGAAATGGTTATAGCCCTGATATGGCTGTACGCAGTCGGCTGGGCTTTCAGTGACAGTGAGAATAAGAATGAGTCAAAGCAGACATACAGCGATTGTTCTTTTCTCCCACAGGGGAATAGGCCTGTATATGTAGACGTGAGTCCGTATCGATTTCTACAACAGCTTATTATTCGAACCAGTCGCCGTGGTGTAGTGGTTAACGCAACAGACTACTGACTGGAAGGTTGTGGGTTCGAATCCCCATCAGTCCCTTTAAAAATCGTTGTGGGAATTTTCGGCTCTAACGCTCTACGCACAGTTGGGCATGCTATGGGCTCATTGGGAAGACTGGGACCACACGGTCGAGTCTCATCCACTTCACGGATGCGTCATTGAGGGTGTTGCTGAAAACTTCTGACCATCACTGTAGGTGTCTGTATCTCTCGGGCCTGGCAGACGCCAGGGTATTTCATGATAGTAAGCGTAGAGTACAGCCCTGTCACACAGTCTCGGTCCTGGATGGAACTCCATAGCGTCTTGATTGTCGTCGTCGTCGTCGTCCTCCTCCTCCTCATCATCATCATCATGTGCCCTGCCATATGGCATTGGTGATCATGGCCCCCCATATGAATCTGTCTCTTGCCGCCGCAATTACATCTTCCACCCTGTCTGTCCTCAGCCATCCTGCAAGTCTGTCCAATATTTTTTCCCTGGGTCTACCTGGTGTTTTCTATCCCTCCAGCTTTGCTGTAAATTGTGCCGAGTCTGTGGCCATTAGTGTGGCGTGGAGGGTGGGACGAAAGTGAAAAAGGAGGTGAGCACAAGGGTAGTCTCCCTGAGTGCGATGATCCTAAAAAAAATTATCACTCCGAGAGCTCGTTCTGCGTGTTCTTTAATTTAATGCTTTGTGCTTCATCGTCACTTTCATGCTTTCCAGCCACGCACCATAATCCAATTTTTGTCCGCAAAAAAAGACATTTCAGCATGTGTTCTTGGGCCATTTTTGTAGTCAATGAATAAAGCAGTAAATGTCTGCAAACAAAATATTTCAGCGTGTAGTTCTTGGCCATTTGTTGTTGTCAATGTATAAGCACTAAATATTTGCAAACAAAACATTTCATCGGTAGTTCTTTGTCGTTTTGGTAGTCAAGAATAAAGCAGTAAATGTCTGCAAACAAAACATTTCAGCGTGTTGTTCTTGGTCATTTATAAGTCAATGAATAAGCACTGAATAATCGCTCAAACACCGATTGCTGTGTTCATGTTGCTGGCTTTGTGTTATTTTTTGTTATCATTATAACAGCCGATTTGATTGAGATAGTCATTGTTCGATGACAGATTAAGACAGATATAAAACAAGTCTGGATCATAGACCTCCTTTAACAGCCAGCCAGGAGTGCATAACTTTGGATGGACGTGTCTCGGTTTGACACCACACTGGCCTAAAGGGCATGATGATTTCTCCGCTATTTTGAATGGCCCAAGCCGGACAGAGAAAGTTATGAAAATTGGCGATAAAGCTTTACTAAACTCTGTTCTAGGTTTGGGCTGATTCGGTTTTTTAACCCTTTGACTCCTGCGCCATATCCGCCAACTGCAAAAACTTAACCTTTTGACTCCTCACACTATCCACCAGCTTCCTGCAGGAAACTGGTGGATAGGGTGAGGGAGTCAAAGGGTTAAGTTTTTACTTTGTTAGCATCGTTGAGAACGCGGGATACTGGTGAACAGGGTGCGAGAGTCAAAGGGTTAAATTATCAGAATCACGTTAAAAGTACATTCAACAATCCAAACCACCAACCAACCAACCAACCAACCAACCAACCAACCAACCAACCAACCAACCAACGAAGAATTAAAAAAAAAATCAAATGGAGCCTGGAAAGGAAGATTATATGCTTACTTTTCATTTATGGTTTTAATAGTTTTCATATATTGATAAATTTTTTTCCATCAATAAAGCACATCTTGATGATTTGGTTGTCTTGTATTTTCAACACAGATTTCCCCCTCGCCCGGAGCCAACGTCACAAGGTCTGATGCCCTGTTTCCCATCTCTCAGAGCTCCCATCATGGCGCCACGAATTCTGCCGGAAGTCAGTCCCCGGATGCTGATGTGTCCACCCACTGCGCCGGCGCACTCCTTCTGCTTCTCACGCACGGACCTCGATTTCGTTCTGTACGGGTACAGTTGTCCTACTGCCTCCCAGAGTGGCAGGCCTCACGCCATCAGTGGACTGAGGGTGGGGGAGGTGGGGAGTGGTAAGTGGACTGCTGAGTTTGTTTCCATCTTTAACCCTTTGAATCTTGCTCACTATCTATCAACTAAAAAACTTAACCCTTTGACTCCCTCACCCTATTCACCAGTTTCCTTCAGGAAGCTGGTGGATAGGGTGAGGGAATCAAAGGGTTAAAGTTTTTGCTTTGCTAATATGATTGAGCAGGATGCTGGTGGGCAGGGTGGGGGAGTCAAAGCGTTAAACTAAAAAGTTCTAAAGGTTTACAAAGATCGTAGGGAAGTGAAGTGTTGGAGACGTCAACCGTTATCAGAGTCTGCAGGCATAAAGCCGACGTCCTTGTCGTCTGCTCTCACTGATATAGTTTTAAGAGCAGGCTGACGGCCTCTTTTAACCCTTTGACTCCTGTACCCTGTCCATCAGCATCCTGCATTGTCAACCATGCTGGCAAAGCAAACACTTAACCCTTTGATTCCCTCACCCTATCCACCAGCTTCCCGCAGAGCACACGAAAGGACATGTGAGTGTGTGTGTGTGTGTGTGTGTGTGTGTGTGTGTGTGTGTGTGTGTGTGTGTGTGTGTGTGTGTGTGGTGCGCGTGTGTGTGTGTGTATGTGCACGTATTTGTGAGCGCGTGTTGTGTTGTCAGCACAAATTTTATGTCACCTTGACCAAAAAAAAAAAAAATGTTCATGATGACAATGCATGTTCTGCGTGTGTGTGGGTTATATATGTTTGTATTCATGTGTGTGTGTATATATGTGTGTGTATGCGTGTACGTGTGTGTTTGTATCTATGTATGCATGTATGGGTGTGTATGTACGTGTGCGTGTGTATATACGTGTTTCTACGTGTGTGCGTGGGCACGTGTATGTGCTTGCGTCTGTCTGCGCGTGTGTATGTATGTATGTATGTATGTATGTGTGTGTGTGTGTGTGTGTGTGTGTGTGTGTGTGTGTGTGTGTGTGTGTGTGTGTGTGTGTGCGTGCGTGCATGTGCCTTTTATCTGATTCCAGTTTTAAAAGGAGATTATTTCAAAACGATCATGTGTCTATCTATCTATCTATCTATCTATCTAATCTATCTATCTATCTATCTATCTATCTATCTATCTATCTATCTG
>JAPXFY010000022.1:31657446-31659946 GCA_030674185.1 Monoplex corrugatus | reverse complement strand
GGTCTGTAGTGTGAGGTAGGTTGACCATCACCTGGATCTGTGGAGTGGATAATGTTGACGGTCACCCTGGGTTTATAGTTGGAAATATGTTGACCATCACCCTGGGTCAGTAGTGTGAGGTAGGTGACCATCACCTTGGATCTTTACTGTAGGGTATGTTGACCAGCAGCCTTTCTTTTCATTCTTATTTTTTTCCCTTCTTGTGACTCTCTTTTGTTCTCTTCTGTTCATGTCTTTTTCTAACACGTTCTTACGAATTGTTGATTAAATTCATATGCGTTTTTAAATTTATTTTAGCATTAGTTTTTTTCCCTGTTTTGAACTAAGACAGTTCTTGAATAAATGGATGAGATATATTTTCGTGAATGTTTTTTATCTAGAGAAATTTTGCTTCACCAAACTGTGATCAAAATGGAAAAGACGTTAGGTTAGATAGTACGTCGGAGGGGAACAGAAGGCGAGAGAGAGAAGAGAGAGAGAGTAAGCAGCGAGAGAAAGAGAGACAGCGAGGAGAGAGAGGAAATGCCAAATTGTTCATTCCACACTGTATAACTTCACTGTTCAAATAATCAATCTTAAAATCTGTATAACAAGTGGTATGTGGAAAGTGCATTGAAAAAAAATGAAAAAAGAAAGAAAGAAAGAAAGAAAGAAAAAAACAGAAAAAGAAAATGGACCGGTAAAGAAGGAACACACAACACATAAAAAAGAGAGAAAGAGAAAAGAAAAAGAGAAACTGCTTCATGTTTCTGCACACAACTTAAGTCCCAATGAAGAAAAGGGGGAAAAGAAAAAGAAAAGAAAAGAAAAGAAAAAGAAACCATAATCAAAGACAGTGCCTAAACCTAAAATTACCAATGCGATTCGAACTTCAACAACTCTCGGTTCTAGGAGTTCTCACTTCAGGTGAACCAACCAGAGTTGAAAACACCTGTGACAATTTGACAGATTGAAATTTGGATGGCATTTAGATCTGGTTCCTTAACTTGTGAATCTGTTGAATATAATACATCCTGGTGGAATTCTGTCTGTTGTAGCGAAGAATGGTCATCATATCGGGAATTTAGTATAATTATTGATAATCCCCACATTACATCAATGCACCTTCGGCTGCATCCCAGGTATTCTGGATAGAAGTACGAAGTAGTGACATCAACCTTTTGACTTTGTTCAGATGTCACGATGAGACCCGAAACTGATAAGTTTATTCTTATTTTTCATATCAATAACATATATACACATTCTGCTTTATCCCTGTATTCTAAGTAGAATAACAAATCAGTGACATTTACCTCTGACTTAGGCAAATGTCCCGATAAAAAAACAAAACAAAATTAATCAATTAATTCTTATTATTTTAATGTCATTTGCTAGAATGAACTGTGAGTGACAATAACCTTTGACCTAGGAAATATGTCACAGTAGAAAACATGATAAATCGACCAGCTTCTAAGTGTTGATATCATTGACGGGAGTTTTGTTATCTAAAATCACGAGGGTGAATAAGATTAAATGAATTATCAGTTACTTCGTTCAGGTTTTTGTGAATGGTCGTCTCAGTCATTTCATCGACGGAAGAGGTGCAGCCGGAAACTGGATGTCGTACGTGAACTGCGCGCGCACCCTGGCGGAACAAAACCTGGTGGTGACACAAGATGGGGAACAGCTGCATTACGAGGTGTCTCGTGACATTCCTAAAGGGGGAGAACTGTTGGTATGGTACGGGGACCAGTATTTGCAGTTCATGGGAATCCCTGTCAACCTGCGTTCTGCAGTAACGGACACTGCTGGCGACAAGATGGAGCATGACAGTAAGTGGCACTGGGCTGTTGAACTTCTTAGGCGTTGTATTGTGTGTCGGTAATGTGAAGCGTGACGCGAGAGAGAGAGAGAGAGAGAGAGAGAGAGAGAGAGAGAGAGAGAGAGAGAGAGAGAGGAGAGAGGAATGTGTGTGTGTGTGTATGAAGTGTGTGTGTGTGTGTGTGTTGTGTGTTGCCGTGTGTGTGTGTGTGTGTGTGTGTGTGTGTGTGTGTGTGTGTGTGTGTGTGTGTGTGTGTGTGTGTGAGGTGTGTGTGTTGTGTGTTGCCGTGTGTGTGTGTGTGTTGTGTGTGTGTGTGTGTGTGTGTGTGTGTGTGTGTGTGTGATGTGTGTGTGTTGTGTTGTGGTTGTGTGTGTGTTGTGTGTGTGTGCGTGTTATCTTTGCCTGTCTGTTCCTTCTAAATACCTCTCTGTCACAGTTGTCTTTGGCTGGCTGAATGGCTTTCTATCTCTGTAAATATCTCTGTTATTGATGTCTTCGGCAGTCTGCCTAACTCTGTAAATATCTTTGTTATTGTTTCTTTGCCTGTCAAATCTGCTTTTTTATCTCTGTAATATCTCTGTTATTGATGTCTTTTGGCTGGCAGTCTGTCTATTTCTGTAAATATCTCTGTTATTGATGTCTTTGGTTGTCAGTCTGTCTATGTGTTTAGCTGTCAGTCTTTCTATCTCTGTAAATATG
>JAPXFY010000022.1:31644946-31649946 GCA_030674185.1 Monoplex corrugatus | reverse complement strand
GCAGTCCCCCAGTGGGGATGCCAGGGGCTCTTTCAATGTAAACAGTATCCCCACCTTCTGGAAATTCTGTGCTAGAAATTTCTTATTTTCTATCACTCTCTTTGTTTCTTTCTTCCTCCTTTGCTTTCTGTCATTTCTTCCTATCATTTTCTGCTTTGCTGGTCCATCCACCTGTATGTGTTCGATAAAGTCTTACATACTTTCTCTTAGGATTGATAATTGGGTAAATTTATGAAGTGCATTTTTGACTCTAGGGATATAGGATATGCGGAAGCAATTTTAGGTAATTTACGCCCATTTTTATACATGTTTTAGTGTCCTTGGTTATGTTTAAATTTGTACTCAGGTGTGTTTTTTAAATCCCCTGTGCGATAAATTGGACGGAGTGGTCAACGCCAGGGACATGTCCTTAGATTATGTGCACGAATGCATTGATATGTGTACTTAGTTTTCTTTTCCTTTTGTTTTCTGTTGAGGTATTTTGTGTGTTTTGAACTGGTTATAGCCCTGATATGGCTCTGCACAGTCGGCTGGGCTTTAAACAGTAACAATAAGTCCTGCAGGTCATGGCTGTGACATGGCTATGGCCTTGTACAAGGCTGATGGAAACAGGAAAACATCCAGTATGTAGACTGTGCTGCATTGACTTGCCTCCTTTACAGTGTGGACAAAACAGTTTCAGTTGCAGTTTCTCAAGATGACATCTCTGCGCTGGGAATGAATTCCAAACGCACCAACGTCATAGATTCCATGTTTATGGTGATCATAACACAAGCCTGAAGCTTGTACATAAACTCATAATCTGGCCAGGTCCTGAGGTCCTACCTAGCCTATGTTTTACCTAGTCTACATTTTTTAATATTAGTACAAAACAACATGTATGCATGTAATCGATAAAACCAGAAACATATAAAGAAGAAGAAGAAGAAGAAGAGAAAACAACGACGACAACGACAATATATTTACGTGTGTTATGTAGAGGTTATATTTCGATCATTTGGCAAGTAACACTTACAAGCTGGACCTATCTGTGAAGATGCTTGAGCAAGCCGTCAAGTTATCGTTGACGTATTTTAGGATGTCGTCGTCGTCATCGTCATCGTCGTCGTCGTCATTGTGTTGTTGTTGTTATTGTACTTGCCCTCTCCTTCTCCCACTCCGCCCCATCAGCTGTTCCATTTCCTATCACCTCCATCCTAAAAGACTTTCATCCAAAAATGGGACAATGAAACATCATCTCATTGAAACAGTGGCTTGAGTGAATCAGACCAAGGGACGCGCAGTTGATAGACAACCAAGACATGTTTACAGACACATTTTACTCATATACACACATTCTCTCCCCTGATCAACCTGAACCGTTCCTTCATTTCTTTCCCGTTATCATTTATCTCTAGTTGTCTGTGTTTGTTTTTATTTCCCTTTAAATTGGGTTACGTTGTTTCCGTTTTCTTTCTTTTTTAAGGAAGGGATAGAAAGGAAATCACGTTTTTCTGTGTACTGTCTTCTTCCCGTTTTATTTCCCTTTCTTTGTTTTTTTCCTTCCATTTTTTACAGTTTTGCTTTGACTTTTCTTTGCTGTTTCGTTTCATTTTTACTTATGTGCTTTTTCTCTATAAATCTTCTTTGTTTCTCCTTTTTTGTTGTTGAGGTTTTTGTTTTTGTTTTTTGTTTTGGATTTTATGTTCTTTTTCTGTCTTTGCTTTTTCTGTTCTTTTTCTTTCTTTGTTCTATTCTTCTTCTGAGTCTTTTATTTTTGTTCGTTTTTTTAAATTTGTTTTTCATCTGTAGTTTTTTGTTTTATTTGTTTTTCATTTGTAGTTTTTCTTTTCTTTGCCCTTCGTACTTTTGTTTCTTTGTTTCGTCTCAGTTTTTGGGACATATCTTTTCCGCTCTTTTCTTTGTTTCCTTGTGTTCCAAAAACAGAGACAGGCGCAATGGTCGTGGAAATGACGATCAGTGTGCGGTACACACAGCGCGACCTCTTCCTAGTACAACTCTTGTGATCTTTTGGATGATTCTCTTCACGTTCCGCGCCGCTGCCCGCTCTCAGGTGGAAGAGTGATGGGCGAGTGTTTAGAAACGATTTTTCTGCGGGCGCCGTTTTCATTTTCCGAGCTCGCATCTTCCCGCGAATGGGTGGGGTCCTGTTGATGGGTTTCTCGATCAGCAACGAGAAACAATTAAAAATGGAAGGAAAAAAAAAAAAAAACACACACACACACACACAGACACAAAACGTCTGGGCACTCAGAACGATTGGTTTTTGTCTGCCTGGGGTCGTTTTTTGCTTGTTTGTTTGGTTGGTTGTGCGCGTGAGTGAGAAGACCATGGTAAGAGAGCTTATTACTTTTAGTTGAGTTGTCAGAGACGGTGGGCCTGCCTACACGCGCTAGCACACTCACGCGCAGCAGCGAGATAGTGAGTTCGAGTAGTACAAAACAGCATACAAGAAGATGAAAAGCGTTCTAACCAACAAATGCCTATCAATCAACATCAGGAAGAGAGTTTTTGAATGTTGTATGGAACCGATACTGCTGCACGGTTGTGAGGCGTGGACAGTCAACACGCAAAGTCAGAACAAAATTGGGGCAACTGAATTGTGGTCTCTAAGAAGAATGTTGAGAATTCCGTGGACAGGAAAAAACAAAACAAAAACAAAAACAAAAACAAAACAAAACAAAACAAAAACAAAACAAAACAAAACAAAACAAAACAAACAAACAAAAAACAAACAAAACAAAACAAAACAAAACAAAACAAAACAAACAAACAAAACAAAACAAAACAAAACAAAACAAAATAAAACAAAAAACAAAAAACAAACAAAAAACAAACAAAACAAACAAAACAAAACAAAAACAAACAAACAAAAAACAACAAAAACAAAACAAAAAACAAACAAAAACAAAAAAAAGGAAAAACCAAACCAACCAACCAAACAATTGAGACGGTCTTGAAGGAGGCAGACACAAGAAGACCATTAATCAAGAAGATCAGGAAAAGACAAGCAACATTTATAGGACATTTTATGACGAAAGGGGAATTAGAGCATCTGGTCACAACAGGAAAGCTGGAGGGAAAGAAAACACGATGTAGACCCAGAGAGAAATATTAGACGGACTTGCAGGGTGGCTGAGGACAGAGAGACTGGGAGATGTGCTTGTAGCGACAAGGGATAGATTCGTGCGGAGGCCCATGATCGCCAACACCATGCGGCAGAGCACATGATGATAATGATGAGGGCGAGAAAAAAAAAAAGTGTGCCTTGAAACGGATGCAAGATGAAAGGAGATTTCAGCCACTGTTCAGCGCTTGCTTAGTTCAGAATAGAAGACGGGAGTCATCGTCAAACACAATGGTGACATACATGGCCTCCATATCTACGTCACCGGCGAGATTCTCTTGATGCTTCCTAGCCTTTCTTTAACCCTTTGACTCCCGCACCCTATCCACCAAAAGCAAAAACTTAAGCCTTGGACTCCCTCATCCTATCCACCAGCTTCCTGCAGGAAGCTGGTGGACAGGTTGAGGGAGTTCAAGGCTTAAGATTTTGCTTTGCTAGCACTGTTGGCAATGCAGGATGTCTATGGACAGAATGTGGGAGTCAAAGGGTTAACATATACCCAGCCACGCTTGCCGCTAGGTGGAACAAAGAAACGCTCCTATCAAACGTATCTCTTGAAAACCTCGCCTACCTAGCATCCAAGGACCGGGCCTCCATGTGTCTTTTTCTGACCTCCACATCGTTGTGATTTGGTTTGTTGGATGCTGACTGGAAATTATAGGATCATCATCATCATGTGCCCTGCCGCATGGCGTTGGCGATCATGGCCCTCCACACGAATCTATCCTCTTGTCCCTGCAAGTACATCTCCCACTCTGTCTGTCCTCAGCCACTCTGCAACTCCGTGGGCTAGTTGATAGAGCGACAGAATCAATATCTGATATATTGAGTTCAATCCCAGCTAGCCAAATTAAAAACTGGCCTGTTCGCCGCCTGTCTTAATGTTTCCATCATTCTGGTGGTGTCAGCTTAGTGTTTGATAGATCCTTTCTCCACTTTCCAGGTTTCAAGACCTTGTCAGCGCATAGGGTTTTGTGCAGGCTCAGGAAATCTGTCAGATAATTGCTGGCAGAATTGGGTGGAGCGCAGATGGAGTTGTCCGAGCGTGGTGAATCCCTCTTGAAATAACTCCAATAAATCCTGCAAGTCCGTCCAATATTTTCTCCCTGGGTGTATCTGGTGTTCTCATTCCCTCCAGTATTCCTGTTGTGACCAGGTGCTCTAATTCCCTTTCCTCTTAAATTGTCTTATAAATGTTGCTTGTCTTTTCCTAATCTTCTTTATTAATGATCTTCTTGTGTCTGCCTCCATCAACTACAGGACACGCCAGTTAAAAGTGGCGAAGTGGTTAACGCAACGGACTACTGGCTAGCAAGTCAGAAGTTCGAACCCTTATCTGTGTGTGTATGTGTGTATGGGGGGGGGGGATTATTGTGGGAGTTTTGGTCCGGACTGACTCCTATTTAGAGCTGAACGTGCCTTGGGCTTGTCGGTAAAACTTGTGATTTATTTTCTCCCTGAGTCTGCCTAATGTTCTCTCTTCCCTCCAGTTTTCCTGTTGATGACCAGGTGCTCTAATTCCCCTTTCCTCATTAAATGTCCTATAAATCTTGCTTGCCTTTTCCTTATTGAAATATTCATAAAGTTTCAGTCGTTTTCTCCCAATTTTTGTATCTGGTATTTGTTTGTGATTTTACACTTGACAAAGACCAGTTGGCCGAAAATTTGCGCCTGTTTTGTTTTTTTGTATTAAATACGCGTTCTTATTCTTCTTTTCGTGTTTTTTTCTCTGGTTCCTGTTTGCTTGCACGCGGGCAGTCACACTTGTTTTGGATTTGGGATTCTTCGGTCAAGTTCATCCACTTTTGCGGATGTGTCATCGAGGGTGTTGCCCACATTTCCTGACCAACTCCGCAGGTGTATGTGTCTCTCA